>OY770126.1:5625000-6250000 GCA_963669345.1 Gortyna flavago
GCCTGTAATTGTAATAACAGGGCAAAAGCCTTTTCTTATATAGAATAGGAACATTGACTCTTGCGTACTGCGATTTTAGACCATATTTCCTTAGGATATTTTCCTTCTAGGCACCACATTTGTGTCGCAAAATGAACTAAGATTATGTACACACGGCTACACATCAAGCTATGCATTTCCAGTTTGAGTTGGCCTCGCATTGTATAGGTTTTTCGTACAATCATTAGTCAGCTTATACTGGTTATGTATAGCTTGATGTGTAGCCGTGTGTACCTACATATTTATGATATTAAAAAATAATATTGCTACTTGAAGTATAGTAGTATAAGTACATACATTGACTAAGTTAAGTATTGCTATAGAAATATAGACTTTTTCTCCCGCCATTTTTCCCATGCGCGCGCAATGAAAACTCTGTTGACAGCGCCTCGGGCGTCGCAAACGCAACTGGTTATAGAGAACGAAAGTGATTAAAAATATAAATGAATATTCGAAAGTACGACTTTTTGTTAGAATTTTTAGCAGGCTTCTGTTTTATATCTAAGACTTACGAAATGTTAACTTTTTAAATATTTATTTATTGGCTTGGCTGGCATTGAAAGTGATATGATAATGACCGAAATAGTAATATTTATGCATTATTTATACGATTTCAAAATAAAATATGACTTTATAAAATGTAGACTATAAATATTCAGAGCACTCTATAATGACGAAATTATTTTACCAACCTAAAAATACTTTTTAATTAAAAAAATATTGTAAGTAATTTTCGTACTAAAAAGTAATGCGCAAACGTTCTAAACTTCCTACACCATTAAATTTCATGATTGCACATTTTTACACTGCTAGACCAATTAAATTCACCCACAAAAAAATTCTACTATCAGCGGACAAAGCGAAAAAAAATCTCACCTGTTATTATCGCTAGAGTAAGAAGCGCTACAGCGCTGAAAGACCTCATGTTTGCAGTATAAGCACAGATCACGGTCTTTGTACAAAATCGATATCGTACACAACACTGGCACTATCACCACCGACGCATATTACACAGGGGACGCGCGTAAGCTCAGCGCGTGTGCGCAGAGTGATCGTTGGCGCGGCGAGGTGTGCCTGCGCCGGTGGGCAGCAGTAGGCCGTGGTGGGGGATTGCGATACAATTGTTACACTTGAAGGCTGAGGGTCTGGCGGTGGTGACAGCGTTTAGATTGACTTTAGAGGAATAGGAGTAAGGTGTTAGTGTAAAGCACTTGTTTTAGAGTCGGGTTTCCTTTGGCATAGTCCTAGAGTAAAGTGTTTGGTTTTCCGGCTTTGAAGGTTTAGTTGAATTTCACGTTGATGTTACGTGATTCAGAATCTCTATCAAAGCAACCATGATCATGTTATTCATTACGATGTTGAACAGATGTATTCTTCATGAATGAATGCTGAAGCTGTTTCAGTAAGTAAGACTCTAAAGACATCACACTTCCTTCTGGCCCATTCGGGTAAAAAGATCAGAAACGCCTGTGTGATTATCATCGCTTCCGCTACCGTCTAAGGCCCTAAACACCGCTGACAATGAGACCTCGCCCAAGGGTTACGGAAGCGAGCGAAATGTCAGGGATTTGGCGCTAAGGCGGATATCGAGTAGGGCGGGATAATGCAACATTCCGACGGACCGGCCAGTAGATACTGTAGATAGCAACTAGCAACGTTGCATTATTCGAAATTGAACGTTTAGAACATAAATTCTGTAATACAATGGCAAGCCGTTCAAGCAAGCAAGTCTTTTCTGACCAAGGTCTGAAACGACTTTTGAACAATAAAAAGCTTTATATGATACGAATATTTTTGTGAGTTTTTAAATATTTTTTCAATTAAACGCAAAATAGTTTAATAACGGTTGTTTCTATGGATTTTAAAAGACCAAGGGTTTGATTGAAGATCTAATTAGCCAGCCACACTTATTAGGTTAAGACATGATAAATACATAACATTGAGTTAAACTTACGTCACTAATAAAAACACGTAACCGTGCTTAAGTTACAATTAATATTTTTTAGTATCTATTCTTTTCCAACACCTTGAATTGACAGCTTATCACTCACATACCGTAACTAGATTATTAAGACTATTATAATGCATTTAAAATGGATAATTTAATTATAATAAATAATAATTATACAAATATTTGATAACCATTCATCAATAAAAGTGGGGAAAAAAATCCTTGTAATGACATAAAAGCAATTATTTAAAGATGCAAATTTAAAGGTGTGCGATATTTCCTTTAAGAATCAATTTACGTGTTTCATCTCGGACATGGTAAACTCGTAAAATAACTAAGAAAACAAGACTTAAATACCGAGGGAGTAAAATCATATATTACGAAATGCTTCCGGCCCCTTCATACTTAAATCTTTACGGCATTTATTACCTGTAAATGGCGCGAACTATTTATAAAGAAGTCATAATAACGACATAGCAAAGCTTTTTATTGGTGCTATTAAAATAAATAAGGCTCTCCAGAAGACGAAACCACAATATTTTGAACGAAAAGTAACTTTTCTCGACTTACATAGGTTTTCAAGTTTATGTGAGGGCGTTGATGTCTTTTGTATGGAAGTCCAAACAAACATTTTGCAAGACATTTTATTTTACATTTTCGCCATTATTATTGTACCCACAATTAAATAACTTTGTCCCCAGCTTCACTCGTGTGGACTAAGCATAATATCATGCCTGTATTACCCGAAGGGGTAGGTAGAGGTGTAATAGTACAATCATTTCAATCATTTTTTGGGGTGTATGAAGAAGCCTCCTCGTGTAACGCAGTTTGTTCCGCCAGTTACACAACTGAACCGAGCACTCGGTGCATCCTGGACAATCACACCCAACACCTTATTTGACTGGCGAATTCCCTTGCGGTGGTAGGACTAACGCCTGCCTGGTTTGCGACCACCCTTCCACCGGAGTCCGGCGTCAGCAGCCTGCTGTGTTTCGGGGAGTTCCAGTGCCGGAGGCATCTTCTGGGTAAGCTCGTTCCATCATAGATCTCATCCATCGCTTTCTATTAGGCGTGATGGAGGTCAAGATGGCGGAAATGAAGGCATCATGCCTTGACACTAAACTAAAACTTATATTTCATCAACAGTCCAGAGCTCCATGGCCTTTTCTGCCGATCTGAATCAATCTGTTTTCACAACTGTCATCCAAAACGGTAGCCAGTGCCGAATCCTCAGTCTGTCGTACTTTAAAAATGCTAAATGCCCTTCTGTCTGAAAACCCTGAATGTGATGTGTTTGCGGATGAATGGAGTGAAATTATGCTTAGTCTGGTGTTTTGTGAGAGAAGTATGCAAGGGAGTTCTGTTCCGTGTTAGTTTTAAATTAAATTTATACAACATAATTATTGTCAATATAATATTAATAGTTTCTATGTAATCCAATTGGTATTGAACCGTTTTAATTAACTTTTAAGAAATTATATAAATCTCTACCATACATTCAGACAAATCTACCTAGCTTTAATGTTCACTTTCGATCGAAATTAATTTAATATTAGATTTCTTACATCAGATCATAAATACAATCAATTCATACAATACAAAAGACTTCCTTTCAATCAGATCAGAAACCTCGAGTACTCCAATATTTCCACTTTCGATCGAAACAGGCAATGCACCAGTGCAACATTACGCAACTGCCCAAAAACGCGATGTAGGCCGCGAAACACTTTCGTTTTCGCACGAAGTGAACCGAATACCGACGGTTGCCGACGATGGCCGATGGTAGCCGATCACGATCACGCTGCCCGAATTACTGACATACATAGACGCATGATTGAAAATGATCGCATTTGGAATTCGGACCTTATATTGTTGATGACAACATCGATAGCGAATGAATGAAACAGTAGGAATTATTTAAGTGAAAAGTAATGACATAACTGTTTAGCAATTTCGTACAGCTAACAGCTTACCAGCCAGTTTTTTGGTTTCTCAAAAGTGCAAGAATGTACGGATAAAGTCAAAGTCAAAGCATTTATCCACACATACACTTGGGACGCTCCTGTAAGTGATTCATGTTCTGATCAGGAGCACCCCTCTGGCACTGGGCTATAATCCCCATTTTCGCAATTGTTGTAGGAATCTGCTTGATAGAATAGGATTATGAGGTTTATATAAAGCTGGAACAAATACTGGCAAAAATCGGGCTTCTAAATTACTAACTTCATCTATGCAAGTAAGTTAAGTTACAATTAATCCCTTCATAAAAAGTAATGACGTAGCCTAAATTACCTTTACGTCACTATTTCTAATTAGCATATCCAATAGATCCTGTCGCTAAGGTCAATGATAGCGACATATACCTATGTATGTATAAATAGTATATCATGGTATTACAGTACACAGGTAGAAGTGTTTGGGTTTTTCCATAGACGCGACTTTACATACGGAACTACTCAAGATTTTCCGAAAGTTTTTCTCTATACCTACTCATAAATTAATACTCTTAACACGTATGAATTACCTTGTGAGTGGCATATTTTAAATTCATTACGCAGAATTGGTAGAATAGTTCGATTGTGACATCGACGTGTGCGGGTAGCACGACAAACCATGGCAAGACGTCATGGCTCATTCAAAATTTGTGACATGATCTCTTTATCGCATCAGCCTATAAACGATTACCTACTGCTAAATTTGTAGTGCTCCAGACCACATCTCAACCATAGCGAAAAATCTCAGCGGAGCTAGCCTTCGGCGCGAGATAAATTATAGTGCATGACTGTGTGCGCAGACACAGGTGCACTCACTCTTCCCTTACTCTCACAGACCGACGTGTGGTGTGTTTAAATGCAGAGATTATATTATATATTATATTGTCCGTCTTCGTCATCATACTGTTAGGATACCTAATTATTAAAGCAATAGCATCTGAGTAGGTACGGCGGCACACCGCGAAAGCTTAAGGGACTTAAATTTAAAATTCGTAGATAATATAAATTTATTGCTGCTTACTCAACTGTCTACTTTAGCACTCCGTATTTTTAGTTCATTTTTTAGTGGCCATTTGTCATAAAAAAAATACTATTTTTATCTGGTTGTATTGGAACTTGAACTTTTACATAAAGTTTGGAGTTCATTATGAAATGAAATGTCAGCACCAACTGACGGGGTCTGCTAGGGCCGATGCCTGTCAGGGTCGCGGGTTGTTCGAAAGAGATACTGTGGCCCCTGGCACAGGCAACTGAAGGAACACGGTTGGGTTTTAGTCAGTAAAAGTCTCTGACACGCGCCCCCGCTCCGCCTAGAGCGGGAGAAGTTATTTGATAATTTCCTACCCAAAAAAAAGTGTGCATTATCCAAAACCAATCTGTAACATGACATGATGATGATGACATGTCTGTATAATAATTATGAATTACAATATCAACGAAATAATGTATACGTTACAAATGTTACACCTGGCCTTATTTATTTATTAGACAATACACGGTAATTAATTATAATTTTAAATGAGTTATTAAATATTTAGAGCAATTACGATATCTTTAACATTTTTACTACTTTTTAGAGCAAAATAATTGAGAGTACAGTCGGTGTAACAAGTAACATAGCTCAAAATAGTTAATAGTTCCAGAATTTATTTAGTTTATCCTGAAGTGAATTACAGATTTTTCTCGGGTCGGTACAAGTTGTTTAAAAAATAAAGCTGTCAACTGCTGGATATGGGCCTCTCCTATTACATGCTATTTAAATGGATATGCTCATGCTGTAATCAAAAGATTTGCAAGTCAGCAAAATTAGTAGCGACATTGAGTGGCCAGAGAACACCGGATGTTTGGACACTTAGACTCTCTTAAAGTTTTGAACAGCGTCATTGCTAAAGCGGATGTACGAGTATGTACTTAAGTATCATTCCAAGTAGAGGCTATGTTAATAGAACCTAAGTACTTTATCTAGACTTAAGTTGTCGTGGCTTGATAACAGCTGCACGTTTCGATCGAAGGTTAAACTACGCTTACTGCGGTCGGTTTGTGGATGGGTGACATTACATAACGAGACCCTTCCGAGCCTCAGAAATCATGTTAATTCGTAGACCTTTGATCGTCGTTATTAGTAGTCAGAAGCTCAAAAGTCTCACAACCAGTCTTACCAAGGTGTATCGTGACACATAACAACTGGATTATGGAGGTCAGGATATCTACCACGAGCTCTTAACGCTCATTCACTTTCAACGATCCAAATGCCGCTGAGCGTATTGGTTGTCATGGTACGACTGTGAGCGATGCAGTTTAAGAACCTAAACTGAAATGTCTTGCTCTTGAGTCGTTTTTAAATAGATCATGGTAGGCCTCCTGATGGACAGTCACTCCATGCAAAATACTGGTATTCAGTTGTCGGATCCAGTAAGTCAGGAAGCCGACCCCTAAATAGCTGGGAAAAGGCTAGGCATATTGTAGATTGTTGAAAGAAATATCGTATAAAAAACATTTTCCGCAATTGCTTACAAAATTACGTTTGAGCCAGACTGTACCATTACACATACACAAAAAAGCAAAGGCCCACATTACAGTAAGTGGTATTTCAATATAGTCACCGAATTGTTATAAGTATTATGATAATAATAAAAGTAGGCACCTGCATAATTGTGGGTTACCAAATATTCGGGCACAAGTTGTATAAGAAGTAGATCAGATAAGTAGGTGAGATATGCCCCGATATTGTTGATACATAATGAAATGACCTCAATTGTTTTGTCATAGGTCTTACTGGGCTGCTGATAAAGTATGTGTGCCCTGGGGCTGCAGTTATGGGTGCTGAAACGTTTGTGTAATTTAATAGAAGCTAAGATAAATTCGAACATAATTCGTCATCAGTATTATAGAGGTATGGCAACTGCCCAATGATGTATGTCGGGCCGTTGTATACAGGCTGATTTTTTTACCGGTTCCAATTTTTTACAGGCTTTTCAACCCATGAATATGAACAACTGAACTTGAACTGTTTGCTGTTCCTCTTAATGAAAATAAAATAAATAAATGAATAAACTTTCACTATGCGGCCAACTCTGAAATCACGAAAAAAAAGGCCCTTTTTCATACATTTTGGTCAAGTAGGTATTGATCTTTTGTATTTAAAAAAACAGCAGATTTTTTTTTCGTGTGTTCAGATTTGGTCCGGTATATGCTAGTTGCGCGGTAAACTCTGCTTGCGAGATGCAGAATTTTGCGTGACGTCAGTATGACCCGTAATTCGCATGTGGCGTTGTAGATACCGCTACAGTATCATATTAGTGACTGCCTCGTTTTGGTCTAGTGGTCGCAAGCGCTACTGCTGAGCATGAGGTCCTGGGTTCGATGCCCGGGTCAGGCAAAGTGTTATTGGGTTTTTCCATTTGGAATTTATCAGTAGCGGGGTAGGGCAGCCTAAGGCTAGGTGGAGCGACGATCTTCGCAGGGTGGCTGGTAGCAGCTGGATGAGAGTTGCCGAAAACCGAGCTAAATGGCGTGCAATTGGAGAGGCGTAAGTCCAGCAGTGGACTGCTTAGGCTTATGATAATGGTGCACTACATTTAACCAGGTATGTTTATGTCTCATGTAATAGGCTGCGAGAATATTGTCATCAACGGGGCACAAATCCAGAACCCGAGCTGCTACTGAGAAATCGCAGATAGAAAAATCAATAATACTTTACCCTATCCCGGAATCGTATCCAGGACCCCATGCTCAACAGTAGTGCTTGCGACCACTCCATCGACCATCGAGGCTGTCATTTAAATTAAATTAAACTAAATAACCATTTTACGAAGAAC
Organism: Gortyna flavago; assembly: GCA_963669345.1. NCBI lineage: Eukaryota > Metazoa > Arthropoda > Insecta > Lepidoptera > Noctuidae > Gortyna > Gortyna flavago. The sequence goes on from OY770126.1 coordinate 5,632,803, forward strand.
TGGACGCTAAAGCCTACGATCTATGCTTCACAATGATAGTAATTCGTTCGAAGGACAGCGAACGCACGCAGCAAACTGTAGTTAAATTTGCCCTTACTTAATCAATTACTTACTAGTTACAAGTGAGTACTTAGTTCTACCTACCAATTGTTCTGTTAACTTTAACTGTTTGACCTCTGACGCAGTTTGGTGGTGTACGACCTCCTCACTAATTGATATAGGAAAACTGACGTCAGACAACACCACCTACCACATAGATTATATTGGATAAAAAAGTAATGAGAAAGGAAAATAAACAGTCATAATTTGAAAAGTACATACATACAATCATGCCTCCTTTCCGTAGCGGTAGGCAGAAACTACAGAACGTCACCTGTCACGATCGAGCCATTAAAAACATAAATTTAAAAAATAATTAAGACACACTATGGCTCTTAAACTAGGATCACCTTCTCTGAAGGTGCACGAAACCAATAAATTAAATAAATATATAGATACGTACAAGCATGGGTTCCGAAATTGGTATTTTAAGAGGAATCGGGACCACCCCTATGTGCTGATAGTGATCACCGGGGTAGTTTTAGTGAGATAAAAATCCCACTCTCCCCGACCTCCCCAGAGGTCGGGTGCCTTTTGAAGGATTTACCCAGCCATAAAAAAAAATGGTCCTAGTTAGTTTAATAGTTTGAATTATGTACTAAAGATTATCTAAATCTCATCTCTACAAATGTTTTAGCATAGCTTGTTGTTGAATATGGGCCTATTTTCAAAAACAATTTTGAAATTAACCCAATCACTTAGGAGCACCTCAAGTACAAAGCCATTGTCGAAATAATAATTAAGTAATTTGTTATCATTCGGCCTCATCTCTAAAACAACCAGGCAACAAGACCTCTTTACAAAACCAACTGCTTTGTAAACAGAGGTCTTCAAAAAGTGGCTTCTTTTAAAGTGTATTGTAATAATTTCATCAATTGTTCAATAAATCACTCGGAGTACCTACTCTTGTTATGTACTCTTAATTTACTTTTTTTTAACCATTTAGTGTTTCGCAAATCTGTCGAGAACTTCAATGCATTATGTAGAGTTGATTGTAAAATTCTCAATAAATGAGATGGTGTGTAAAACAATAATAAAAACTGAAGCGTTTTTAAAGCAAAGTTTTCGGAGGCAACTGATAGTTTTTAAGCTTGAACCGAGTTTGAAAATTGCTTAGTTCATTTTTAGGGTTACGTACCTCTGAAGGAAAAACGGAACCCTTATAAGATCACTTCGTTGTCCGTCTGTCTGTACGTCGGTCAAGACCCTTTTTCTCAGGAACGCGTGGAGTTATCAAGTTAATATTGATATCAAATACTCAGTGCTGCAATCCCTAGAAGCAGTGAAAAAATCAAACTTCTAAGTCAACGCAATCAAAAGATACGGGCGTTTATATTCCGGAATCAAAACCTATAGGGTACTTCCCGTTGACTTAGAATCATGAAATTTTGCAAGAAGCAATATCAAGTATTACAAGTAAAGGAAAACCGAAAATTTGTAGTTACATTACAAAAAATTAAAAATAATATGTTACAAAATATTTATTCAGTAACAATGTGGGCGCACCCACCTAAAACACGTACACAAAAAAACCTATCAAACTTCAACATGTAATTCCAAATCGAAATTAGATCAGTCCCATATCCCCGTACTTACAAACTTGCAAACTACAAGGCTAACTCGTGAATTATGCGGAAATCCTTCAAAGAGTCGCACGCGCAAGTTCGCGCGTGATACTAGATCACTTATCGAATTCCACACGTCGAGTTGTATCGTCTCTTGCGTTTATGACCCGAGCGGGTGATGACTGTCACGTTTCGTTATGGAAAACATCATCTATTTTGTAAACTTTACAACGGAATCGTGATTGAGTCGCCTAAAGCTAGTTTGTAGTTGGTTTTGGCTCCTGCGCAAATTGGGCAATGTTGGTCATGTCATTTTAGGTTACATCTAAGTTTATAACCAACTTATTATACTTTACTACTACATTAGGCTTAGACTAGACGCCTGAGGGAGGACATCGCATTATCTACTGACTTCAGTACACGAGAAAGAAACATATTAAAAGATACACCATTTATGCAAAACAGTTTTAAACATTCCACATGTAAAACTTGTCCAAACTCATTCTATCGACATGAACATTCATTTACTAAGATTGAGGTCATGAAACAAAGCATTTTCTAAATTGCTGCTTCAATTCTCTTTGGCAACGACCTTATTTAGTACCTAGCTGCTATTAAGCGTACAAAGCACTGCTAAAATGTTACTGACGCTTTTCTGAATGCATTACATTTACATGTTTTATACATGAAAATAATTAATAGTACCTAGGGCATTAGGGCTGTTTTGGTTTGACTATGATAACTGTATGAAGTAACTGCATTTTGTAACAGGGCTTAGCAGAGTTATTGCGTAACACACTATCAGTAAGCAATGGCTTTTATTTTGACAATTCAACAACGTTCATTGTGTTATTTACGTTGTTGAGCAGACAAATTTTTCGAACATATGAAGCAATGAATTAACAATATCCTGCAAAATGATTCAGATTTAGATTGAGTGTGTTACGCAAGTAGTTTACGGAATTATTCTGGATCTAGACAAAAATACTTTCGCAGGATGCATTCTGGAATTGATTGTTTTTTTTTGGTTTTAATTTCAGCTGGTGTATGGAATGTTAGGTGTAGGTAAATCACATCTGTTAACAAAAGCCTTTCTTATTAACGTTATTTAATTAACAACCATCACAAATCTTGATTCAGAAAACGCACAATGATTTTGAAAACAGTCATTCTGAACTCGATAGATACATAAAGATGCTAAATTATAATATAAAAATAAAATCGTTGAAATGAATTATCTTCAATCTAGAAAACAAATTAGCCTACCAATCACAGCATTATCGGCTTAGTTGTCATTCTTTTTAAATTAATATAAAATCAAACAATCGTAACTCATTAACACTTCCATTAGTTACTGGGAACTGATTCCGAGGAATTATTCATACATTATAGTTGAAATAGCCAGTGACGGCCTTGCCAACGACCTCTGCGTCAGCGAGGGAACCTTTTCAACTATCACCAATGCTGAAGTGACAAAGTTTTGTTTGCTGTTACATATTTTAATTTGTGGAACAATATTCGAGAAACAAATCTAAACTGAATGGCAAATAAAGATTGCATTGTTCTTGTGACAAAGTTATATTTTGGAAAATATTTTAAGTGTGTTACATTTTACTGAGATTTAAGGCGGTTGTTCTAAGTGAACGGCAAAATACTTTAGCTTTTTATAACATGTTGATCAACTATTAACCGTAACTGATATTATATAGAGCACATTTTAGTATTCTGTACCACGATTTAATTTAATGAGAATGCAGTTACCTGTGGTCAAGTACACTATGATATTTGACCATATTGATCCATATGGTCAAATATTTACATCCGCATTTTTTAAATTCAATGTGTATAAGTATTTTGAACTCGTGTAGGTATATAACAAATGTTTATACTTTACTGGATTGAATAAGACACATTTGTGTTGTAGGTATTTGTCCTGTAAAATACAACTGTGCATTTGCTGTTGCATTTAAATTTGTGATTATATAATTAAAATCGCTTTTTATATCTTCCTGTGTGAGCGTTTTTTTTCTTCTATTTGGCGCAGCCGTGAGGCACACAATATTTTTTTTTTATATTTGTTCATTTTTTGTATTTGTGTGAATCATCATCTGTCTAGCCTTTTCCCAACTATGTTGGGGTTGGCTTCCAGTCTAACCGGATGCAGCTGAATACTAGTATTTTACATGGAGCGACTGCCTATATAAAAACACAAAGAAAAAGAAAGAAAAACAAGAAGAAAAACAAGAAAAAAATAGATGGAAAAAGGAGAAGAAGAGAGGAGGGAGAAGGTTAAGATTTTACTAACACTTTATGGATCAATGGTCTGAAATAAATAAATAATTATTATTATTATTTTTATTTTCTTTTTTATATCTCGGGACCATTGAGTCCCGGTCCTTTGGAAGGCGTACGAGGGGCCGAAGCCAACTCGCAGAGGCCCCTTAGGAAATTTTAATGAAATGTGACACCAACCGACGATTATCCCTGTATGCACTATGCAAGTGCACCCAAGGACAACCCCCGGTTGGTGTAGGACTATTGCAGCATATGGAAAAATAAAAAGTTGGACTATGGGTTTGGGTGGCTAAAGTGGACTGGTTGCCAAGAACTATGGAAGAACTATGACCCCTGCCTGATCAATGTTTAATATATACACGGATAAAATAGCAGGGGGTGACTTGCACACTCAATAATGGGCCCCCGGAAACGGTCGCTAGCACATAGTGACGTAGCGACAAGGGGGCAACATGTCTTGAGATGCTTATGAGAAGTGGAGAGGTATTCCACGGCTATCAGGACAATCCCGGAAGTACGGTCAAGATCCCTACCAGCATCTTACTGGAATACTTCCTTCCTCCGAGCACGTTTGCTCTTGCGAATCTCCACTCAAGCCAGCCAATAAAGGCAAGAATGAGGTGGGAACTCTGTTCCTCGTCATTGTTCACTCCAGCCGGCCAATAAAGGCAAGCCAGAGGTGAGGTACAAGACTTCTCCCGGGAGATAGGGTCCGTGGGGTCGCTACTGCCCAGCAGCTCGCCACATGCTGCCCTGCGGATTTCTGTATCTCTCTTGGTCTGGCTCCTCACCTTAGACCCGTTCCGGCAAAGTAAACTTTTCCGGCACGGGCCTAGAGTTCGGAGCGCGCAAGCCCCACCACGACGTCAACGTAGAGATACGGCGATGGGGTTATTATTATTATTATTATATGACCTCCACAACCCAGTTATGTAAATATTATTATAAATATTTCGTTTATTTGTCTACTAACTTATCTAATTACTTTTTTAAATATTTCTTATAATATAAAATAAGTATAAAAACATTTAAAATATAGCTGCATGGAAAACATTCCCCGCGCGGGTGTAAGAGGGGAAGGGTTTGTTTCATTTTCAACCGCCATGGGCACCACGCACATCAAGCGTTTAGCATTTTGAAAGCTTAATTCCTAATGACACAGGTTTTGAGGTTATATTGTCTTGTGAATAGTTGACACTAATCTAAAGAAAACAAATGTTTATGTGTAAGGTTTTTTGTGTAGTTCCGAAAAACACGCTCAGGAGACACGGCTCTAAGTAAAGAAAACGATGTTTTGTCAAGTCGCAAAAACTGTGCAAAGCAGGGGCGGGCCGCTGGTTACGAAATAAAGAATATGCACTAAATACACACATCAAAAGTGTCTAGGGATCAAGCATTTTTATGCGGATTTCTTGAGATTGAGATGTGGCTTTGTAATAAATTTATGATTTTATAAATTTATATGGATCCTTTTTGGTGCATTTCATAATTTGAATCAGGAACTGTGAATCAAATTCGAGTAAAAGATGAAAATCAGCTGTCAATATTTTCCCTATAAAAACATACAACGCATTGAAGACATTATTAGTGCTACTGTTTCCCTACTACTGATTAAAACCAACGTTATTATGGAGCGGCGACGTCATTTAAGCAGGGAAGAAATGCTCAGAGCCGTGGGAATGATAGAAGCTGGTTCCCGGCAACGTACTGTGGCTTTAGCTCTGAATACAAGTCAGAGTGTTATCAGTCGACTTTGGACACGTTACCGAAGCACTGGTACCGTGGCTGAGCGCCATGGAGGACGGTATCGCTGCACCACACGGAGACAAGACCGATACATTCAAATCTTAACTCGAAGAGCTCCAACAATAACCGCCATGATGTTAGCCGTGAGGCTTCATCACTCTTCAGGGAACTTAATTAGCGACCAAACAGTCAGAAACCGCTTGCATGAAGTGAACCTTCATTCCCGAAGACCGCTACGGGTACCACCTATAGCAATGCACAATCGTAGGATTCGATATCAATGGGCTCTTGAACACAGAAATTGGGCAGAAGAACAATGGCGTTTCGTGTGCTTTTCTGATGAGTCTCGTTTTGGTATGAGACCGGATACAAGACGTATACGACACTGGAGAACCCCTGGACGCCAACAGCGATTAAAATCCTGCCAGGAAGTCCATCCTTATAGTGGTGGAACCATCATGGTATGGGCGGGTATTTGGATCGGCGGAAGAACTGAGTTGATTTGGATCAGAGGCAACCTCAACGCTCAAATTTATGCTGAGACGATTGTATCAGACGTCATCGTTCCTCTACAAGTGCAAATCGGTCCCTTATTTCAGTTAATGCATGATAATGCACGACCGCACACCGCAAGAGTTGTAAGACAGACTCTCGCCGCAGCTAACATCAATGTCCTGCCCTGGCCTGCTCAGTCGCCAGACTTGAACCCGATTGAGCATGCATGGGATATGCTACAGAGAAGAGCTCTGCCGAATATGGAGGGTATCCAGTCGCAAGAAGACCTTTTTTTGTTGTTGCAACGAACATGGGCGGCCATTCCACAGCGTGATTTGGATGAACTCATTTTGAGTATGCCAAACCGATGTTCTTGTGTTGTTAGTGTTCGCGGTAGAAACACGGATTATTAATTGTTTAAGTTACCCAATAAAATTTTAAAGAAAACTGTTATTTCAGTCTTTTTTTCGAACTTTTGTGTTAGTGGTTCAAATGTCAAAAATCCCTTTATTAGGAAAATGGCAAATTTCTTTATTAATGCAAAGGTGACTTGGTTTATCGTTACTGTGACAAACGAAAACACTTTATTTGATGAATCCTTAAAGAAAATTTTAATTAATATCAATCAGGAGAAAAGTTATTGCAAAAATATATGTTGATCCCTAGACACTTTTGATGTGTGTAGTTTTACATTATTTTATAATTTAGCCTTCTACTTCAGGTCTCGGGTACACGAATTTCCCCTTTATTTATAAACTTTGCTTAAAGTGAAGTAGGTAGTGATTAGCGACAGTTTAATTATACATTTATTGACGTTTCAACGTCACTTTTATAAATAAACCCCATTATGTCTAGACTAGCTGACCCAGCAAACTTCGTACCGCCTCGGAATCAATAAGAACAGACACATTTTTTCGTGAATTTTTTCCATGTTTTATAGTTATTTTGCTATTCGGGTCAGAGAAAAATCCAAAAAATCAGAGATCCTGCAAATTGGTCCAGCTGTTCTTTAGTTATAAACTAGCTATGCCCGCGACTTCGTTCGCGTGCATGACGAAAAACGTTTTAATTTTTTACCTTAATTATTTTTCTAAAATAAAAGTTGCCTAAGTTATTCCTTATTATATCAATTTCTGTCAAAATTGGTCCAGCCGTTTCATAGATTAGCCGGAACAAACAGACAGACAAAAATTGTAAAAAAAAAAATTGTATACATCCATATGCATTTAGTAAAAAGCGATTATTTTAATATTACAAACAGACCCTCCAATTTTATTTATTTGTATAGATGTATAGATGGTGTAACTAACCCGACTTTGTTTTATTTATATATAGATTATGTCACGTCATATCCACTGCCTAGCCTAGTACATTATCTGCGTAATAATAGTAATCTAGATACGGACAAGTCATTATGCGGTCGCCGGCATTATTTGCAACAATGTACAGACGCCAGCACATCAACCTACTACAATCTGTCAAATTTTCCCAATTGAATATGAACCTTATTCCCTTGTGGTAAAGTTGAAAATCTATCAAATAAATTTGACAGATTGGGGTAACTTGAAGTGCTGGCTCATTTCGCTTTGTTGTTTGATTGTTGTGTTAACAGCCTTGGTTAACTGGGAGTTTAATAAGAAAATTTGTAGATGTTTAATGGCTTTTCAAGAAATCTACCTTCTTTCACTTTCATTGAAACATTTTTGCCATCAAAACCGAACGACTTATATCTACCAAAAATGAAATAAAAGCGCTGTTGGATTTTCATCTTGCAGCGCCGAGCCTAGCGTTGAAAATCCTGCAGCGCAATACCGCTGTTGGATTTTCATCTTTCAGCGCCGAGCCTAGCGTTGAAAATCCTACAGCGCGATACTGTTAATGAAAACAACCATAATTGGTTATAGAAATGCTTTGTTAGTGTGCTAGCTTTTGGCTTTTTTTTTTTTTTTTTTAAGGATGGGAAATCATCCAATGACCCCTCCCGCTCTGGGTGGAGCGGAAGGGAGTGTCAGACTCTTACTGACTAAAACCCATCCGTGTTCCTTCCTTAGCCCTTTATGTTCCGGGGCAGCGGTAACCCTTTCGGACAATCCCGCTGCCCCGGCAGGCTTCGGCCCTAACGGGCCCCTCCATGTCTGCTGACATCTCTTTGAGGCGCTTGGAACACATACGCGCCGTCCGGCACGGGCCTGGTCCTGATCGGACGGCGAGCTACCCATTACTCGCCGTCCGCAGGCCCGCGCCTACGGTGGCCGGGAGTCGTCACGCGGCTCCCGACGTCCGGAGCGTCTACCGCGGCGGCTGGGACGGGCGGCCCTCTCGGCTCTCTCCCTCTCCCATCCCGCCACCTCCTTCGCTAGCATGACTGCTTCGCAGAAGGAGGTGACTGCCTCCCACTCCCTCTCGCCCCGGACCATGGCTTGGACCAGGGCCGGGCGCGAGAGGTCGCCGCCGCTGCCGATCGCCTCTACAAGGACACGGCGGTGCTCTGCCCAAGCGGGACAGACCTCCACCGTGTGCACCACCGTGTCCTCTGGGCGATCCTCGCAGTGGTGACACCCGGGCGTTTCCTCCCGCCTGATTATGTGCAGGAACCTCCCGAAACATCCGTGTCCGGTGAGGACCTGCGTCAGGCGGTAGGTGAGGGCGCCGTGACGCCTCTCTAGCCACTCCTCAAAGAGGGGCCTTACCGCCGCTATCGCGGCGTGCCCTTAGCTTTTGGCTTAAAAGACACATTTACCCATCCCAGTTACATACGTCGTGATGAAGAGTGTAAGAAATTGAATGGACACTGAACGAGACACAATAGAAGTTTCATTGTTATTACGCCTGGGGCTGTTGTCTTGTCCACCTACTCAGGTGGAGAATCAGAGATGACTCCGCCCTGGAGTGTAAGTAAATGTACTGTTGTCTCACACACTATGGGGCAATTAAGGCCCTACCTCGAAAACCTACAAAGCGAGCGAACGTGATGCAATTACTTTTGAAATGCAAAACAAGAGAGATGGCTATAATGTGCGAGCGCTCGGAATAAAATGACGTAGGTATGTGCCAAAACGAATTTACTCCTTTTTTTACAAAATATATGAATTAAATTTAAAACTACTTTGAGTAAACTTTGATATGATAATTCTCAATGTTTTAAAGTAAATTCCATTGAATAACTCTTAAGCGTTACGCCGTGATGTCGAAAAAAGTAAAAAAATTATATAACGCTGCAATTTTTTTTTGTATCGAGAAAAATTCATTGAATCCTCTTTTTACACGATACTAGAACAAAGAGTCAAAAAACATATACCAAAATGTTAAATCCCTATTCCACATACATATTTAACAAGTTACACGAAATAGAAAAACCACATTTTTTTCAACATAGCCCCTGCTGTCTGCACGGTACAGGAAATGATGGACCTACTGAAGGTGCCAAGATCGTCGTATCCAAATTCTGGGCTGACTGTATATAGATTGCTAACGACACGCCTGGGGGCGTTTAGTGTCCATCAATCTGTTAATGAGTTGTAAGTTGTAAATCTCTTGTGATGTCACGTGACTGTTTACTGTTAATTCCGCCAACCAATCCCAACAACTCAATGTCAAACGCAAAACATTTATTTCAATTAAACCATTTACAGGCACTTTTGAAGTCGGTCAGTCAGAAAATGTGAAGCTAACAAGCATTCCAAAGCTTAGAAGGTACCTATGGAGAAGAACGGGCAAGACACGCTCCATGGACATTCTTTTAAAATTTTGTAACAAAAATATTAGTTACATTATTAATCTTGAATTTATAATTGGGAAAAGGCTAGGCAGATGATGATGTCAGAACGATGTAATACTAACAAAACAAAGAATCCAAAAATAAAACAACGAAGCATGAGATTTGAAAGCAATCATATAAACAGGCCACAGTATTTATCAGAATTTCATCCACCGAGCGTCTTATGGGAACACGGAAATGCATTTAAATTACCATAAATGCCACTGGGAACTATGTAAAGTGTAAAATATTTATATTAATAAACTCATTTCCATGAAATCTCAGTAATCTTTCTATAATTTAAGGTAATTTTTAACCTGTTTTATTATAGGTCAGAGCAAAAGTACTGGAAAATTACGGTGGCTTAAACTGTCCATAATAACATAGTATATTTGTATATACATATTTATTAACTTTCACTTTTTATTTTAAAAGTTATCAGAATCAATGGAATATGTCCTCGCTTGCTTTTGCGTCTCATTAATTTTTAGACATTAAACTAATTGCGATATTTCATTGTTGCCTACAGTTTAAGTAAATATTTACTACTAATATATATACCTATCTATATATAAACAATGTGGCTCAGGGGTGCTAAACGTTTAAGCCGTGGAATTTGTTGCGGGACCCGTCAAGGCTTTATTTATGTGCCTATCGCTTCCACAGCCGGACATAGGGGTTTCTCAATATCGGATGTAGGCTATGGTCCATACTGAATAAATTAATTGGTTGGTTGAACTAGTACAACGTGGAAGTTACAAAAAAAAATATATTTGAAAGATTAATAAGTACTTAGTACATCAAGCAGGAAGAGTACAACTGCCTCATTGGGTATAATAATTATACTAAAGTCAGGGAAATCAAAATTGCTCAACAAATTAACTACCAACTTAAATTGTCCGTATATTCAAATTTCTACTGTCATTCTTTTGTATGAAATCGCTATGATACGGTAAATTGATTAAGGGTGTCAGTTTGCTTAACAAATAATTTCCTTGACTGTACTTTCGGAATAAGTATTGGTAATCGCCACATTAATAATTCACAAAAAAATACTTTTTCCGCTTTCCGCAATCCCATAAAATGCATAACTGGTTCGTCTATGCAAATTTCGGTTGAGATATTGGTAACTCAACGCAAAATTTGCATATACGAACTATTTAAACGCAAAATTCACAAAATTGCCTTATTATACGCAGCCATAGAGGTCTGCAAACCGTAGACAATTATCTTGCCTTTTCTGGGGGCAAATTGCCCTCAAACAAAGGAAATGAGATCACGGTTGTGCCAAAAGTAACGTCGGGAACCACAACGCCTTATAAGGAAGATTGACTTCGCACAGTTTGCAAGCTTATCTTGATTTTCTTCGCAGGAAGTTAGTGCATCTGGCTTCCCCTTAATTGTTGAGCAAATTACAGGGGTGTTTATGATAATCTGTGTGGCTTTTTCATAGTTTATGGTGAACGGTGAACTCTTACACTTAATTGGTGTGGCCTTTGTTTTGTGGCGGCAGGAGCGGGTGTCTTGCTAGGTTATGTTTTCAATATACCTGGTAGGTGAACTCTGTTTAATAATTATGGTAGGACCATAATTTCAAAATAATTTTGGAAAAAATATGTTTACGGACAGGTAAAAGAAATGTTTACGATCGTAGGAAAAGTAGTTCATAATCCTTTCATCTTGCTCAGAATGAAACGTTATAAGTTGTTGCGCAAACTGAACTCTTTGTGTAAGTAGGAAAAAAAAGTTACTTTTCCAAAAACACATGTCTGTTTACAAGTTTGGAAACGAAATTTCAAACGCAGGGTAGGTCCGTTGGCAGCGGGATTGTCCGAGGTAGCGGGATTGTCCGAAAGGGTTACCGGTACCCCGGAACATAAAGGAAGGAACACGGATGGGTTTTAGTCAGTAAGAGTCTGACACTCCCTTCCGCTCCACCCAGAGCGGGAGGGGTCATTTTATGATTTCCCATCTTAAAAAAATAAAAAGAAAGGGTAGGTCGTTATACATTTTCTGTCAGCTCCATTCATAGCGCATTTAAATCCAACACACCAAAACCGCGAGCTACACTTAATAAACGACTTTTACATTCCATTCTTTAAATAACACATAGCGACTATTCGCAATAAAATAACAATAGATACAAAATACACGACCAACCTTATTACCTACTGTTGGACAATGATGATACCGCCATTGCGAAGCGACATCTCAAATAATGTCTGCGTTGAGTAACTGCGGCGAATTGGTGGAATACACCGAATTAAGGCTCCTATAGATAGACGCGACGCGACGCGACGACGCGACGGTGCGATGCGATTCTGGTAGAACTATTTCCATGAAATTTTTATGACATTGATTTTTACATTCTGTGACTACAGTAACTCACACATTATGTTAAAATTCTAGAAAAATCATCTATTTTACAATATTTGTAAATATGTGAGCACCATGTATCTGTCACTTAATTGATGTACCTGTCATTGCTTTATTTTTAATTCTTTTTACATTTTGTAGGGAGACTAATAATGAATGTATACAAAACCTTGTAAATCATTTTTAAAAGAGTAACGGTGTTGTTTCTTGGCCATTCTTCTCCATACGAATTGGTTCCTGTCACCCCTTCCAAAAGGTAGTGCCTTTTGGAAGGGGTGACAGGAACCAATTCTATTTTATTTTTTGTAATTTTTGACGTTCAAAAGTGCCTTTAATGTGCCTATTTGAAATAAATAATTTGACTTTAACTTTGATTTTGAAGTTTTCATAGAAATTGTTCTACTAGAGTCGCGTCGCGCCTGTCAGCAGGAGCCTTTATGCCTTGCATTGTGTTGTGCTGGTATAATATTGTCCTGTGCTTGAAATGGACACCTATTGATGGTAACAAACAAGTGGCACAAGGTTCAAATATGGTTGCAATCTTTCCTGGTGTCGTAAAGCGCATCGTACATGACTAATTTCACGTTGAGCGGCTTTCCTGCAGCATTTTCATGAGATATCGAGGAGCTATAGGCTATACAAAGGACAGTATAGATTGATCAACGAGTTCTCTTTATCCCAATTTCTCACTCGTAGGCAACAATCATAAGAGATGACAAGAGGATGACCTTTAAACCAACAAATCATCACTTTTGGCAAACGAAGGACACCTCTACAAAAATATGGAATGCAAATAAATATATGATTATGAATTATTGATATTATCAGTATTGTAGCCGGCATTAATTGGACATATCAAGTTGACTGTTACGCATCGAGGGCGAATATAGACAGGGGTATTCCTATAAATATAGATATATTAGTGGATTTGTACACGCAGTTTAAAATGAAGAAATCTTCAGATTACAAAGAAAAACCCGTCTACCAATTTTTTGATAAACCACAAGAATTCTCACGGCACTTATTTGGACAAGACTCTAAAACAACAGTGTTGAGGTATAAAGGGCTTACTGATTCGTTCAGCCAATAGATATCACAAGGGTGTAACTGATTCGTTTTTAACCTCTGGTGGTACCATCAGCAACAAAAGTGATTTGCGTTTTTGCAGGCTGGTATTTTTTTCATGTAGCATTGATTTATAAGGAGATGATACATGCTTAAAATAAAAACCAAATAGTGTCAAAATTACCATGTACATACTAAGTTGTCTGTGGTGATGACCAATTCTCAAAATACAGAGAGATTATATTATTTTATATTATAATCAGTTGGTTATAAACTTGTTAAGGTTACATATTCTCCCGCAAATAAAACGAAATTGGTTCTGTAGTTGAACAGTGGATACATAATACCCTACGTTATTCACTAACTTATGTTGTAATTTCATTGATTTAGTTTTAATACCGCATTATAATATCCACTGTGGCAACACTGTCAAAGTACAAATTATTAATACTGTAACAAACCTTGAATATGTGTTTTCAGTAGGTATGGCAACTAATATTATGCTACTTTGGCAACACTTAGAAATAATCGTTATTTCTGGGTGAGGCAAATGTCGTTTTAAATGATAAAATGTAGTGCATGGTTGTTGGATTGTGAAAGAGTACAGTTGTGCTATTCAAAAGTATTAGCAAAAAAATTGTGTTTTCTTTACACTTACAATGCTGACGGTACCAATCAACATTGTTTCGGTAAATGTGAATTGACCACCAAAACAACAATGTTGCGACACTCACACGCATGTGTTGTAAACTCGCCTTGAATACAACTCGAATGATTGTGGCCAACGAGCAATAGTGTACCGGTAGTTGATACCTGCCAGTAGTTGCAGCATGTCTTTTAATAGGTAAGCCGTGCCAAACTGAAAGTCTGACAACCAGTCTTACCAAGGAATATCGTATTACCCACTATCTGGGTTGTGGAGGTCAGATAGGCAGTCGCTGCATGTAATATACTAGTAGGTATTAAGCTGCTTCCAGTTAGACTGTTAGATGACCTGCGTAATTTGAATTGTACACAGATAATTTATTATGAATTGTCAGTTTGTGACCATTTTACGATTTATAATATGATTCATACTGTTATCCTAGTATGATTCTGCCAAAGTGGCCTTTTTAGACGCGTCTGCAGTTGTCGCAATATCCTCTAATTAAAAAAGATTGTTATGTTTTTGTTGCTTACAGAACAATTATTTACTTAAGTACATAATGCTTTGATAATGTCACGCGCATAGTTATCACACAGCTGTGCTGAGAGTTTCTTCGGATTTCCTAGTTGCAATGAGAATGTTTACGTTGTTCATCTGCCTAGCGTTTTCCCAACTATAACAACATTTAAACCGTAGAAATAAAAAAATAAAAACGCCATTTCATTTATAAAAACTGTGAAGAAAAATTTATCGATAAAATTACGGTCTTTATTTTGTCATGCGGTAATATTTAACCAAATATGATTCAAATATGAATAGAATTAAAGATGATTAAGCTAATACTAATGTGTCATCATTTTACAAAAAATAGAGGAATTTCTAATGATCTGCTGGGAATTCAGGAAATGAATTGCTTTTAGAGGAATTGCTTCAAGTGGCGTTTTTAGGCCCCCGAACGATCGATTACACTGATTGATAATTTATAATTAAGTGATTGCGTTAATGCCGCAATTATCATTGCGTAGCTATTTAGTAATTGATCGTGAATTGTAATTAATGCTAAAAACCATTTTGATTGTTTCTCTCGGTTGGATATAGTTGTTGACTAATGTTTTACTCCGTGGATGTTTCTCATTTCTACGGAGTAGTAACGTTCCACTAAAACGGTTCTGTGTGCTCCTAGTCACACAATCAACTAATTGAAAGACAAGATATTTTCTTACGAAATCCTAGTGAAGAATTCTCACCTGGAGTACATTTATTTCACAAATTTTCTTTCAATTCTACTTATTTTCCTGGGCAAGTATATTATTGAACAAGATGGCGATTTTTCAATTGGGCCTACAGTTTATAAGAGTTGTTTTTGGATTTATAATTATTTTATGTAAAAATACCAACCCGCACTAGACCCGCGTGGTAGATTACAGCCCACTCCCTGAAAGCCTGCGTCCCAGCAGTAAGAACATATCGATGGTTAAGAGGAAATAGGGTATAAACACGGAGTACGGAAAGAAGGTATAAGTGACAAAAAATAAAATGTTCAGGAGAGCCGTTCAAAGTATTAAATTTTAGAAAAACTGACGTATTTTGTCATTTATGATTTTTTTTGTTAGGACATAAACGCCAAAAAGTCATCGTAGAGCCATGGGAGTAAGCGCATTTGAAAGAGCGGAAAATGTTACGTAGGATGGTATATATAACTCATTTTTGACCAAAATGTCGCTTATCCTACTTCCTTTTTACTTATTTTTTGATTATGTGTATGCATAAAATATGTATGCATACGCAGTTTAAGCATTTTTTTTTCTTCCAGACATGTTTATGATGAATACAGGTACCTATCTTTCAGCGGATACATGAGTAAGATGTTAACTGACTTTATCAATCAATCAATCATTTCTCAACACACATCTATATTTTATATAATAGCCGATCGTAATTAAGATATTGCCTGTTAAGGAAGATTAATTATAGCAGATGTTATATGTCGAGTTAAGTAGTATTAGATTATTATATGAAACACGTGTGTAACCTTGCATACGTAGATGTTGTTGTAGGAAAGTGAATTTCGTTTGTTTGAAAAATGACTGGAAAGCTCCTGTGTAAGTTAATTTCGCTTCTGAATTGGCGCCCTTTCATTTCGTTAATGTTTAGCCTAAAACCCGTCGTCCACAACGCCACACGACGCAACTAAACGAAACTATTCGCGTCGTGTACACACGGCTACACATCAAGCTATACATAACCAGTATAAGCTGACTTCTGATTGTACGAAAATCCCATACAATGCGAGATCAGCTAAAACTGGAAATGTATAGCTTGATGTGTAGCCGTGTGTACAGACCGCCATTGAAATACTAGTGTTGTGACTTTCTGGGTACTCATTGGTCATTTGAGTTTGTAACATGTTACTTTTGAGTAGCATCGGGCTTTACTCATGTACAGACGCTTAAGCTACCCGAAACTGTAAAATTTTCCCAATCAACTTTGAACCTTATATGCTTTAGTGATAAAGTTGAAAATTTATTAAATAAATTTGACAGATTGTAGTAGCTTGATGTGCTGGCGCCTGTACTTCGAGTCGCAATCGTCTACTTCGGTAAAGCATTTTGAAAGGCACTAATTCGTGGTGGTCGTTGACGTAGCTACTGTCGTGAGCTGTGAAGCTCCCACACGCTGAGAAAATACCTACCACCATATCCTTCCAAATTACTCTATACTTTGCTCTATTTCTATCAAGCCTGCAAACACAATCCCAATCAGCACTACTGCGTCAGCGAGGTCTCTCAGGCAACCAGCAAGTAACAACCTTTGGCCAACTGTTGCGTGCATTCTGCTAACCTGGCCAGTTTTGGCCAACACCGTGTCATTTTAGTCAATAAAAATGATAAATGCTTAACACATACTACGTGTACATGTACATGCATGGCATGTTTCACGGATTTTGTCACATTTTGTAAGACAGATTCAAGAAAATCCGTGACATATCTTGTCACGATAGTGTACGTGCAAGGCTGAGTAGCGCAACAATAGAAAAATAGTAGTGACAGTAGGTAAACCAAAACAGTTTTTTAAAGTGTGTTGTCCCACTCACTGGCAAACGATCAAAATACACACTGAATCTGTGCCGAGGCAGTACTTCCTTATCCAAACCTGAGGGCCTAAAAAGGCCACTTTGGCAGAATCGTAAAACAATTCATATCACGCAATTTCATCTGTATGACAGTTTTGTGTGGAGATTAATAAAATGCTATAGGTACACCTTTGCCTAACCCTTCAGGGAAATATAGGTGTGAAACAAATAAATTGCGTGATATGAATTGTTTTATGATTCTGCCAAAGTGGCCTTTTTAGGCCCTCAGGTACTTAACAAAACAGACAATGGTGTACACTACAATCTGCAATCAAAATAATACTGACATCAAAAATTTGTTATTATGGTGTTTCGTTATAAAATATTTTTTTTTTTTTGAATAAATTAACAATATACAAGACCAAATATAGGCATGTATCATTACAATATTGCGTGTCCTAGATTTTATGGTCATTTACCAGACAGACTTGAGGAAATAGCATTAGAAAAATCCGGTTATTTATTATCAATTAACAAAAATTGCTGTAGTAATTAGACCATATAAAATTCTAAACAAGTGCAAGTCCTTGTCTTTTGAGAGTTCCGTATGTTTCTAATTGTTATTTTATTATGTGACTATAGCGACCCGACCCTGCTTCACACGTTTGTTTCGGATTGACGAAACTTCGACATTTGTTAAACTTACATAGTTTAATATTAAATCTTCCGGAATAATTTATTTAAATGATTGTGAAAATAACTTCAAAATTCGTTGTATGGTTTAGAAGAACAACGCGGTGACACACAAAAAGCAACTTTAATTGCTAATATCTATAGAACTAGATTGGTCACTGACAAATGTATATGATTCCGTATTTCCTAAAGCTTTTCATATTATTTATTAATCCGCTGAACCTATAATGTAACATAAGAAAATTACCTACTTACATAAAATGAGTTCTAAGAATTGTACTGAAATTATATTTCAGCATCATCATCAGAATTATATCTCTTCTATTCTCCAATGTGCCTCAAGTTGACTCTATACGATGACCAAATTTAATCTACCCACACTCTGATATTTTTTCACACAGGACCCAAATCAATTTCTGCAACATTGATCTTGATCTACATAAGCCATTTCCTATACCTATCTCGTTCAGACGACAACGTTAAAATATTACTGCCGAGGCCATACAAAATCAGACAAGCAAAAAATGCAAGAATTTGGAAATCATAAAACTAATTGATATCACAGGATATTAGATAATTCGTAATGGTACTTTGCTAATTAAGTTTTCTATGTTTAATTGTCAGTAATTTGTTTAGTCATATAAAGTTAATAAACGGATAGGATGATTACTTGTGTAGGGAAAACGTTGATTGTTAGTGTTAGCATAAAACATTGTTGTATTTTTAATAATCATGCTTGCAAGTCATTACGTATAGGCAACTAATTTTATATTAACTCCTGTAATGACTGTGTATAAGCCCTCTTGTTAGTGTTTAAGTTACCATGGATTCAGTACACGATTCTAGACCCTCTAGCGTTGAAATTATTCGTACAACGCCACATGCGAACAACACGTCATAGTGACGTCACCCAAAATCCTGCATCTCGCTAGCAGAGTTTACCGCGCAGCTAGCATATCAATGGCCAAACAACAATTTTTTTTTATATAGCCGACGAAAAATTTCTATGCTAGAGGGTCTAGAACTCCAGAATCATGTGCTGAATTTATGGTTTATGTTTGCGCGTCGATAAAAAAATCAGCTGTTCCCTACATTTTATGTTCATGTAACTCGTCGAAATTTAGGGAACAGCTGATAGTAAAAGTTGTTCATAATGATGAGTACAATGACCTCTTAAGAGGTTGTTGGTATTTTTCCAATAACCCTGTATGTTAGTTTTCCTAGGCTTTTTATAACTCACTTAGTCCGTTTTAGTTTTATACCGTGTTGTTAAGCAGTGGACGCATGTAGATATGTGAAGGGCTTGGAAACCGTACTCAAACTCACCATAATGCAGTTTTCGGAGCATAATGTTGATTCTGGGTATTATAAATCATCGTCATCCCCAACAAGCTAGTCTATGAAGAAATGAGGTTTCATAATACGCATGCTGGAGTTTTAATCCTTAACCTGTTTAAGTAAATTAAAACCCGAAGGCGCCTATTTGTATGAAAATCAATTCAGTTGATAATCCAGCAGTTTATCGTTAGTATTTATGCAAGAATGTCAACACAAGCTCAATACTTATTACAAATTGATTTATATTCAGATTCCTGAACAAAGAAAGCAGAGATAATGTAAGACAATAACTTTTTTTGTTTAGAGTTTTGGCAATCTTCGGCGGGCGGGACCATCGGTCATAAAAGATTATATTGTTAAGACCGTAATGATAATGGAGCATTATGAAACAAACAATACGCCCCAAATGATATTGCATAGCAATTGTTAAGCCCTAATACGGAAATCGAGTTTGTTTGTAATCGAAAGTAAATTTTATTGCATTAATTCGGGACCTGGTTTCATTGACGCAATTTGCGGTACACCGTACGACATTAATTTTCGAGTTTGGTACGTTGCTAAATGCGAATTGTTGGTATTAATAAATTGTAGCACCTATTTACATGTGTGTCGCATGTACTTGCAACATGTTGGAGTTGAAATTACGGTGTTAACACAGTTTAAAGTGGAATATAAATTGTGGAACTTACATATTTGTAGTCGTGGAGCCGTAGTTCATAAACGACTTGCATTTAAACATATTTTGTTAAATGTCTTACTTTTAATCTTTTAGAGAATCGTTGGCGTTAAGCCTATGTCTGCCTTAAAATTTTTAAATTAATATAAAACACAACTATTTTCTGGTCCCAAGTTACCGTTCGGCCAAATTATTTCAAAATGGTTTTACTGTATACTCTTAACTTCTGACTCATACTCCATTGATATTTACAACATAAGTAAAGAAAGAAACATGAAAATATAATGTTACTGTATCATACCACTGCAAGGAAAAGAGCTCCCCAATGATTGCGATCCATGGAATATATGATAATATAGCTGTACCCAAAATTCTAAGATGTGATTTGAAACTTTTCCCAACAATAGCTAATCCCTAAACGGATCTCTAACCTCCTCAACAAGTCAACTGCCTAGTTAATTAATCACGTCCATTTTCACCGTGAACCACATCATCAAGGACGCGTCAGTTCCCACATAACTTGACCTTTAGCCCACCTCCTGCCTGAACCATGCCCATTGCAATACAAATTAGACATTCTGAACATGAATGTCTTGCTTTATTCTCTTGTGCTGGATAATCTGTACCAATGAGCATTGAGCGCTAGATACGATAAGATTGTTATGGAAAATTTGGCACGGTTGAGAACGAATTTGCATGGAATTTTGGCGTTTTTGGTCGAGATACGTGTCATATTAGACTTTCAAATATTTGAGTGAGTTTTATTTTGTAACTTTTCTGGTTTAAATATTTTTGCAGATAAAGAGGCTTTGAAGTTCAAATACATGAAGGTAATAAGATAAATAAATAAATAATATTATTTATTTCAGGAAATGAATATCGATGTAATATTTGCAACAGGTTACCCGTTGGGGATCATAAAAATTATTTGTACTCAAACATTAATCTCTACAATATTAATTTTCCCTGCAGGCAGTAAGAACCAGTTTCAATTAAATCCGTCATCAGCTAGCCGAAATGTGTTTAAATGTTAAGCATTAAAATATAAATGAACTTACAGACGGCCTACCTGATAAGGAGACAAAAAATATATATTAAGTAAGTATATCAATAAAATATTATGACAAGCCCATAAAAATATATCGTGTACCAAGGTCCCAATTTTGATTGATATTTAATTTATTACCTCGACTACCAAGAGTTTTATTACTTTTATATTATTTAACACAATAACAAAAATGGTAATAAAGGCCGCCATTTTGTTTTTATCGATTTTTGAAAGCCTCCTAACCTCAACATTGCTCGTAGAGACATTTAAATGATATCCTATATTAAAATTTAATAAAATATAATGCGTATTAGTGTAATATATATTACTACTAGCTGACCCGGCCACGCGTTGCTGTGGCTAACGTATTTGTCATTTTTTTTTTCTATCCTATCTTTCAAGTTGGATCAAACTGCACACGGTGTACAAATTTGATTAAAATCGGTTAAGTAGTTTAGGAGTCCATCGCGGACAAACATCGTGACACGTAATTTATATATATTAAGAAAGATAGTAATGATTGAAACTGAAACTCATTTCATCATCATTCTCCTGCCCTTGTCAGTTAGTTAATAGTTTTAGTTAGGTTGGGTTACTATATTTTTATTTTAATAGTTTGTTGGTTAATTTAGTACCTATAATAAGCTTTTCCAGTGTATATATTTTTAATGAAAAATAATGTTGTTTTTTTTATATTTCAATTGAATCCAAGGAATTTAAACAAAACGAAAGAATTTTAACAATCCTGTCTGCAAAGCGTTGTGAATATGACTTTACTATCCGGTAAAAAACCAATGTCCCACAGAGGACATTTCACGGTTAATTATTATGGTATAAATGGTGATACCAGACGTAAACCCAAGTCACGTTTCATAATAAACTGCGTCTAATTTACGCGCAGAAAAACACCATATTAATTGCAAGTCACTTCTAATCTGATATAATTCATTTTGTATATCAAGCTATTCTAGAATGACCTTTAAATAAATAGTCATATTAATAGGTACTGTGAGAACCAACGCCATATAAAATTTTAACTGGACACTTGGGTAAATAAACCATTTACTGAAGACATACCTCGCCTCCTTGGCTTCTTAAAAATACAGGCCACTAAAGGGGCAGCTATAGTTTTCGGCAGCTCAAGTAATGTTAGCCGGTAACATAAGTCCAGCTGGTAATGTCTTACGCCTTGGCATTTCGAAATTGGTTCATGTTGTTGACGCAGGACGATGATTGATAAATGCAATGGATAATCATAAATGTCCTTGTTCATTAAATGTTAGAAAGATATTAAATCTAATTGTACCAAACCAAGCTTTGAATTATTGATGAGATGTTAAGATGAACTACTTTAAACGAACCAATGTTAAAAGAAGTTGATGAATCGCCACTTAACTAAAAAATAATCAATTAAATCCTTTCACTTTTTTATATTGAATGCATATGTACTTGCATAAATATTAATATTTATTACTTATGCAATAATTTTAACAAAATACCTATATTTTGAGTTTCAGAAACTCAAATAGTGCGAGACGTAGCTAATAATCCATTCTGCTGTTTCCATCTCCCTCAGAAACTGGGACAACGATGTCTTGAACCCTGAAATTATAATTTTAATTTCAGCGTTTTCAAGATTACGTAATTTTCAAAGCATCTCAACAAAATAGTGTAACTCGAAGGAACTGGAGTGGTAATGGCCGTGACTTACGAGTTGGAGGTCGTAGGTTCGAATCCAGACAGGCGCTTTACTTTGTGTAAATTATTTCGTCACTACTATTCTCAAAACGGTGAAGAAAAACGTCGTGAGGAAACCAGCCCGCACTAGGCCGGCATGGTGGATTACGGCCCACTCCCTCGCCGAGACGAGGCCTGTGGCCCAGCAGTGGGAACATTATAGGCTGATAATGCAACAAAATACAAATAACATTTATTTAATTGATTGTCAAACAAACTGGAACAAATACAATAAATCTCAGTAACAGCGAACATTATTTGTTACTTATATTTTTAATGGAACCATTATCAACAGGACCTTGCTACACTAGACTAGTTTTTAGACTTAAGGTCATAACACACGTTATAAAATTATTAGCCACGCATTTTGTCTGGCTGACATACCTATACAAAAGTTTGTGTCAGCCATTGTAACATAGGTGGCGGGATGGGCGAGGGAGAGAGCTGAGAGAGCCGCCCGTCCCAGCCGCCGCGGTAGACGCTCCGGGCGTCGGGAGCCGCGTGACGACTCCCGGCCACCGTAGGCGCGGGCCTGCGGACGGCGAGTAATGGGTAGCTCGCCGTCCGATCAGGACCAGGCCCGTGCGGGACGGCGCGTATGTGTTCCACGCGCGCCTCAAAGAGATGTCAGCAGACATGGAGGGGCCCGTTAGGGCCGAAGCCTGCCGGGGCAGCGGGATTGTCCGAAAGGGTTACCGCTGCCCCGGAACATAAATGGCTAAGGAAGGAACACGGATAGGTTTTAGTCAGTAAGAATCTGACACTCCCTTCCGCTCCACCCAGAGCGGGAGGGGTCATTTGATGATTTCCCATCCTAAAAAAAAAAAAAAAAAAGCCATTGTAACATGACCCTATGCTTTAAATATTAGTTGAATTGTTACGATATAATTACATGAATTATAATAACTTTGATTTGGGTCATAATTATGCCGTGTTCCTTTTCCAATAAAAAGACTTTAAAATACTTTGTTAGATTTCAACCCTTGTAGCTTACTAATAACAGCCGCACGGGCTTGCCGCGGTTGGTCCGTAGATGGGTGACCATCTTTACCCTTCCGTAGTGGTCTCGGCTATCAGAAGCCCGAAAGTCTGACAGCCAGTCTTACCAAGGGGTATCTTATTACCCAGTAAATGGATTGTGAAGGTCTGATAGGCAGTCGCTCCATGTAAAATATTGGTAGTCAGCGGCATCAGATTATATGCCGACCCCAACAGAGTTGTGAAAAGGCTTAAAATGATGATGTAATATTTCAACCCCTTTGTGGTTAGCTAGTTAAAAAAGTCAAAGTAGGTATTTGTTTTTCTTACTGTGCTTGTCGCACTACCACTTAGGGAGATCGTAAATAATGTATACATCCAGATAGTTTATTCTAGCTTTATGTAGAACAAAGATACCCTTAAACCGAAACAGCTCACAGCTTTAAGATGATTATTTTCATGTCTTTTAGCAAGAAGTTGGCGCTGTTTGTGTACCTACACCCGATTTATACCATACAAAGCTAAACTACTGAATAATGGCCCACAAATTAATCTAGTATTAAACCTATAAAAATTCATATCAACCTTTGTAAGGAAAACCATTAAAATACAATTTATTATTATAAATTGTAACATAATAAATAAAATAACACCTCCTAATATAATTACATATTACCACCATACATAGGCGTTTGACACGAGAACGCTCTAATTTTGGTCGAATGTCCGCCTAGCCTAGGCCCAAGGTCCACCACTCTCCTAGACTGCCGAGACGGGCCGCGGTTTTAGGAAACCTAGTATAATAGACACTATAATTATGATCTGAATTGAAATTATTACTTCCTTCAGAATGATAACAAATTTAATACTCGTTGTTAGTTACAGAATTTAGATCAGAGATTTCGATCGATCACGGAGGTTTGTCCGTAGATGGATGACCATCTTTACATGCCAAGTCCCGTCCTTGCCTCGGAAAGCACGTTAAGCCTTTGCTCCTGCCTGTCATTCGTGGATCTAACAACCAGTCTTGCCAAGGGGGGAGGGTATTACCTAGTAACTGGGTTGTGGAGGTCAGATAGGCATGTAAAATACTGGTACTAATACTGGTAGTTGCAACTGGTTAAACTGGAAGCCGATCCCAACAAAGTTAGGAAAAAGCAGATGAAGAGTTTATTTTATTTTTTTCCACGAGAAGGCAAGAACTGAGTATAATATGAATATTAACTGACGCCTATTTCTGAAAACCTTTTCATTTTGTTCTCTTGTCAAATCCAAATGAAGGGATCTGATTGGCCCTTTTTAGTCAGCCAGTCACAGCAGATAAATAAATATTTTAAGGTATATTTCTGACCATGATCAACCTTGAGTAAGCTTTCAGAAAACGGAAGTTAAATAAACTTACCAACATTAGAAAATACGCGTCCGGGACAAAAAAATCTGACAGCCGACATTTAGGTACCCCACAAAGCGATTAAAGGTACTTGCGACATTCTCGTCTGTCGGCGTAGACAAGATACCAAATACCTTCACCTCACCGATAACTTGTACCTTTAAGTAACCGTCAAACGTACCTTCAACCGGACATCAGTGGTTACAATTGCACTACGACTATAACCCTTATAACTACGACATAAAGACGCTGTTAATGTCAACTTATTTAAACGCTGTTTAGGCATCTGCCCCACCGCTGGCGAGTAACGAGAAACGAGTAGAGCTAGCAACGAGTGCGCGACGGCGACGAGCGTTTTTTAGCTTGTATGCATTTGTAGGTACCAAACGTGCCCGATTATGCCCGCCAAGCGAGTGTCGCAGAGCAAGTAATCTCTTTGATAACTCTTCTCGCTGCGACAAACGAGTATATAATCCATACTTAATATTATAAAGAAAGTAACCCTGTCTGTCTGTACCTTACCTTTTCACGCCTAAACCACGGAACGGATTTCGATAAAATTCGGCAAGGAGATAGATAGCATCCTTGGAAAGGCCATAGGCTACTTTTTATCGACATACCACGTGAGCTGAAGCCACGGGCAGAAGCTAGTATTATATGTATCTCTTTTACTTACATGGGACCTCCAATCTTTTGTAAGTTTCTTGAGCGAGAAAATCGTTGATAGCAAGTCATTTACTCGTCGGCAGTGAGACAGGTGCTTTACGATTGACTGTACGTATACATTTTTTACCGACCACCATTTATTATAAGAAGAATGCCTCTTACATTTATTCATATTAATTATAATAGAATTGCGGAAAAAATAAATGCTTGCGACATTCATTAAGCTTACTTAATTATATTTTATGGCGATCCATTTATGAAAGAGGGTAGAGGACACAATAATCGGTCTAGAGATTTATATTTTCTTTATTTTGTAGACCGCAGGAATCCGCTGGATGCGAGAAGCACAGAACCGGTCAAAGTGGCGATGCTTAGGAGAGGCCTATGTCAAACAGTGGACGGGAAATGATGGTGATGATGTAACATTTTTTTTTTATTCGAAAATGTGGCCATGCATTATATTGCTCGATCTTCTCTGTATGGTTTGGAATGGGCAACTAGCTTCATTCTTCTGACTGTCCGACTCCTAGACAATTCAAAAGTGCCTGTAAATGGTTTAATTGAAATTAATACTTTGAGTTCTAATTTGAAAAAAATTGTGGTGTATGTCTTATTGTCTTCAATTTGGATGAAAATAAAGCAAGTTGAAGCATCCAGTTGTGCAATTTTGTGGTTTAAATCATTTTCTTTCGAAAGAGACTTTAGCCTTAATTTATTATTCTAATTAGAGCAGAAAGATAAGCGCTGAAACTCCATTTATTCTTAATCCACTCCATTTATTCTTAATCCGGTAATAGAGTACACTGTAAAATTAAATATTTAACTAGATAAGTATCAACTCGATATTAAAATCTTGATATCTTGACTGTAATAATAATACAATAAAAGTAATATCCTTGGACATTTCACACAACGCCATATAGTCCCAAGCTAAGCAACTTAATGCTTGTGTTATGGTAACGAGATGGCTGATAAACTACTTATATATATTTTTTTTTTTGTAAATGCATACATATTATAGATAAAATACCCAGACCCGAAACAAATACTTGTATGTCGTACAAATATTTGTTCCGTGCGGGAATCGAACCCGCGACATGCTGCGCAGCAGTCAATCGCTCAACCACTGCGCCAACCGTGTCGACAATACCTGAATGGGTTGATAATCACATTATTTAATTTTAAAATAATCATGTTAATTTTTTCTTACAGGTTAGGCTTTCAAAAAGACATGTATTAAAAAAATACCAGAGCAACAATAGGAATTTCTCAGGAACAGCCCAGAGTCAGGATTAGGGCTCATGCAGTAAATGGCAAAAGGCTCGCTCCATGTGCCGTATGGGACATGTCACAGTCAAAACCGGGGCCCGGAGGCCCAGGGATTACGGCCACGAAATGCGGGTTGCAGGTCGTATAGTTTCAAACCCAGACAAGCGTTTTACTTTGTGTAAATTATTTCATGACCACTGAATGAGACGATGCTGAACCATTTCTTGTAGGTACCTAATTACTCATTCGAACACCTGTGTTACCAGAAGAATAACAAGTTCGCATCCGGGTTGAGGCATGATCAGTGCAATCTCTCATGTTATGAAGGAAGTGTGGGTTCTGCGTGACAATCTTAGTACACGTTTCATAAATTGATAACGTTACTCGAATGTGTTTTTAAAGTGATGTAACTGTTCATTGATGTGTCCTTATTGCTTTCGTGAATGGCTTTCAGTGGAAGGAAATTATGTAATTTATGTTACAGTTTTGAGCAGGAAATGTAGCACAATATCTGGTAAAAGATATCTTGTAGCAGGAAATTGCTGTCACCCAGGAAGCTGAGTTTTGGGTCTAGGACCCTAGTATCACTAGGTGCTCTGTGTAATGTCGGTGTACATTTGTGTCGTGTTGTGTTCCGTATATGATCCGAAATTCGAATCTCCAGGTTACTGCGCTCCATGGCTCGCTGGCAAACCTCGAGCTTGGACCTCTGCTGACATGTCAAAAACCAGGTTTTTGCACCATATGTGAGGATGGAGGTAAAACACATATCCATACCTCTGTTTGAGACATAATATGAGGTACACGTTTGATAACGTTACCTTTTTTTTTTTTTTTAAGGATGGGAAATCATCAAATGACCCCTCCCGCTCTGGGTTGAGCGGAAGGGAGTGTCAGACTCTTACTGACTAAAACCCATCCGTGTTCCTTCCTTAGCCCTTTATGTTCCGGGGCAGCGGTAACCCTTTCGGACAATCCCGCTGCCCTTGGACAATCCCGCTGCCCAATTGATAACGTTACCTTAAAAGTTCATTGTGTTGTCCTTATTGCTTTCGTGAATGGCTTTCAGAGGAAGGAAGTTATGTAATAAATGTTTCGGCTTTTAACAGGAAATGTATCTGAATATATTTCAAAACATACTTATGTACTTAGCAGGAAATTGCTGTCAAGTTTTGGCTCTAGGACGACTCGAAGTAGGTGTGAACACAGCGCTAGATATGCTATCTCAATTTAAACCACACTCACCTCTCATTTTATCTTGGTATCACATGGAACACGTCATTTGTGGTTTTTTGACAGTCGTTAAGGGTCGTCAGAAGCCCGAAAGTCTGACAACCAGCCGTATCAACGGGTATCGTGTAACCCATTTACTGGGTTGTGGAGGTCAGGTAAGCGGCTCCATTGTAAAATACTGGTATTCAGCTGCATCTGATTAGACTGGAAGCCGACTACAAGATAGTTTGGACAAGGCTAGGCAGACGATGAACAGGGATCCATAATTCCATAATGATCTAACATGTATTAACCGACTTCATGTTTTTTTATATTTATTTAAATTTAATGGCATATTTAAAATGAACTGCCAAAACTTGTATCTGCAACAACAATGCAAAGAAATCACCAATGAATATTTACTATCGAAATCAAAATGTTCGTAAACCATTGCTGCGCTACAACAAAACCTTTTCAAAATAACGAAACAGAACCATAAAAACACGCAATGCACTAAAAACGAAACGTGAAACTGAATTTTCCGTCAAATATAAACTAAATTCATCAAATGAGACGTTTCACTGGATAACAGTCGTGTTCTCAATTTACGTAATCGATTGTTAAAAAAGCTATTATTGTTTCTGTTTTTTGTCTAAACTCTAAAAGGCATGATTTACCCCGTTCTTGATTATGCAAGCTACAGACACGAACAAACTGGTGTACAATGTTAAATCGTGCTGATTTCTATTTCGTGTTAATTATTTAGTTAAATTACCTAAACTCGAGGATTGTCAGCATTTCATTAATTTTTTATTATCACTATACGACACCTTATGTAATGTCTAAATATCCTTTTATTTACCTCTCTCGGCGCGGAACCTAGGATTGAAAATCCTACGGCGCGCTTGCATTACAATCATTCTACATTAAAATTTGTTCCACGGGCCCAAAATATAAGGTACAGGTACCTATGGAGAAGAACGGGCAAGAAACTCCATGGAAACTCTTTTAAATCAAAATAATATGGTTACAAAGTCTTGGTTCCATCAAATTATACATGTGAGAACGATGCAGAACGTTAAAAGCGTCCGTAATGAAAATATGGAAAAAAAACTATTCAAATAATAAATAAGCTAGGCAGCAAAGAGATGAACAGTCCCTACTGACGGCGCCCGTTCACGAACATGACGCATGGATTAGCAACATTCAGCTCAACCATTTTGAAGGGTGCTAAATGACCCATCACATTTCATTTAATCGCATTTAATCTTATCCAGGCTGTCCCTTACTGACCTTCCCCAGCGACGCCCTAAGCCAAGGTCCGTACCCCACAGGGGTGCCCTTAGCGTGTAGTCACTTAGTTTTTAAGATTTTTAAGCCCTGGCTCGAGACCTTAATTTATTGAAGCACCTACAATCAAGCCCGGTTAAACAACCTTCTATAGGTTGATCTGCGAAATGCCATATTTTAATAATTAATCGCATTTGCACAGATACACATCACCTAACTTGAGACTGCAGGCGATACTACCCAACTTACTGTTAAAGTCTAGCACATTTTTTTTACATTTTCCGTATTAGCCCGTATGCCCACGATTAGTGCACAAGGATTGGGTTATCAACAAATCATCGGTTAACATAACAATGCGTACAAATAGCTGTTAATTATTATTAATTATACCACATTTCAAGCTAAAATAAGCGTTTCGTTCGGTTTCGTCAGCCTCACTCAATCGGCCATTACAAACATTTGATAATACCCTATTCATTAGTATTACCTCACACGAGCTATACCAGCGAATATGGGAAATATAGCGTTGTACAAAAACACTTAGATATTGACACAATAACAATAGCAACTGGCAACCATATGCGCAAGAGTTGTGTCCATTATTATGAACGATAATGAAGTTTTGTTTTTGTTAAAGTTTTGCAAAAGGAGCATATAGATTTAGGCTTGGTTTGAGGGACCTCGTGGTTTGAGAATCTGGCGAGATCTGGAGCATATAATGACAAAAATCTAAATCAAAAATAATTTATTCAAATTAGGATGAGAAACAGCACTTTTCAACAGTCAAAATTACATAAGACAGTCCCTAAAACGCCCGAACCTTCAGTACTTCCTAGTGCTTTCGCTGGGAAGAAGTGGCGCAACAAACTCCCCAGCAGTATCCCAATTTATCTAGGGCGCATTAAGTCCACCATTGTACCTTTAATATTGCATAAAGTTTAATCAATAAATAAATCCATCCCTGGGGTCGTGTTAGAATCATTACTGTTTGAATATGAGAGACTGATAGAAATTCACTAAGCATAGCACCATTACTTTTTCGCAAGAGAAACAATTATGGCTTTAGCACTTCAGCACTGATTCATTAGATTATGTTCAACTAACTTAAATTGACAGATCGCTACTGATGGTAGCCAGTATAATTATAACTGCCAGTATGGTATAATCATATACTGATATATATATCAGTAGCGTTATTTGGACGTTAAAATCAGAAAAAGATAGGTTTTTCTACCGCTAGTATGCCAAAACTTGTGATAGATAGGTAATTGGGTTCAGTCGTAAACCGATAGCGAAGGTACTAACAAATGTCTATAAATAACTAGTGGGTGCAGTCAGAGTCAGAAATAAGATAAATCTTGAATCATAAATAATAAATATTCGTCGGAAAGTTTATAGGTTCGCCTCCTAAACCTTAGCTCCCATTCTAGGTAACACCAAGGTCTTATAGTTTCTATTTGGTAGATCAGCGGTTTACAGACGCAGTTATTCAAGCGAAAACGTCATTATACAAATTGTAGTGCACCGATGTGAATATATTTCGGATATTAAAGGTCCAAGATGCCTTCAATTATTATTGTTGCTTCTCTCTCTCTCTGTAGTCATTCCCTCATGTCTGAGGATCGTGGTCAGCTTCGGAGTTGCACCTGGCGCGGATGATCCGCCTCCACCGGTTTCTGTCTAGCGTATCCCTTATATACCACCCGTGTAGAATTTAGTTCACCTGATCGGTCCATCGTGTTGGTCAACGACCACACGATCGTTTGCCTTCAGTGTTCCCAACCACAATCAGTTTTTCCAAACTTTCATCGCGTTGTTGACATATAATATAATCACTATTGCGTATGTGTATACAAATGTGATCTATGATTTTATTTCCGTATAAGTAGGTTTGTACAACACGTCAGTGGAACACATACCATCACGGGCAGAAGTGTATACCCGCATTGCACCAGTTATGTTTTACTCCCATTTAAGTATCAAGGGGCGTATTGCCATCAACTGGGCACAATAAGAGACTCCGGGCCGCTACTTAGAAATTCCAGATGGAAAACCTAAAACCTAATAACACTTTGCCCGACCGAGAGCAGGTCGTAGGTTCGAACCCAGACAGGCGCTTTACTTTGTACCTAATTGTAATTGTGTTGTTACTGTAAAATTTTTCACCGAATTCAATTGTGTTTAATGGTTCCATAGAACATTTATGTAATGCTATGGATACAGTAAAAAATAAATAAAATTGCGTTCCGGCCGCATCTCACGGTGTATACCCTATTGTTTAGACGAAATTAAGCGCTCACATTTGTAATTGACACGGAAAACGCCGAAGTTAACAGAATATACTCATTAAACTCTTTGACTTGATGCATTAAGTTATACCAAACGATTACGTAAAAAAGCTCTCATCATTAACATCAAAAGCCTTGTTTTTTTTGGTGTTCGGTGGAAATCCTCTTGGATTTCCTCGTGGAAATCCTCGGTAGAATGCCCTTGGATTTGACATATCGTCGGGGTGACAGAGGGACATGCCGGACTCTTACCGGCTAAAACCACCGCGGTGTTCCACTTCTGCCTATGGCCGGGGGTGCGGGATTCGTATAAGCATTCACCGCTCCCCCGACGATAGGCCTCAATCCGCTTTTCCTCAGCGGGTCCCACCTCCCGTGCGGCGTTCCCATAATGGCTGCACCCACTCTCGAGTGGCGCGCGTGGAACACTGCGGCGCCAACTCCGGCCTGTCTAGTCGGACGACGGACGCCCCTAGTTCGCCGCCTGCAGGCCATTGCACCTCTATTGGAGGTCGCAGATCGTTTTGTGCCCTTTTTAGACGCCCGGTCCGTCTCCTGCTCGGAGTATGGGCCTTTAAGCCATGCTCTCCTGGTCTGCGTTATTTTTTGTTGTTTATTTTGTAATTTCTTTTCAAAATTGATACGATCACCCCAAGTAAGTGTAGTTTTCATTTCAAGTAAGTTTAAGAACTTTTGATAAAAGAAACGCATTTTTTTTTTTTTTTTTTAAAGATGGGAAATCATCAAATGACCCCTCCTGCTCTGGGTGGAGCGGAAGGGAGTGTCAGACTCTTACTGACTAAAACCCATCCGTGTTCCTTCCTTAGCCCTTTATATTCCGGGGCAGCGGTAACCCTTTCGGACAATCCCGCTGCCCCGGCAGGCTTCGGCCCTGACGGGCCCCTCCTTTGATGCTGACATCTCTTTGAGGCGCGCGTGGAACACATACGCGCCGTCCGGCACGGGCCTGGTCCTGATCGGACGGCGAGCTACCCATTACTCGCCGTCCGCAGGCCCGCGCCTACGGTGGCCGGGAGTCGTCACGCGGCTCCCGACGCCCGGAGCGTCTACCACGGCGGCTGGGACGGGCGGCCCTCTCGGCTCTCTCCCTCTCCCATCCCGCCACCTCCTTCGCTAGCATGACTGCTTCGCAGAAGGAGGTGACTGCCTCCCACTCCCTCTCGCCCCGGACCATGGCTTGGACCAGGGCCGGGCGCGAGAGGTCGCCGCCGCTGCCGATTAAAAGAAACGCATTAGTTAAAAATATATGCTAAATCTCGGAACTCGAAAATTTCGTAAACCAGATGACCTATCTCGAGACCAAACTTAGCAAGCGAGATCTCGAGTTGCCAATGAATATATTCCCTAGTCAACACTCCTCATAAAATTTATATTTTCGAAGCATAAGTAGTGAAATTATTATCAACAGTAGAAGGTGAAATCAATTGAAACAATACGCGACATTGAATGAAGAGGTCAATTATCGAATCCGCGACAACAACATTACAAGAGATACGTAAGAACGAGTAACACACGCTAACAAAATTATCCAACGAACATTTCACAACCCTAGTTGACTAGAAGGCTGATTTCATCACCCCATTCACACCCCCCGATATTCTAAACAGAAAAGTTCGCACCTCCCTACTAATACTCATAATAAAATTCGCTCATGACCTTTGACATGACAATGCGTAAGTTTCGAAACTTAATCAAAAGTCACACAAGTTCAATAGTAGATAGACACATAAGTATCGTATGAGTACATAACAGAGGTCGATATCAATTATCTCATGTTACCAACTTCGTGACCGTTGACAAAAGATTTCGCAACGCCATCGATAATTGAATTAAAAAAGTCCTAAATCAAGGAGTCATTAATATATAAAACTTTTTTATAAAGCCTTCATAATTTCGACACGCATTAAAAAAGTTCAAGTTGCCATTATGATATGAGTTCTTGAACCTAATTTCGTTCGAATCCGGGGCACGCGCAACAAAGACAATAATAGACCAATGCCGTTTCCATCACGATCTGTATTCGTCATATTTGCTGTATATCGATTATAGGCATGTCAATGATCGATACTGTATCGTATACGCTTTATCGATAGCCAAGGCTTCGAGATTTACACGGTCATAATTAGTGAAACGTAAAAGCGAATTATGTGAATAGACACACGCGATTCAATAGTAAATATATTGTGCTTGTGCGCCATTGACTGTGATTTGAATGGGAAATTGAATTTCACACTCTTACAAGTCTTTTATAGTGTAGGCCTTTAGGAGTGTTTCAAAGCAATGACAATGAACTTATAGGCTATGCTTGACGCGGTTGGTCTGTGGATGGGTGGGAATCTATAAATACAGACACCCCTCAATGCCTCGCTGCAATTTAGCTGCATCCAGTTAGACTGGAAACCGACCCCAACATAGTTGGGAAAAGGCTAGGCAGATGATGATGACAATGAGCTTATGAGGTTGGTAATAATTGAGGCAAACAATCATGTTTTATTAGACGAGTTCTTAAGAAGGCCGTAATAAATCAACGCTTTGATAACCAAATTTTGTAAGTTGTTAAATAAAAATCTGTTGAACGCATTTTGACCGCGTAGGTGCTTTTAACTTTTCTTTGAAACAGCAGATTTTTTTTATTAATACGATACCAATAAACAAAAATAATGTAATAGTTTACGATAGTATGGGTTGCATTAGTACTGCTGTCTGTTAGGGCAAAAAAATTAAGTGTATGTTTCCAAGTATATTGTCTTGAAATTTTTTTTTTAACAACAATTACTATTTTAATTACGCATTATTATTAACTTCTAATTATTTTGCGCCATTAATTATAACTTTCAACTAAACATTTTTGTATTGGGAAAAATAAAATGTACTTTTTTTAACACGTTTAACGCGGCAAGCTTATGACAGAGTTTGCTCGTCCGTGCGTTACAACCGGTATAAACATCGATTTTTATTGACCTGTTAATTTTTACTCGCATAGTCAAACAAAAAAAAGTACATGAAATCAAAAGTGGGGTATAACTTAACAAGTTAAGTCTAGTTTGGTTTTTGTACCCAAGTTTTCACAATCCAGGTCAGATTACGCCCAATGACCCTTCTTCATTGGGGGCCTAATCTAGAATCATGTGATGAATTTATGGTTTCAGTTTGCGCGTTGATGTCCCTGCTACCCTATATAAGTTCTTTATTGTACCTACACCAAAAATTTGTAACAAAAATTAAATTAAACATACAACGAACGGCCTAATTACTTATTTCATTTGAAACAAATATTAACGTTTCTTTAAAAATTATACTTAACATACTGACTGTACCTGGTACATGCGATACACCGCTATATATAAGTAAGTATATGTAACGTTGCCAAAACGTGCGCGACCTG
This sequence comes from Gortyna flavago, assembly GCA_963669345.1. NCBI lineage: Eukaryota > Metazoa > Arthropoda > Insecta > Lepidoptera > Noctuidae > Gortyna > Gortyna flavago. Next base: position 5,667,911 of record OY770126.1, read on the forward strand.
AAACATAACTTTGAGACACAACAAACAATAATTATATAATTGATGAAGTTAACTGACAAAATCAAATCAGTATGAATTAAATACAGCTTCTCAAGAATCCAAGCGAGGTCCGCCCACAGTAATTGTTCACTTATCTACACCTCTAATTAAAGTATCAGTTCACGCTTGACACAAATGCGACGCAAGCGCAAGGCTAAGCCCCGAACCACACCGTGACCTTTCACACAGATTAAGTATTATTATTTCATTAATTATATTAATTAACACTTATAACGCGAACTGTATATAGTACTTAAAGATCATCAACCATTGTAAATTATAGCCTATAATCTTATGCAGATTTGCTGTTTTTTTTTGCATGACAAATGATCCCTAATTTGTGGGTTTGAGTTCAATCAGACAGCAATAACGTAATTTTAAATCGGCGAACAGGAGTCTCAGCCTATCGCAGTCCACTGCTGGACATAGGCCTTTCCCAGGCTGCGCCACAATACCCTGTTCATGGCATGAGTATAAACACTAATTATTATCGTTTGATTTTGTACTACAATTTAATACACCTGGTTCTGTACATAACGCCTCGTTAAACTGGGTTAATAAATGAGATTTATAAAAGGAAACAATTTATCTTAAACTGATCCTTTATATCGTCCAATCAGTGGACGGATTTAGGGTCATGGCTGGGCCAAAATGACAGTAAGTTTGTAGGCCCGTTTGATAAATCATTGGTCCTGACCGCTATGACCGAATCAATTTTTTTGTCAACATCTATAATAAATAGTATAAAACAAAGTTGCTTTTCGTGTCTGTGTGACCGCGTTGTTCTTCTAAACTAAGCTACGAATTTAGATAAGGTTTTCATCATCATTTAGGGATTTTTTTCCTGAAGGTATAAGTTTATAATATAGAAATATTCAACATGAAGAAATCTCTCCTTTTTTGTCAAGTCGTAATAAAAGCGTGTCTAATAACTATATTATTTAATAATAAATTATGGAGAATGAAAAAATAAAATAGCCCTAAAAATTAATTCCTCCAGACCGTATTTCGGCTACGGCAGCCAATCTCAACGGAGACTAATCTTCAGCGCGGGACATACGAGTATTATAGTGCACAAGTGTACGCGCAGACACAGGTGCACTACCTCTTCCTGCTGTTTTGCCTGGTATACCCCATAATGTGACAATGAATCCGTTAAAGACAAGGTGTTATTATCATTAATATAAAATCTGTTCCAAATCTATTCCAATCAAGAGATTAGGGTCAATAAATTTAAAGGATGAACTATCAATATAGTAGTATTATTTTTTCTGCCTTTTATCCTTATCTACTCAGCTATGACTTAGTAAATAAAAGAAAGATAAAAAGAAAGAAAATACATTTCATCATCATCATTAAATTTTTTTTTTTGGATGTTCTTCTAAAATCACACTTGTGTAGTAAGATGATCCATCTTCTTATTTTATTATTTTCGAAGGTACATCTATGCTGCTTATACTAGATGCACGTAGAAGGTAAGTTTTTAGTCAGCCTGACAACCTTAGGTCACACATAACGAACTCAAATTTACATACGAACAGAATAAACATGAAAACGTCAATAGAATGATAAATACGACCTTGATAAGTGCACCGTCTCACTGTCCGAGTGCCGGACACTTACACAACCTAGTGAAAGGTGTCTATTGTGCAACCCGCCTTATCAACTGAACTATTTTACTGAATGCCGATTATGGACCTTATACACGGCGCGGAATCAGGTGGCCGGTGTCGCAAATCGTTGCCAATATTGATAACAGGTTCATTACAATGATCATTTTATCATTAATTGCTTGTAGGATTTAAATTTAATTTAACGTTTTTTTTATGTAATTTAATGTTTTCTAGTTTGCAATGTGTGTTCGACACTTTGTCTTAGAGATGGTTTCTCCAGTTGACACGGTCGGGGACCCCCGGCTGGAATGAAGTTCACAATGAAAATCCAAGATAACCTTGGATTTTCATTTTGACCTCACTATCTACTTCAGCACCCTCGAAAACCATGAAAAATATCTCTCTCTCTCTCTCTCTGAGTCTCTCTAATAAATGTAATAAAAAGTCACAAGGAGCTAACGCTTTTCGTTACGTGACGATTTCTCCAAGTTTACTCCTGCCGCAAGCTCCGTCAAAGAATTTTTTTCCAAAAATCATTTCTCTTTTACTCTCAAAATAGGACAAATGTGGGTCAAACAAACAATTAATATGTTCAAAGACCTACTGTCACTTGAATGACATACTAGACCTGAGTTACACCACAACCAGATTCAAAAGAGGCCTCGAGTATCATAGAACTATTAGTAGAACTTTATCTCAGTGTCGAGTATGTCAACTTTGAATAAAACCATACAATAGCAACATTCATTTGTTTTATTATGTGCCCGTCTATGACATAATGCACACTAACCTGTCCACAATGTCAATGACTTTAATTATGTACTAATTACATTCCGTTTGTAATAACATAATGAAGACGTCTGTCTTGTAAAATGTTCTTTATAAAGGTCTTTACATAGGTGATCATTAGCTGCTTTGATATGCTCCGAGGTAAATTGCCTATTGAACAGACGGCCAAGGCAATACGTTACCGGACAAAGGCCACACCTAAGTTCTTTATTTCGCAAATATGTATCAAATGACGTAGGTATTGTTCAAAGTGAATGGCCATCACCATAGTTGGTTCCATCAACATAATATAAAATGAGAGTTCATGAAAGCCAAAATAAAATACTTATACAGAAAAAAAAACAAAGATTGTGTCCTTGGAAACTTAGCTTTTAGAAGTAGGTGACAAAAAGTATAAATGGTAAACATACTATGTGTAACAAAAGAGGCAGAGCAAAGAAAAGATGGTTAAACTATGTAAAAGATGATCAGTCATGAAAAGGACATGAACCTTGAGAACAATGTCCCACCTCTTGTCCTTTGCGCCAACCCAGGTTGCTTTATGGGATATGCCAGAAGCCACTAGGTTATCACTGTCAATGCGATCGAGATCTAGTCGAAGCTCATTTAAATTGACAGGACGAAGAAGATTGAGATGATGGCATTCAAAAGCGCCTGTCAAAAGATACAACATCGAAAACAAAAACCACTGCCAATATCACGGGATATTTACTGCCAATACCACACATTGAAACACTGTTGCAAAAAAAAATATTATCAGTAGTCAGTATAGTGATTTACTTACTTAACTTTCTTCCATACAGATGTCGTATAGCGTCTGTATAGTTACACAACGCTTTGTCTTCTTCTTTCGAAAGTCAAATTACTGACGACTGAAAGAGAGAAATTGGTGTGTAACTATTAATCTGATATAATACGTTTATTATTAAGGGGGTTAGTCTACAACAATACACCACTGCGCCATCTTATGTCGTAAAAGTGTTACAATTCTACAATAGAAAGGTTCTACAGGCTAATAGGCATTTTACTAAGCTATTAGTCAGTGTTAGAACACCGGACGACTATACAATAGTGCCCCAATATCTATTATCCAACCGTTTCCATCGGAAAATCCATTGGTTACGTGTTTGCGAAACAACTTGACTTTAATAGTTCGTATAGAGTCGTCACTACCTGTAATAGTGTTTATTTTGGGTGGTTACGGATCAATTATTTTGTATTAAAGCTTGAAATTGAAGCTATTTTTGTATTATTTGCGTCGGTGTTGGTGATCAAAGGGACTGTTGATCTATTCTGAAAAAATCTCAGCGTGAAAACATAGGTGAAGTGAGTTTGAACTGAAATGACAGATGAATGAGTAATGTGATCGGGTGGAATGACAACTCATTTCATGTTCACTTCACTTAAGTTTTTGCCATGAGATTTTTACAAAACAGCCGGTCGATTCTGTTAGAATCTTACCGTGAGAAGTTAGGTGTAGTGAACTGTCATTCCATCTGATGCTACAGGGATTGATGCTAATGACAGCTCACTTCACCTGAATTATCACGGTGAGATTTTTACAGAATAACACTACTGACGAGCTGTTGTTCAAGTGATTTTATGAGTTCAATCAGTCAGTGTTCCTGTAAAGTTACCTAAGATTAATGGGTCGACCTCAACAGTGGAAAGGATGGAGTTGGGAATCTCATCCTCGAGTCCAATACAATTCACATTTATAACCAGGGGGCCTAAAAAGGCCACTTTGGCAGAATCATAAAACAATTCATATCACGCAATTCATCTGTTTAACAGTTTCAAAGCTATATATCCCTGAAGGGTTAGTCAGAGGTGTACCTGTTTCATTTTATGAATCTCTATACAAAACTTTCATACAGATGAAACTGCGTGATATGAATTGTTTTATGAATCTGTCAAAGTGGCCTTTTTAGGCCCCCAAGGCACTTAATCTAATTGACACTTACCTTTATTTATAATGAATGACATAGGTGTATTGTATTGTTTTTATATGCATTTTTTTAATTAATGCATTGACTGCCAACGCGGTCACCGGTGACCGCGAACAATGGATGTTCTATTGTGTCTGTTGCCTGACAGTCAACGTGTTAAGTAATTTTAATTCTGTGACACTTATAATTTGCACTTACGTACTTATTCGTTTATTTTAATTGCATTGACATTTTATTCTATTTTGATGTCTGTTGCAGTATTAGTGATTTTTTATTTGATGTTATATTGCCTGATTTTTTTTTTATTTGAATTCCCATGCTTATTCTATTACTACTATATTATATTAAATCCACTCCAAAATATGTTAATGGAAGGTCAACATAGTGACTAAGTTCCTGTTGTCCTGAGTCCTGACAGCAGACATCGAACCTTACTGTGGTAAAAATGCCGGAACGTGTTCTTTAGTTCCGAAAACTTTATCGGAAAGAACAAAAAACTGTAATACAAGAACATACTCCTTATAAGGATTCGATATTGAGAAATATATAAAATAGCATCCGGTCTAGTTAATCTATTTTATGACTTAAGTAGTTTATACATGATCCAATGTATTTAATAGGTGTAACACGCTCTATCAGAAAGACCTAGTAGCTTTCATTTAAGGCGGGCGGTAAGAAGTAACTTTTTATAATTTACAATAGCGCATCGCGGCAACAAACAAGGTTCAAAATAGCGATGCGTTTGATGTAAGTTGAATTGAATGACTTCCAAAATAAAATTAATTTTGCATTCTTAATTATATTAATAAATTCACGGCTCAGTGAATTAATTTTTATGTATTTCCTTAGTTGATTGAAATCCCTTTATTATCATCACATAAAATATATAAATTTACGCTCAAAATTTTGAGAATTGATGAAAAATATTTTTGAACTCCGTTTTAAGATTGTTTTATCATGATACCATTTTATTTTTATAAATTCTTGTCGTTTCTTTGAACATTTGAAAGTACATTATTTTTTGTCTGGCTTTTAATTAATACGCCTAACTGAGCGATAAAAAACTAAAAAAATTAAACCAACCGTAAAAATTTCTAGCTAGACACCGTAAAATGCTCAGTGTTTTGTTTAGGCAGCGCCTTAAATTGTGTTATTATAACGTTAGCACGAAACTATTACGTCGACCTACATAACATTCCAGATTACGGATGATGAGGCGTTTTAATTATTATAGACCCATCAACATCAGCGTTTAATTGAAAACAAGACGGATTTTATCAATATTATGTAATGGGACAGCAGTGGTGGCTCAGTGGTATAACGACCGCGACTTACGAGCTGTTGTGGGTCGTAGGTTCGAACCAGAACAGGCGCTTTACCTCATCATCATCATCATCATTTTAGCCGAAAGACGTCCACTGCTGAACATAGGCACCTCTACTTCGACCGGTGTTGTGCTTCTCGCATCCAACGAGTTCCTGCGGCCTTCACAAGGTCGTCGGTCCAGAACCTTTCTGTCCCATGGGCCATCTGTTCCTGCCACTTAAGTTTGGCAATTCTTCGGGCTTTACCTACCTTTTTTCGGGCGCTTTACCTACTTAGTGTAATTTATATCATCACCACTGCTCTTAAAACGGTGAAGGAAAACATCGTGAGGGAACCGGCATGTCCTAGAACCAAAAATTTGAAGACATGTGACGTCTACCAACCCACTCCTTCACACAGAAAGGAGACCAGTGTCCCAGCAGTAGGAACATTCTAGGCTGATTATGCTGTGTAATGGGATTATTTTACGTGTACGTATTCTTCATATTAGTGCCTCTTTGGTCTAGTGGTCGCAAGCGCTACTGCTGACCATGAGGCCCTAAGTTCGACTCCCAGGTCGAACAAAATGTTATTGGGATTTTCTATCAGGAATTTGTCAGTAGCAGCCCGGAGTCTGGATTTGTTCCCGATTGATGGCAAAAGGCTCGCGGCTCGCCCCCTATTACAGGGGAGTTAAAATGGGTAAGTACATGCTAATGTACACCTCTGCCTAGCCCTTCGGGGAATTACAGATGTAATGTTATGGTATGTGTTCTTCATACTATATGATGTAGGTACAGACACCAGCACCTCATGCTACTATAATCAGTCAAATTTTAATAGATTCTTAACTTTATCGCTAAAGAATAAGGTTCAAGGTTGATTGTGATTTAACAGTTTAGGGTAGCTTGATGTGCTGGCGTCTGTAGATACTAAGGGCGAATTTCTCCAATGAAACTAAACGCGATCAGCACATCTAAACCGCGTTCAAGAGCTGTCAGTGTTATCGTCGTTGTGGAATAGTGACACTGACAGCTTCTGAACGCGGTTTAGACGTTCATTGGAGACTTCGCCGCTTTCTTTAGACTTTATTACAGTCCACTGCTATTCCTTGGCCTCTGAGGAAATAGGATAGTGGCGACAATGTAGAGCAGTGGCTTACTTTTGTAACTAAAGTTTAAGTAATTTAAGCTTTTATTTCCTGCTTTGTGAAAAAGTTGCTTTAGAATATAATAGTTAGTACTGATTAAGTACGACAATGCATCATTTTCAGAGCAAGTCACCAGCATATTCAAAATCAAAAGTCATTTATCCAAACTAGGCTGAGAATCAGCACTTTTTGAACTTCAAAATTACATAAAATAGTCCCCCAAAACGCCCTTCACCCCTTCCAACTACTTTAGGTCGGAAGAAGAAGTAGCGCAACAAACTCCGCAGCAGCACAGCTGTCTGTTCAGTTAGAAGAACTTAATTCTAAACAATAAGTAAATAATTAATATTACGAAACACAAAACATTAAATAAATTTAATTTTAAAACAGTAAAATAAGCAAATAATAACTAATATTTAACGAATTAATAAAACTAACAAAATTAAATCCTAACTTAACTAAAACTATATAGAAACTAAAATATAGTGTCGAAAAGTTCATCCGCATCGCTGTCGACTGGTAATGTACCCAAGAGACTGGCGATTAAATAAAAAATTAAATTATTTGCCAAACATTAAATTAAATTATTTGCCAAAATACAAACAAAAATAAATAAATTGTGACTTGCAATTAACAGGTAGGTGGCATGTACACACGGCTACACATCAAGCTATACATAACCAGTATAAGCTGACTTCTGATTGTAAGAAAAACCTATACAATGCGAGATCCGCTAAAACTGGAAATGTATAGCTTGATGTGTAGCCGTGTGTACATCTGCATATAAACCCACAGTTATGAGGAAAAACACATTGACATTTCGGCTCCACAATCTCCAGAGAAGAATTGCAAAAATCCAAAGGCACCAGGATGTGTAGGGTGCAATCCCACAAAAAAGGCAATTAACACCAATACCAATATTGACACGGAAACGATCATAGTCACCTCCGACATGTCATAATGTTTTAAAACGTGATCAGTTAAATTTTTGATTACCGAGCAATTCAGGAAGTCTGTACACATATTTTTGTTGTCTTTATTGCCTATTTTTCCTTGCAAAAACGATTTTATGGAAATAATTATGTTTTTTTATTTTTTATTTTTTTCGTCAATGCGTTGGACAAAAAACACGTTGGGTTGATGATGTCGTCAAAGTAGTGGGAAACAGCTGGATGAGGGACGCACGGAGGTAGCATGCATGCATGTAGCATTTTAGCATGATTTCCTTGAGTAAATATTTTTTGTCGGAAAAAAAATGGATAATATTACGTGATAACGTCATAAGAGATAGATGCGTCACAATCCGAACGCTTAGGCTGATCGTGCCTCTCTATCGCTTGTACCGCGCTCTCGCTTGCACGCTCGGCTCAGACGGAACGTGACAATGAGTCATGCTTTTTTCGTGCGTGTAGCCGGCGTTCATCGATTTATAAGACGTTGTCACGTCAAAAAAACAGTTGTTTTATAGAAAAGTGCAATTAACTACGCTGTCAACAGTGGCGTGCACTCCATACATGCAAATAAGCTCTGCATACCCTGTAGTCCCATACATACATGCCCATCTAAATGCTAAATAACTATAATGAAAAAAAAAACATGGTAATTTAGCTTCGCGCCATCTATAACTTTTTTTGGAACTAACTCGTTGGAGCTGCGAACACCCGCCACCCGCGCAGGCAGCGCTCCCGTGAGCAAAAGCAATACTACGCCTTGCTTATTCTTCATACAACGCATCTCGTGTAGTACACAGCAAAAATGTGACTGTGTGCGTCAAAATGTGTGCGCGTGTTGGAGTTTTAGAAGCATAGCTTACATTGCAAACCGTTCAAATTGAGAACCCGTAAAAGCACCGCTTTAATTGTTGATTGCAGAGGGTCGACTTTTTTTAGTCGGATTGACCAAATGACCGACTAATTAGTTCGTAACGTAATAAATTACAAAGTTTTTTTCGCCATATTGTTTTTCTTGGCGCTATACGCTAATGATTGACGAGTAATTATTTAGTAAGTCTATTGTAAAAAATGGAAAATTATACATGTGAGACCTGTGCTGGCGGCAAAGTGTGTTTAAATAGTAAATTAAAATCAGCCGCGATTTTTTTGTGCATACCCTGTCTGAAATCTCTGTGCACGCCACTGGCTGTCAAAATATATGGAACAGGATTTTTTTTTTTTATAACCGATTATAAATTTCAGCGCCGTGTTCAGAATCATGTGCTAAATCCATAGTAAAGGCTGCGCCTCGATGTCCCTGAGACGCTGTATAATACCGAAGCGAGGACGTATCGAAAGTGTCAAGTCATGGGCACTGTAGTACGTCTGCAATAACAGCCTATCAAGATAAAAATCACTCCAGTACACAAACAGCGATATTCACTTGACTTTTACGACTACACGAGATAATAGCCGGTACAGCCTCCGGTAAAGGTTTCTCTTCCTTGCTACAATTTGTATGCTGTGACTTTATGAGGCCTTGCCCAAATAATCTATTGAATATAGGTAAGTCAGCGCTCGGTTCAGTTCAGTTGGTTCAGTTGGTTCAGTTTCGACAGATCGAAACTGCATTACAAATCTCTGTAACCATTAAGAACACTGTCGGTTTCTGTGAAAGACTTTGACATTCTGAAACCCATCGTTGACTGGTGCTGGTGATTAAAGTTTTCGCTAAAGTACAACACTCTACAACACTCTTCGTGTACAATATAACAACGCGTTTCGGGTCATGCTCAACCTGCCCTGGCGGTGTGGTGCGACTGAGATGTTTGCTGAGAGCGGAGTTACTGACTTCTTTGTGCTCATGAGGAAGCTCAGGGCGTCGTTCGATTTCGCGTGCTGTGGAGCAGACAAATTTTTCGAACATATGAAGCAATAGATTAGCAATGTGATTCAAAATGATTCAATTTGTGATTGATAGCGTGTTACACAATTAGGGTGCAGCTTATTCGCTGATTATATTCGATTATCTTGCCAGTACATCCACCCACTCGATATGAAACAAAGTCCGTCTAATCGATCAAGATTCCATTAATCTTCGCCGGTCCATCGTACGGCCCACGTGCACGTCACTTTCACGCGAAACCTATCACGGATATGTTTTGATTATGGAACAATTCATTTTGTCTGTGCTCTGGTACTTCCGATTGGGATGCTTTAGATGTGGTGTGGTTCCATTGTTACCCGATATTTTTGTGTGGCGCAATATTATGCCGGTCAAGTGAACTGGAATTGAAAAGACAAATGAATGTATTAAATATTCTTTATATCGGGGCTTGACTAGAAAAATACATTTATTTATCTCCTGCCAGATGAAATCAGAAGATCTTGGGTTAGACCGGCCAGGGAAGAATGGCATGGCACAAAAGGGAGGGGGGCTGTACCCAGCTGTGGGTGGAACAAAGAAAATAAAAAGAAATGACGCAGAGAAAGAACACAAACACAAAAAATAACAGTTGGAGGAAAATATGAGCCCCAGCGCTGGTTTTTAGCGACAGCTGGCGTTGACGTGATGACGTCAACCGGTACAGTATATGATGAGATTTAGATAACACAATCCATACTAATATTATAAATTCGAAAGTATCTAACTCTGTCTATCTGTCTGTCTGTATGTTACCTTTTCACGCCTAAACCACTGAACGGATTTCGATAAAATTTGGCAAAGAGATAGATTGCATCCCGGGGAAGGACATAGGATAGTTTTATCGACATACCTCGCGGGCGAAGCCGCGGGCGGAAGCTAGTAAGAAATAAAATACAAAGTACCAATTTCTAAATGTTTATATAAGTAAACCTAATATTTTTTATAAAATGGTAATATTCCGGGCAACGACAACGACAACCAATGATGGTCACATTTAGTTATTCCAATTAGTGCAATGGAAACACAACACTCGTTAGAACATCTGCCTCCATTTTATATTTAAACAATAGTCAAATTACACATACAGTCCAGTTATCTAATGTGTTACAATTAATTGCTTTTATATCAATCGTATAGAGTTACGTCATACTTTCTATAAAAAATCTCTTCATATCGTAATTACACTCGTTACGTGTTACGAATATTTTAATTTTGACTGTCTAATTACTTAGTTTAATGACCCTGTGCAATAAGTAAATAGTGTAGATTTGCAGATGGTATCTACATTTAGTAACTTCTAAATAGAGCAATTATTTAGACATTAGGATTAATAATTAATTGGATTTAATTTTTTATAATTTTTTGCGGACTGAACTCTACGAAACTCGGGCAATTTGAACTCTCAACCACAGTAAAAATCTCAACGTGGAAACTCAATCCGTAGCATCAGATGGGATGACAGTTCACTTCAAATTCACTAAACATTTCACCTAATTTTCCACAATGAGATTTTTGCAGAATAGACCGAGTGGACTGTGACTCAGCTGTCCATTGCCTAGGCAAGCACATTTTGCTCAAATATTCCTAAATATTTGGAAAAAGATGAACATCATGCTGAGATATTATGCCTATTGGCCTCGTACAGGACTTTGTTTTTATTTTAATTTTACATTTGTTATTTTTTTTATGCTTTTAAGACTGTTTAGTTTAATTTGTGATATTCCTGTGGGAGTCCTAATAAATACTTTTTCTTTCTTTCTTTATAACAGAGCGTAGCAGCGCACGTATTCCAAATTTAAACATTATGGCAAGTCGACTAGTACCTGACTTTTTTTTTCCTTTTTAACATAAAAATTCTCTAAGAGTCCGCTGACGAGTGTTGCTTTTATTAGCAACTAAAAAAAAATTATTCTAATTATGTTTTTCTTATTTACCTGCGCATTACGGCAATAGGCAGAAGCAGTGCCTGACTACAGATAGCAAAAATTGAAAGTGAAAATTATTTAGCGATAATAACATCTGTGTCAATTTCGTGATCGATGAACCGATACATGTTACACAATGTTATAGGTTATTTATTGCTAATCTAATTATACTTAAAGTATTTGCCGTTAACTGATCTGCTGTTTAATCGACCAGATAAATTGCACACAAAATTGGCAAAAGGATATAATTTATGGCAAATTTTTGGTATATTATTTAACTTTCGATATCGTTACGTTACGAATTTTGAACACTATGTCGCAAAGACTGACTTAAAAATTTCAAATTATTTAAGTAATCAGTAACAAATTCACATTGCGTTCGGATATAGTCGAGCATGAAACATAATTACATAGATAGGTATGTACAAGTGCCGCTATAATGGCGACATTAATTTAACACACGGTTAGGGCCAGTAACCAAACAATATAAAATAATTCGTAGGTAATTTGAAAACTACTGCCATCTGTCTAGCTATTACGGTTCATATGAGATACAGCCTGGTGACAGACAGACAGACAATGGAGTCTTAGTAATAGGGTCCCGTTTTTACCCTTTGGGTATCTACGGAACCCTAAAAACATACATAAAGTCGAACATATAACCTCCTCCTTTTTGGAAGTGGGTTAAAAAGTTAAACAGATGAGTAACAGAAAACCAACAGCAGGTTTTACCAAAACAATAGGAAATGGATGCTCAACACAAGAAAAGGAAAGGAGACTGGGGAAATTAACATGCTTATGGCCACGACATTTCCTCCGTCTTCATTCATTTTAATTAAAAGTCATCAAAACTACAGTAGGCAGTATAATTTCAAATGTTAACATTGCTGTGGGTCGACTTGCAACAGCGTTGTTTTACATTCTAATGAAACAAATGACTATTAAAGTTGTAGGTATTGTGGCGAAAACACTGTCAGCCTCATTTATACTAATGATTAGCGTCTACCTAACTATACATAAGTACCTATGTTGGCATTCAAACGTTTATAAATATAGGGGTTAGTTATTATTTGGCTAGTTTTACCAACGCTAGGCTAAAGCTGATTTTATTTTTGTTGGATCCCAGTTTTGAATCCCAATTTAATACTTTTGGCGTTGGATTATACAAAACATTATTATGAATTTCCCTAAAGCTTAGGTTGAATCCGTCAAGACAAGTAACAAATTATTATTTTCGGACGGGTAAAAACACATCGGGATTAGGGATAACTGTCCGTACCCCGAACTAATCATAATATGTCCGTAAAGGATTCTGAGAACGTAACGTCCCGTAAATTCGGCCGAAACTACGGATTTCGGTCAAAGAGTGCGAAACACACTAAAAGTAGCAACGGCTTTCATTTTGACAGTACAACAACGTTCATTGCGTTATTTACGTTGTTATGCAGACAATTTTTTCGAACATATGAGGCAATGGGTTAGCAATATCCTTCAAAATGAATCAAATGATTAGGATGCAGGGGTGGATGAGTGAAGGTAGCCATCACCAACCTTCATGCCTTACAATTAAAAACCCTTCTAATTATTCACTTCACGACATTCGAGTTATGACAATCTTATCTACTACACTTACCTACATTACAACGTCGTATATGTTTGTCCCATGACCGCTACGGTGAACGTAATGTCACGCCGAGCCAAAGGTTAGCCTACCATTCGCCAGCCCACGGAATGTCCGATCCAAATCCAATTTTAGCCTACCTAAATGCACTGACATTAGTATTCATTGGAGTTGTCGGTTCAATTATAATGGGGCCAATTTGAATGCTTCATTGGTCATTTTGCCTGGTATTGGTAATATACGATATACGCATCTTAATGATGAGACACTACACGATATTGCAGTTCTACGTACTTTAATATGTTTTCATCATACTCCGGCCGTCAGCCCTTACCCAGAATTAGGCGTGGGCGCAGCTTGTCTTCTTTCTTTTATATACCTACTAGCAGCGCCGCGCAGTTTCACCCACATAAGTTTCGATCCCGTGGGAATATCGAGATAAAAATATCCAATGTGTTAATCCTGGTTATAAACTATCCGTGTGCCAAATTTCATCCAAATCCGTTCAGTAGTTTTTGCGTGAAAGAGTAACAAACATCCATCAATCCTCACAAACTTTCGCGTATTACATATAATTAGTAGGATTTCTATAATCCGTCATCTCATCTAAGTAGTCACCTCCTTCTTGCCATAAAATATCATCTTTCACACAATCCATCCTTTCCCTGGTCTGCCTCTACTCTTTTATCTTTTTTTTTTTATTAGCACATTGAAGGACACTGAACGAGACACAATAAAAGTTTTATTGTTTTTACGTCGAGGGGCGTTAAGTGTCCCGCAAAGTGTTAATTAATTTTTTTAAGTATTTACACACCTACTAAAAATATTTAGTTACTCTTTCACATCTTTCTTGGAAATATAACTACTCCAGCTTAGAGGAATTTAATCTCTAAATCGAATCGTTAGAAATACGAACCAGACTTATAATATGAAAGAAATTATATAGACCCACTTCAATGTTTCCCACATTGATGTGAATTTATATAATTTCTTTAACAAGAATGCTTTCATCATTTAGCAGTATCAGCATATAATACCGAAATACCGAATTGCCTATAACGGTATTGTTCAACGTTATTACGATTACGTCCAACGAACGCTTTGATAACGAAGTCAATTTCGCAAATGCACAATGTACTTTCGAAGTCTTTCGCAACTCTTAAATACATAATTGAAAATTGAATAATAGATCGCCTATGCACGCCCGTGGAGTCTAAAGTCTAGACTTAGGATTATGGGTTACTCAACCGTTGACAGAGCACTTTAGAGATTAAGTAGCAATGCCGTTTTTTCCTCTTGGTAGATTTTTTCTCTTGTAATTAGAACTTGTACAATCCGAGTAACCAAAATAACTCATAAATAATGCTTATCACAGTCAGCGTGTTTATTTGGAGTTGGCGTATCTTCTCATATATTTCATTTATATATCTCATTTTAATTTCATTCGTAATATTCTTAATTATTAGACTGTATCTTTATAATTTTTTGGTTTTCTTTTTATTTTATACTGGCCTGTTTAGTTTTATCATTAACAGATTACGTTATTTTATTGTAATTCTATCAAATTCTGAGCGCACATTGCATAGTTTTCTTGTCTTAAACTTGTCTTTATAATATGTGGAAAATGTCGTCGGTTATACATTTAGTACTCTGTAGCTCAAGTGTAATACTGTAATGTGAAACCGTTTGATTTCCTAAATAAATAAAATACAAATCTCTTGTTCTTCCATTCACATTACATCTCCATCATCATCTTCATCATTATACTGCGCTAATCCTAATTTATTCAGAGTAAATACAGTCCATACTTTTCTTTGATCTTATCTTATATTCGGTATTAATTAATTAGGAAGGTACCTATTCCATTTTCTGACCATGTTATCTGTCACAATTCATCGTTACTTTGGTCTTCCCTAACTCATAATCCATACTCTAACTCAAAACTTTCCTCGCAGCATTTTCCTTATTCGTCCGCATCACAATACCTAAATGTCCAAATCCATGCCCGTACAGATAATGTAATTTGCTCTGTGGTTATTTTTCTCTTTGCCCACAGAGCATGTAACCTTTTATCTTTGCCCATACCCTAACAACCGATTTCAAACAACCTCAGCAGCTGCCAGCTGTTTTAATTGTACCCGGTGTCGGTCGGGTCGATCGTTAAAATAGACTCATCTGACGTTGTTGGCAGCGAGCAGCATCGCGACGCGTTTAGTTTGTATATTTCTGACTAGATGGCATTGTACGTTTACGTCACGTTTCTGAATCGCGATGTCAAGATTCTCCGTCGTTGAACGACCCTCGTGAATTTCCGTAAAGAATTCATACTTACCTGGCATAGGGGACACCGTGATCAATAAGGCGGTTCCCCCAGGGCGAGGCCTTCCCATTGCACTGCGGTTGGGTTGACCCCTGCGATTATCCCTAATGTGGATAACTCGGATGCGTTATTTTTGGTAGTGGGGACTGCGTTCGCGCTGTCCCCCTCAGAATTCCTTTGACAACTTCATGAGCTCAGCCTGCTGCTCAGCTTGTGAGCTGAGCAGCAGGCTAGTAGTACCTACCTTACCTATATATTTTATTAAGTTACGGTACACGTACTCAATTCTGAAGCCTGTGTGTGTGTATTGATTATTTTTACTAGTCTAGTCCCTAATAAAAATGTTCTGAGAAATTAAAATATAAGCATTTGGAAACATGCCAACTACAACCATGCTAAATTAGCACATTCAACACTAGCGATTGTTTTATAAATTACACGTTCCAAATTAATTAACTGTTATCTCCGACAACCCGACCACGATAAATGTGTATTCACTAGCAGTTCACATTACCATTCGAGATCGTGCCTAAACACAAACCTGGCAGTCTCTCATTATACACAATTACGAGCCAAAACCACCAACATCCGTAAAACGCCCTACTAAATCTATAATAACAATTAATCTACAATATATAGGACCATGTTCATTTACATACAATGAAAATCGCCCTTATGACCTAGAAAATAAGAGTTATTATCCGGATTTAAAACGTGAAGGTGCGAGTATAACTTAAGGACCTTGGGATTTGAAAGTGCACGCAGTAACCGGAACATATTATGTGTACTTACCCGTATTACGTTCCAGGAAAAGTCGAGAACATAAAAAAGTTATATTTTAACCTTCATCATGTCGAGGGATCTCGATCTCGTATATCTAATGGAGTTATAACATGCAACATTCTTCGTTATTGTCTTTGATTCTGATCCATTTTGTTTTCATTACATAATTCACAAAGTAATTTGTTTAGTTTGTTTATTGACGATAATGCTTACTTAATAAACAAATATCGAATTTTTCGTGTCTCTATCGGAAAGACATTCTCGCTGAAAGACAACTTACCTAAAAAGTTACATGCTCTGTATTACCCGCTCATGCTCTGTTTAACCCGTTTTATTGTTTTTGATTAAATAAATTATCAAAAATATAATTATACTTCACTGCTTTTCATTCATGGGTACTATGAGTAGGTAGGAAATACTTACTAGGAAAGATTAGAAAAAAAAATATACCAGGGTATGAATTTTAAATCACCAATGACCGTCTTTATTTTCACAAAATAGGTTCTAGCTTCATCATTTTACAGACTATCAAGAATAATGCTGACCACTTTCCTTGGAAAAAAACTTGATGTCGCCTTAATAAGTGCTGTAAGAAAAAAATCATTTTTTAGTTTTTATTAAACGTTAATGACATCTCCAGCATGAATGCCAATGCCAGTAAGTAGGTTTACAGGCAAGAAGGTTTTAATTATGTAAGAATGCTTTTTTGCGCTTTTACTTATTTAAGACTTTGCCTCAGTAAACACTCACGAGATCTACACAGATTTTTCTATTTAAAAATGGCAAAAGAAACGGGTCTGATTTTATTGGTCAGGCTGATACTGAGCGCCCACTCCCGGCCGCTATCCCACTACTGCCCGATGCGGGGACTTTTGGCTGCTGGGTTTCCCCCCTGGCCCGGTTCGCCCCTCCTTAGTAGACCTGCATCCCCCAGACTCCTCCGGGGGATCCATATCTACACCGGGCTTAGTGTGGACGTCCAGTCAACATGGGCCACTCAGCACCAGGACCCCCGACCTCAAACCATCCTCCGATTCCGACCTCCGAGAAGCCGGATTACAGGAGACGCCACGCTCCCAGTCGAAAGAGTAGTTGAAATTCTCACACAGTATGTTAAATGGTCAGTAATTCAAATCTTATAAAATAACATGTCTAAGTATCACAGCTTTTTAGATTTTCGTGATCATTGTAAGTTTGAGATTTTTAATTTTTTCCAATATCTTTATAAAATTACCTATAAAAGTTCAGCGCCATCTACCTCATATACATGAAATCAACTTTAGCGAACTGATGGATAATAAAGCCAGATTTAAGATAAAGGTGGCGTTATGCGCAGTTTTCGAGATATTTCAATGCTCATTTCACTTTAAATATTAAATCGCATTAATTTAATGAGATAAATTTTAATCATTGTAACTAAAAAAAAATACTTGAAATCGAAAAATTAATAAAATGTTACGATTACAAAAAACTTATAATTGCAACTTGAAACTGAACCAACCACAGAGCGTTATCCACTCCGAGTTTGACAACCGACACAGCTGTTCAATTTGTTTCTTTTGTTTGAAAACTCAAGCAAGAGCAACGGTGCATTTTGAACATTCGAAGTCATATTCACAGAGTACATATAAGTCGTGTTCATTCTACCCAAACAATATCTTAAAAGATCTCGGTTGCGGTTTCCCAGCATGGAATCCGCTGGTTTGTTAAACTACCAAAGGTAAAAGTGGTACCACAAACTTTTCTCTCTTCCCTTCGCTTTTTTTGAACTTGCGCGCTCTATTGTATTGATTTTCCTTCCCAAAATAAATTAGAACGATGTAAATAAATCATAAAGCGGACCTTTAGCATTTAGTTTATCAAGCAAGCTTTCAATCGGAGTTTCAGGTGCTTTGATATCAGGAATTGTGTATTCTAGGAATATTGTCGGGGATTCGTCTAGCTTGACCCCTGTGAAGCCTAGACTCGGAAGATTTGTGGATGTTTATTCGCCCGAGCATCTAAATATAACACCGCGACCAGTAAGTAATTTATATATAGCAAAATTTCAATATGTTCATTGAATTATTGATGAATGTTCTTGTATAAATTTACAGAAACCAAAACTCACATTCACTGAAGCCAGGGATGTTAGTCCAAATTTACTTACCCCTGAAAAGTTTCCTGAAGTTGAATTTAAATGCAGGTAAGTGTTTAAACACATTTATTAACACTGACCTCTTAGCTCAAATATTTTCTGTTTTCTTTCTATACCTACCTACTTGTAGCAAATATGTCTACAGTCAGTTGTTATGGTGAAATAATAACAAAAACAACTTTTATGTTTGTGTGATCTATGACCAAAAAGTGTTTTAATACCATAATTTCTTGTAGAACTGCAAAAGCCCAGCACCGTTTCCGGAATGTGTTCAGCAACTGTTCCTTTGAAGGTAACCAGAGCTTTCCGCGCCTGAGCCGCAAGGTACGACCCATGACCATGGAACTGGAGACACCCACCAAACTGAAGCAAGCTGTTGATCTTGTTAGAGGTTTGTGTAATAGTTACTAGTTCTGTCTTTTGATATTTGTCAGTAAATCAGTGAAAAATGGATTGATATAACTTATGTGCTGTCTCTTTCAATATAGGGTGTTCAAATATATCTATAGCTGACTAGATAGATAGAATAGGCTTTATTGTACACCAAAATTACATAAAACCCACCTTGTTTTTTTTTTTAGTATATGAATAATATATTTTTAGTATATGAATAATGTATATAATAAGTTAATCAAAACTACAGATAGTGCAATCCACGAAGATGTGCCCCACTCTTCTTCCTAATGCTTACAATACAAGTGTGCAACATTCCGTTAGTGTTTTAGTTTTGTCGATACACAGTAATTTAGTGGTGTATTGAAAAAAACTAAAACACTAGCAGAATTAACAAGCGATAACCTCTAGCAATTAGGAAGATAAGTGGGGTGTGTCTTCATGAATGGCACTATCTGTATTGGTTTTTGTGGTAAAATTCAACAATAAAATCAATTCAATAAACTGAGTACATCTTGAATATGGCAGACAAACCAATTCTTAACATTGTCCGCAGTTGATGGGCCAAACGGGCTCAGATTCAATACCTCCCTAGCAACTGAAGTTACAGGATCTCCCGCACCATCTCAGACTGAACGCTTACAACAGACCATCAACCCCAGCAAGGCTGTCTTCACCATTGAACCAAACACTTCTAAGGTAAGAAATAACAAACTGCTTTCAGGTTTATTTTCTATTCATTATGAGCATTGTTTTTCTAATTATCATAGACTCAGTTATGCACAGGTAGCAGTCAAACATAAAAAAATACTCTGCGGGCCATACAGCATATAGGTTTTATGTGGAGCTCAACCCCATACACTTGTGTACCTGATCATTTAACCTCAGCATCTAACTTCTTAGAATAATCTGAATGAGCATTATTTCCTTAGAGAATATAACACACTGTCTAAGATATTTCTTAATAAATACTTTACCTAATAACAACTTCCAGATTCTAATAGTAAACAACAAAGCCTGTTCATTGCTGGGTTACTCGTCAGGGGAGCTGTGTGGACTTCGCTTCTCAGATCTGCTCCGCAACAGGAACTGTAAGACGTTCAGTTTACATGAACCTGAAGACTGTGATACTTCGGAAGATGGGACTGTTGTTTTGCTCAGTGGAAAGGTAATAACTTTAGTTTGTCTTGTAACATATACCTCATTGATACTTTTAATGGTTAAATGTTGTTGAAGCAATGGCCAGAAAAACTACTCTGAACACTGAATGGCAAGGAATAGCAATACCTAGTTCTTGTTGTGTTAAAAATATTAGCAATTTGTTTGTAGCCCGGTTTGTTTGTAGATGGTTTGATTTGATTTGATTGGTAGTTGAACATATATTAACTGGTAATAGTTGCGATACATGCATGCAAAAGCACACTGGCAAAAGTGCTGAGCTGTTCAGTTGCAAATATTGTACCAAATGGTGCTCCCACACTTTTGCTCTAACATTGTGATCTAATACATTTAATCAAAAAGGTTTTCAGAAATCAGAAAGGTTTTCATGTTTGGTAATGTTAGTTAACATTTTATAACAGCAGTGTGGGAGCACCATAACATATTCCAGAGCACAAGATTAGATAAAAAAAGTAATCAAAAGATTAAAAAAATAAATAATAATAATAATTTACCATTTATAATTATAATAAATTATAGTACCTTAAGTATTCAATATAGCTTTTAAACCATATTTTTTGGTATCAGTTATTGTAAAGCAATAACCAAAGCATAACTAGTTTAATAGAATAAAAACCAAATATTAACTAACCCAGAAGCTAGTCCTAAACCACACAGGCATTAAATTCTATGTGATCAAGATGCACCGAATGAATAGTTCAGTATCTCCACTCGTGGAAGCCTCCATGTGAGGAGGTGGTATTTGAATGCCCCCAAATTATTATTGCATCACTTGTATAAATAAAAAGGGATGAGTTCTATTTTAGGCCTGTTCCTCACAGCTGCTATAAACAATTGACCTTTTCATAAATGTCAAACAAGTTTATAAATAATGTTTCAGGTAGTTGAACTTATATCAAAGGATGGTGGTTCAGTCCAAGTGTCGTTATGGATAAGACAGCTGGATAATGATGGGCCATGCTTAGTTGTCGCCGAGCCTGTCAACTGTAAGAATGTTGTGGTAAGCTTTTAATTTTAAACAATCATGGGTTGATTTCAGAGAGGCGCTTTACTTTGTGTAAATTATTTATTTAATCACCACTGCTCCTCAAAACGGTGAAGGAAAACATCGTGAGGAAACCGGCATGTCCTAGAACCAAAAATTCGAAGACATGTGACATCTACCAACCCGTACTGGGCCCGCGTGGCACCGAGAGGAGGCCTGTGTGACCAGGCTCCTCCCAATGTTCCCACTTCTGGGACACAGCCTGTGTCCCAGCAGTGGGAACATTATAAGTTGATTATGCTATATGGGTTGATTTTGTCCTGCACTCTAATTACGCAAATAACGCAATGATTCTTGTTGAACTTAAAGCCATTACAAAGCCAAGCCAAGCCAAGCCAAGCCAAGCCATTAGCTTTTACTGTTATTGTGTTACGCAATTATCCCGATAGTTTCGATAGGCTGATCAATTCCATTGTAAGTAAATCTTTTGTGATGGAGAATTTTAAACTTATTTCATTGATGCAATTTGACCCAAATATAGTAGAAATTAAATAATAAATTATGATAAATCATCAGAGAAGACAAAAATACTTAAAGAAACCTTACTTAATCCTCGAATTCCCAAACCACACCAAACTTTAGACTCTCATAAGACTTTCCGTTATAAGTATAATGGAAACGCTCTTCCGGGAAACTGTAAGTAATGTGCGTTTTGTTGGTGCAGAATAAACAATTTTTCTTTCTTTTTCTATTCTGTAGCCTAAGGGCAGTTTCGCACTACGTCCGATCCGAATCCGAGAAATGCCGGTCCGAAGTGACCGTAATCCTATTTGTATGACCCGTTACGCACTAGATCCGAACTCTATCCGTCCGAATTTAAATCTTTTCCAATTCGGATTGAAGTCGGATCTTCAATTCGGATTCGGATCGGATGTAGTGCGAAACCGCTCTAAGGGTTTCGAAAATTAGAGATTTATTTACTGATTAGAGCATAATTATTACCATGCTAAAAACTAAATCTTTTTCCAGTTAACAGTAGAAGCCGACACAGGCATAGTCCTATCGTGCGAGGGTGCATCAGCGGCTGCACTATTCGGGGCAGAGTCGCGCGACAAATTAGTGGGAGTGCCGCTCGCTTCACTCATACCTAACGCGCGCCTGCCCTCTTATGATGCACCAATGCCAAGGAATATGGCTAAGCAGAAACTTACAGGTAAGGGAATTCAAAAAAAGCGTCATGACAGACAGAGAGACGGTTAACAAAGTGATCCTATAAGGGTTCCGTTTTTTCCTTTTGAGGTACCCTAAAAATTAAATCAATTTTAGTCTAGTAGTTTTTTATTTCTTCCAAGTCACATGCTGTAAGCTCTTCGCCTAAAGCGCCTAGCTACTTTACTCCTATCTAACTTCTTTTGATTATCTGACAAATAAAATTAAACTGCTAACTACTTATGTTGTTGAAGTATCTGGTATTTAGCATCAATTCATGGGTACATCTCTGCCTACTCCTTCAAGGACTATAGCCAATACAGGCTTGTTGTTATGTAAGTATGTAGTAGTCCCAAAATACCATCTCCATCATCATCGTCGTATCTCCATCTGGCATCAGAAGCTATCAATCAATGTAAATAAACACAATAAAAACAATGTATTTCTTTACAGGAAGGACGCTGGACGGCGGGTGTTTCCCGCTATGCTTGTGGATATCAAAACCAGATACCACAGACAACTCCCTATGGTCTACCGTTTGTGGTGTCAAGTCACACAGACCTGTGTTTGAAGTCAATGTCAGGGTAAGAAAATAAACTACTTAAGTATTTGTTTTTCATGATCACGTAATAATTTCAGGCATAGCTATTACTTCTTCAGTATGTTTTAGAAAACAATATACTGAAAGAGTGAATCAAAATCTGGATCATCACTAGCCACATTATCAATAATGCATGAGTCATGTTCGTGAACGGGCGCCGTCAGTAGGGACTTGTCATCTCTTAGCTCCAACGGCTTATTTGAAATTTGATTTGTTTTTATATTTTTATTATGGACGCTTTTAAAACAAACTGCATGCATAATTTCAACATGAATGGTCTAACCAATTTTTTTATTTAAAAGTGTCTGTGGAGTTTCTTGCACGTTCTTCTCCATAGGTACCTACTGCACTATGGTATGGGCAACTAGCTTTCTGACTGTTTGCCTAAAGCTGTGCTTTCTTTGAGTTTGAATTTTTTACTTTCATAAAGTCCAGCATTTCACTTCCATTCAATAATCGAAGCCTTCCACATCATTCCCAGGTCACCTACAACGTCAGCGGTCTCCTAGTAGTAGACGAGAGCGGTATAATAACCGCCTGTAACCACCACTTCGCCATGCTCACCTTCGGCAAGCCGCACACCGAAGTCATAGGCCATCACATTGAGGATGTCATACAGAATTTCTGTCAAGCGGCCGATATTGTGAAGATGCCTGAAAGAAACAGGAATATGACTCTGTCACCAGTCAATAATGATGATAATGGTTCAGGTATGTTGAAAATAACCTCCTCCTTTTTGGAAGTCGGTTAAAAATACAAATTAATAGTTAGAGAATTTTATTGAATTGTTCCTTGTGATAAAACGCGAGTTTCAGTCAGAATTTTCTGAGACGTCGTTGTGTACATACATGAGACGACATAAATCTCTATATCAAAATATTAATAAACTATAAAAACAATGATGTTAATAAGCGATTCGAAATGAAAAAAAAACTCATTATTTTCTATTAAGTATAATTTTGTAATTTTCAAACCAGAAAAAGACAGATTTTGTAAATTAAGCATAAACTATTTACTTTCCGAAATATAACCTCTTCATTTATTGTTCCAGCATCAGACACCGATGACGATTCATGCGGTGCATTCAACGGCAGCCAGAAATCCGCCTGCATGTCCCTAAACGTCCATCCATCCATCCTGTCCACCACAAGAGAGAAATCGTCCAGCGCCCTCTGTCTCGACAAGTCCTGCAGCATGGTCACCCACACCCCCACTCCAACACAGGACATGGTCTCCAGCATCAGTACTACGGAACAACGAAACGACCTATCCGCCCTGCCTGACGTCACATCCGGGATGTCAGGAATATCTATAGACGACGAAAATTATTGTCACAGCAGCATATCGAAATCTCGGAGCGAGAATATACTTCGTTCTGAACAGAGTAATCCTACGAAGCCTATCGCCAAGCCTGCGGAGAAATCTGATTCCATTTATTATACTTCACAGCATTCTCAAGAAGTAACTCCGACTGGTAATACTCCTAGAGTGAGGCTTAACGATCCTTCTTTAAGACTTTCCTTCGACTCAAGTAAATATAGGTCCTTAAAAGCTAATCTACCAGGGAAGGATGATAAGACGAGTTTGTCTCTAGACTTCTGTGATTCAAATGAGACTAGTGCAGACTTCCTGACTCCTATAAACGAGATGCCACCCCCTGGTTGTGAGATTGAAGACTTGCCGAAGCACAACGGTAATGAAAGCGTTGATAGCTTGAGTAATGATAACGATTTGGAGACACAGACTGAATCTGCACCTAGGAAATTGTATTCTGGTAAGTGAAATGTATTTTTATCTGTTAGTTCTCCAATCCTGGACTGGTACTCACACTTGGATACTATCACTAAAAGAGTTAGAAGAATGATTTATGTATTCAAACTGCTTAGGACTTCGGCTGACTTCAATACAATTAGAATGGTGTATATTGCTATATGTCAGTCCGTCATTACCTATTGCATCACAGTGTGGGGAGGCGCCGCTCGTACTAAGTTTCTTAAGTTGGAACGAGCACAGAGAGCTGTCCTGAAGGTGATGTCAAAAAAGCACTTTATGTATCCTACCACACAATTATACCAAGATGCTAATGTACTTACTGTTAGGCAACTGTTTGTGCTACGATCCGTACTGAGAAAACACACCAAGGTCCCCCCACCAGACCCAACACGCCGTAAGAAAAAACCTCTTATTCTGTCGGTAACGCATAGGACCGCTTTCGCTAGGCGCCAGCATTATGTTTTGAGCTCACACCTATATACAATAATTAACAAAAAAATAAACATAATTGAATTGGATACTTATAGGGTTAAAGTTAGAATTGAAGACTGGATAAAGGATCAAGACTACGAGGCAATCGAAAGTCTACTTGCTTGGATCTGCTGAATCACTTATGCCTATCAAATCACAACGAAGGGAGGTGCCCCCACTAATTCCATCCACAATGCACAAATACACACTCACTCAGCACACTCACACACCATCACAATGCACCACACACCACCACACTACATCACATCACACCACACCACACCACACCACATCACATCACTCCACACACCTTTCCCCCCTATACATACACACACAACACTTGCATATGTACACAATACAATTACACTTCACACATACAATCATTACAAACATATTTACTTATTATAAATACTAACTAAAGTTATATATAACATATAGATATATTTCTTACCTTGCTTTATAGTCTATATCTGTTTGTTACTATCTGAGTTTGCTAGTATGCTCATAGTTTGTTCGTCCATTATTTATGCGAAGGCACTGCCTCCTAAGATACAGGATTTTCCTAGTTTAGGAGTCAGGGTTCAAATTCTGTATTGACTGTACTTTACCCATCTCTTGTTCACTATTCCTGTTTGTTTACTACTCTGTCCAATAGCGACTACTATGTGTATTTTAATAGGTGTCAAGCTTGTATTGTGCAAATAAATACTTATTATTAAATCCAAAATCTGTTAGATTCTAGGTCACGGATAAAAGTTATCTGTCATTGGAAAAATTAGCCCTTAGTCTAGGAAGCTCTAAGAAACAGGTAAAAATCTCAACCCTGGAAGACTTGACAAATCGAATCTTCCAGGCTACCGTCCAACGATAGACTGGTGACTAAGTTCTACAATACAAAATCTGTTAAGACGACAATTTTATTCCACGGATAAAAGGTATCTGACATTGGAAAAATCAGCCCTTACCGCCCGGCCACGGCTTTTGGCTTAGCAGCAAGCGGCGCGGTGTCTCACTACTAGCGTTGATGCTGCGAGCGGTGCGTCGTGGCATGGTTCATATATTTTTGTCAAATATACCGCTCGCGGCCCCGCGCTAAGCTGCTGCTGATAGCGGCAAGGTCGTGGCCAGGCCGATAGTGTAGTAAGCACTAAGAAACAGGTAAAAAACTCAACCACTCTACCGTCCAACAACAGATTAATCACAATGGGTTTATACCCATAGGACTTGGGACTGGGCTGGAACACACACCTCATCTCTGTGAGAGGAGACTAAAGGTGCACCTCTGTCTAACCCTTCGGGAAAAATAGGCGTAATGTTATGTGTAAAAATTATTTAAAATATTTTTTTTTTATAAAAAAATATATTTATTTATATATTTATTTTTTATAAAAATACTGCTACAGGACCTTATTCAGTTTCAGTCAGCTCAGTCGACCCAAAAACCCGTACCTAATTCTTTAATTTTTATTCTTTCCACAGACGACGCGCCCGAAACTCCGTGCGCACCAAAGCGCATAGTGCGTACGTTAGTGATGACGTCAACGCCGCAACACTCGCGAAACAAAGGAGAACCTTGCGAGTGCGCGACCGACTGCCAACACAAGGACGGCACCTACAGGGGTGTAGTGCTGCATAAGGATGGAACTCATCTTAGTGAGTACTCTGATGTTAACATTGATAAAAAATCTTTGCCATTTCCAATAAATCCCCACTACTCTTAATAACTTTCTCGCTGTCACGCTGGTCTTGCAAGCGAATGCTAGACGAACTAGACAGACCAACAAAAACTATTTTAAATATGTAAAATAATTATTAAACTGTAATGCAACTGCCGCTCTTTTCCAGATGTCCTCTATACAGTATCAAGCATGCAGCTAAACACGGGTTGTCGTGTCCGCTGCGTGTGGCTGGGCGTACAGCTAGAGGACACGGTGCGACACACCACGCTCGCGTCCAGTGTCGCGTCCACGGCCGACAACTCGCTTGTCCTCGTTAGTAACACTGTGGTATAGTATGTCTTGTGTATTAGTTAGATAATAATAGTACAGAGTATAATATGTGCAGGGTTACATTAAATTAGGCTGGCGAAACTTCGATGGGTATCAATATCTAACACGATATTACAAAAACAAACTGATTTCCTAAACTCATGTTACATGTGACCTCACAAGAGCTTGAAATATGAGTTTTAAAAACAGTTCTTTGTTTTATCTAATTATTTGTATAAATACCATCTGTAAAGTTTCGCTAGCTAATTATTTAAGTATAGCTCCGAAAAGGTAATTGTTTTTCAAATCAATTTAAATTACATTATTGCACAACAGCTATCATATTTTTTTATCAAATCATATATCTTTAACCAATTATGTCATCATAACATTAAGTATCTTTATAATATTGTATCATTCCAGTCCAAAATTCATAAATTCAAGTAGCTACTTGAATTTATGAATTTTGGACTGGAATGATACACTTTTTAAGGATAGGTAGCTACCTATCCTTAAAAAGTGCATTCATAATTCAACTCTTATTTATTTTTCTATTAGGGCAACAAGTCGGCGAGCAGCAGGCCTCAGTCGATGTCGCTAGTGAGTCAGTGTGGCGACGAGCAAGTGTCCGGCGAATACAATAAACATTATGTTACGCTCAAGCAGATTGGTAAGCACACATGAAATAATTTGAAAGAATTTAGTTTGATATCACATTTTCCTTTAGCAGTGTCTTTTAGTGAATTTAGTTTGATATCACATTTTCCTTTAGGAGTGTCTTTTAGTGAACTTTTCTACAAAATAAAGTAGTACATCCAGAACAAAAAATTCAATTCATTAATATTCAACTTAGAAAAGCACAGAAATTTCGATCTTTTGAAATGTCGACATTGCACCCTTGCGAAACAGGGGCAGGTCTCCAGTAAAATTAGCATGATGAACTGAATTCGGAAAAACGGAAACCAATTAACACAAGCGTCTTTACAAATAACTATGTCACCGCAACTATTAGCTTTGCTACGAGCAACATTAGTTCCAAGTTCAATCAGCAAAATACCTATAGCTGTGTTCATAATCTTAGATAATTTACATTCCATCGCCACTTAATAAGTTATCTACTTTAGTATAATGTATTCTAAGTTGATTTTTGAGTGACCATTTATAACAAAAAGGTCCTAATAAATTTTTGGTTGCAATGGAATTTGAACTTTGTTTTGTATGACATTCCGTTTGTTGTTCCATAACTTGAAAATAATCTCCAATTCCTGGCTTTAAAATAACCCAGATTTAAAACAAAACACTGCACTTTTCAGGTAAAGGCGCCTACGGCTGCGTCAAGATGGCGTACCGTCGGTCTGATAGATTACTGACAGTTGCCAAGTTCATACTCAAAGAGAAGGTGGGCACACAGTTCTGGGTGGACGGGCCCGACGGACGGCGTGTGCCGCTGGAGTTGAGTCTGTTGCTCACGCTTAAACATACTAATATTGTAAGTATTTGAATATATTATTAGATAGTAGTATAATACATAACCTGTAAAACGAAAAAGTAGTATTTACCTAACAACTGCATCTAAAATAGCCTTAAAGCTACCGATGGTTCGTAAAGAACAGTGGTTCATACTATGCGCCATGTCCAGGACGAAAAACTAAATTCAGGACGATGGGCACTTTTTAATTCGTTTTATGTAAAACATGATAAACCGAGTCCTCAATTTTGGTGTACATTGTTTTGCAGGTGAGCGTGGTAGACGTGTTCGAGAACGAGAAGTACTTCCAGATGGTGATGGAGAAGCATGGCGCAGGAATGGATCTATTCGAGTTTATTGAGCGAAGACCGAGACTCGACGAGCCACTGCTAAGTTACATATTTAGACAGGTATTTATCTTTATGTCAGTTACTTTAAAAACTCCACGCACTATCTCAATGTATAAAAATGAATGGCACTACATCCTAAATCTGCCACGCACTGCGACACTTTTGTGTTACTTTAGATCGATCTTTGCTTCATACCATACTCTACCGCTTCATATGTTTTTCTTAAAATTTCAAAGTTAGTGTATTTGTTTACACCTCTTTACTTAAAAATTAAACAGGCTAACTGTGTCTATTCATATTTACAGATAGGACTAGCAGTCGAGTACCTTCACTCCCTAAATATCTTACACCGCGACATAAAAGACGAGAACGTAATCATAGACAACAAGTTCCACGTCAAACTCATTGACTTTGGCTCAGCGACGTTCATGAGCAAAGACACGCTGTTCTCCACCTTCTACGGTACCACAGAGTATTGCAGCCCTGAAGTTTTAGCGGGGAACAAGTAAGTTCGATGTTTGGAAACGATTTTAGATTTGTTAAAGTCATTTGACTGTGTTTATCACAAAATGTTGGTCTAGAATTTACATATCTATTGAATAATTAATGAGAATATGCACCTTCGTATTTTTTACTTAATTAAATATAGTCCGAAAATCGGATTAAGTAGAATGAGTTTCTTAGGTTGTCTGGGCAGGATAGGAGTTTCTCAGAGCACAATACTTGGCCCACTTTTGTTACATTAGTAAACATACTTTCAATGGTTTAGCCAAACATGACTTGTTTGCATGATATTTGTGACCTGATAAGAAACTGCTTCATTTCACAGATACGCGGGCCCTGAGTTAGAGATGTGGTCAATGGGGATAACTCTGTATGTGCTCACATTCTTTGTTAACCCGTTTTCTGACATTGAGGATACAATACAAGGGCCGCTAGCATTCCCGCAGGTGGTTTCTGAAGGTAAAAATTGTATTAATTATTTCTTGAATTTGCTTTAGAAGTAAGTGCACAGGTTTAGCGGTGCCATTGAAGACTCCTTTAGTCAAGTCTTTTAATCAGTGTAAATCACCTTAATTTGTGCTTATGACGTGATAATGCAATTCAATCGAAATACTATACTTAAACTATTTTATACGAACATATCTGGCACTTTAAAATTGCTTTGGAAAATTAGAAAAGTCAGTCACACTTTTGACATAATTTATGTTTGATCGGGTATCACGTTGTGTGTCATTAAGTTATTTATTTACTTGACAGATTTAGAACAACTTCTCCGTTGGATGCTGTGCAAGGAGCCAGCCAACAGATGCACGATAACGCAGCTGATGGCACACCCCTGGATACGGCAACCCGTCGTCACTGCCAACTACGTGTTCCACGAGATTGTCGACTGTGGTAAGATTCATTATTATTATTTGTGTAGTTACAGTCGCACGTCAGTGCGTCAGTGGTTAGAAATACCAATATAAGCTGACCTCCTATTTTATAGAAATATCGCACTACGCTAAGTCAGTTCAAGGTCAAAATGTTAACACCGATATGCTTTGGACTTCACAATCTTTCAACCAAACAACCAGTCATACAAAGGGTTATCGCGTTACCCAGTAACGGAGTTGTGGAGGACAGATAGGCAGTCGCTTCATGTACAGACGCCGGCACATCAAGCAACTAAAATCTGTCAAATTGCTTTAATAGATTTTCAACTTTATCGCTAAAGCATTAGGTTCAAGATTGATTGGGAAAATTTGACAGTTTGGAGTGCTGGCGTCTGTACAGTACTGGTATACAAACAGCATCTGGTTAGACTGAAAGCCAATCCCAACATAGCTGTGAAAGGCTAGGATGATGCTATGCCAAAAACAAGAGAAAGAAGCTGAACAGAAAGTTTTCCAATAACAACATTGAAAATGAAGTTTGTGTACACATTTTATGCAAATATAAATTTTCTTGCAGATCGGCACGAGGCGAATCCTGAAATGTATTTCAGCGGTAGTCTAGGCTCACCTCGCAGCGAGTCACAAGTATCTCTTGCAGATCCACTAGTAAAAGGTAAGTTGTCTTTCCAAACCTTTTATACGATTAAACTTCTTCTACTTATACAAATAAAACAAAGTAGGCTTAGTTACACCATTTATAACTCAACAACGGCTGGACCGATTTTTATGATGTTTGATTTGTTGGTATTGTCTCCGCCCCGAATAGCGGAATAACTATTAAAACAAGGGAAAATTTCACGAAAAAAAAATGAAGATATTCTGAGGCGGTACGAAGTTCGCTGTGTCAGCTAGTAATTCATTAAATAAAAGTATAAGAACAGTGAAAATATGAAGTCTTAGAGAAGGCCGCGCTTACGGCGATCAGACTATGTGCTGCCTGAGCGCCGTAAGCGCGGCCTTCTCTTGAACTAACACACTTTTGCGCGCTTACTGACATCAGCCTATGACTAATTATCAGATTTTTTCAAATCATTGCAGCAGTCAGTAGTTTTGGCTTGTTATCCACATGCAGACCATTTGCAACTTTTTTTTTTGTTATTTCCAGAGCGTTCAAATCCTTCAGAAGTGGCAGTTCGATCAGACGGCAAGAACCTATCCCGCGAAGAGCCCAAACGGAACTCCTTAGCCTTGCATGCGCTCTCCACAGCCGACAGAGATGCGCAGTCCGACAACTATAGCCTTCGGTCTTCTGCCGATGTATGTAGACAATGTAATCATTTATGTGCTAGGGAAATTAAAAAGAAAAATATACACATGAAATTACATGAAATAGTGAAGAAATGGAGTGATAACACGTAAACAAATACTGCAAAAACAGCTCTATCGTTTCGTCATTCGGTTCGTTTTCGATTACTCCATGTGTTTATATTTTACACAATATCAGTGAATATACAATTGTTTGAAAAGATATTTTTGAGAAAATCATAATAATAAAACGCGTTCTAACAATTTTATTTTCATTGTTTTTTAGTGTGTAGAAATAACGTGAAAGTACTGGCAATTCGTAAGATAAAAATCAATCGGTTAACAACTGTATACAATATATCAGCATAGCAAATTAAATCGCTATGCATATCAACATAGGTAATAAGCTCTACGGAATTAATTAGATACTTGATTCAATCCATGAAACGATCGATTCGTCAATCAAAATAAACTTAAGCTTATTCAGCCTATAATGTTCTCACTGTTGGGACACAAGCCTCTTTTCTTCGAGTGGGAGTGGGCACGCGAGCCTAGAGCGGGTTGGTAGATGTCACGTGTGTTCGATTTTTTTATTCTAATTAATAAACATAATCTATTAAAAATATTGCATGCAACAGACTTAAGAATTCCTTGTACACTTTCTACAGTTAATTAACTTTATAAGCATACCTCAACTTTTTCCCCAGATCTTGGACATATCATCAAAGCCGGTATCCGAAGCGGCGCTGACCGATATCAGTTCGGACGCGACCGGCCATGCGGCTTGCGACATCGACTATGATTGCGATCAATACGAATGTGACAGCTGGGATGAGTGTGAACAAGACAGCTTTTCTTAAACACACGGTATAGCCGCAGTGTATCTTGTATTTAGAGGTACGGTCCCGAGCTGCAGTACGACGACTCGGGATATAAGCCCCGCCCACTTCTACAGCACGAATGTTCTGCAATAATGCGCCTGCATTGACCTATTTTATGGAGTATGTAATAGGTAGACTGTGGTATAGCCAGGATACGTGAACCTTTACAGCTTTACTTATTTAAGAAAATTGAACATGCGTTAACATAAAGGCTAAGGAGGTGACTGGTGGAAATTAAAAGACGTTTTTCTTTGCATTGTTAGATACAGTTGTGGATAAGATGGTGTATGATAAAACAATTTTTCCAAAGGAGAAGAAAGACTTTCACTTTGAGTTAATTTGAGCTTAGTTCTGCCAAAACGAACCAACCCACATCAAAAATTTCCGAAGTAATTGTAATTATTTTAAATTCTACTACATAATCAGCCTATAAAGTTTCCACTGATGGGAAACAAGCTTCCTCGGTGAGAGGGAGTGGGCCGTAATCTACCACGCGGGCCCAGTGCGGGTTGGTAGATGTCTGACAGGGTAGTGATGGTCTTTGAATTTTTTGGTTCTAGGACATGCCGGTTTTCTCACGATGTTTTCCTCTGTTTCTTTCTTTCTAGTGTTGGATGTAGATTGGACACTTTGTTAAATAATAATATACCACATTTGGAATATTGGAGTTTAACGTAATTAACTGAATTAATAAAAGATTTCGGATTGGCTCATTTTGGAAGAACTAAGTCCAATTAAATGCAGTATCAAAAAACTTTTTAAACAAAAACTTGACGCACTTGTTTAATAAGAGATAAGAACAGCCTATAAATGTAATGATTTTTTTATATCCTCACTGTTGCCATCGTTGTTGCTTCGTATCTGTATTTAAAGACGTTTACTACACGTGTGCTGTCTAAAATAGACGCGAAATATAGTATTGTCTATAATAGGTTTTAGTCCAAATCCACACCTTTGAGAGATTAAACCCTGGTTTTTGAACACCTGATGAAATCTCTCTGATTGGTGACTCTGCTGTCAAATCTTGTGTTAAGGGGGAAGCGGTAAGGAAGCCCGCGGTAGGGTTATTCAAATTTTCTTACGTTTTTTGCAATTTGCATGTCAGTTCCAGGTTGTATGTTGAACAAAATATGATTCGCAACCGTAAAAAGTATGTATTTACAGATTTATAATAATTAAAATAGGCAATACAACCCAGTTAATATGACCCTATTGAATGACTATTTCATCATGAAATATTAATCAATAGGGTGCTTCCCCTTTAAGGCCTATTCATACCTAAGCGGTATTCGCTATCGTCTGCGGTAGAGAAAACGGAGTGGGTATGCGCATGCGGTAATATTACTGTTGTCACCACAGCTGATTTCGGGATGCATGCCGCTGCTCCCGCGCCGCGTCGTCAGGCGGAATCTGTTTCGCCCAACAAGCGAAACAATACCTACGCGGTACTATGGCACCAACTATTCCGCTCTAGCCGCGGAACTTGATACTAAATAACTGAGCGAAACCCGCGCGGTATGTACCTCTACCCACAGCGGCAGCGCAAATAGACCTTAAACTGTTGTAATTGGTCGACTAAAATATCAACCAATTATAATAAGTATTGCCACTTTACCCGCTTTTATAAGGCCAGGTGTGAGATATAATTGGAATTAATTATTGTATGTAAGTTATTTCAGCAACTAGGTTTATGATTTATGATGGAAGTCGTTATGATCAATATATAGAGCATATTTTTTTAATCAGAATGTTTGTTCATTTTGTCTTTTAACTTAAGTCCAGTACCGATTAGTTGTGCGTTAGACAGTATTAATTTAGCTTGTAAAGAATATATTTATTCTATTAAAATTACAAGACAAGTAGCATATTAAATTCGAGTGAAAATTGAGACCAAAATTGATATACATAGGTGTTAGAATCTTTGCGTAGTCTTCATTAATTTAATTCTTTAGTAATAAAAATCAACGTTTTGAGTTTTTAGTCTATAAATGAATCCTAAAATTCGATTTATTAATCGCAGTGTTTATATTTAAATGAAAATTAATTAAATATTGCTAATTAAATGATCTCAATTACATAAATTTAAATGTTAGGAATTGCGTAACATCACTTGTTTAAATTAAAAGCACTTTGTCATTATATTTGCAGAGTCTTGCCATGTTCTAGATAAGGTTTAAGATTTCATTGTTTACTGTAAACAAATTCTATCACCTCTTTGTCTATTCTTCAGATTGTTAAAAATATGTTAGATACACTTTGGAATAGAAAATAATAGCACTGGGCTGTCTTCCTTTTGTGACACTGATATTTCAAAAATGTTTTACAAGTAAGGCCGCAGTCATGCCTGGCTATAGTTTTGCGACTGTAGGTGTGGTCTTGGAAGAGCACCCTATTTTGAAAGTAGCGTTCACATTACGCGATACATATTGCATGGCGACTATACAGTAAGCTGTATAGTCGCCATGTCTATTTGCCTATCCTCTGTAGTAGTCCTCTTTACCGTATCCGGCAAAAGCGACCCAGACTAATATTCATTTCTGTCGTGAGGTCTCTGATGCCTTGCAAAACCAAATTTGGTCTTGAAGACCCGGTCACACCGTGTACAGAAGGGCTGATCAGCATCATTGCTTTGGGCGACCTTCTTGTCTGGGTCTTCAAGACTGCTGTTAGTCTAGCACGACAGCGGACTTAGTTCACATTAACACTGTCACGAGCCATTATTCTCTTCCATACTCTTGTTATGATATTTAAGAATACATTTAGAATGTCACGACATGCACTATATCGGCTAAATAATTAGTTAATAAAGCCACTTAGTGCATCATTAAGCCAAATCAATCTATTGTTTTATACATGTGTTATCCTCGAATCTACGAGTCTTGTGCTGCGAATACATCTGCATTTGTCGTAGTAGTGCTCGTATACACAAGCGGCACGAGCGGCAGAGGCGACGGCAGCCGTCCACACTGTTCGGCGACATGCCGCTCGTGTATATAAGCACTTAGCAGATCTTGAAAATATACAAAACAAAAACTCGGTAAATTTTCAATTATATTTCATGTTTAAAGCACATACGTCTTAGTTGTTTATCATTAAAATATTAGTAAGATAGTATCATATGTATAATATTAAATTAAATATCCAGGAGTGTACAGTGAAATCTTATTGCAATATTATATCTGATTCATTCCATTTTTGCCAAATCTGAACAAGAATTGCAATAAAATTTCAATGTAACGCATCCAACTCTTATGACTAAAATTACCGAAAATCAGTATTAAGACAATACTTATAGATTTTCTTACAGTCTAATTACTAGTTTTAGAATTATTAGAAGTCCTGAAAGAACCAAATCTATTCATATTATTTGAATAACATTGTAAATATCATGAGATAAATTTTAACATATCGTGTTTGGTTCAAATTAGTAGATTTTCAAAGCTTCACTTATAAAATTGTAGCTATTTCAGTACAATTTCATAAGCGAATCCGTAGAGCAGTATTTAATTGATATAGTAAGGATTATATTTTTGTAGTGTTTGATGGATTAGTTTGTGTTAATTTGAAATGTAGTGATTATTTATGTCCGGTGCGTCCGTTTCTTACTTAGTGCCTTACGACGGACGGCGGGTTACGTTGCTCGTGTAGGACGCTGTGACCACTCATCGTAAATAAACGATATGAATTCCCAATTTTTCTTTTATTTATTTGTGATCTCGGATACCTATCTACTGTTGTGCTTTTTTTGTACAAAAGCTCTCTATGCGCACGGGCGATTTTTAACGCGACGATTTTTGATTACGCTCTCCATTTCGAACGCATTGCTTAGCGCCGAGAGTTCAAAATCCAGCTTTACGCTTTTTTGACGAGCTGGGATGCGCTCTGATGGATTATCAATGCTCGGCTCAATGCAGTGTTGAAAATACATTGCGTGATAAAAAATCTCCCGTGCGTACACGGGCTTAACCTTTATTTTGGTTTCTAGTCTTCGCGTCCCTGAATGTTGAGTTTTTAAATTGCAGAAATATATAACTAGGCCGGGGTGTGTTTTAGAGCCGCATTCGGCATGGTCAGTGAATACGAGTAAGACACGGTTTTTCCGTTTATCCACCCTAAGGTCTATCCACCACAGACTGTGTGGATAATCGGAAGATTCTCTTCTGAT
Source organism: Gortyna flavago (assembly GCA_963669345.1). NCBI lineage: Eukaryota > Metazoa > Arthropoda > Insecta > Lepidoptera > Noctuidae > Gortyna > Gortyna flavago. The sequence goes on from OY770126.1 coordinate 5,704,548, forward strand.
TGTTTTTCCAACTTTTTATCCCAACTAAAGTCATCATCATGTACAACAGTAAATATATTACGGGGGTGAAATACGAATTCCGATTATCCATCCCGTTTGGGGTGAATAGAACCACCCCAAGGTAGGGATGTGACAGTATACATAAAAAATCGATTATTTTGCCCAGTAATAAAATCGATTTTATTTAAAAAATCGATGTTTTCCTTATATTTTTATAGATTTCATTAAATACCTGAAATATCGAAAATCACTCTTTCACAGCATTCATAGCTCAGTTTTATTAATCTAATAATCAACAAGTTAGACATTAATTTATCTTTCACATAAAGATTTTTTTCAATTCTCTTTTCGAGGAAGAGAAATTTCTTAAGGTGAATGTAGTGTAGTGGAAGACCGCGAAATTCTAAATTTCCGGGATCAAAAGATAACAAATCTAACTTAGAGAAATGGTATTGATGATTTTTATGGTTAAAATAGTTAGTTGTTCGCTTCGCGGCACTTTGCGGCTTCGCGCCCCTGACTAAAAAGCTGTGTTGCGGCTGTTCTAAGTAAAAAAAATCGAAAAAAATTATCGAAAGTGAATGAAAAATCGATTTTTTATTAATCGATTTTTTGTAATATATAAATCGATTATAAAAATCGATTTTTTTCGGAAAAAGACGATTATTAATCTATTTTTTTAATAATCTTTTTTTTTTCACATCCCTTCCCCAAGGCCCTTTTTGTCATGCGTGTTTGCGCCCGCGTGCAGGCCAGCCACGCATGCGTGCTGCCCGCAACCTATCGTATCATACATGTTTTTATTGTACTGCGCGCCACGCGGATCGCGGGTGGCTCGCACGGATGCGTGCCGCCCGTGTGCGTGTGGCGAACCTTGACAGTCAGTGTTGTTTTTACTGTCAAGCGGATCGCACGCACGTTGTATGATCAATATGATTTTTTTTTACATTCATTTTGACACGAGTTCTCTTCCTGGCGAAACGCACAATAGTGTAGCGGCATGGCGAAAATAATGCTCTGCGTGCGACCCGCAGCACGCATGCGTGCGACCCGCAGCACGCATTCGTGCCTAGCCTGCACGCGGGCGCAAACACGCATGACAATAAAAAGGTCCTTTGGTTAATAAACGAAATAACCGGACATTCAACATAGCCCCCGCACGCAGTTGTCGGGTAAAAACATGACACGTCTGCATTGATGTAAAATGTTACTTTAAAAAAAAATACAACCGACTTCCAAAAAAAACTACAAAGTGATAAATAACTTTTATTTCGGAAGTCGGTGTCGTTGGTTCTGCATTTTCGGTTATTGACACCGACTTCCGAAATAAAAGTTATTTATCACTTTGTAGTTTTTTTTGGAAGTCGGTTGTTTTTTTTTTGTAAAAAAGTTTTTATTTTTCCCTTTTTAGTGAGAGAGTTTGTAATTTATCTAAGTTACAATAGCCTAACGTCAACTGCTCATCACCTTTTACAAAATATTGCTTTTCCCGATGCTGGGACGTTAATTTTTGAGGAGTTCTCCTGGTAAGAACCTGAAGAACTCCACTCCACCACCACACGCATTGTGACGAGCATAAATTGCTTAGCAACCATATTAAAGTAATCGAATCGCAACCCGTGAAATATTTATCATTGATTAGTTCCGATGGCCGTCTGTAGTCTTCATCATCAGCTCCACTTTACCAAATGATGATTTCCGAGAGCAAATGCTCAAGTTACTCTAAAAAATATCCAAATCGCTATAGGTTTGCCAATAAAAGAGGGTTTCCCTCGATTTCCATGGGATCCTCTCATCAGATTCCAACTTGCTGACAATGGGACCACCTTGGGAGTATACCCTTCAAGTTACTCTAAAAAATATCCAAATCGCTATAGGTTTGCCAAAAAAAGTTGAGGGTTTCCCTCGATTTCCATGGGATCCTCTCATCAGATTCCAACTTGCTGACAATGGGACCACCTTGGGAGTATACCCTTTTAAACAAAAAAATAATTTTCGAAATCGATCCACAAATGACGGAGAAATCGGTGAACATACAAAAAAAAAAAAAAACATACATAAAGTCGAACATATAACCTCCTCCTTTTTGGAAGTCGGTTAAAAATACCCAAATCGCTATAGGTTTGCCTGAGGGTTTCCCTCGATTTCCATGGGATCCTCTCATCAGACTCCAACTTGATGACAATGGGACCACCTCGAGAGTATACCCCTTCAAACAAAAAAAAAAAAATCAAATCCGTCCACAATTTGACCAGAAATCGGTGAACATACATAACAAAAATAAACTTATACATAAAGTCGAACATTAACTCCTCCTTTTTGGAAGTCTGATATTAAAAAGGCCACTCACTAACATCACAATCATAAACAATGGACTAAAAACACTTGTGCATGTAACACACACCCACACAACTACATTTCCCGATGTCGTGCGTCATGTGCTCAACAACCGAAATAGACATATTACGCGGGCTGTAGCGGGAACGAGATAGCAATATCTGTCATTGTTACGTACCCATTTCACTTGCGCTGACATAGACAAGGACAGAGATAGGAGCCGACGCTGTTGTGCAAGCGAAATCGCGTTAGCCGCTGAATGTTTACGATTATGAATGACACTATGACGCGAAGCAAACATAAAATATTACTATAATTTTCCAACAAAGTAAAGTGAATGCGCAGTGGTGGACCGCGAAATTAAAATTATCTTACGTTTAGTAGGATTAGACTATGCTATTCGCAACACTCCCGTTATTCGGGAGTAGGGACAAAATTATTCGTTCCCTATTACATGGGACTTGTGAAATGTGTGTGTACGGCTACACATCAAACTATACATTTCCAGTTTTAGCTGACCTCGCACTGTTTAGGTTTTTCGTGTGTACAGACGCCAGCGCCAGCACGTCAAGCCAAAATTTCCCAATCAACTTTGAACCTTACGCTTTAAGGATAAAGTTGAAAATCTATTAAAGAAATTTGACAGATTGTAGTAGGTTGATGTGCTGGCATCTGTACAATAAGAAGTCAGCTTATACTGGTTATGTATAGCTTGATGTGTAGCCGTGTGTTCAAATCATCAAAATTATTATCTACTAAAATCTACCAAACTTTTAATTTTGACATCATTATTTATTTTCATGGCTGGCAGGACCGCCGTTAAAATGTCAAATTGCATGGCGGTGCGTCGCTTTTTTGCCAATCATTGCCGTATTACTACGAAAATACCCGTATTTACGACTCAACAACGGAAAATATTGACTTGTGCACCTACTACAACAAATTTTGTTACCAAAAAAAGGATATTGGTAAGAGTTATTTTTGTTTACATTGTTAACTTGAGCGCAATATGTGACTGATTTCTACGCTAAGAATTTGAATTTAAACCTATTGTCCTACTTATTTGGTGTGCCACTGTACCAGTTTCCCGCTGCTGCATTGAAACTATGTGATTTATGTCAGAATTACAGAGATAAGTTTTGTAAAGTCAAAATAACCTTAAAATGTTGAAAATTGTCAGTCATTTCATTCGTTATTGATGTTTCCATTAAGTGGCTTAACCGATAAATTGTGCGCCTTACTGTCGACCTTATTTCCTTTTCTATAAATCTACTTTGTGCTGTTGTCATGCTCTAACCATTTTCGCTGTTGTCCCATATTGGAAGTGCTATTTGTTTCACATGTACATTGAATGGTGATTGGTAAGGAGAAACACATTGCCACTGTATATGGGTCTAGATACCTAATTAATAATCAACCTTGTTCTCTAAGTACCAATTCAGCTCATTATAATGTATATTGATGCATTACTAAAATTCTGTTTATTTACCCTGTTTTAGAAATATTTGTTCTTTCTGACCTATACAAATTAACAACACCATTATCTGTAGAAAACTACTAATCCACCATCCTACAATAATGAACACTGAATAATTTTTAATCACTAGCAGTATTAGTATGTTTTTATAATTGGCAATTTGTGGAATTTACTACCAACTATTTATGGAAGCATATTTATAGTTGTAACTAAATTTATTAAATTAATTTTTACTGCTTTAAAATAGCAACTAAGTATTTGCTTTCCCATGGGGGTATTTAGAAAGTTTTTAACACTAAATGCTACAATTATCACATATTCCTTTTACCTCTTGCCGGCTCATGCAATATTTCAATCTTGCAACCTGGTTGGGAGTACTTCACACCTATCATATTTGAAAGAGATTACCAATCAGGTCAGTAAATACTCCATAGAACATACCCTTCCACTATTATCTCTTACTTCTTTGCCACAAAAGGCTTAAAAAAAGCATCTCTGTAGTTTTTCTGCTGAAAACTTTTTTTTTCCAAAATCTACACTTTTGCTACATAACTATTTAATTTTAATTCAAAACATGATAGAATATACACAGAACAATGACTGTGTCATCTTAAAATTAAATATGTATAACTTGAAGTATGAACAACTTGCAACAAGCAACCTCTTACATTAACTGCATAATAATAAGGCTAACTCCATACTTATCCTATGATTTATGGCCAGTTAAAACAATGGGCAATGCTATGTTGTCTTCACCCTCTATAGTTGACAATACCTGAAGAATTTCCTTTGTACATTCTATAAATAAATGTGTAAAAATAATCTGCATGTCATCCTAACATGTGGATATAAAGATAAGATTCTGTTCATTGCAAACAACATTATTTTAAAAACAGAAATAATGTTCTCTTTGCAAATGGCCTCCTCCTATCATCATCATCAGAACATTGGACAGCCAAGCGAGGGTATTATTAGGTACTAGCTGCCCCACCAGATGTTGTCCTGTAAAATATTTAATTTGGGTCTTGTGTTGAAGCACTTTCAGTTTTTCCGAATTTTTCAAAGGAGAGCAACCCAAAATCCAAAATTGCCGGCCAACAAAAAAAATTTATAATCTTGGGAAAGTCCTCCTTATAATTTTTTACTATTGCGCCGAATCTCTACGACCATTCCTTCAGCTGTTTTTTAAGTTTCTTTATAGGATGGGTACTTGTTTAAGGTCACCTTTCATTTATTTTCGCCAATCGGTAGTTTTATATTTCATTAAAATATATAAAACTAGAATTCTTTCTACTTTTGGGAACTTTGTATGAAACGTGACTGGTCTCCTTTCCAGGCAAGTTTTTAAGTTTTCTTTCCATAAAAACCAAATTCGAACTATCGCGAACATTTTAAAACAAAAAATAGCCAAATCGGTCCAGCCTTTCTCAAGTGATGCGCTTACCAACGAACAGCATTTATATACTAGCTGACCCGGCGAACTTCGTACTGACTCAGAATCAAAAAAGCCGTTCCATACTAAATGTATGAGAAATTTTTCGTAAATTTTTCCCGGTTTTAATAGTCATTCTGCTATTCGGGGCGGAGACAAATCCAACACATCAATGTTCATAAAAACGGTCCAGCCGTTTTTGAGTTATGAATGGTATAACTAACCCGACTTTGTTTTATTTACCAAACAACCGAGAAAGCCTACATGAGTTCTCGGTTGTTTGGTAGGGCGATTGGATACATCCTCTTCATTACCGGGGCGTGTATAGATAGAGGAAGAAGATTAGATAATTATTATTTTACACCATAATATTAGCTCTTTTGTTAACCCAATTAAATGAACTCCAGTCAACTACAATTGCGACAATTATTTCGTTATCTATCGCGCTTTCGTCTCCACTCCAAATACGATACCGTTTATATCTTACATAACATTCGCTGAGAGCATTTATTTATTTCCGTTATCAATCACGTACAGTACGAGACGCAATGTATTATCAAATAATAACGAACAACCAACTGAGTATAGTGCACGTATTACGAACAAAATAATATTATAGCAACACAACACTTTCACCGATTTCGTAACCGTCCGTAACAACGACACGTAAGTTTAAGTAGCTTGAACTATTATCATCATCTGCCTAGCCTTTCCCCAAATATGTTGGGGTCGGCTTCCAGTCTAACCGGTTGCAGCTGAATACCAGTATTTTACATGGAGCGACTGCCTATCTGACCTCCACAACCCAGTTACTGGGTAATACGATACCCCTTGGTAAGACTGGTTGTCAGACTTTCGGGCTTCTGACTGATGGGTAGGCAACGACTGACAAATATGCACGTTAAGCCGTTGTTCACGGCTGAATGACAGCCGTGGCCAACGGCTTGACGTGCTTTCCGAGGCACGGAGGGGTCTCGGTATGTAAAGATGGTCACCCATCCACAGATCAACCGTGGCAAGCGTAGCTTAACCTGATTGATCGACCTGTACGGCTGTTATTATTTAGCCACGGGTAGGTGGTAGGGACGCGCAACCTGTTTATTATGCCATGAATCCAGTGCATGATTCTGGACACAGCCTGCTTCAAAAAAAAAATCGTTGGTTATTAAAAAATAAATCGTTTCTATACATTTTCACCGTGTAGGTATTGCACTTTTGTACCTAAAAGCAGATTTTTAATGATAACTGTCATAAAATATCTACGCTACGAGGTCTAGAATCGTCTGCTGAATTCGTGGTAACAGAATGCACGTCGATGTCCCTGCCACGCTGTATAGTCTGAGGTTTTAATGAGTGCAGGCTTTGAGATCTACAACTCTGGCTAATAAACAGAACCCTTTATAATTAAATTCATTGGCGAAAAACATTCATGATAATTGATGCCATGGTATAAAGTTTAATCAGTCAGGACTTCAACAGATTGGTTGTGCGTGTGCACAGCTAGCGGCATAGGATGCGCCAGGCAAATTTTTTTACCGTAGCTTTTATGAGTCTCTTCTACTGCATCCTAACTATTGCTACAAATATCCGGCGCTGGTCTTTTCTATGCGCTTTCATTACATACAGTCGAAAAAGAGAAACATATTTTTCGCCAAAATTAAACTCGACTGCAGCGCTCCATCTGGATAGATAGATTAGTAGGCGTGCGTGCTAATCGGGTCCATGATCTTAAACTGAGCTCTTTGTTAATTAAACACGATTAATTTAACATGTAATTACGTGCGACAACAACGTTACTTGGAACAATATGATAAGAACAAGAACGGTACTGTGTGTGTCGAATGGTGATAGACATGCTTGATTTTATAAGAGAAAGATCAGTATTACGAAATTGAACTTTGGAATAGTTAAGGTGATTGAGTCAATAGGAGCAGGGACTTGAAACGTTATTCAAAATAACGTTACGCGTAGTTCCGGTACCGATCATTTGTACCGTTCCACCAGCATCGTAACAAAATTAATTCCTTGGTTATAACAATACTGACAAACGGAACGAAATCTTAAACTGTTCACTAACAATATTATCAATTATATCGTTATTAGTAAAATTATATAATAATGTTATTCATTTCGAAACTCAACTTTGCCAGCTTCATGACTTATAAGATGACGAAAAATTATGAAGAATAACGTTACAAATGAATCGGTCACCTTTTTGCCTGTAACGTTATTACAAGCGGATAAACTTAATATTATTGTTCTACGAAAATTATACATATTATAAAATCGCTTTGCTTCGCTTTCGTTTTGCTTTGCTTTGGCTTTAGTATCGTTACTTGGAACGTTATACGATGACATTAGTGGTAACGGAACGAAATTCATTTCGTTTTCAAGTCCCTGAATAGGAGTATTTTTTAGATTGTCTTGTGCACTGTGTACATAATGAACGTTTAATATTAAAAGTTGTCCCACTGCAGGTCACACACAGGCCTCCCGCTCCTTTTATCAGACAGTTCTGCTTCTCTGCTAATGCGGGTCCCTATATGTAGAAGTCTAGCTCGGCCCGCCATCTCCACCTTGATCTGCCGTGGTATTCAACAGGACCCGCTCGGTGGTTCCCACAACTCATCTGACATGTGATGATGTGACAGACATCTCCAATTACGCACGACGACATAATTAAGCTAAAAATTTAAAAAAATAAACATTATTTCAAAATAATGACTTTTTACGAAGAAAAAACGTCAAAAAAAGGAGACATGTCTACTCATGTACGCACGGCTATACATCAAGGTATATACATATAACCAGTATAAACTGACTTCTCACTGTACGAAAAGCCTTACAAAGCGAGGTCAGCTAAAACTGCAAATGTATATCTTGATGTGTCGTCGTCTGTACGTAAATCCACCCGAGCAGCAAACTGCGGGGTAATTGCGTAACACACTGTCTAGCAATGGGTTTCATTTTGACAGTTCAACAACATTCATTGCGTCATTTACGTTATTGATCAGACACATTTTCGAACATATGAAGCAATGGATTAGCAATATCCTTCGAAATGATTGAGTTTGATAGTGTTTTACGCAGTTATGGTGTTGGTTGTATTAATGTTCCTCCCTTTCTATTAACTTCAGGAAAATTGCAAAGTTAAGGCGCAGATATACGACTTCTAATGATTTTAAATTCAAAATCACGTCTAATCGACCGGACTGATTTATTTGAAGAAAATAAATGTTATACTAGAACATTCACTTCGTAATTTGATATGTGAATATTTGCAATTATATTTTTTTAACATAGTGTAATTAATTTGTAAAGTAATGTCTACCGCGGACATAAAAACGATAATCACGCAAACACTATCGGGTGTATTTTCATAAAACTTTCACCATATAAAAGACAATTTAATTCCCCGAATTTTAGTATACGGTTTTTATTTGTTTGGTGTTTGATAAATCAACAATAGATGATTGTTTCATATTTTGCAATAAATTACCAGCGTTGTGTCATCGCGCTTCTCTTTCTTTTCTATGCAGTCCGATAGTGACCGCGTTTTAGGTCATGTAGTCGCCTTAATGGAAAGGGAGGAAAATGAATACAACCAGTTTCTGTATAACTTCATAGGCCTGATCATTTTATACCCTTCATTCATTAATATCCTTAAATTACTCAGGGGAAATAACCATGAACTGCATAAAATCCCCAATTACGAAAATATACGTAGGGAAATTGCGATGGAACAGATTGATTTAAAATTATTATCGATGCCCTATTCGCCTGTAACGGGTTCACTCCCAATCAGAGGTTCTGTACTGCAGTAGGAGCAAGTCTGATATAACTATCTTATTCTTTCCTCACTTTTTTAACCGAGTTCAAAAAAGGAGGAGGTTCTCAGTTCGTCGGAATCTTTTTTTTTATGGATGTTCCCCGATTACTTGAAGACGGCTAGACCGATTTGATTTTTTTTTTTTGTTTGAGAGGATATACTTTCCAGGTGGTCCCATTATCATCAGGTCAGGATCTGATGATGGGATCCTGGAGAAATAGAAGGAACTCTTCAAATATTATAGGCTACACATATAGCGACTTGGGTATTTTTATAATAACTCGTGCATTTGCTCTCGGAAAGCACCATTTGGTGAAATGGAACTGATAGTAAAGACCACAGATGGCCACCGGAACTACTCAATAATAAGTGTTTGTCGGGTTACGGTTCGATTAAGTGCTTTAATATGGCTGCTAAGCAATTTATGCTCGTCACAATGCGAGTGGTGAAATGGAGCTGATGGTGAAATACCAGAAGAACTTCGTCCCTGCATCGGGAAAAGCAATATTTTGTAAAAGGCGACGAGCAAGTTGACATTAGCAAGGCTATTGTATCTTAGATAAGTTAATTATAAACAGACCCACTAAAGAGCGAGAAATAAAAACTTTTTAACAAAAAAAAAACCGACTTCCAAATAAAACACTACAAAGTGAAAAATAACTTAGTTTCGGAAGTCGGTGGCAAAAAACTAAAATGCTGATCTAAAGACACCGACTTCCGAAACTAGTTATTTATCACTTTGTAGTAATTTTTTGGAAGTCGATTGTTTTTTGTTAATTTATTTTTACGGTGGTTATTTATTAATACCATGGCCAAAAACAACCCAATATCCAGCTATACAAAACGTCACTCACATTTATTTAGGCGGCACCCTGTGACTGATGAAGATGATGGATAAACTGTCAAACAAGCATGACGCTCGGGAATCAGCAGCCGTCCGTCCTGTCCTGGCGCCAACTTGGGATCACTGACACTACCATTTTTTACCAAACTCAAAAACGATAGACCATATTAAGGTACTATCGCAAATTAAGGCATTGTGATTAACGATTACAGGAGCAGCACCTTTTTTTTGTTTTCGTTGGGAAACCTTCAAAAGGCACCCGACCGCTGGGAGGGAGGTCGGGGAGTGTGGGATTTTTATCTCACTAAAACCACCCCGGTGATCACCATCAGCACATAGGGGTGGTCCCAGTTCCTATTAAAGGACCAATTCCGGAACCACCCCGAAGAGCCTGTGCCGTCACTATCAATCTCAATCTGAATCATTTCGAAGGATATTGCTAATCCATTGCTTCATATGTTCGAAAAATGTGTCTGCTCAACAACGTAAATGACGCAATGAATGTTGTTGAACTGTCAAAATTCAACCCATTGCTACTGATAGTGATACGCAATGAGGGTTTTTTGAAAAATGACGTTTACTAGATGGCAGCACTGAGACGTCAGGTCCGGCCACCTGTCACAAGTGTCAAAGCGCCTATAATTTCTTCAGTCGTGACTGAATGATGAACGAACGAATGAGACGAATGGTGATTGACATCATATATTTTATATTGGAAGACCTCTTGTCAAAGTGGCGCCAACTGGTGTCGTGAATTTTCATGAAAACCCTCATTACGCCGCAGTGCAGTTAGTTGTGAAGGGGATTTTCTGGGCAAGTAGCACTATTTCTACGTCTGCTTTTGAGCAGCATTCCTGTTTTCCGGTTTGAAGCTATATGGTTATCGGTGAAATTGTAGACGTGATTGTCATGATAAATTGAGCTTTATACCAGGTTGGAAACGTATGGGCAAACACTCCGATCGGTGTTGATCGAAAGATTTGCCAAAAGCAAACCTCGTGATATAGTTGTCGGCAATAAGCGATAATAATCCATCGCTTGTTGCTTTTCATCTCAATAAATCAGCCTCTATGAATGCGAAAAGGCTTTTATTTACTTCAGATTATAAGTAATTATAACGTAATCAAATATTTTTTAATCGCACGTTTACGCTCAAGTTATTAAAGTAAGCACTTAAAATTCTACTTCTCAAACAAACCTGTTTGGTTGCAAAGAAGTCTTAGCTGGCTGTCTATAGAAAAAAAAATAACCAATGAAGTCAAATATTTGATGGAAAAATAGCAAGAATGTCTAACAAGAGCGTCAAAAGCTCTGTATTTTCGGAGCTGTGTCGCCAGAAAGAGAATTGTAACTTGTTAAACACGGTTGGTTGGCTCCGATGGTGTTACCATATAAGTCGTTAGTTTCCTCGAAGGCGGGCAGTCTTTACCGAGTGTCAGAGCGCGCAAGGTTCGCCATGCGTGTTTTTGAGTATGCCTGTGTTGTGTCAGTGTGTGCGTTGTTGCAGTGCGCCGGCGCATCCACTTCAGCCCCGGAGAAAATGCTCTTCCACTACCCGGAGGCGAGGAGGGATGACACCGTCGTCGATGACTACCATGGCACTAAGGTATTGTATCTAAAGTTCACTACACTAGCCTTTAACTCCTTTGTTATTATGTATGATTATAAACAAACAGGATCGATTCAATATTAGATTAAACCGAATCAAAATAACTTCTGTTTTATCAGCTTTAAGTAGGCTATATCTTAGAATGCAAACAATAAGCCATCGATGAAAACAATGCATGTAAACAAGTACTTACTAAAGAGTTTCATTAGCGCATTAATTGTCGGGAAATCCGACAACGAGGCACAACATAGCGATACGAGTAATCGATTAGAAGTGCTAATAGGCGACACAACTATGTATACAATGAGAGTGCCGCGAACGCTCTACTTCATCCCCTAATAGCCTCTAATCATAATCGCCACATTATTATACTTAAGGCTATTTAAATCAGTGTTCTCTAGGCAAAGGTCATCAGAATAAATACCAGGATGGACATGTGCGATCACACGTAATAGGTTTGACAGTTGATTGATTGATTGGTTGCAATCGAAACAACCTTTTTTTTACGGAATCTAACTTCAAAGATTACGCTCAATAATAATGATATCGTTGAATGTAAATAATAATCTAAGCCACTAGCAAACTGCTTTTTTATAAGCTCGTTCCAATGGCCATTAGCATAAATACGTGTTTACGTGTTGGTATTGAATGCCTTGGAGGTACGTAATTTCCATACAAATCGATCGACCCGCTTTGAGGGACACTGCAATGCATCGAGCCTTATAAAAAACGGACGTAAGAAATTTTGGAAACTTCATTTCACGGTCAGGTGATCTTGTTTTATAATTTTATTTTTATTGTAAGTGTCATATCATAAGTAATCATTATTACGATGGGGTCTTAAGTATATTTTTTACGTAAAAAATTCGAATCTGTGTTTTTATGGACATTTTATTAATGTGTTATGACAGCTTTTTCATGTAAAAGGTCTTTGCTGTAAAAATGGCAATACTTTCATGTGAGAACGTTGGTTTATACTCATAAAAAAACCCGAGCCAATAATAATATACGAATGCCAAAATAATTGATCATTTAGGTATTTTATTCCTTCATCTATTTTTATATGAAGACTAGCTGTGCCCCGCGGTTTCACCCGCATAAGTGTCGACCCCGGGGGAATATCGGGATAAAAAGTAGCCTATGTATTATGTTAATCAAGGGTGTCAGCTACCTCTATACAAAATTTTATCAAAATTGGTCCAGCCGTTTGACCGTGAAGATGTAAGTAAGTAACAAACATATAAACACACACACTCACAAACTTTCGCCTTTATAATATTAGTGTGATATCTCGGTAGTTTTTTTTTGCTGAATAATCAAAGTATCGAATCAGGTATCCTGCAGATCTAAACTAACAATAATACAAATTGTAACGTTGTGTGCCATTATTTCCAAGCTCTAATTAAACGATTTCTAAATATAGAAAAAACTCTTTCTTCTGTATTACACAGAAGAAAATGGTTTTAAAGATATGATTACTAATTGTTATAACTTCTTGAAGATCCGGGATCAACGTTCGGCGTCATAATCGTCTTCAAGAAGAGAAAAAAATAACCTAAACCAAACGATGTTTTTTGCCTAATTAGTAACTGTTTATATCAAAGAGAATAAACACGACAAATTGTTCGTTAAACTTTTATATGTATAAATCAATTATTTGATTGATTACATGTAAAATTTGCAATTTCACGTTTAATAAGGCTGCCTAGCTCAACGCGATTTGGAAAAGCGTCAGATACAGTTTATTCTGTAATAAAATGTTCATGACGCACTGTCAAGATTTCAGATTGTTCGGCAGGTGTTCACGGGCGTAGCCAGGGGGGGGGTTTTGGGGGTTCAAACCCCCCCCGAAAAGTTTAGATATTAACATTCATAAAATTAAAATAAAGACAGGCGTGCGGCATATCTCATTCATTACTATTCCTGAACTAAAATAAAATATGTGGTTTGCATTTCCTATCATCCCACGCGCCGCGCGCTTCGCCACCGTCGATTAACCGATCGCATTCGGTAACCTTCGTATGTTTTCGTGCCGTTTCGTATCCCACGCGCACTTGTCGCGTTCATAGACAAATTTTGATTGTTGCAAATATTGGCTACCATACCTGTTTCCACTGCTACCCCAGAAAGGACTTTTTCAAGCCTAAGAAGACTTAAAAACTACTTGCGGAACACAACGAGTGAAAACAGACTGAACGGCTTGGCTCTCATGAACATTCACTATGGGATAGAAATTGATGCGAATGAAGTAGTGGATATATTTAAAAAGAAAAACAGAAGATTAATTCTGTAATGCTTATGTATATAACAGAACATATTTTTTTATATTTAGTTTATACTGTCCCACTGCTCAAAAAAGGACTCCCCCAATTCTCAATTTTCTTACGAATATAAGGTTTATTTTATGTACTTTTAGTCGTTTTATTTTCTTGAACCCCCCCCGATACTAAAACCTGGCTACGCCCGTGAGGTGTTACTTTTATCGATGGAATCCATACTAATATTATTAATTCGAAAGTAACTCTGTCTGTCTGTCTGTTACCTTTTCACGCCTAAACCACTGAACGGATTTCGATAAAATTTGGCAGAGAGATAGATTGCATCCCTGGGAAGGACATAGGATAGTTTTTAATCGACACACCTCGCGGGCGAAGCCGCGGGCGGAAGCTAGTAAGTTATATTACCTAACTTACCTATTCATTCATTTTTATTTTTCCGATTTTTCCTTATATTCCTTCAGTCTTCAAACTCGAGAACTGTAGACCTAAAATATTGACCAACAAATGGAAGTTTTTCTTGATCTCTCAACAGATAGGTACATAGACACTTTGGATTTTATTTTGGATATCATGAGATAAAACTTAAATATTGTATTCATTGGATGGACAGCAAAAACGGCTCTGCTTCATAGCCTTTCCTTATGGGTTGTAGAGGTCAGACGGCAGGGCTGCCACTAGAATCTCATTACTTAGAAAAGAACAATTGTTATCCCACATTATTGTCCAAAGGCGGGACAAAGGCCTCTTCTCACACAGAGAAGGCACTAGCATTGATTACCGCGCTTGCTCAAGATGGGTTGGCGATTTCAGACTTGAAAAAGAACTATCCTAGCAATAAACAAGAACAATTTATTGCTTTATTTTATTACTAGTATAGAACAGCTAAGCCACACACAATAAACATTAAAAAAAAAAACTTAAAAACCTGTAAACTCGTTTTGAAAACGGAACTTCGTGTAATAAAATCAAATCTACTGCTCGCTACAAAATATCGATTTGTATTTATGATCCCTAGAAACGAACTACTTAACTGTTGTGATCATCAAAAGACTGGAAAAAACTCCATCGCATGTTATCTCAAAATAAATGGATGTGTGTCCAAATTGTAATTTATGTCTGTGTTTAAAACCTTTTTTATAATATCACGGTTCGAAGTTTTGCTAAACACGAATAAAGTCCATTTTTAGGGTTCCGTACCTCAAAAGGAAAAAACGGAACCCTTATAGGATCACTCGTGTGTCTGTCTGTCTGTCTGTCCGTCTGTCACAGCCAATTTGCTCCGAATCTTATGGACCGATTTAGTTGAAATTTGGTACACATATGAATCTCTGTGACCCAAACACAGACGTGTAACGTAAATAAATGAGTTTTGAAAATGGGAGTCATTTTTGAGGGGTAAATAGACAATTAAAAAAAAAAGATTCGCAATCTGTACCGTGTGACATATCAAATGAAAGGGCTTATCGTGAGGATCTCAAATATATTTTTTTCATCATTTTAAAATAAATTGTATTAAAGTTATTTAAGACAATAGACGGAAATTTACCATCCCCCCCCCCCCTATCTCCGAAACTACTGAGCCTAAAATTTTGAAAAAAATACAGAAAATAGTTCTATACCTATAGATTACAGGAAAATTAATAAGAAGTCTATGATCTTGAAACAACATGGTAAATCTCTCAATATTGTGCGTACTTGAACTTACATCTTCAGTTGGAATGTATGGGAGAACATGTTTTTCAACTACAATGTTAAGTTTGTTCTTGGGATAAATTCATTCCAACTACGGAACCCTTCATTGTGCGTGGTCCGACACGTACTTGGCCGGTTTTTTTAACGCTCCCGCAGACAGGCGCGGTGTGACTCCGGACTCTGGTAGCGATAGCGGTAGAACAATTTCCATGAAGTTTTCGTAGGCATTGTTCCACTAGAGTCGCGTAGCGCCTGTCTGCGGGAACCTTTCCACACTATCGTTTTACCCGCGATTTCATACGCTTCGCTTGGATTTACGGATTCTTCGTGGTTTTTTTTTTTAATGAGATTATTGATTCTATTTTAATGGGCCGATATCGTTACCACGCCGGGATTGAGTGGTTAAGTTTGCCTTTGTCCTTCCTTAGTTTTTGGACAAACATGTCGTACCTACTTAGTTCACTAACAATATTGTGACCAGTGAACGAAAATATTGTGACATGAACAATGAACATACGTCATCAGAACTCGCAAAGCGTAATACGTTTTTTTTTTTTTCATTCCGCAAATGTTGATTTATTATCCGTACCAGCGCGCTTCATAGCCCATCTAACTGAAGGCTAAATAAGCTTTTTATTAGTTATTATTCTGATATATTAGATCAATCAAAGTCCAAAGTAATTCTGCATAGGTAGAGGGTAGTCTTGACTCATTAGTGGTTGGAGTATCGTATGTTTTTTTTTTTCTGTATTTGTATTATAGTCAGCCTATTTATTTATATTAAATGCCAGCAGTCTAGACAGGAATACCATTAATGACAAACTCTTATTTTTTTTACACCGGAATTTCTGCCTTCAACTTGCACCCAATTGCTATCCGATTTTCTTGAAAAACTTGATAAGACGAGCGATTATGGGAAACTTGCCAACCCTAGGAATAGGTTTACCTTGTATTTAATATTCTCTAAGCATATCGCAAACGTGTTCAATATTAATGGGGCCTTCTATTGAAAAATAACATAAAGGCTTGTTTTTGTGAACGATCTCACAATGATAGTACATTGACCCGTTTTAATAACAAAATGGTTTTTTTTAAATTAAAAGTTTCTTCTACGATCGGCTTTCAGATTGCGTATACTTAAGCACGTGACTTCAGGTTTTTTCGTCGATATTTTAAATCGTTTGTTACTATTCTTCTGATCAGAAAACTTGATATAATTATTTTAGCTTCGGTAAAAAAAATTATAAACTCAATAAAAAAATGGAAACATAATTTTATTCCATAGCATAAAAACAGAAACCTTACAGTTTACTTAGTAAAGATATCATTTTAGCTAAAATATTAATTGTTGATTTAATTTCAACCCTTACTTAATTATTAGGGTGTACCTATAACTAAGGGATATTTCACTAAAATTATTATTTCTAAAACTGTAAACTGAAACAGTACCTAATACTTTACTGTAAAGCCTGCACATATCCATTTAACAAAAGTTAATTGAATATAATTAACATTGTTTTGCCAGTTCCGCGGTTACAGTTTTTTTTTTAAATTAAGTACATTAATGATTTCGCCTCTTGGTGTATTAATAAATAATATATCCGTATCGTTGGATTAGATTTTTTTTAAACAAATTAAAAAACATTTTTTTTAGATGGTCTGAGCCAATTAACATTGGCTCAGATTGTCTTGAAACCTATAAACAGATCGACGCAGAAAAAAAATCGAATCCAACGATATATCATAATATACTTACTTACATAACTCATTTTGGCCCAAATGGCGCTTTAGCAATTTTCTCCTTTCCAGTGACGATTTATATTTGAACGTTATAAATAGGTATATTAAGTGATGGCAGCAATATTCAGTGGTCACAACTTGAAGTATTAAGTAATGATTTCTTAATTATAGAATATAATAAGTACCTATTTTAAATGCTATTATTATCCATTTATTTCGTCTTTACGGTACTAATACTGGTAATACTGGTGTAGCGGTATCTACAACGCCACATACGAACAACGCGTCATACTGACGTCCTGCATCTCGCAAGCAGAGTTTACCGCGCAACTAGCATATATACAACGGCCCGAAATGAATCATTGGGCAGTTGCCCGCCAGACACAACACCAGTCTGGTCGGAGGATCCTCCCTTTTCTATAGAGGATGAGTGAACTTTACACCCTGTTCCTCATACCTCTATACTGGTGACCCCGAGTATGAACGTCAGCGCAGCCTTCGTGCAAATACTTCAGCGTGACGTCATCATCATCACTCCCGCAAGCTTTAGCGGCGAGTCACCCAGCCAGCCAGCACCCACGGCTTCAACGGGTATCCTGACCACCAGCATGCAGCGACCGCGCATACCTGGTCATCACCCTCAGCCTCATCAGCAACCTTGGCACAGAACACTGCACTTTCGGCCGGTCAACAAGAAGAGCTCTCAATTCCTCTCCTGGTCGACGCCAGCAGTCAGCCTCAACCCGGCGCTGTACCACATCCGACGCACTGGAGCATAACGCAGCGCCACCCCGACTCACTGGGGACATCTTCGCAGACAGTTCCGACTCACCGTGAACTATGCGGCAACCGGTTCCGACTCACTGGAACCTCAACTGGCCTGGCAAGCATCGCAAGATACAAGACTCCGCCCACTATCGACCTCCGGTCTCCGGAGGGGAGTGATGTAGCGGTATCTACAACGCCACATACGAACAACGCGTCATACTGACGTCCTGCATCTCGCAAGCAGAGTTTACCGCGCAACTAGCATATATACAACGGCCCGAAATGAATCATTGGGCAGTTGCCCGCCAGACACAACACCAGTCTGGTCGGAGGATCCTCCCTTTTCTATAGAGGATGAGTGAACTTTACACCCTGTTCCTCATACCTCTATACTGGTATTCAGCTGCATCCGGTTAGACTGGAAGCCGACCCCAACATAGTTGGGAAAAGGCTAGGCAGATGATGATTTCGTCTTTACGTCAAATGACTTACTTTGTTGTGTTGTCTTATAATTATGATTATTTTATACAGCTGACTTCACACATCAATATATGATAATTAATAAAATTTTGTCATAAATTCATAAACAGCTTAAAATAATGACGTCATTTATGTTTTGTCGACTCGTTACATTACAAAGGAACCTATAAAATTACAAATTATTTACAATGCAGTAAAATCAGTTTCGTTGCACATGATTTTACACGTGCGTAATAGTTTCTTACAAAAAGTTATGACAAACATACAAATATTTATTTTCTCATAGGGCAGACAGGTATTTTCATAAAAATTTAATGCCTCTTAGGAATAAGAAACAATATTAGTTAAATAAAAATACATATTAGCACCCTAATTGCGACACACTATGAATCTCAATCTGAATCATTTTGAAGGATATTGCTAATTCATTGCTTCACATGTTCGAAAAATTAGTCTTCTAACTACGTAAATAACGCAATGTTGTTGAACTGTCAAAATGAAACCCATTGCTACTGATAGTGTTAGTGTGTTACGCAATTAGCCCGTTGATTTTTACAATTAAATCCATGTGTTTATCAGTGTCCTGCGCGTATATTTATGTAAAAGTAATTCACTTGCTTATAACCAAGTAGGTAATAGTTATTGCCTGCCAGAGTAATCGAGATTTTAATGATATCGGTATAATTTAATATGTTAATTTTAGAACTAAGCAACTATATTTCTTACTTGGAATATTTAACCAAATTACATTAAATTATTACAATTAAATAAATTATTTTATCTAATTAAATTAATTTGGTCTTGAGTATAGAATACTACTAGATTTAAACAATCGAAGAGCGAGCTAGAAGCTCAGAGCATTAAGGCCCTACCTCGAAAACCTACTAAGCGAGCGAAAGTGATGCAATTACTTTTGAAACGCAAAAGAAGAGAGATGGCTATAATGTGCGTGCGCTTGGAACAAAACGACGTATGTGCCAAAACGAATTTACTCATTTTTTAACAAAATAAATTTGAACTCTTAAGCGTTACGCCGTGATGTCGAAAAGAGTAATAAAATAGATATAACTTTGCAATTTTTTTGTATCGAGTAAAATTAATTGAATCATGTGTTCCTTTTACACGATACTAGACCAAAGAGTCAAAAAAACATATACCAAAATGTTAAATCCCTATTCCACATACTTAACAAGTTACACGAAATACACTCACCGGCACGGAAACTTGGCCACTCGTGATTTTGCTGATTATTTGCATAAAAAAATTTGCATTTGCCTTTATGACAATAAATTAAGGGTAAGTGGCTTTATTACGTGTCTCTTATGCTTTAAGAACGTAGAAATTAAAATATTACCTCACCAATAAATCAGTTTTTAAAATCACGCACTTTCACTGAAATTAGGATTTTTTCACTATAAATTTAAAAACACACCATAATAAAAAATTAAGGTCTTTTTCGTTATTGTCTATACGTTTACACAAATTTAAAACGTGAACTTGGTCGCTCAAATGACCCGATTCAACTGTAAATTAAAAGTTTCGTCGTGGTGCACTTAAACATAATGGATTACCCTCTTGAACTAAAAGTAAACATTTTTTGACATACCTGCACAACAAACATTCATCAGAAATACTTAAAACTTTTGCTATCGCGTGATAAGCGCTTGGCCAAGATTCCGTGCCGCTGAGTGTAGAAAAACCACATTTTTTTCAACATAGCCCCTTATCAACCATAATATTCACTTAATTCTTCTTTTATTTCACCAACAGATCCCGGACCCGTACCGCTGGCTAGAGGACCCCGACTCGAACGAAACCAAAGAGTTCATTGACGCAGAGAACAGAATCACGCGGCCGTACCTGGACGCGTGTCCCGTGAAGACTGCCATCAACCAGAGACTAACGGAGCTCTGGAACTATCCCAAATACTCGTGCCCCTTTAGAAGGGGGACTAGATACTTCTTCTTTAAAAATACTGGCTTGCAGAATCAGAAGTAAGTTATTTTTTTTTTCTTATTATATAAATCATGTGTTAATCTAAAAATAAAATAAAAAAGAAAGGATTTCGTCTTTTTTTTTTGTTAATTGCTTTGTGACAAACCAAACACATTTATTAACTTAAGAATTAGTTAAACATTTCTTTATTTTGTCTCCATTAAACCTAAACTTTACACACTTTAGTCTCCACGACAACAATTTGAGCTTCCGCATAATTAGTTATCATGTTAAGTACCTAAAAATTTCGTATAGAAAAATTATTAGGATATTATTTAAATTACCATTTAGGAAGCTTGACCGTGAAAGTATTTTCGCTTATTAATATCTTAGCCCAGCTCTGCCCCAAGTTATTGGTTTAAGTCACACTACATACTTATCTTTCTAAAGCCAAATATAATTAAGAAAAAAAAAAAGTCTTCGACAACTGTAACATCGTCATCGTAATCTAGCTTTCTGTTCTACTATTATGCAGCAGGCTTCCGTAGGCTTTTGACTTTTGAGCGAAATCTCTTTCATTGATGTTCTTTGAATTCCTAATATCATATTCATTATATTAATATCATATTCATTTGTTATTTACTCTTTGGTTACCCTGTCAAATAACATCTTTAACAATCCTTACTTCTTCCAGTGTCCTATACGTACAAGACAGCCTGGACGGCGAGCCCCGAGTCTTCCTGGACCCCAATACGTTGTCTGAAGACGGCACCATTGCCCTCTCAGGCAGTCGGTTCACGGAGGATGGCAACACCTTCGCGTACGGACTGTCCGCCAGCGGCTCTGATTGGATCACTATACATCTGAAGGATGTTGCCACAGGTAAGAATCAGGGTGGATTGAAATTGAGTGTGCTTTCATGTAGTTTTTAACTGAAAATGGACGACACGACAGGATGCTGACCATGCAGAGTTAATAAGGAAACATCCTCAGTTCCGTCACAGTTATTTTAACCCCGGTTTTTGTTTCACTGTCAAAATATTATTCTCGTTACAATAAGATTGCTATTGGGTTGTTGTTAATAATTTTGTAAGGAGTGTAGTTGAAATGTTACACAGACTATAACAAAAAAATGCTATCCTTTACTTTTACTTTGCTTAGGTTCGATCGAACGATCTCTCGATCGAACCGAATATAAACGCATTTTAAACTAATCAAAAGCCCAAAGACTGAGCTTTAGCTGACTGATGAATGTTATACTTTGATATCTGAATGATTGAATGACCATATTTGCATACCAAGATTCCTTAAAAAAATAAAGCACGTTAGCCGTTGGACACAGCTGACATTCGTGGATCTTTGACAATCGTTACGGGTCGTCAGAAGCCCGAAAATCTTGACAACTAGTCTCACACGGTATCGTATTACCCAGTGACTGTGTTGCGGAGGTCAAATAGGCAGTCGCTCCATGTAAAATACTGGTATTCAGCTATACCCATAGAGACTGGAAGCCGACCCCATCATAGTTGGGAAAAAGCTAGGCAGATTGATTTTGATCTGAATTATTAAATGAAGAAGCATTCATTAGTAAAAAAAAACAATGACTGAACTTATAAGAAGGCAGCTATAACTGCTTCCTTATAAGTTTATTCTCCTTGACTAGCATGTTGTTTTCCTGATGAATGTGTGGAATTTAAATGCAGATTGTAACCCTCTCAATGATACTGATGATAACATAACGACGACATTTAAAAAATACTTTAGTTTCTTAAGTCGGTGGCAAAAAATGAAACAAAACCAAAGACAAAACACCAACTCTGATTTTTAATTTTTTTGCGGTTTAACAGTATTTAAAGAATGGTGTTTTTACGATTTCTGTTCGTTTTTTTGCTGCAATCATTATAATTCATCAACTGTTTGTTATCGATATGATTTTGTTAACAATAAATAAATTCATGTTCCAGGTGAAGATTATCCAGAGGTGCTAAAAAAAGTAAAGTTCGCATCAATGTCGTGGACCAAGGACAATAAAGGGTTATTCTATTCGGTGAGTGTCGGTTTTTTGCAAGGAAAATATTAAATATTCCTGTTTCCTTACCTTGATGATCAAGATCACGTTTATTTCCTAATAACAACCTGAACTGCGCCTGCGCAGGTGTCTTCATAGGTCATTGTGGTTGTTGACGTGATGCGAATTGTATTTGGTTAATCTTTTCCTAGTATGGTAGGTAAGCAATTGAGGATAAAGCCGTAATTTTTTGTAGGTATTATTTCTTATAGGATGGAGATGAATAAAGATAACTAGATAATATATATTATGTTTTGCGTGAATGTGACGCATGTTTCCCCCATACCTTTTTTATTTTATTCTTTGTGTTTATGTTCTTTTTTTGCGTCATGTTCACCGCAAATAAACGTTTTTTCTTCTTCTCTTTCATATATTTATATTTTGGATAGGTTGTTAGGAGTACAATTTTATTATTCAAATTAATATTATAAGAAATCCTGTCGAAACCCATGACTAGAAACAGGATTCTGTTTTTTTTTTAATGTAAAATATTAGACATGTTCTTACTATGGTTAATTTATGCAACGCATAAATATGCGTGCAGGCATTTTCGTATGTCATGATAATAATTATTAGGTTTTAAATATAATCCCGTACTGGAGCTGAAAGTCTCGACATACCCAGAATGACACACAAACTCATGTTTCCCCTACACAGCGGTACCCAGACCAGGCTGGCAAGACTGACGGCTCTGAGACTGAAGTGAACCGCGACCAGAAGCTATGCTACCACCGATTGAACACGCCTCAAGCTGATGATGTCATCGTTGTTGAGTTCCCCGAGGAGCCTCTGTGGAGGATGTGAGTATACACTCACACACGTTAATTCTTGAAAGCAAATCTGTTTAGTCGATCGGGTATTTTTTTTTTTATGACTATAGTCGTATCAGAACCCCTAGCACGAATAAATCTATGTTACGTCTCAAATCTGTTTGGTTCTGTATTCAAAAGACCATCTCAGACACAAATCTGCATGATTTTCCTCATATTACCAAGATTATGTCTGGACTTTAAAAGCGATCGTGACCTCTGATTTTGGCTTCGTTTTTTTTTTCTCAGGGTTTTCGGATAGGCAACATCCGGCTCATCTAGTTTTAAAACATAAACACATTTTTGACGTGTAAAAGAGCTAATTTACAGAAATAAATTTTCTTAGTAACCTCACCATACATTTTCAACATAACGCTGATGGCTTACATGGTGCTGTTACATCACTAATAAACAGCATTCATTGTCGATGCTGACACTATGCCTTAAGCCTTTTCTGGGATGTTCATGTTAGGGGTACTGAAGTTTACTGTGATTTCTTGTTGCTCACTTTTTTTGTTAGCCTTCAAAGCACGTACTTTGCCGTGGATAATAAATGCAAATAATTATCCGTGTCGTCATTTGTTTGAAGTTTGCTCTTTTTATGCATGATGTTTGTTCAAAGTGTAATGAATATTTTTAATTTATCTGCAGTTACATTCACACTCAGATGTACTTCAGTGAAGATAAACGCGCGTAACGTTTTTACTGTTTTGTTATTTTCCAGTATTCTGTAGAATTTAATTTTCTTTTAATTGTAGAAATATTAGGGTCGTTAATATTGCTTTTTGGGACACTTTGAACAAACGTAAAGCGTGTAGTCTTTATGGAAGAATTTATTAAGTAATTAATTGCTATATTATCGAAGAATAGAAGTAATGAGTAATTTTTCTAAATCTATTTCAAATAAAACACTTATTTATTCATCAAGTTAAAAATTTACATAGTACTGACTGTAACGTAGGTAGGTACTTTGGTAGGCACATAGTTCTAGAATGAAATAAAATAATACCTAACTCCTTTCATGCGGCATTGCGTCATACGGCTATCCGCGTATTTTTATTTGCAGCATACGCTGATCGGCGTAAAATAAAGATCACAATAATTTAAGGGCTTAAGCGCCACAACTGTCTAAAATAAACACACTATTTTAGATCACAATATAGCTTAGCACAGCGAATGGGTTAATAAACATCGCAGACCGTATGAACTATAGTGCGACAAGGATCCTTTGGCACTTGAATGATATTGACAGGGGGCGCTATTGTTGAACGTTTTTGATTATGTTTTGAGGTATTATGTTGAATAATCAAGATTGCGGCGTTAGTTCCGATTTTGGTAATGCGACAAAAGATTTTTGTACAACAATATAATGATTTCCACCATGTATGCTAAGTATCACTACGTTGTTACAGCGGAGCGGAAGTGACAGACTGCGGTAGATACCTGATCGTGTCTCCGGTGAAGGACTGTCGCGACAACCTGCTGTTCTACGCCGACCTCAGCAAACAACCCGAGATCAACGGCAAGCTACGCCTCACGCAGATCGTGCACAAATTCGAGGCAGACTATGAGGTAAGACCCACTCAGAAGACGCACCGCAATCAGGTTAAAAAAAAAAAAGATATAATTCCTCAACTTGTCAAAGGAGGAGACTAGAACGACGCCATGGTCTTTGGCCTTCGGATTCGATCAGCCTATTTAACTTATCGTCAAACTTTTATGAGAGATAGATAGATGCTGTTTCGGTGAACTTAAAGTTATTCACGTCTGCTCTCTCGGTGAGTTGTCCAGCAGATTTACTGATCTGGGTTTTGATCAGGCTCAAATAAACCGAGCGATTGTTTGCAGTTTCTTGAGCGGAAACTTCATTATTCCTTACCTAAACATAATAAATTCGATTGATGTCGATCCCATTAATTAAGAATACTTTAGTGCCTAAAAATATTTAATTAAATACCTACTATAATAACCGTAATTAATTTTACAGTACGTAACAAACGAAGGCTCTGTATGCATATTCCGTACCAACAAGAACGCGCCCAACTACAGACTCGTCAAGATAGACCTGCACAACCCCGCCGAAGAGAACTGGCAGACTCTCATACCTGTAAGTAAACAATATAAATTCAAACTTTTTAGTGCAATACGGTTGAATTCAGTGTAAATATTATCTTTGTTATACTACGATGGAAACTGAACGCTATTTGCAAGCTAGATACAACTTTATAACTTTGTCTGATACCTGTGAAACAACATTGCAAATTTAACCTTATGTTAAGTGCGTTAAGGTTATATTTAGCTAATGCGTCTCGTGTTTGTTACAGGAACATCCTAGCGACGTATTGGACTGGGCATCAGCTGTAGACAATGACAAGCTTGTTATTCACTACGTCAGAGATGTGAAGGTACATTATTTTTAATGTCTACAACTTGTCAACTGCCGGCATACCTTAAGTGATAAAGCACAGCCTATACCTACAATCGGGCTTATAAGGAAAGTCGTTATGAATCTTATCACGACGATAAACTGTAAATTAGACTTTATATTATATAACATGAGAATTTGTATTTAGGTACTGCTATATTTATTTATCGTCGATGGTCAAAACCAATAAACATGCGGATGGCCAATTGAAACGTTCAAAGTGCACAAATTTTAAACAAATCTGTTTGAAATAGAATTGGTTATTTTAAATAGGTGTGTGCAACTGTGCAGTGTTTATCCAACCCAGTCTTCACAAATCTTTAGAATAAATACCGTTTCCTATAGCATTTTAAAAACAACATATTTTGTTCATTTCTTTCTAGAGTGTCCTCCAACTACACAACATGACTTCTGGCGGGCTACTACAAACGTTCGCGTTAGACGTGGGTTCCGTAGTCGGGTTCTCAGGCAAGAAGGAACATTCTGAGATCTTCTACCATTTCATGTCGTTCCTCACGCCCGGTGTCATCTACCACGTGGACTTCACCAAGCAACCCTACACGCCTACCGTGAGTGATTATATTTTTTTGTTGTTATGCTTGAAGAAAATTGTGCTGCAGTGCGATTCTGTAACCATCTCACCGTGAAAACTTAGGTGAAGTGAGCTGTCATTAGTGTCAATCCCTATAGCTTCAGATGAAATGACAGCTCACTCCACGCAAGTTTTCAAGGTGAGTTTTTTTACAGAATCTACTTGCAGGTTATTATGTAGTGTCAGTAATACAAGCACGTAGAGCCTACTATGTGTAAACGCCAACCTGGCAGAGGAATGAAGAACCCACCTGACATACAGTGGTCTCCAAAACTTAGTTGACATTTTTCCTTTTCAGCTGTGACACACCACCGCGCCGGATACTAAATGTTACAAAGACAAAAAATCAATGGGCAACATAGTCCTAGTGTCAAAATGTACAAACTGCCTAGTGCCAAAATGTCATTTTGCCCGAATGCCGCTATGATAGAATACATTAAAGCTGTAATGTTCAATTGTACAAATTGCCTATTGCCAAAATGTAATTTTGCCCAAATGCCGCTATGATATAACACATTAAAGCTGTAATGTACAATTGATTTAAGGTAAAAATGTCATATGTGCGGTCACGTGCATAAATATATATCTATATAATTTTAAAATCTTACTAACTTATTAACAAGGTCCCGAAGTGCAGACGGGATGTGCATATTATTATTATACAGGATGAAATTTAATACATGCGACAAATCGAAATGGGAGATTGTACTCATCATTATGAACAACTTTTACTATGGGACCAAACCTGAAATCGCGAAAAAAAAAACAGCTGTTCCCTACATTTTGACGAGTTATGCGAACATAAATGTAGGGACACACACAGGGGAACAGCTGTTTTTTTTTTTCGCGTAATTTCTGTTCTGAATAATTGTTCAAAAGGTTGCGGCGCTATGAAAAATGTTCCGTCTCCAAAAACAATTTGGTGATCTGCACTGAATTTGAACGTTTTTAAACACAATTTTGTGGCAAATACTAAAATCTTTTCTTTTTGTCCATCCTCCCAGAGCAAGAAATTTTCCTTCAATATCGAAGGCAACAGTGTTTCAAATTTTGTTGACTTTACTTCCAAAAAGTTTTTTCTTGTCCTATATAATGTTCGTTTTTTAGACGCAAACATAGGGGAACTATATGAATCATCAGAGTCTTCAATCTCTTCATTTTCGAAACATTCTTCAAATATCTCTTTTACTGAATCAAAACTTTCGCACACTTTTTGTTTACATTTTTAAAAATTTTGATGATTTCTGTTGTTCGTTATAGATGGTGAACACGTGTGCTGACTTTGTCGTAAAATCTGTGTTTTATCTTTGGAGATTGTAAGAGACGCTGAACAAGTTTCACGATTAACGCACCTCCATAGTGTTGAGCCACTTTTATTTACGTTGGTGAAATTCAGTCTATAAGAACCAACTAACACGCAGTCGCTTCCTTTTTGATTTTTGGAAAAAATTAAACTATTTTCCTCCATTGTAACAAAATGGGTTTGGACAATGATTGACACAGAACCAACACAGAACAGAACAAATGAAATCACATTTCAATCGTATTTTTCAAGGATATCGGACTTTCAAGGAGTATTTATACACAAAGAGATTAAATACGAGAAGAGATTTTAATTAGATATCCAGTTCAGAGAAGTATGTTGATATCAAGGAAGTAGTAGATAGGTGTATGTAGGTTCAGTCGTTAATGATCCTACCTTCAAAGCCCAGGGTTGCGGGTTTGAATCCTGACTGTGTGAGAATTGGACCACGATGCATTTTGGCACAATTATGTTTTATCTTTTGTACATTTTGACAATCTAACAATTAGACCCTTACGCATTATATCACAATTTTTTTTTGTCATTTGCACATTCATATACATTAAGACTTTTGTACATTTTGACACTAGGGCTATATTGCCCATTGATTTTTTGTCTTTGTAACATTTAGTATCCGGCGCGCACACCACATTATGAATTAAAATTCCAGTTCCACATGTTTGAACTGTACACTATACAGTTTTTATTGACAAACCCCTTACTAATAAACGTACTATAACAGATGAATAGTTACACACCGATTTCTCTCTTTCAGTCGTCAGTAATTTGACTTTCGAAATAAGAAGACAAAGCGTTGTGTAACTATACAGACGCTATACAACGTTTATTAGTAATTAAAGGGGGTAATTCAAAATACGACATCATAAAAATTATCAAGTAATCTCTCAGCTCAACCTAATTATTTTTTTATTTCAAATCATAATGTGCATCGCAGTTGAAATGTCAAATAACTTTTGGAGGTACATGTACATGGGTACATTAATGAAAAAGTCTCTAAAACTCGCTTTTATCGTTTATTAAATTGAGATTTTTTCGAATTATACAAATAAAAAATTTAAAAAATCTATTTGTTTTTAATATTCTGAATCTAACATATTCTAACAAGTACATAATCAGTCCCAATCAAAAATCATAATTCTCTCACCGAGAAATAAAGGCCGTAATCCACCACGCGGGCCCAGTGCGGGCCCAGTGCGGGCCCAGTGCGGGCCCAGTGCGGGTTGGTAGATGTCACATGTCGTAGAATTTTTGGTTCTCCCCTGATGTTTTTCTTCAGCTTTTTAATTTAGACAAAGTAAGGTGCCTGCTTGGGATTGCACCCACGACCTACAACCCGTAGGCCGCGGCCGTTACCACCGAAAGCCACCACTGCTCCACTGTTCTAACGAGTATTTTTCTGTAAATTTCCAGGTGTTCAGAGAGGTGAAAGTGAAAGAATTCGACGCGTCGCAGTACGAGGCCAAGCAGATATTCTACACTAGCAAAGATGGCACTAAAGTTCCTATGTTTATTGTTTCCAAAAAGGTAATTTATTTATTTGTATTTATATAAACTTTATTGTACACCAGAGACAACATAACAAAAAAAAAATGATTATTAATACAAAACATACAATGGGCGGCCTTATCGCTTTCTGCGATCTCTTCCAGGCAACCTTGGAATGGACAATGATTGCGTGGATATAAAAAATGAGGTAGTCAGTGGTGCAAAATAGTATAGGTACTATTAACTATTTTCCCGTGTACCTAAATAGTAATATTTTGTTTATTTACCACAGGGTCTACGCCACGACGGGTCCAACCCGGCTCTGATCTACGGCTACGGCGGCTTCAACATCAACATCCAGCCGAGCTTCAGCGTCACGCGACTCGTCTTCATGCAACACTTTAACGGCATCGTCGCCATACCCAACATCCGTGGTGGAGGGTAAGACATACATAAAATTTATTTTTTTGTCAGTGATTAGGTCATTTGGGCACTGTGTCACGTTCATTTAGAGATATTGCCAATGTTCTTAATGCAGGACATACCTAAAAAGTTGCTTCTATAAAATCTGATGACTATCCTGCTCAGTACTCGTTGTAAAAACATATTTGGTGAATCGAGTGCATTGTAAATAAGTAATAGATTGTAAAGAGCATCGGGCGTGACTGATCGACTGTAGTAGTTGTCATAGAGCATGTCCAGAAAGGAAAAAGCGTGTAGAAGGCATGTGTTACCTCTTTGTATTGTGAATTCTAACAAACCATGACCTGGAAAGGCACTTAGAGCTATCTACCACGTGAGCAACAAGTACAGTCTACTGAAGTCCATGTTAGGTTAATCACATTGTTACACAGCTTAATTACTACATCGTCAATAGGTGCTAATCATAAAAATACAGGTATTCAACTGCATTCGGTTAAACTGGACATAGACTCTAACACATGTAGTTAGAAAATGGCTAGGTTGATGATGAAATGGGTGCTTATCAGTTGTATTTTTTCCCCCAGAGAGTACGGCGAGAGATGGCACAACGCGGGCCGCCTTCTCAACAAACAGAACGTGTTCGATGACTTCCAAGCAGCCGCAGAGTACCTCATTAAGGAGAACTACACCAGTCCTTCACTAATCACTATACAGGGAGGGTCTAACGGAGGCCTCTTAGTGGCCGCCTGCATCAACCAGAGGCCCGACCTCTATGGAGCGGCCATTGTGCAAGTTGGGTGAGTGATGTAACTGTTTCTTTGTATTATCAAGGATCACCAACCATGTCCCACTTGCTGGAGTGTCCTGAGTGCCCGTTCACTCACACCTTTGATGACCTAAAGAATGTTAATGATGCCGCAATCAACAGCGGTCACCCACTGGGTGAAAAGAAGAAAAACTTCCGTATTTATTTCGTGTTTTTAATATATAATAACATCTAATGTTACCAATTCCAGAGTACTGGACATGCTAAGGTTCCAGAAGTTCACTATCGGCCACGCGTGGGTGTCAGACTACGGCAGCTCTGACAACAAGACGCAGTTCGACTACCTGCTTAAGTACTCGCCGCTGCACAACATACATAAACCCCTAAATGGTAACTATAAGTATTGAAAACAAAGTTGTTTTGTAAATAACAATTTAAACAGTCTGTATATAATATGGTGGACAGAAGTGTTACCACACCGAAGACGCTTTTAACTCTCTTTAGGTTAAATTCTCATGTATTCAGCGGACACAGCTTCGTTAGTTGGCAGAGTGCGTCACGAAGTATGATGAGTGTGGGCCAATTCGTGCTTCATGTTATTTTGCCAATAAAGAAGAAAGTGCTTAGCGGCTATAAATATGATACATAGAGTTTAGAAAAATTTCGGGTTTGTAGCGCGTCGTCTGTCACTCATACCTGCGTGACAGTCTCTTTCTCTTGAGAAAGAGACAAATGAAGTTTGTTTCATTTGTTACGCTCAGTTACTGAGTGTGCTACAAGGATATTTCGGCGCCTGATTGAAATTGACAGAGCGGCGTTGTTGGTAACCTTATTTTGTGAAATCGTGTCAATTTGTGTGGCACGATTTCACAAAAGGTAGTGGTATTAAGAAAAAAAAAGTGGGCGACGTTAGTTTAGATTTTCGCCAAAATAACCTTATACCGTTGTATGTGTCTTAATTACGTCCAGATACTGTAAGAGTATTCTATTTTCCCCAGGCACAGAGTACCCAGCGACGTTAGTCCTGACAGCCGACCACGACGACCGTGTCGTGCCGCTGCACTCGCTGAAGTTCATCGCGGCGCTACAGCACGCGGCCCGCGACAGCAGCCAGCAGCGCCCCCTGCTGGCGCGCGTGGACACGAAGGCCGGCCACGGCGGCGGGAAACCTACCACGAAAATTGTTAGTATTACACTAAACGTTACACCCTGGCTACTGTACGCACAGCTAAGGAGTGGAGCTCCCTGCCTGAGTCTGTGTTTACCGATAGCTCGTTCCTCTCTCACTCCTTGTAGCCAAACACGTGTGCTTAACACTATGATGTCTCGAGCCGAACTCATATTCACCTCAACTCCCATAAACTACCACTCTGTATAATTTTCAAACCAAATGTAAAGTAAGTAATGAAAGTAATGATTTAAAAAAAATCTTCTTCACAAAATTCGAATACAGGAATAACTTGGTTCTATTTTCATTTACGATTGTAATATCTATATTTCAGATCGAGGAGCACACGGACATCCTGTGCTTCATGAGCGAAGCGCTCGGCCTTAAATTCATCAAGTGAACCCACCTGCCATACGTCACAACTAGTATTAAACGAGATGAACGCTAATAGTATTATGTAAATATAGCAACAACCACAGTGTCTCGATGATTACCTCGGGGTCTTAGCTAAGACTGGTGATATTGTTACGCATTGCTACTATTTTTATTAATAAAACTTTGTTTTTATTTTTGCATGTTGCGTTTTATTTGGGTATTTGAATGGTGTCGTGCTATTGCGTCGACGCCATTATGCATAGCTCCTTACAACTCCATCTGTAAAGTTGTTAACAACACAAACTAAAAATATGTTTTTTTTTTGTTACTAAACAATAATGAAAAATAAATAAATAAATTTTCTTGAATACCTATTATCCATAAATTAAATGGTTTTTATTTCTCTAAGGGCTGATTTTTCCATCGGCAGATAACTTTTACTCGAGGAATAAAATTGACGTTTGACAGTTTCTATATAAAATAACTGACAAAATTTCAAAATTATTCCTCGAATAAAGTTATCAGATGATTGAAAAATTAGCCTTACGTAGGTTTGCACAAACACACACCCGTCAATCATATTTTCAGTACATTTGTGCCAACCACAATGAAAATCTCGTTCATCAAACAAGCAGCGCCTTCTTCAATGAAATCAGAAGGGCAACCAACCGATCATCCTAGTGCACGAGCACATTCGTAAGAAGCTGGCAGCATCATCACAACGCGGCAACTAATTATTTTTTGCTCAGCATAGCGCTTGCGACCATTAGACCAACGAAGCAGCAACGGTATAGTTACGCCACTGATCAGCCAGGTCATGGTGAACTTTAAAACGGGCTATCTAGGCTTGAATGCGTATCAGGCCTTCGAAACAGAATCAACATGTAAAATGTCAACTCCGTAGGATAAGAGGAACTATTAATTCAGGTTGCATGATTTGACCAAAAAAAACAAAATTGTGATTAAACTTTAGTAAGTTGCGTGCGCGCCGGAGAAGGATCCTTACAAAAAAAAAAAAACGGTCAAGAGCGAGTCGGACTCGCGCAACGAAAGTTCCGTACCATCATAATAGGCGCCGACCGCGCAGTAGCGCCCTCATCGTTCATCGCCCAAACGATGAGGCCGCCACTGGGCGGTCGGCGTCGCGTCGCACAGTCGGTCAAAAACCAATTTTGAAAAGTTGAAGGTAGGTCAAAAAAAGTTTTGGCTAATGTTATTTGAATAGTTGCTTCATCAAATTGCGTAAATATGAAGGTAGGTTTATGACAAAATGTAAGATTAACCACAGTTCAAACATTCTACAATCGTTTGACGAGAATACGTTCAGTAAAAATTTCAGTTCTCTGTTGCTTTTTAATTTCAAAACGAAAAAGTCAGTGAAGTTCTGAAACATGGATTCTGTAGCTCAAGGTATCTATTTTATTATAATACTATAGATTTTTACTTATGCATTAACATAATATGATAATAGTGGTGAACTTAATAAGCTCAAATTATACAAATAACGTTTATGTTACGAGAGTAAAAGTTATAACATTTCGTCACTGTTTGCAACAAAACCTGTAGGAAAATATACCTTAAACCTTCTTTTGTTAAAAAAAACTTGCTAAAGTTTGCTAATCTTGACGTAATTATATTTTTTTTATTGTAGGGCGCGTACAAATTTTTACTCGTCGTGAACTGGCAAACTTGATATTTCAAGATCCGGCAAAAAGCGATGTGTCGATCGATCAGGTTAAGCTACGCTTGCTGATGTTGGTCTGTGGATGGGTGACCATCTTTACATACCGTGATCCCTCCGTGACTCGGAAAGCACGTTAAGCCGTTGGTCCTGGCTGTCATTCGTGGATCTTTGAAAGTCGATACGGGTCGTCAGAAGCCCGAAAGTCTGACAACCAGTCGTACCAAGGGGTATCGTTTTACCCAGTAACTGGGTTGTGGAGGTCAGATAGGCAGTCGCTTCATGTAAAATACTGGTATTCAGCTGCATCCGGTTAGACTGGAAGCCCCCAACATAGTTGGGAAAAGGCTAGGCAGATGATCATAAACTAAAATAATGAAAATTAAACAAAATAAGATGTTTTTATTCATTCTGCATCATTCATTTGTTAAAAATCATTTTGACCGCTTCCAAGTATGGGGCGGCCGCTCTGTGCGTGTCGCCTTAACACTGCGGTGGAGAATATTGCAGTTTTAGCTTAGCGCCACCCCTTGACCGATAGTGGAACTAATGTTGTTGATGATTTCTGATAGTGTGCTATTTATAGGCATCGTTGTATTTTTCCTGTAATCTTTACCTAAACTTCTATCACATAGAATAATTTCAGATTTTTCTCTATGCAAACTACTAGTGGTTCTTGAGATATCTAGCTGTGACAGACGGAAAGACAGACTTAGTCGCACCATAAGGGTTCCTGTCTACCATTTTGGTACGGAACCTTAAAAAGGCATCGCAATTGCAACGCATTCATTGGCTACTTTGGCTAGTGTGAAATAAAATTAAGCAAAGTATAGTGAAGTCGCAATTACAGAAATACATTCCTTTGAATGAAATTTAATATCGAATCAAACCGCAAGAAATCAGTTTGAGGGTTGTGGTGATTCGCCCTTGACACGAAATGTAACACCTGTGAGAACATGGAGCGGCAAACGGCAATTTAAATATATATTTTATTTTATGTAACCAAAGGAAAATGAGCTGGGGACCTAGAAAGGCCACTTTGGCATATTCATAAAACAATTCATATCACGCAATTAATCTGTTTGACAGTTTCACACCTATATATCCCTGAAGGGTTAGGCAGAGGTGTACCTACCTATAGCATTTTACGAATCTCCATACAAAACTGTCATACAGATGAAATTGCGTGATATGAATTGTTTTATGATTCTGATAAAGCGGCCTTTTCAGGCCCCCTGATTTCAAGTCGAGTACAGCCTAGGCTTAAAGTATATATCCGTAAACGTATTGCACTCATGGACTCCTAAATTGAGCCACTATGCAATTCCATGTCAGGCAGATGTCAGGTATAAAGGCCTAAAACATCAATCAAATGATAATGCCGACATCGAATTGGAAAAATGGGGCCATCATTATTCTGAACTAGCAGCGCCCCGCGTTTTCACTTGCATAAGTGTCGATCCCGTGGGAATATCGGAATAAAAACTATTCTCGGGACTAATTTGAGTCCCTGGAAAGGACATATAGAATAGTTCTCTAAACCAATAATTCTCTAAACCAATCTCTAAACCAAATTTCATCTAAATTGGTTCAGCGGTTTAAGCGTGAAGAGGTAACAGACAGACAGACACACTTTCGCATTTATAATATTAGTATGGATTTGAATCATCAATCATTTAAAAAGATTTGCACACCTTTCTCTGGTGTGTAAATTTTTTATATGAAGGATTTTAGTAAAATAATATGAGGATAACAATCAAAAACATTACATCATTCATTATCGCATGCTTAATTGAACCCATTAGTAGATCATACCTAAGTCAGTTTTTTTTTTACTCAGATCTCATCAATAGTTAATCATAGATACGTTCAAAATACAAGCATTCATGAGTCATTAATAATCAAATCAGTTTTAATTTTATGCTTCGACAAGTAAGATAAGCCCTCATAGCAAAATCTTCTATTGCGATTTCCCAAAAATCTTCTTTTTTGAGTTAAGTCAGTATTCCATTAAGCATGCGTTATCTAAAATGTACTACATAAAATACAACACTTAGGAATCTGAATTCTTGGTCTCTATAACTTCTTTAGGCAATCAGAGTTTTTAATAGGGAAATCTTGAAATGAATATTTAGCACCGTGACTATCGCAACCCCACCAATGGCTTGGTATATCTCGTAAAATAAGGAGTACTCATTTTGAATTTTGGGTACTAATTTTCAATGTAGGTTTGAGGAAAGCGACAAGCTGCTCAAACTCGGAATCAACATTCAAAGTCGTGGTCTTGCTGAACGATTGCGCGAAAGTTATCATCGTTGATTTCTCGGTAAATACAAATGTTTGTTGTTTTTTTTTACGAAATGAATCACATATACGGGTTCTAATTATTAGTTTTCTTAGAATACCTATAGCATGCCCCATTTTTCGGCGCTTATGGTGGTCCTGCTGAAGGGAACGTGACTAGGCTACCGCCGGACCACCTTCAGTCTATTTTCTCGAAAAGTACTAAGATACTAAGTATTAATTATTTACCAAATATGGAAGCGATTGGCTTTGATGGGGTGGCGGTAGTCACGGACATCTAAAATTCTATTCCTGTATGGATTCTGCTTTCTGATTTTCGTAAATAGTGTACAAGGTCAATGATGGAGGAACTGTTGAAAAAAAAAAAACAAAATATAATATTCAACTTTTATTGTTATATCCTTACAGTAAAGTTGCTAAAAGCACGAAATCCAATTGGGACTTGCTCCAACCTTCGTAATAATATAAAATATTAGTTGCTTACAACAAAATAAATAAACTTCTTAATGCCCTTTTGGCGTTTTTCTTTATCGAATAATAAGTTAATTTCTTTATGCTTAGTTACTTGTGCAACTTTGAACATGAAGAAATTGATCGATGGCCTCGATTTAAAATCGTTTGAACATACAAACGAAGCAGTAAACACATCGCTCGTGATTATATATGCTTAGTACATAAACTACAGTTCAATACAGTTGTAAAAATAAAAGACACGGTTACGATACCTTTTCGTGTGATCACGGACCCACTACAATGAAATGTACAATCGGTTGTTCCTGGACATACAATTGACCGGTGCTTGGGTCCTCCGCTTGGATCGCATCCTCACGACAACACAAATTAAACGATACATACACACATTAATCAAAAGATTATTATTAAAATACATTAATACCGTACCGATCAATTGTATTACTACCTTATTTACAACACCTAGAAAGAACGTCATTAATAAAATGCTATACTAAACAATTACGTGGTATATTTTTTTAAATATAGGTTACATAGAGGCTAGGTATAACAAGCAACCTTAAACCTTATAAACCCTAATAACCCTCCTTTAACCTTACTCGATAGCTTCGATCGCTACTCGGGTCAGCTACATGTACTCTATCATCCATAAGTCTAGAATTACACATTTCATAGCTTAGGGTCGGGGAAACTATTCTTACACGTTCATCCACTACAAAGTCAGTTAAAAATCGAGGCCAAACATTGTTCTAATCGCCGTTGCCCCCGCGTGTATATCCTAACTATACAGGAATAGTACCGAAGAACCGTAGAAAATACTGGAGACAGCCGCGCACCTACAAGCTACAGCGAGACGAGGGCCACGGCGATTACTACTGTAGAGCTAAACTAAGGTGACACCATGGCCGCATGATGTAACTTTAGTATCCGTCGGGACGGCCACGACCGCCCGGTGCTTACGTGCGCCCGTACTCGCAGCCCGCAGCCCGCAGCCAGTCCCGCAGGAGCGGGCGCGTGCGCAGGCGCAGTTCAAACAGCGAGCGTCGCGGGCGCTGCCCAGTCCCTAGGAAACTGTTTTGGTTTGGCTTCACAGCCCCAATTTCGTTACAATATTCGTTCCTACATAATTTTAATGATATTTTATTTCTTTATTTACTACTACACTTATATAATAAGTTAATAACAGACAAGTTTCATTATATATTATAGCCAATAAATATAGCGATATTTAGATCGTTTATGGCTAACGTGTATCTATAAACTAATTGAATCATTCATGATAGATGACTGCTTCTCTTAGAACATAAATAAGTCTACCGAATGATAGCAATTTCTTCAGCGTGATAAATAAATAAAAAACTTTATCCTAATTTGTGAGCGATACATAATTCCAGAAGAAGTAAAATAAAATAACTAAATAGTTTCTTACATGTCGTTATGTATAACAAAAAATATACATTTGAAATTCTAATAATATGAAAGTTCATTGAGGAAGTCAACTAAACGTTGCTGCAAGACTGGAGATCAAACAAAACGTCGTGAATATGTCATAGCCGGAAACGGCACACAACAGTCATAAGGTTGAGTTTTTGTGAGGTCGCGTCGTCCCGAACATTTCGTGCTGTGAGATATTCACATGAAGTAATATTGCAATATAATCGAGAGGTAAGCGACATGACAGGTGATCGTTAGCTGCTCGTGTGCGATGCGTTACTCCGCAATACCGTTGCTCACCACGCTTGTCTTGGGCGGCGTGCTACCAACATTCTGGATCCTGGAATGGAAATATTTAAACAAGGTATATTGTCAACTGGATTACATCTTCACGTTTTATGTTCTGACCCGGCCAATGTTATACAAAAGTTGTATTTGTGTGGTGTATCATTTTGGGTGGTTGTGAATTGTGGGTGTATATGCATGTGTGCTACATGTTGTATCAGAGCGAAGTACGAACGGGTGCGTGGGCGCGTCCAGGCCCATGAGAGCCAGCGCGCGCAGGGCGGCGCGGGAGCACTGCTCGTGCGACTGCGCGGTCGACGCGCCGCCGCCGTGGCACATGACGGGCGGCTCGGTCGACAGCGACACTAGGGACAGGTACTCGCCGTGGTTGCGCTGCGAATAAAAACAGTCATGTTATACATGTCCTTAATTGAGGACGATCCAGCGAGACTAGGTCACGCTGTGAGGCATGGTTCGGATGTCGTGTCACGCTGTGAAGCATGGTTCGGACGCCGTGTCACGCTGTGAGGCATGGTTCGGACGCCGTGTCACGCTGTGAGGCATGGTTCGGACGCCGTGTCACGCTGTGAGGCATGGTTCGGACGCCGTGTACGCTGTGAAGCATGGTTCGGACGCCGTGTCACGCTGTGAGGCATGGTTCGGACGCCGTGTCACGCTGTGAGGCATGGTTCGGACGCCGTGTCACGCTGTGAGGCATGGTTCGGACGCCGTGTACGCTGTGAGGCATGGTTCGGACGCCGTGTCACGCTGTGAGGCATGGTTCGGACGCCGTGTCACGCTGTGAGGCATGGTTCGGACGCCGTGTCACGCTGTGAGGCATGGTTCGGACGCCGTGTACGCTGTGAGGCATGGTTCGGACGCCGTGTCACGCTGTGAGGCATGGTTCGGACGCCGTGTCACGCTGTGAGGCATGGTTCGGACGCCGTGTCACGCTGTGAGGCATGGTTCGGACGCCGTGTCACGCTGTGAGGCATGGTTCGGACGCCGTGTCACGCTGTGAGGCATGGTTCGGACGCCGTGTCACGCTGTGAGGCATGGTTCGGACGCCGTGTACGCTGTGAGGCGTGGTTCGGACGCCGTGTCACGCTGTGAGGCATGGTTCGGACGCCGTGTCACGCTGTGAGGCATGGTTCGGACGCCGTGTCACGCTGTGAGGCATGGTTCGGACGCCGTGTCACGCTGTGAGGCATGGTTCGGACGCCGTGTCACGCTGTGCGGCATGGTTCGGACGCCGTGTACGCTGTGAGGCGTGGTTCGGACGCCGTGTCACGCTGTGAGGCGAGGTCTGAGCAGGCGGCGCGGGGCCCTGCCGGAGCCGCGTGTGCGCCGCATTGATGCGATATTCATTCGTATACACAAACTTGCGGTCCGGCGCCGGTGCGACTCCAGCGATATGTACTGGAAGCCTAAAGGAACTCCAGCTGACAGGTCGGTGCTAACTAAACTTGCTGATACGCGTCAACGATTGGCGTGAGAAAAGAAGCAACTAAATATACGTTCGTTACCTTGGGGAAGTCTGAGAACTGCACACTGAAGCCCAGCAGCTGCGACAGATACATGAGCTGGTCCTTCGCGCCGGGCGTGTTGCCGCCCGAGCCGCCCGTCGCACTCGTCTCGCTCACACCTGCAACACCATAAATAATGCGTTATGTATACTAAGTAGTCACAGTCTAAATTTCTATGTATCGTCCTGAAGGCCAATTCTCGTAATTTAAAACGTTCAAAATCTAGTCGCAGTCTCATCTCGGCGACAAACAAATGTCATAAACTTGTCAAAATGTAGGAAAATTAGAGATATTTTTGACAGATTGAGACTGAGATCAGACTGTGAACGTTCTTAAAATTACGAGAATTGCCCCTCTGGTCTGATCACCCTTACTTTACTCGACGCAAGAGTACTACAGATAGAGCAAGCGCGAGGTCTTAAGTACTCTTCCGCATAGGGTTTAAGAAAAACCTGTAATGATAGATATAAGATGAATTAATGAATATACTTAATAGATATCTTAAATTCCCCGATAGACAACGCACAGCGAATGCCTTTCATAAACCAAGGTAAGCATTAACCCTTCATACGAACGTAGATCTACGCGAGACAAAATGGCTTTTTAATTGTGTCTGTAATTACGACATTCAACCGGTTAAGGAAGGATTAAAAAAACATCCCCTAAAAGGGTTAAATAAAAATTCGAAGGGCACAGGGGTTGGAAATAAATAATGTGAAGTAAATAGTAGTTACCATTAGGTTGATGCGGCTGGCCGGTCCTCGTGTGGTAGTCCATGAGCAGCACGCCGGGCACTGGCTGTCGCACCTCGCCGCCTGCGCCGCCCGCGACCTCTCCCTCCTGCTGACGTCACCAACATGACGTTACTCGAGGTTATCAAGAAAGTCGCAGTCGTAAAGCGTTGTCTTAATTAAAGCGGCAAAATATCTTTTGTCGCGTGACCAAAATCGGACCTAACGGCGACATCCTGTTTTTTTTTTTTCAATACTTTTCTTATAACACCATGTATCCATTACACAATTAATTTATCTGTCATGGCTTCTTTTTTAATTCTTTTACCTATTGTGGTATAGTAATTTTATTCTGGATGCAATGTCTTCACATATAAATTATAATTATATATATATAATTAGCCTTTTTGGCGCAGCCGTGAGACACACATTATTGTTGTTTGAAACATTTTTTTTTTTAATTTTGTATTTTGTGTTTCATGAACTGTGTCCAAATAAACTTTATTCTTTCTTTCTTTCTTATTAATGTGTACAAAATATTGTAAAACATTTTAAAAGAGTAACAGTTGAGTTTCTTGCCCTTTATTTTTCTTACCTTATTGTAAGGGGCGACTAGAATCAGTTCTATTATTAACCGACTTCAAAAAAAGAGGAGGTTCTCAATTTGAATGTTTATATTTTTTTTTATTGTATGTTTATTTAAAGTGTCATTTATGTGCCTAATTGAAATAAAGGCTTTGACTTTGAACGACTTCACAAAAGTTTACCAACAATGCCCCCATGTCAACGAAATACGAGCGGCAAAACAATCCTAATAAAAATAATCATTATCTGAGATTCTGAATTCATATAGTTCACAGTATAACTTACTTTTCGTTTGACGTCACCGTTGTTCTTGGCGTCGTTGGACGCGGCGGGGTCGGGACTGCAACTGAGCTGCTCCGCCGGCTTACTGCTCATCTCCATCGCTAGTAACACGTCTGCAACGTTCATATACAGCCGTTTGTTGAGGGTAACATATATGATAGTTAGTATTTGTCAAAGGTTTTGTGGGTTAATGCTACAGTAAGAAAAGAAAGAAAAAAAAAAAAAACGTGGCCACCCTTTTCAGGAACGAAGTTCCTTACGCAAATAATAGAAAGAGACAGAAAGAGAGAGAGAAAGTGTGGATTTATTAGGCGTTTTTAATACAGAGCTATCTAGTATAAGTATTTAGAAGCTCTCATAAAGTTGTCGCCAAAGTCGTCGAGAAAAAATCGCATGGAGCATGCACAACGCTTTTTCCTTACGTCACGATTTCTACCCGTTAACTCCGTTCAACACGTGGCGTTGCATTTTACTTTTTAGTGTGTCTTAGATGCAATTACAAAACTGTTTCTGTGTGCGTAAGTAATAATTAGCCAAGCCGTAATAAAGACTGAAGATACTTCGTGACATAGACAAGGGGTATAAAAACAAACAACAGAAAAAAAAATGCGCACGTTTTTAACATAATTATATTAATAATGAGGATAAAAACTGAAAGCTCGTCACACTCACGCTCGTCGTCACGTCGTGGCACTTTTCATCGTCTACAAGCCGCCATTGTTTTGTTTACTTTTGTGTCAATCACAAATTAAACGAAAAATATTTAAATATGTATTCGACTTGGAGTGTCTACCCCTGGTAAAAAAACAGCTGTAGTAGAAAAGTAAACAAAATACGATCATTTTATAATTTTAGGTTATTTTGTGTTTGTTGACTTTTAAATTATTTTTTGTTGAAGACTGGAGGCGGACGACGGGAATAACCTGATCGGAGTTGTTAAACTTCAGAGATGTTAATTATAGCATTGATTTATATTACACACATACACCTTTAATATAATTTACATAATATCACACCAAAAGTGTCTGTACGTAATGAAAACAGACTTAGTTCTCTTGCGAGCATCGCCTGTATACGAATTTCTCCTAGGCGAAACCTCGAAAAACATGACAAAATATAAGATTTTCATATTTTTTTCGAAGAGCTTTCTTCTACTATTTTTGTCGTTTAACATCTTTGGCAAATACATGTGTCTACGTATTTTTGCAGTCAACAGCAGCTGCGGAACGGAGCATATTAATTAATTATGCGTAAAAAGAAAGAAATAAAGAAGTCAGTGACAGTTTTTATCCCCATTGAGGAGAGGCAGAGGCTTTCACTGGAGCGCGAAAGGGAATAAATCGATATGTGTCGCAATATTTCGAGTGAGCCGTGCGGCTCTGCGCGAACACTATTTCGGTAGGCGCAATTTGGCCAATTATCGCCTATACGATGCGTTTTGTGGCACCGATTTGACCGGTAAGTTGACGAGAGAACAGGTCACTTCTTCAGGCATCAGCATGAAGCAGTAGTGCTAGTGTGACATGAGATACGTACTGTGCGCGGCGCGTCGCTTGGCGGTCTTCTTGTTGGGCCCCAGGCCCGTGGCGCAGTGCGGCGGCGCGTCGCACTGCACCAGGAACTCCCTGCGCCGCGCCGCGCCGCGCTCCTCCAGCACGCGGTACTGCGGGCTGCGCGCGCGCACGGCGTGGCGCGAGATAGTGTGACATGAGATACGTACTGTGCGCGGCGCGTCGCTTGGCGGTCTTCTTGTTGGGCCCCAGGCCCGTGGCGCAGTGCGGCGGCGCGTCGCACTGCACCAGGAACTCCCTGCGCCGCGCCGCGCCGCGCTCCTCCAGCACGCGGTACTGCGGGCTGCGCGCGCGCACGGCGTGGCGCGAGATAGTGTGACATGAGATACGTACTGTGCGCGGCGCGTCGCTTGGCGGTCTTCTTGTTGGGCCCCAGGCCCGTGGCGCAGTGCGGCGGCGCGTCGCACTGCACCAGGAACTCCCTGCGCCGCGCCGCGCCGCGCTCCTCCAGCACGCGGTACTGCGGGCTGCGCGCGCGCACGGCGTGGCGCGAGATAGTGTGACATGAGATACGTACTGTGCGCGGCGCGTCGCTTGGCGGTCTTCTTGTTGGGCCCCAGGCCCGTGGCGCAGTGCGGCGGCGCGTCGCACTGCACCAGGAACTCCCTGCGCCGCGCCGCGCCGCGCTCCTCCAGCACGCGGTACTGCGGGCTGCGCGCGCGCACGGCGTGGCGCGAGATAGTGTGACATGAGATACGTACTGTGCGCGGCGCGTCGCTTGGCGGTCTTCTTGTTGGGCCCCAGGCCCGTGGCGCAGTGCGGCGGCGCGTCGCACTGCACCAGGAACTCCCTGCGCCGCGCCGCGCCGCGCTCCTCCAGCACGCGGTACTGCGGGCTGCGCGCGCGCACGGCGTGGCGCGAGATAGTGTGACATGAGATACGTACTGTGCGCGGCGCGTCGCTTGGCGGTCTTCTTGTTGGGCCCCAGGCCCGTGGCGCAGTGCGGCGGCGCGTCGC
The DNA here is from genome assembly GCA_963669345.1 of Gortyna flavago. NCBI lineage: Eukaryota > Metazoa > Arthropoda > Insecta > Lepidoptera > Noctuidae > Gortyna > Gortyna flavago. Next base: position 5,748,232 of record OY770126.1, read on the forward strand.
ACTGCACCAGGAACTCCCTGCGCCGCGCCGCGCCGCGCTCCTCCAGCACGCGGTACTGCGGGCTGCGCGCGCGCACGGCGTGGCGCGAGATAGTGTGACATGAGATACGTACTGTGCGCGGCGCGTCGCTTGGCGGTCTTCTTGTTGGGCCCCAGGCCCGTGGCGCAGTGCGGCGGCGCGTCGCACTGCACCAGGAACTCCCTGCGCCGCGCCGCGCCGCGCTCCTCCAGCACGCGGTACTGCGGGCTGCGCGCGCGCACGGCGTGGCGCGAGATAGTGTGACATGAGATACGTACTGTGCGCGGCGCGTCGCTTGGCGGTCTTCTTGTTGGGCCCCAGGCCCGTGGCGCAGTGCGGCGGCGCGTCGCACTGCACCAGGAACTCCCTGCGCCGCGCCGCGCCGCGCTCCTCCAGCACGCGGTACTGCGGGCTGCGCGCGCGCACGGCGTGGCGCGAGATAGTGTGACATGAGATACGTACTGTGCGCGGCGCGTCGCTTGGCGGTCTTCTTGTTGGGCCCCAGGCCCGTGGCGCAGTGCGGCGGCGCGTCGCACTGCACCAGGAACTCCCTGCGCCGCGCCGCGCCGCGCTCCTCCAGCACGCGGTACTGCGGGCTGCGCGCGCGCACGGCGTGGCGCGAGATAGTGTGACATGAGATACGTACTGTGCGCGGCGCGTCGCTTGGCGGTCTTCTTGTTGGGCCCCAGGCCCGTGGCGCAGTGCGGCGGCGCGTCGCACTGCACCAGGAACTCCCTGCGCCGCGCCGCGCCGCGCTCCTCCAGCACGCGGTACTGCGGGCTGCGCGCGCGCACGGCGTGGCGCGAGATAGTGTGACATGAGATACGTACTGTGCGCGGCGCGTCGCTTGGCGGTCTTCTTGTTGGGCCCCAGGCCCGTGGCGCAGTGCGGCGGCGCGTCGCACTGCACCAGGAACTCCCTGCGCCGCGCCGCGCCGCGCTCCTCCAGCACGCGGTACTGCGGGCTGCGCGCGCGCACGGCGTGGCGCGAGATAGTGTGACATGAGATACGTACTGTGCGCGGCGCGTCGCTTGGCGGTCTTCTTGTTGGGCCCCAGGCCCGTGGCGCAGTGCGGCGGCGCGTCGCACTGCACCAGGAACTCCCTGCGCCGCGCCGCGCCGCGCTCCTCCAGCACGCGGTACTGCGGGCTGCGCGCGCGCACGGCGTGGCGCGAGATAGTGTGACATGAGATACGTACTGTGCGCGGCGCGTCGCTTGGCGGTCTTCTTGTTGGGCCCCAGGCCCGTGGCGCAGTGCGGCGGCGCGTCGCACTGCACCAGGAACTCCCTGCGCCGCGCCGCGCCGCGCTCCTCCAGCACGCGGTACTGCGGGCTGCGCGCGCGCACGGCGTGGCGCGAGATAGTGTGACATGAGATACGTACTGTGCGCGGCGCGTCGCTTGGCGGTCTTCTTGTTGGGCCCCAGGCCCGTGGCGCAGTGCGGCGGCGCGTCGCACTGCACCAGGAACTCCCTGCGCCGCGCCGCGCCGCGCTCCTCCAGCACGCGGTACTGCGGGCTGCGCGCGCGCACGGCGTGGCGCGAGATAGTGTGACATGAGATACGTACTGTGCGCGGCGCGTCGCTTGGCGGTCTTCTTGTTGGGCCCCAGGCCCGTGGCGCAGTGCGGCGGCGCGTCGCACTGCACCAGGAACTCCCTGCGCCGCGCCGCGCCGCGCTCCTCCAGCACGCGGTACTGCGGGCTGCGCGCGCGCACGGCGTGGCGCGCCACGGCCAGGCGCGAGATGGGGTTGTCGGCGCCGCCGGCCGCTGCCACGCCGCCTGTACTGCCCTCCTGCAGAAATAAAACTCGCCAAGTCTAAATCAAATCCTTTATTACTTTGCAAAAATGGGTAATTGGCAGATGAATCGCAGAATGAATCGTGAGAGAGACAGAGAGATTTCATGGTTTTCGAGGGTGCTGAAGCCGATAGTGAGGTCCAAATGAAAATCCAAGAAAGCAACAGCTTTATATGAGCTTCTAAAAAGTTATACAAGACTATTAAAAACGCGTATTAAATTTACAGTTTTTCTCTGTATCTCTTTCGACTATCTATTATATACGAGTGTGTGTGCGTGCGCGTAAGAAACTTCGTTCCTGACGGGGGTCCCACGACCGTACTCATTTCCTGTTTTGTTCCACTGATGGGAAAAATACATATAACAAAAAAAAAACCCGCGATTTAATGAAAGTAGGTATGATCACCTTGATGAGATTCCTAGGTTTCTTCTTGGTGGGCTGCGGGCGACGCTTGTCGTGTCCCAGGCGCGCGCGCAGCAGCGCGGGCGGCCAGCGCCGGCGCATCTCGTCCAGCATGCGCTCGGCGGCGCGGCGCTTGGACACCTTCTTGCCGTTGCCCTCGCCTTCTGTGTCCATGTCGCCCACCGTGCACGCCGTTATGAACACCTAAGGGATTACCATATTAACTCGGACACTTAAATCATTTATTTCAATTAAAATAATTGCAGGCACTTTTCGAGTTGTCAAGGGTTCAGTCAGAAAGATGAAGCCAGTTGCCCATTGCAAAGTGTAGTAGGTTCCTATAGAGAATGGGCAAGAAACTTCATGGACACACTTTTAAATCAAAATACATATAGCAGGTTAATATTTAACAGATAATTAACTGTCAAGCGATTTTGAAACATTATGCTCTGCAACTGTAATCTGTTACCAGGAACCGTACCATGAACTATTATAACCAAAATGTTTCAGAGTTGGAGAAAAACGAAGCTATACATGACGGATAGGGCCATCCATTTTTCGCAACTGAATCATGATGTCATTAATGCCTCATAATACGGCCTCTGAACTTGCCCTACAAATAATTATGATACGAGCCTTGAATGGTGACTAGGATAAATCATTTATATATTTATTACTAGCAGCGCTCCGCGGTTTCACCCGCACAAGTTTCCTGTGGTAATATCGAGATAAAAACTATCCTATGTCCTTTCCCGGGACTCAAATTATCTCTATACCAGATTTCATCTAAATCGGTTCAGCGGTTTAAGCGTGAAAAGGTAACAGACAGACATACAGACACACTTTTTTATAATATTATTATGGATTTGGTTAGACACACTAGCAGCTAATTAGCTAATGCGTGTGTATCAAACAGCTTGGAGATATTGAATCTGTCATCATCATCATTTCAGCCGAAAGTCGGAACGGAATAGAGTCCCCCAAGAAATGTAGTTCGGCGTGCTTGTGTCTACAATGCAAAATGCTCGACGTTATTTCGGCCTGTATAAGGTAATTTAATAAAGCATTGCAGGTGTATGCACGCCGAACTTTTCGTCGCGTGGTTTTTTCATAGATATGCTGCTAAAATACATAGTTTGAAACTAGAGTACAGCCGAATTTCGTTTTACGGCGCACTTTTTGGTCAGAATATCCATTTTCGTTTTCTGCCGAAAAAGAGATATTTTTCAGGACGGTTTCTATTTAAAAACTTACTCGCATATGCGGCGGGCCGCGCTCGGATTTGACGGTGAACTGCACGGAGAGGTTGCGTTTGAGGGCGAGTTCGTGTACCAATGACACGGGCGACTTCACTTCGGAGCTCAGTAGGTCTGAGTTCGTGTCGCTTGCTGAAAGTACCAAAACAGATTATTTCTATATGAAACTAGTTGCTTCGAAAGATGTTGTATTGTCCCAATAAATTTTATAAAAATTCCATACAAAAAATAGCCAAATCGGTCCAGCGGTTGTTAAGTGATGAGTTTACCAACGAACAGCATTTCGTGATAAAATTGCTATCTAAAATAATCTTTTATTTTTTCATTGGGGTATTGCAGGAGTTCTTAAACGAAATGTGTTTCAACTGTTTTGTTCTTTGAGAAAAAAAGGGGTTTCAAAGACAAATAATTAAATACATATATGATTTTAAAGTTTAAAATTTATTATAGATATTATCTGATGGTCCGAGAATTCGTGTGAAGATACGCCAATGTTAGTGGCAGTTGTGATTGAAAACGAGGGAGCGTGATCTAGATTTCGCGGTCACAATTCGTAAGAAATCCCGAACGATATATTCACCGTTCAATTCGCACGTCATGAGACTGCAATAGCCACAAACGTCTGTGTTAGTATAGATAGTGCCACTAGCCTGCTTCTGTGTCCGCGTGCGCGGCAGGCGGCGGCTCCTCCGCGCCCTCGGCAGGGCGCAGGTCGCGCAGCGCACGCGCAGCCGCGTCGTGCCGCGCGGCCTGCGGCGTGGCGCCCTCGCCCAGCCAGGCGCGGCCGCCCACTGCCACGCGCACGCGGTACAGCAGCGCGGGCGCGGCGTAGGCGGGCGGCAGCAGCGCGTGCGCGCGGTAGGCGCCGCCGCCGCGCGCGCGCAGCAGGCGCGCCGGCCCGGCCACGGGCGGGATGGACGTGTACACGGCCGGCTGGCACAGCTTCATGGCGAGCGCGTTCAGTTCCACTGTCGGCATTACTGCGCCTGAAGCGATACGATTACATTTTTAGTAAGCGAATGTAAAAACATGCGATAACCTGCGAAAGATCGCCGGAAGGATGACTCTGTAACGAAAGTTAATAGATGTACCAATACTCTTTATTTTAAAGGATTCAACAATTATAAAGAATCGTATTGGTATTTCTTTCTCTGATCCGCCTCGATGGCGTATCTATTAGCTTAAGACCTGAATGAGACAAGCCCAACTCAAAAGAAACAAGGCTTATACTCAGTAGTGGGTAAAAAAATCTGCTGATGACGTCTTTTCACAGTTTTTTTACCTATAACAGCAACAATGTTATTGTTAAATCAGTGTGTGCCCGGCTACAGGTGATGCAGTACGTACCAGCGTGTCGGTGGTGCGGGTGGTGCGCGGCGTGCGGCGCGGGCGCACGCGGCGGCGGCGGCGGGAAGCTGGTCGCCGACAGCGCCGCCTGCGCCGCCGCGTGCTGCGCGCGCTTTATTGACGAGCCCTAAAAATACGTCAATAATAATTATATCAACATAACAATAAATGTATGTAACTAACAGGAAACATTTAAACAGGTAGCAAACCGAAAATGTAACGGATATCGATATAGGTAAGTAAACTGAATTATCACGCCTGTATATCGTACTTAATTGAATAAATAGGACAACGGCGAGTGTTTTAACAGAACAATCATGAAAAGGTTTCTGTCGAGCTATGATTAAACTCAGGATGCAATCTCCTGATTTTAAATGAGATGAAAGTACATTAAAAAGGTAAAATTAAAATTTAAGATGGTGGTTACTAAATCTACGAATTTATCGTCATAGGTACCTATGACTTCCACCTCTATTAACCATGAGAATTGAGTTAAAAGACATGAACGACCGGGTTCTACTCATTATTCAGTGGACATGGACAGTCTAGTGTAGAAAGAGATTCAAACCGCACTCACCTCTGCAGTATATTCCTCAGTATCACCCAGTCGGAGTGTTACTGTGAATACTTTCTTGTGCGCGGGTCCCGTCTCTGATGTGAGGCGATATTGATGCTTAATCTGAAAAAGATGATAGAAAACGTGACAAAATCTCACTAATAAAAAATCGAATGTTGACAAGTTGTAATTACGAAAATCAATTTCTGTTACATCCCCTGGATTATTTTATATCATTATTCAGTTAAGCTCGTTTAAGGTACCTTAGAACTAGTAAACATCATACAAAAATACCTAGCACAAAAATATGTCTGTTTTAATTTTGGACTCTATTTAAACGGTTACTATACACTATGAAGGAACATAACAGAGCTACATTTTTAACAGAATGGCAAGAGTGATTGTTCGTTGTGTGTTGTTGGTTGTTCGGCTTTAGCGACCATTCAAATGATCACACAGTAGTAGTTGTGCAGATCTTGAGATCACAGTTTTCACACACACACACAGTAGTGTACTACACACTTTCACAGTAGATCTCGAAAGAGAGTATTATTTCAAAAAGTAAGCCAAATTTCGATCACGAAAATCTCGAAAACCAGATCTCGCGTGATTGCTGTGCGAGATCTCGATGCCCAATCTCGATACCAGACTTAGTACGCTAGATTTCGAATTTCCAATCTCGACTCGAGATTGCATTCCCTAGCGGTGACTAGAAAACCTCAGGCGCCTGCTTGCATAAAAGACCGGAAGTGCGAGTCCTACTCGCGCACTGTGCAGGCAAAAACAACAAAAATAATAAATAAATAATGAATTACGAAAGTATTTTGCGATACGAACTATGCTATTAGCTGATAATATAAGATTATCTCACCAGTACTTATCATGATTTCGATTAAGTAAGTCAGTAAGGAATGACGTAAGAGCCGATTTGTGATCCTCGCTTTACGAAGTTTATTGGCGGCTAAATCTATACTAATAATAAAGCTGAAGAGTTTTTTTGTTTGTTTCAACGCGCTAATCTCTGGAACTGCCAGTCGGATTTGAAAAAATCTTTTTGCATTTGATAGCCCAATTCTTGCACACACACACACACACATCACGCTATGACCATTAGGAACCGAGCAAAAAGGCAAAAAAGTCAGATGAGAGATACGACGGGGTGTCGCGGGAAGCTGGTCACAAATATCCATACATTTCTTTATTTTGATTAGAATGTTGAATTTTACTCTAATCAGTAGTAACAATGATATTCCTACTGCTACTAAACTATACAGTACAAATATCATTATTAGTTAGTGTATGTATTGGATAACGCATAGCGGGGCACAAGAAAATCACTGGAAGATTTTGTTACACTACTTTATTTTACATTAAAATACACGTTGTCTAAATATTACTAAAGTACATTATATTAAATCTACGTCTATCCCATTGCAAATTTGTGCGAACAACGAAAATCCGCGACGATTTACAAAAAAAGGGGTATTTATAGGGATATTTATAATTAATAATCTCTTAGATCACTACACTTACGATATAAAATAAAAATAATGCTGGTTCTCATTATGATTACATTTCGCTATACAACCTCAAAGTGCAAACGATTTCCCACATGCGGAAACAATCTTGGCAGCACCAGGTTAGCTCTACCTAATAAATGTATTGCGATTGGGAGAGAAACACTTTACAAAGTTTCAACTTGGTAGGTAGGACAAGAGGCAGTTTTCCAAAATTAGCATACAAAAATCTTTTATTCATAATTATGAGGTTGAGAATCGTGTTTTTGAACAGAGACCGACCACCAATTCCTAGTGTTTAAGCTGGGAAGTAGAAGTGGCGCAACAAACTCCCCAGCAACACTTCTGTCTGAGTTAATATTCCAATTCTATTTACAATCCTATCCTAAATGCGAAAACGTGGTTGTTGGTTTTTCCTCCTTTCACACAAAAGCAGCGTAACGGATCACCACAATGTGACTATTTTGCATGGAGCCCTTTTCTGGGGTTCGTTGGACGAGTCTCCTGTCCAGGCCATTTCAATGTCTATTCCATTTAACCAAGCACTTTGTTGGCCACTTTCTTTGTCTTAGACTTCCTTCTGATTATGGTATTCCTCACTTTGCCTTTTAGTTTGTACTCATTTTATTCCTCTTTGGTATACTTTAGTCTTTTCTACGTTTCGTTTTGTTGGAAGCGATGTCTGGCGAGCAATTACTAACTTAGTAAGTAAGCATATTTCCACCTATTTTTGTTTTTTAATTTAGTTGGTATCTTGCTCTTAAAGCTTTCTTTTATATACTGTCGTGTGACTGTACTGTGACTGTCTACTATTTTTTTTTTTCATGTGCATTTTATTCTCCGTTCTATTTATTTGTCAGTGCAACCTCTAAATGTAATAAGATGTGATAGGAAATTGATTTCTCAACCAATATTGTAGGTTGACTAGTAAAATGATTACATGCGTTTTGTCCTTACTTGTCGTCAGTCCTTATTTTTTACTTTCCTTTAATAATGACACTATGAGTGACTGATTTTATTTATTATTTTTTACAGTAGCCGTACTTTTGCCAGCAAATTTAATATACCTAGGTGGTGGGTATTTAATTGAAATATTTTGGTGTTTTCTGTTTCTTTTTTTTTAAACAGGCACTGGGGTTTGTAAGGGATTTACACCCTTACTGTTAAGTAAGTCCTTTAGATGTTTACTTTAGGAGCTAGCACAAAGAAGTAGAAGAAGGCTGTAGTTTGGTACGAATACCAAGTTTGGCGAGCCGGCCACTCTCCTGGCCGGTTTTTTTATTATCTTTAATAATAACATATTTTGCTTTCACCTCCATTAAAGCTCGTTGATTTTGGTCTACCCAGGTTACAAAAAATCTGCCAAATACTTGTGATATTTTAAACATCATCATGTTGTAACTTTCAGGTGAGTGTACAAGTTTATGAGGATTTGTGACTACTTGTTCATAAATGTCCTTCAATTTGTATGAGCCCGTTTCTTCTTGTAGATTATCGGTTTTCTCGTCACTTGAGCGATTCAAATTTGACGTACTAGGATTAATATTAGAAGGTTCCCAGTTTTTATTTTCCAGTATATAACAAAAAGCGGTAAGGCTATTAGCCCACGTGATATTATTAGGTAAACTGACATTAAACTGTTGAAGCTGCTCCTGTAGCTCGAGTACGGGACAATCAAAATCACCTTCACTATGGGAGATAAGACACACAGGTGTTTCTCTACCATTGATAAAACTAATAAAATCTTGAAAAGTAGTCCTATCAAACGAGGGTTGGTCATCATCACTATTAAGTTTTCTAAAGAGTCGGAATGTGATCTCCTCAGGTGCTACCTTGCTGTCATCCGTTTCTTGATATTGACTCCGGTGTACAGCTAACAGGCTCACTTGAGTAATCCTGGTTATGTTTTTCACTTCATTTCGTTCAGTCGTCAAATCCATAAATACGTATGTTTCTATCGGAGTCATTTTTAATACTGATAAGTGATAACTGTTGTCAAATTTTTAAGTATTAATAGTTTCATCATTATCGATATTGCATTTAGCGTTCAGTAATCTTATTAAATGACACGGAATTGGTAGTCCGGATAAATAATTTTTATCTCCAAAAAATACGTAATGTAGATAAGCTGATAAACACTATAATTTTTTAGGGTTTCCGTCGTCAAACCAGAAACCCTTACACTGTGTTTATACGACGAATTGGTTACTTATTGTTTATCTAGTTAAGGTTCACTTTCTGATTGCGGAAACGGAACAGTGTTAAGAAAATACAAACAGCATAGTAGGTGGTAAAATATATACATAAATAAAATGTAGATGAGTCATTAAAGCAGCTTATTTTACACTGCTATTGTCACCCATATCACGCATGCATTGTTCTATACTCAGACTTTTAATTAGGTGCAGTAAAATGACACTTCATAATAACTCATTTCGGTCCGACTATAAAGTAAATAATATAAAGTCCGACTATAGACACGCGGCAGCGTGTTAAGCCAAGTTCAAGCTAACCGAACTGGTGAGCAGCATCGTATGTAATATTACAAAAACATTTGTTGTCACTTTTGACCCCCTTATAACTCAAAAACTATTTCACATAAACATGTAAAATTTGGCTCATATATTGAGACTTGCGAGATGTGATATGTTATCCTAAGTTATGAGAAGAAATTATATTTTAAGTTCTTATAAAACATTTTATGTTGTTAAATAAATTTCAGGACTGACCCTTGAACTTGGCACCCATTTGGATCTCACTTCTTTTGTCGTTGAAGTCAACAACCAAGGCATCTATACATATAATAAATCTGTAGACGAGACGTTTCTGTACATTGAAAATATTTCCAAAAAAAATTGTTGGGGTGTTAAAGGATAACCAACAGATGCCATTTCATAAATTTTTGGAATTTTTGTCTGTTTGTCGGTTTGTCTGTTTGTCTGTTTGGATGTGACAGATTATTGATTTGAACAGGGTCAACGTAAAAAGTACAAAACCAATAGGGTTACTTTTTATACTCATATATGGTGTAGAACCCGGAGCAGTGATTAGTTTTTATTTCATCGCAATCGGTTCACTCTATCAAAAGATATTATCAATTTAAAGTATTCTAGAACAACTTTTTACGTTTTTTAGTAACACGTAACGACATCTATTGGCGCGATATAGTACCTACTAACGAAAACATTGTTGTTGTCATGTGAATAATCAATTCCAATTAGTTTATGCTTACTTAAATGACGAAATAACACAGATACCTACTTATGTCTATGTTATTTTAAAAAGTAATGATAATGATTATAATATTAAACAAAATCGCTTTCCATTGATGGTTTATTTAGTGGCGCCTGTGGCGCTAAAATAATTTTAAACAAAAAGTGAGGATAATGTAATATAATAATAATTAATGTGGTGTTCTGAGCGATAGAGAAGTTAGATAATTATTGATATAGAAAGTTGAGTAACGCAGAGCGTTCTTTAACGAAGTTCTTATATGGAGCTTGCGGTAGGAGTTCTAAGGGAGAAATCGTTAAATAACGAAAAAGCGTTATGCCTCATTTTTCAAAGTAATAGGTAGATAGAGACACACACACAGAGAGAGAGAGCTATTTTTCATGGTTTCCGAGGATCCTGACCCCGGTAAGTGAGGTCAAAAAGAAAATCAAAGATGGCGGTTGCCTAAATTTTTAACTTTTTCGTCTTGGGTGTCGTTTTCATGGTTTTCGAGGGTGCTGAAGTCGAGAGTCAGGTCAAAATGAAAATCCAAGATGGCGGCTGCAATTTTGTTTTGATTTTTTGTCATGGATGTCGTTCTCATAGATTTCAAGGGTGCTGAAGCCGATAGGCAGGTCAAAACGAAAATCCAAGACGGAGGTTGCAATTTTTTTTTATGGGTTTCGTTTTATTGGTTTTTGAGAGTGCTGAAACCAATAGTGAGGTTAAAATGAAACTGTAACGGCTTACCCACCGTCGATTGGCCCATGAGCCGTTGGTGAACATTATCTTTAAACCATTAAATTTTTCCAAAGGACTTTTCACCCACGAACGTTTTGCCAACATAACTCTACGTCAGTGAATGCTTTACCCATAGAATGTTTTGACCAATAACTTTTCACCCAAAGAACAAGGCCAACAGACGCCGGGAAAGATGAAAGTAAAATAATAATAAGACGTAGTCTTTTATTTCTGTGAAAAGGGTATAAAGTAACCTAACCAAGCCTAACCTCGGGGTGCCCTTCGCTCGCTTTGCTCGCTCACTTGAGCCGCCATCATCCCTTCGAACCTAAAACAGGTAGGGACCTGTCCGAGTCGGGGTGCCCCAAGTCCCGAGCTCGCTTCGCTCGCCCTTGCATCCTTAGTTCTATTTGACATGGGTCAAATGTTCTTTGGGTGAAAAGTTATTGGTCAAAACATTCTGTTGGTTAAGCATTCACTGACGTAGAGTTCTGTTGGGGAAACGTTCGTGGGTCTTAAGTCCTTTGGATGAAAAGTTAATGGTGTTGACCAACGGTTCATGGACCAATCGACTGTTGGTAAACCGTTTCAGTACTGGTTAAAATGAAAGTCCAAGATGGCGGCTGCAAATCGAAAAATTGGTAGTGTGTGTCGTTTTCATGGTTTTCGAGAATGCTGAAGCCGATTGTGACGTCAAAATGAAAATCCAAGATGGCGGCTGCAATTTTCTTTTTTTATCATGTGTTTCGTTTTCATGGTTTTCAATATAAACTTAGGTACACGACTTTGTGTGAAATAAAATAAAATACAACAGACTTAAAAACACACTACAAAGTGCAATAGACCTTTGGTTTCAGAAGTCTGTAATTTCTTGCCAACGCACAACGTCTTCCCAAACTAAGGTTATTTTGCACTTTCTAGGGTTTTTTATGGAAGTCGGTTATATTTTTTTGTAATTATCTTTACAATCGTTTTTCTGGTTTTGGCAGTATAGGTAAGGTCTAAATTAAAATCATGTTTTAAGTTTTCATGGGTTTCATCTTCGTAGTTTAAATGGCGGCCGGTGTCAAATATAACCAAAGTTTAATGGGTTGCTTTTTACACGGGCAACTTTATGTAGAAGCTCTTACCATTAATGTATTCTTCCTTTTATCATCTAGATATCTCGATGATTTATAAGGCATAATATTGGTAGGTATATATGATATCTTCAATACCAAGTTAAGAAATTCTAAATTTACCACAGAGAAGAAACCAAGACTTTGAAAAACTAACCTCAAACTTCACCTACTAATCTCAGATATACTTTAGATAAAATGGTGATATGATTTTACAAGTTGGTATTCTAAGACAGACGCAAAATAAAATTTTTATTTTGCGTCTGTCTTAGAATATATATATATATTATGGCTGTTTGGTTAGATAATCAGCCTCGAGCAGGCGCTTTTATTTTAATTTATTCTCAAAAATCAAAGTGACACTTCGTCGCATTGTCATTATGAACCATGAAGACGCAGTGATTGCAGTCGAAAGGGCCGTGGTAGCGAACCCTAGGTAAGGAAAGCGTTACCAGGCAAGATCTGATGATTCTTCCTTTTCAATGAAGAAGTGGCAATAACACCTTTCCTAAGCGACACATTACCTGTTGTTTTCCGACATCCACGCGAACGAAGTCGCGGGCACAGCTAGTATATCATAATATTGAACTTGGCTCTCATTTCACATTTATGTTTTTGATGGGATATTATTACATTTATGATTTTATCTGAACACTATCAATTAGTTTATACAGCGGCATAAATTTTTACAGGGTTACCTCTTTACAGTCTGGTCTAGTTTGTCACAGCTCTTAAGGGGGTGCCTGATTATTATAAACGGACTTGCGGTTCTTCATCTTGAGCTTTAACCTTAGCAAATGGTTGTTGATTTTTGTCTACCCAATTTACAAAATGTATGCCAAATACTTGTGATATTTTAAACATCATCAAGTTGTCATTTTCAGGTGGGTGTGGATGTATATGACAATGTTTCACTACTTCGCTATAAATATCCTTTACTTCATTTGAAACTCGATTATCATTATCATTGAATAAGTTTCTTACAGCATTTCCCATGTTTGAAGTTATGTTATTTTTTGGTTCCTTTGTAACATGCTTCAGAGTAGGTTGATTAAATTTTTTTGATGGTTCGTTTCATTTTTATGTTGCATATTAAGAGCGTTTACGCCGTACGGTTTTTCATACAAACTTTCAAGCCATTGTTTTTCGAAATGCATGAACCGATTGTAATGAAACTTCATACGCATAAGCAGGATACAAAGGTCTAAAAAGTTTGCAAAGAACATTTTCGAAATGTCTTATTTAAAAAAAGATAACTGGAAATCTCTGTTTCTATGGAAACTTTAAAATCGGTCTAATTTGGCTGTAACACAATTTTTAGAAAATGTTCTCTGCTAACTTTTTAGACCTTTATATCCTGCTTATGCGTATAAAGTTTCATTAAAATCCGTTCATTTTACCTGAGAATTAAGAAAGGTATATACCATAGAATAGGTAGGTATGGTGAAAGAGCTCTACTACAGTAGGCGGCCGCCAAAATGGCATTTTCATCTGAATAACCTTTTCCCAACTATGTTGGGGTCAGCTTCCAGTCTAACCGGACGCGGCTGAATACCAGTATTTACATGGAGCGAATGCCTATCTGACCTCCACAACCCGGTTACTGGGTAAATACCCCTTGGTAAGACTGGTTGTCAGACTTTCGGGCTTCTGATGACCAGTAACGACTATCAAAGATCCACGAATGACAGTCGAGACCAACGGCTTAACGTGATTTCCGAGGCACGGAGGGGTTTAGTATACAAAGATGGTCACCCATCTACGGACCAACCGCGGCAAGCGTAGCTTAACCTGATCAATCGACCCGTGCGGCTGTTATAACTTGGCCACAAGTTACAAAAAAAAATCATATTCAAAAGTTCACAATAACAATCTCTTTCTAATTGATGTGCCATACAAAAGCGGGCACCAGGCCCGTACCATAATCTAGTAGGGTAGGTCAAGATTTTCAGTTACAGTTGCACACCGAAAATGCTGCAAAATCGCATTACACCTTCGCATGACACTGCACCAATTTTTTGTCAATTAAGTACTTACATGGTAGGAATTTTAATATCCCGTGTAAAGTGCTACAAGCATCTTTTGGCACTCGAATGACATTTACAGGGGGCCGTTGGTGGAAAACACAAGTGAATAAACAAGATAGCTGCGTTAGTTCCGAGTTTGGCCACGCAACAAAATATCCTTGTACAATTATATTGTGATTTGAAGAAAAATTGGGAGTTTTATAACGTTACCTTATTGTACCTGGCCAGTTCGTTGACCAGGCACATGGGGGTTTTCTCTTTACTGTTGGCCTCTCCGCGCGGGCTGTCGTCCAGCGCGTCGCTGTCGTCGGGCGGCAGCGGCGCGGGGGCGGCGCCCGGGCCCGCCGCGCCCTCCGCCGCCGGGCACGGCTCCGCCACGTGGCACGCGCCTGGCGCTGATGATGTTGACACTACTAGAAGGATATAGAACATTTCATTAGCTTAAATTAAAAAAACGATTCATGTACTATAGTAGGTATACCTGCATTTAGGCAGTTATGTTTTAAGTCCCATGTAATATAAGGTCAAGGTGCTGCACACTTCTTCAGGTTACATTTTTTTTGTATGCTTTCACTCTACACGTGCCGGTCGGCAAAGTTCGTTCGGCATCTTCCCTCGCTTAAAATGTTCTGGTGGCGTGTTCGGGTCGACTCGGCAAAATTCGATCTAATCCAAGAGTCTTTTTCCGAAGATACCTACATTATTACATCCGATTTTACCACCCCCGGCTGTGCCGAATCATGCCGACCCCAACAAGTTTGTAGAGCGCGGCAATGTTTATAAAATTATAAATTGATTGGTACCTGCGTGTGCGATGGGCACAGCAGCCGGCTGCAGCGGCGGCGGCTGCGCGTACTGTGGCGGCAGCACGGCACCCGGCCCGTAGCCGCCGCTCACCGCGTACGGCCGGCGAAGCGCCTTCATTTGTTGCTGTCCAACGTCAACACATTACTACTTACAACACACTACACAAGAACATAAGGGGTCATACAGTCCGACATGGATGTAAATGGACGTGGCGAAAAAAATAACTAACATTGATTGTACGCGGATCTTCCGTCACAATAGAGTTTTTGCATCATATAAGTATTAAAAGGCAAACAAAATAGTGTCTAAATAGTGTTTTTTTTTTTAACAGTACAGTCCAAACTCTATCATTTTAGAACTAGTGCGGAACTGAGACAAGCATTGACAGAGTCAAGAACTTTTAATAACTAGCGAGTGGACTGAAAATAAGCGGTTGCTATAATTAGTAGGTCAGGTTTTGCGATGAGGTACATTGATAGAACTTTAGATTGAATCCAAATGCTATCATGACTGGTACTCAAATGATTGACCGTTGGCGGTTTAATCAACCATGTAGCTAATCGAAAGACTATCTTGTGCTTACCAAAGGACGGATCTCAGAGTCACCAATTGAGTCCAATTTACTTTAGCTTGGAAAAGTTTGCAGCGGCAGACAAAAACTTACGTATTGGAAACGCGCCATGTCAACTTCGGGAAACATAAGTCGGTGCTTAACATACACGGAAAACTTATAAAACATTCATCTTGTTAGACAGAAGTCTGTATCGACAAGTTTATTTTTATTTTTTAGACAGCTGTTTTTTTTTGTCTGTAACTTTTTTGTGGTCCACCGCCAGAACTACTTCTCCGTTCCGTTTTCCGCCCCTTTACATGGTCAATTTTCCAGCCAATCCGGAATAATTAGATCAAACATAGAAATCTTTTAACGACTTGTGGATGTGCTCATCATTCAAGTCTTCAGTATAACAATTCGGTAACGTGCATACAAAACAACATTTACATTCATAATATGAAAACATCTTGTCGTTTCGCCGAGAAACTAAAATAAAAATTGTATTTTATTGCAAAGTAAGGTGTGTCTCACCGGTGGTACGGAGTGGTGCTGTGCTTGCGGATGATGAGGCATAGCCCTGATGGGGTGAGGTGGTCGTTGCGGCGTGTGGTGCGGCGGCGGCACGCCCATGGCGCCCAGCCCGCCCAGCGCCTGCCCGTGCGCGCCCATGGCGCCGCCCGCCTGTCCCGGACCCAGCGGCACCCTTCACACCGAAACACAGTCAGAATCGCGCACTATCGTCACGTTATCATTAGTCAATAAAGCAATATCACAAGCACCACACAGCGCTGTATACATCACAATTTCTTATCCTAAATAGTCCGATAGTCGCAAAATATCCGCTAGTTACTGTCGCAGCACCGGCTCAGCTCGGTGAAAGTAATATGTCCAGCTCCAAAGTTGGCGAGACACTGTTATTTCAACTGTCCAGTAGTCAATGGACTGGACTTGATATATTAGTCTGAAGGAAGAAAGGTCGGCTGGCGTTCAAAAACTCGGTCCCCGCGCATCAATAGAGACGTCGTCATATGTTCCTTTGTCAGTTTCATTCGCAACCAGTTTATGTGACAAAGGGCGCCGCAAAAGACCCTCGACATATCAACAAATTACACAATATTTGCATATCAATGAGGCCGCCACTCTTTTCTCGGATAAAGACAGTGTTATATTATTAAATAGTGTCAAAGTTCGAGTAACCAACTTCTATTCAGTTATTATTACTGCAAGGATCGTGTAATATGAACCTTCTGAGACTTTCACAACAGTTTCAACACTATACATTACTAAAAGAATTTTCTGTGTTCTTCACTACACAATCCTCACCTTTGAAAACTTCATAAATACACTATTATTCACTAACGTAAATAGTCACCAAAGTCAAAAAAATTGTCGCCTTTTGATTCCGTATTTATAGCTATAAGTTGGTGAGGATCGTGTGGTGAAGGTCTCCATACAACCCTCACCTCAAGAGCAACCAAACGGCTGGGAGTATCGAATAGATTTCAATTCCAAAAAAATTGTACAGAAATAGTTTAACACTTTTAAATAAAATATGAAAAGTATTCGTGTGATGTGTTGCTACCCTATGTACAAAATTACGCTACGCTACGCTACGCTTTTGGTTAAGGTTTTTTCACGCACAATTTAAAGCTGGTGCCATAGTTCATTTAGTTACAACCAGATTGCGGGTGATCCATGTTGTTCTTAGTACATTATTCTACTTGTCCTGAACTGCAATTCAGGACTTAGGCTCTGCGAAAAAGCTCTTGTTGAACGACTGTAAGTAGTTACACTGTGTGTGTAAAACAATTAAATGATAGTCATCTACCAGTTGATATTGATTGCCTCAAATCATAACTAAAAAAAATTAATAAATAGATAATTAAATAAATAGATAGATAACCAATTGATTTGTACATAATCCTGTTGCCATGCCATACACTATATCGATCTGGGCATCCCAATGTCGTTGTTTGACAGCAATCTAGTTGTGATCTATCTTTAGTCAGGTTACAATTTGAGTATTTTAAAGTCAATACTTTTATACTTATTAGTACAAATAACAAGAATATGTATAGTGGTGGTAATTTTGGAAATAAACATGACACAACTGCAACATAGAATGTTAGTGTTGCTGGCAACATAATATGAAGGTTCTTCTCTACCAACTCGAGTGGCCTCTATGGGCACTGCTAAACCACTGGCCAAGAAATATTGGGGATTGGACCAAAACAAGCTGCACTATTTCGGTGTGGGCTTGTTGTGGATGATGTAAAGATGTTATAATTACAGATACGGTACCTGGGGATTGGGTTGAACAATATTGTCTTCCTCTTGGAGGTGGCTATTTACAGCTGCAACACAGTTGCTAACTCATGTAGCTATGTTCATACAAAATCAAATAGTGCATTGTGTTTTTGTTCTAATAAAGACTATTATTACATTTGTAGTATATCAAGTTCAGTCCTAAAAACGAAAATGCAATACTTTTTTAAAAACTTAATGTGCAGCTGCCTACATTAATTAAGTTTTAAAATTTATGTTATCATAGGCAACTAAAGAATTATGACAAGTTGATGCAACAGCATAACAAGAAGTTGTAAGCTCCTAAGTACCTGTCTCTACTCCCATTCCCAAGTGGCTGTTGGGAATGCCCATGATAAGCAGTGATTGTTAAAGGCTGATAATGTGTTAGTAAATAAGAATTATTTAAAAAGAATTATTGGTTTAGGAGGGTCAATGACCTCTGACTCATTCCTTCAAAACGATTTATAGTCGGACTTTTAATTAGCTGCAGTAAAATGACAGCATGTGTTACTAAAGACGTTGACTGCCAAACAACAGACACAATAGACAATCTATTGTTTGCGGTCACCGGTGACCGCGTTGGCAGTCAATGCCTTAAATGACTGAAATTGGCGTATTTTTGTTTTTTCGCCGCCATCAACCAAATCCTGTTTTTCTAGTACAGAATAGTGTAACAAACGAAAATTATTTGACATGCCTAACTCTAAACAAAGTCCGAAATGAATTATTAAGAAGTGTAATTTTACTGCAGCTAATTAAAAGTCGGAGTATTGTAAATAAATTATGTTAAACTTAGTGAAATGTAAAATTATTGTTGGTTTGGTTGGGGGTATAAGTTCTATTATTAGTTTATGTGAATTAGTATTGTAGCAGTATTTTTTTCATGAAATTGTGTTAAATAAGAGTTACATCTTAATTATTACCTCATGAAATGTTAAGTTTTACATGTTAATTTTCTGCATCTGTTTCTTTTGGTACTAATAACCAAACATAGAAGAAAATGTGAAAGTTATCATTTGACAGAAAAATCTAATTGAATATTCAGCAAACATTGTTTGTTTCCATTCCTTGGTGCTAACGAGCAAGTCATTCAACAGGTTAGCTTGTAATAATTTATTTCTTTAGAAGTACTTACATTGTTAGATAGTGTTCCAGATGCAATAATTAGCAGTAAACCAGAATAGATAGGTTATAAACAACTTTTGACAGTAAAGTGCAACATTTATCTCATGGACCTGTTTCCAATATTCCACATATTGGAAATTTATGAAACTGCTAGAGAACTAAAGGCTATCAGCACAATAATTCAATCTTAGTTAATAATATGTTATACTATTTTGACTTAGCTAACTGCACGATTCACGACTGTCGGTGTGATGCTGTTGCTACGAAGCGTATAGCTTTGGTTTGTTGCTACTAAATGATCTGTGATATGATTGTGTGTACAGCGATATCTCGGCGCGAAGCATTACAAACAAATAAAATAATGAAAAGCCGAACGTTAGTCTACCTAGTTAATGTTACGTGCCTGTTCTCTCTGTGCATTTGATGTGGAGCCATCTGATGGTGCGCGGGCATTCCCTGGTGCCCGCCCATGTGCTGCGGCGGGTGCCCCGACATCGGCTGATGATGCATGTTCGGGTGATGCATCATTGTCACGAACCACTGCCGTTGTGACACAAACAAACTATAAATATCGCGAACTGCCACCAAATAAACACCGAAAAATTCTTACATCAAATACGTCGGTTCACACTGAATTTCTTACCCTTACTTTATTTCACGAGCAAATCAGTTCCTCAGCTATGCAATCTACATTAATCCGCTCACTAATTACGCCTATAATAGTTTATTTTGGCAAACAGTAAAGAAAATCGTTTCGTTCAACATGCGGCCATGTTAAAAATGTTGCCATTCGCTTATTAAACAATTTCAAATATATATTTATTTTCGAAATCTACTGAAATCCAGGGCTTTAAATACCGGTAAAATTTTCATAACGTTTCCTTGATTTGACAGCGTTACCGTTAATATTAAAATAACGTTAATGAATTTAACGTTATTTTAGCTCCTTTTTATCGGTAATCATTATTAACGTTAGTTGTTTATTAACGTTAATTTTATCGATACTTTTAGAACGGTTAATCTAGTGAGTTTGAAGTAGAGGGGGACGAGACGCGCGGGGGCAGGCCACCCGCCGTCGCCCCGCTCTGTGATGCCGTGCCGATCAAAACATTGCCGATTCTTACGCGTGAGAAGTAATAAGTGAGATACCTAACTGATAAGATAATTTATCCAACATCAAGATGAGTGAAGACAATATTTTTTTTTTTTTTTTTTATTATGAATACAGTAACTTGGCAATCTGTGTTAACACAATAAGCCATTCAGATGAGGTATCTCGATCTATGTCTTAATAGCGTAAGGAATTCCTATGAATCCCTTTTATCATATGTCACCAAATCTCACGGTAAGTGTGGAGACACTATGCCGTTTCAATCGGGAATGTCTAATACTTCCTATGCCTTCTAGTTTGGATGCCAGTTCATTGACATGAGTTGATATTCTCGTCTGATAGCTTTCACTATATCTAGCGATCTCTTGTTTGACGGTAGTGATACTTAGGTCCTCGTGTATATATTTGTTGCTTACATAGTAGGGTATATCTAGCATGGTTCTCAGTGTCTTGCTTTGAAATCTTTCAAGAATCTCTATGTTGCTATTGCTAGCAGTACCCCATAGCTGGATTCCGCAAGTCCAGATTGGTTTGAGAATGGTCGTATAGATAGCTATCTTGCTTTCATGTGACAGGCTTGATTTGCGACCTATCAGCCAGTTCATTGATCTGACTTTCGTATCCAGCTGTTTAAGCTTGGTCCAGATATGCTTTCTCCAGGTGAGTCTTCTATCCAGATGCATACCCAAATATCTGGCACCTTCAGCTTGAGGAACCTCTTCATTATGAAGTCTTATTGGGGGACAAGTCTGCCTTCTCAGGGTGAAGGTCACGTGAGCAGATTTTCCTTGATTAACCCTAATACGCCATTTATCTAGCCACTTTTCCACTTCATGGATGTGGGTTTGTATGTTGGCTGATGCTATAGCCGGATCCACATGTACCGACAAAAGGGCTGTATCATCTGCATAGGTGGCAGTTATAGTATCAGCGTGCATTGGAAGGTCTGCGGTAAAAAGCAAGTATAGGATGGGTCCCAATATGCTTCCTTGTGGTACTCCTGAGCAAATTTCATTTAAAGAAGAAACTTTATTGTTAAACTTCACCTCAAAGCATCTACTGTGTATGTACGATCGTAGAATCGGAAAGAAAGAGTGAGGCAGTAACTTTTTAAGTTTGAAGAGAAGTCCTTCGTGCCACACTCTGTCGAACGCCTGGCTAATGTCAAGAAAGACAGCAGAGCAGAACTGTTTGCATTCTAGTGCACGACTTATAGTATCCGTAATACGGTGTATCTGTTCAATAGTTCCATGTTTCTCTCGTAAGCCAAACTGGTGAAGAGGAATAACTTCCGGTAGATAGGGGCGCATCCTGTTCAGCAATATTTTTTCGAAGAGTTTACCCAACACGGGGAGTAGGCTTATTGGTCTGTAGGAGCTTGCATCGTGGAGCGGTTTGCCTGGTTTGGGTATCATTATAACCTGCGCAATTTTCCACTGTGCGGGGTAAATTGCTAGTCTTAGGCAGGCGTTGTAGATGGCCGCGATGTGAATTATGCTTTTTCTAGGCAGCTGCTTGAGAAGTTGTGCGTCGATTAAGTCATAGCCTGGTGTTTTACCCTTTTCTAGTTTTAGGATTTCTCTCCATAGTTCGTTGGGGCTTGCACTTTTTAGTGGTAGGTTCATTTGCAGTGGTGCGTCCATATATTCGGAGGCTTCCTTGTCGTGTTCAGGATTTTTGCTTGGTAAGGGGCTGAAAGTTTTTAAGTGTTGCGCGTATACTTGGGCCTTTTCAAGATCTGTTTTTGCCCACTTGCCATCAGGAGCTTTTATGGGTGGTATATGTTCTTTCGGTCATTTCAGCCTTTTTGTTATCTTCCATAGAGAGTAGTTGGTGTCTTTATTAGGAGTAAGTTCTGCTAATTGTTTTTGTAGACGCTCGTTTTCTGCTTGGCAGATCATTTGTTGAAGTTCCTCAGAGGCCATGTTGAAAACTTTTTGTCACGGGGATATTTCGTAGAATGCCATTTTTTCCGCAGCAGTCTTCTTTCATTTACTTTATCCTTTATTACTTTAGAATAGTGGGCAATTTGTGTTGTTTTTGGTCTTGAAAAAGGCGTAAATTCTTTGGCCGCTATGTGAATAAGCTTATTGAGCGTTTCGATAGCTGTTTCAACGCTATCTACTTTATTTAATGGCAAGTTCATGTTAATGGATTCTGATATTTTGGTTCTGTATCTGCCCCAGTCTGTTGTGTGGTTATACAGTCTTTGTGGGTACTCAGTTAGAATGGCCTTAGAGTGAACATTGATAATTACTGGTGTATGGTCTGACGACAGGTCAGTACATTCCTCTACATTTATTTGTCCAAGCGATTTTTGGTGATGAAAAAATCCAATAGGTCTGGTACCTTTTGTGGGCCCGCAGGCCAGTATGTAGGAATACCATGTGAAGCGCAATATAGGTTAAGTTCGTTCGTGGCTATATAGAGTTGTCGACCCCGTGGCAAGGTTAGTCTGGAGCCCCAGGAGGCGTGTTTTGCGTTCCAATCACCACCGCAAATAAATCTGTTTCCTAGAGTGTTGAAGTAATTCTTGAACTCATCTCTTGTAATAACATGCCTAGGTGGGCAGTAGATAGCAGACACTGTTGTTTCTATATTGTTATCCTGGATCCTGATTGAAGTTGCTTGTATTTTTTCAGTTCTGCTTTCCCCAAAAAAATAATGTTTGATGTTCTCTTTAATTATGATTGCAGTTCCTCCATGTGAATTACCAGAAGGATGGTTTGTAGCGTACACCATGTAATTTTTAAGTCTGAAATGGGTTTTTTGCGTGAACCTTGTTTCCGAGATTAAAGCCACGTCAACTCTTTAAAGTTTCAAGAACAGTTCAAGTTCCTGTCGACGTTCTGTCAGCCCGTTGGCATTCCAGGTGATTATTCTAAGGTTTAGGGGTGTTTTATAAGGCTTGTGATTAATTGGATCATACGATCCATCATGTTGTTTATCATAATATTTATTATGTTTTGAAATTTGTTGAACATGGCGTCCAGTACTTCCCCAAAATTATTTGGGTCCTTGATGTCGGTTAATGATCCTGCTGAGTTTTCTTGTTTTGTCGCTTGTGCGTATGTGATATTTGGTTTCGAGTGATTGAAGAGGTTCTTAGTTTGATGTTTTTCTTGTACAGTTTGTGTTGGGGTTTTGCGGTATTGATTTTGTGTTATGTTGTTTGTGTTTTCATTAGTTTCTTTGCCCTTTCCTGTCTTGTTTTTCGTAAGTAGGTCTTTGTACTGTTTGTATTTTGTGCAGCCTTTGTAACTTGCTGGATGTTTTTCTTGGCAGTTGGCACAAGTTGCCTCGGTGTCCGGTCTTTTTAAACAGCTTGTTGTTGAGTGTTCTTCCCCGCATTTTACACATCTAAATGGTCTGTTGCATTGGTTTTTTGCGTGTCCGAATCTTTGACATCTTTTACACTGTAAAATGTCCAGCTTTTTGTATGGTGCTTCAAATGAAACTTTTACGTAATTCATTGTTGATTTTAAAGATTTCTTTGTTGTTGTGTTTGTGCTCAAGATCTACATAGAATAAAGGTAGCGGCTGTTTTGTGTTTTTATGTTTTACATTTATGATGTGGCGTACTTCATGCAGAAGACAATAATCAAGGTAATTAATTGTTCTTATTTATGGTTATTACAATTGTTGTTTAGACATGCAGGAATTAATAGTCTAACGCCAACGTCCAACGTCTAACTACCACGGAATTTGCGGCTTTAGCGCCCTTGAAAACCATAAAAACGACACCCATGATGAAAAATTAAAAAAATATTACAACCCCCATCTTGGATTTTCATTTTGACCTCACTATCGGCTTTAGCGCCCTTGAAAACCATAAAAACGACACCCATGATGAAAAATTAAAAAAATATTACAACCGCCATCTTGAATTTTCATTTTGACCTCACTATCGACTTTAGCGCCCTTGAAAACCATAAAAACGATACCCATGATGAATAATTATAAAAAAATTACAACCGCCATCTTGGATTTTCATTTTGACCTCACTATTGGCTTCAGCACCCTTAAAAACCATGAAAACGAAACCCATGATAAAAAAAAATTGTGCAGCCGCCATCTTGGATTTTCATTTTTATCTCACTATCGCCAATCTCAATATCCATCCCTTTCTTTCTTCGTACGGCCAAATTACGAACGAATTACAAATTACGATTTTAACATTCATACTCGTTTGGATTTGAGTAGGCATGCCTACTTTAGGGTGATAAATTGCGAAGGTCGAACGTCATGGTATTACGCCGCGACACGTATTACGTATTACGTGGCGACGGCGTAGGCGGCACGGTTAGCGCGTGGCGGAGTGGCAACAGTGCATCTAATCCAATGCTAAGCGAGGCGCCCGCGCGAGCGCACAAAAACAGGGCTTGTTAACGTTACCAAATAACAAAATAATAACCGTTAAGTAACGTTAATTTCAAATTGATACCTTAATAACGTTCACAAAAATGTAACGTTACTTGGTCACATTACCAGTAAAGTAACGTTAGCGTAACGTTACCGCAAATACATCAGTAACGTTATATTTACCGTTAATTTAGCTACGTTGCCGTTCCGTCTGTTTACATTTTTGTGCGCTCGCGCGGGCGCCTCGCTTAGCATTGCATTAGATGCACTGTTGCCGCTCCGCCACGCGCTAACCGCGCCGCCTGCGCCGTCGCCACGTAATACGTAATACGTGTCGCGGCGTAATACCATGACGTTCGACCTTCGCAATTTATCACCCTAAAGTAGGCATGCCTACTCAAATCCAAACGAGTATGAATGTTAAAATCGTAATTTGTAATTCGTTCGTAATTTGGTCGTACGAAGAAAGAAAGGGATGGATATTGAGATTGGCGATAGTGAGATAAAAATGAAAATCCAAGATGGCGGCTGCACAATTTTTTTTTATCATGGGTTTCGTTTTCATAGTTTTTAAGGGTACTGAAGCCAATAGTGAGGTCAAAATGAAAATCCAAGATGGCGGTTGTAATTTTTTTATAATTATTCGTCATGGGTGTCGTTTTTATGGTTTTCAAGGGCTCTAAAGTCGATAGTCAGGTCAAAATGAAAATCCAAGATGGCGGTTGTAATATTTTTTTAATTTTTCATCATGGGTGTCGTTTTTATGGTTTTCAAGGGCGCTAAAGCCGATAGTGAGGTCAAAATGAAAATCCAAGATGGCGGCTGTAATTTTTTTATATTTTTTCATCATGTGTGTCGTTTTTATGGTTTTCAAGGGCGCTAAAGCCGCAAATTCCGTGGTAGTTAGACGTTGGACGTTGGCGTTAGACTATTAATTCCTGCATGTCTAAACAACAATTGTAATAACCATAAATAAGAACAATTAATTACCTTGATTATTGTCTTCTGCATGAAGTACGCCACATCATAAATGTAAAACATAGAAACACAAAACAGCCGCTACCTTTATTCTATGTAGATCTTGAGCACAAACACAACAACAAAGAAATCTTTAAAATCAACAGAATGAATTACGTAAAAGTTTCATTTGAAGCACCATACAAAAAGCTGGACATTTTACAGTGTAAAAGATGTCAAAGATTCGGACACGCAAAAAACCAATGCAACAGACCATTTAGATGTGTAAAATGCGGGGAAGAACACTCAACAACAAGCTGTTTAAAAAGACCGGACACCAAGGCAACTTGTGCCAACTGCCAAGAAAAACATCCAGCAAGTCACAAAGGCTGCACAAAATACAAACACTACAAAGACCTACTTACGAAAAACAAGACAGGAAAGGGCAAAGAAACTAATGAAAACACAAACAACATAACACAAAATCAATACCGCAAAACCCCAACACAAACTGTACAAGAAAAACATCAAACTAAGAACCTCTTCAATCACTCGAAACCAAATATCACATACGCACAAGCGACAAAACAAGAAAACTCAGCAGGATCATTAACCGACATCAAGGACCCAAATAATTTTGGGGAAGTACTGGACGCCATGTTCAACAAATTTCAAAACATAATAAATATTATGTTAGACAACATGATGGATCGTATGATCCAATTAATCACAAGCCTTATAAAACACCCCTAAACCTTAGAATAATCACCTGGAATGCCAACGGGCTGACAGAACGTCGACAGGAACTTGAACTGTTCTTGAAACTTTAAAGAGTTGACGTGGCTTTAATCTCGGAAACAAGGTTCACGCAAAAAACCCATTTCAGACTTAAAAATTACATGGTGTACGCTACAAACCATCCTTCTGGTAATTCACATGGAGGAACTGCAATCATAATTAAAGAGAACATCAAACATTATTTTTTTGGGGAAAACAGAACTGAAAAAATACAAGCAACTTCAATCAGGATCCAGGATAACAATATAGAAACAACAGTGTCTGCTATCTACTGCCCACCTAGGCATGTATGTTATTACAAGAGATGAGTTCAAGAATTACTTCAACACTCTAGGAAACAGATTTATTTGCGGTGGCGATTGGAACGCAAAACACGCCTCCTGGGGCTCCAGACTAACCTCGCCACGGGGTCGACAACTCTATATAGCCACGAACGAACTTAACCTATATTGCGCTTCACATGGTATTCCTACATACTGGCCTGCGGGCCCACAAAAGGTACCAGACCTATTGGATTTTTTCATCACCAAAAATATCCCGCTTGGACAAATAAATGTAGAGGAATGTACTGACCTGTCGTCAGACCATACACCAGTAATTATCAATGTTCACTCTAAGGCCATTCTAACTGAGTACCCACAAAGACTGTATAACCACACAACAGACTGGGGCAGATACAGAACCAAAATATCAGAATCCATTAACTTGAACTTGCCATTAAATAATGTAGATAGCGTTGAAACAGCTATCGAAACGCTCAATAAGCTTATTCACATAGCGGCCAAAGAATTTACGCCTTTTTCAAGACCAAAAACAACACAAATTGCCCACTATTCTAAAGTAATAAAGTAAATGAAAGAAGACTGCTGCGGAAAAAATGGCATTCTACGAAATATCCCCGTGACAAAAAAGTTTTCAACATGGCCTCTGAGGAACTTCAACAAATGATCTGCCAAGCAGAAAACGAGCGTCTACAAAAACAATTAGCAGAACTTACTCCTAATAAAGACACCAACTACTCTCTATGGAAGATAACAAAAAGGCTGAAATGACCGAAAGAACATACCACCCATAAAAGCTCCTGATGGCAAGTGGGCAAAAACAGATCTTGAAAAGGCCCAAGTATACGCGCAACACTTAAAAACTTTCAGCCCCTTACCAAGCAAAAATCCTGAACACGACAAGGAAGTCTCCGAATATATGGACGCACCACTGCAAATGAACCTACCACTAAAAAGTGCAAGCCCCAACGAACTATGGAGAGAAATCCTAAAACTAGAAAAGGGTAAAACACCAGGCTATGACT
The DNA here is from genome assembly GCA_963669345.1 of Gortyna flavago. Lineage (NCBI taxonomy): Eukaryota > Metazoa > Arthropoda > Insecta > Lepidoptera > Noctuidae > Gortyna > Gortyna flavago. The sequence continues at coordinate 5,775,551 of OY770126.1, forward strand.
TAATCGACGCACAACTTCTCAAGCAGCTGCTTAGAAAAAGCATAATTCACATCGCGGCCATCTACAGCGCCTGCCTAAGACTAGCAATTTACCCCGCTCAGTGGAAAATTGCGCAGGTTATAATGATACCCAAAGCAGGCAAACCGCTCCACGATCCAAGCTCCTACAGACCAATAAGCCTACTCCCCGTGTTGGGTAAACTCTTCGAAAAAATATTGCTGAACAGGATGCGCCCCTATCTACCGGAAGTTATTCCTCTTCACCAGTTTGGCTTACGAGAGAAACATGGAACTATTGAACAGATACACCGTATTACGGATACTATAAGTCGTGCACTAGAATGCAAACAGTTCTGCTCTGCTGTCTTTCTTGACATTAGCCAGGCGTTCGACAGAGTGTGGCACGAAGGACTTCTCTTCAAACTTAAAAAGTTACTGCCTCACTCTTTCTTTCCGATTCTACGATCGTACATACACAGTAGATGCTTTGAGGTGAAATTTAACAATGAAGTTTCTTCTTTAAATGAAATTTGCTCAGGAGTACCACAAGAAAGCATATTGGGACCCATCCTATACTTGCTTTTTACCGCAGACCTTCCAATGCACGCTCTTCCAGCGCACAGCCCTTTTGTCGGTACATGTGGATCCGGCTATAGCATCAGCCAACATACAAACCCACATCCATGAAGTGGAAAAGTGGCTAGATACGTGTGTAAGATAAGTGTGTACGGAACGGTGGAACGGAACGGTGTGTGTCGAAGTCAACATTGTGCTCCGTTACTAATTTTGATAAAAAATATAAAATTGAGTTATTTCATAGTGTATTCGTGTAAATATTAAAAAGGACATTGTTTAAAATAAGTGAAAGTGTTATCTAATAAAAACTCTCATGTAATATCATGTTTTAGAGATATATTCAAGTGAACAGTAAAACTTGTCAAATCTACGTTAATTGAGTGTTATAATGATCTAAAAACTTCATAAAGGCCAACAATACTACAGTGGAAAACTATATAGTTAAGTGTAACAAAACATTTCCACAATAAACTCAAAACAAAAAGTGAATTACCAAATAAAAACAATCTGTCAAACGTTTGAATATTCAATCATATAAGTCATAACGAACTTTTATCAACCGTCACACCATTAAAAAGGGATACATCATTTTGCGTCGTCTAATTAGAGTCCAAATGGCGCTATTCGTAGACGTACAGACTTCTACATAATTGAACGCTGGTTCGAATCTCACTAACCCGTAGTCTTTTTGTAAATTGATAAATTGTGTTTATCATTGTTCTATCGAATTTGCTTGGCCAGAGTAATAAAATCCAAAAATAAAATCCAAAAATGAATTTCTTCGAAAACATCACTATGCGTCGTACGCGTACTAAATCGGACTCAACTACCGTCATTAACCAATCGCAAAATGACACATTCGAAGATACCATAAACAGTCTACCCGATTTATCAAGTGATGATGTTAAAGATGCACAACAACAGCAAATAACTAAGTTAAAAGAACGAATTGACAAGCTTGTGTTGGAATTAAACAGTGCACATCAGGAAATTGAGTCACTGTCTTTGAAGAATCATGACCTTAAGAAAATAAATATTGACTTACAAAGCAAAAACGACCTCCTCAAAGAACTTACACATAGTCCCATTAAAAAATACAAAAAGTCAACTCCAATTAAGAAACTTCCGAAAAATAACAAACAGACACAAACAGAGCCTTTATTGATGTCTAATCAGAAAGAAGTTACGATAACGCCCTCAGACATTAAAAATAAAACTGGTAGTCGTGCCAATAGTACTAAGACAATTCCCGAACAAATACAACAACATAAAAAAGAGAGTAAAATATGTATATTGAGTACTAACAACAAAAATGACATTGGAAACATTGCCGAAAGTACTCTTCACAAACATTCGGAAAACATATGCCATTATATACGGACAAACTGTAAAACAGAACAACTACTGTGCAATATAGAAACTAAATTAGAAACGTTTACAATGAAAGACTTCTGTATAATTCTGATGGGAGAGGAAGATTTTAAAACTACTAACGACTACATTCAACTGACACTCCACATCAGAACAACCCTACAAAAAGTAACTCATACGAACATAATAGTCTGTACGCCGATGTATAAGTATAATTACAACACAAATATGTATAATTGGAGAATAGAACACTTTAATAATTTACTGTATCTTGATATAATGTCTCATCAACATGCGTATCTCTTGGACTCGAATAAGAATCTGGCAAATGATTATACAATGTTTACGAAACAAACAGGACTACTAAACAATTTTGGCATGCAGACAATTTTCAAAGATATTGACGTTTTTATCTGTGGTGTAAAAAAATACGACTTATTGACTATAGACATCGATACAACACCTAATGACGAACAATCGGACAACCAGTTTTTTCTATGATAACCATATAAATATACTACATCAAAATATTGCAGGACTGCTAAATAAATCTGACGCACTTTGTGTATGCCTAGAAGAACTCATGGTGAAGAATATTAGCATTGACGTAATTTGCATAACCGAGCATTTCATGATGGCTGGTTATGAACAGTATCTGTCTATCTCTAACTATGATCTAGCTACTTGTTTCAGTAGAAGAGACATTAAAAGGGGTGGAGCATGTATCTTGATAAAAAAAGGACACCATTGGAAGGATATTCCTGAAGTTAGGAACTTAGCAATAAGTAGCATATTTGAATGTTGTGCTATTGAACTAATTCATACTGACACCGTTGTAATCTGCATTTATAGAGTCCCAAATGCAAATAATTTAACAACTTTTTTTGAGCGGCTGTATAAATTATGCCAATTTATAACAAAGACAAATAAACGAAATATTGTAATATGTGGTGATTTTAACATTGACACTTTGAAGCGTAATAATACTGCACTAGATCTAGAGTGTATTTTGCTTAACTTCAATTTTAATTTAGTAATTAATCAGCCAACCAGACTTTCCAGTAAAACATGCATAGACAATTTTGCTCATAATCTGGGTAAAAAATGTAAATATGACGTAATAGATTTTGCTTTATCTGATCATACCTGTCAAATTCTTAAGTGTCCGGTGAAAAGGATATGTATTTTAAAGCATTGGTATATTAAACGCCGCGACTACAATAAGGAGAATATGGATAAATTCAGGGAATGTTTGCAAAATGTTACTCTATCGGAGATGTATCAATTAGACGATCCGAATATAGCCTATAACCTATTTCTGGAGAATTTTATCCTAATGTATAAATTATGTTTTCCATTAAAACGTATAAAAATAACCACACACAAGAGACCACAATGGGTCTCGTGGGGAATCAAAACATGTAGTAAAAATAAAAGAACACTTCTGTGGCGTTATCGACTGGAACGCAATGAACAAAACAAACAGGAATTTAAAAAATACACAGCATTATATAAAAAAATTATTAAATTAACACAACGTGCTCAGAACAGCTATAACATAAAATCATCATCTAACAAGTCGAAAACGACATGGGATATAATTAATCGAACGAAGATGAATATGGCTTGTAAAAACTCAATTGGAAGCATTAAAATAGGAAATAAAAAAGTAACACACCCGTACGAGATAGCGAAAGCCTTTAACAACTTTTTTGTGGATAAGATAAAACCAATCCCTAATAGAGGTCTACAGGTGACATCAAATATCTCAAAATCTATTAATTCGATGTTTATGGCACCAAGTAGTAAACAAGACATCAAAGCCATAATTAAGTCTTTAAAAAATACCGGTAGTGTAGGCAATGATGGAATTTCTACCAAAGTGATTAAGTACGTCTCAGACTACATTAGTGGACATTTGAGCTATATTCTCAATCTGTCCATAACACATGGTACATATCCAACTAACCTAAAAACAACTGTGGTTAAACCATTATTTAAAAAAAATAACAAAGAATGCATGGAGTCTTATAGGCCTATTGCGCTCGTTCCAATAATATCTAAGGTGTTTGAAAAATACATTTATGCACATATTTATAAATACCTTGACAAACAAAATATTTTGGCAGAGGAACAAAAAGGCTTCCGGAAAAGTAAAACGATCAATATGGCCATCTATGACTTTCTAAATAATGTTTATACGAATGTTGACAAAAGAATACCTGTGTGCTCAATATATTGTGACATGACTCAAGCCTTCGACTATGTGGACCATGATATTCTGCTAAGTAAGCTGGACGCCTATGGCATTAGAGGTAATGTCTTGAATTTGATAGAATCTTATTTAAAGAACAGGAAACAGTACGTTGAAGTATCAGAAATAGATTATAAAACCAAATGTCAACGAATATACAAGTCTGATTATCGAACGATTACATATGGAGTACCCCAGGGCAGTGTTTTAGGGCCTCCTCTGTTTATAATCTATATAAATGATATGCCGAAAGTTACAAGTCACCCTATGTCACTATTCGCCGATGACAGCACTGTAACCATTAAAAGCACAAACACTCAAAACTATAACGACGAAATTACAAAGACAATAACCTCCATAGTACAATGGTTAGATAATAATAATCTAAAAATTAATATTGAAAAGACAAAATTAACGATGTTTAGTCAACGTTCAAATACAAACATGAGTATATACTATAACAGCCAACGCATAACGCAAGTAAACACATCTAAATTCCTAGGTCTAACAATTGACAATAAATTAGATTGGAAAACACACACGGAGGAGCTAACCAAACGAATTAGTAAGTCTGCCTATGCCCTATATAAACTTACCTCAGTGATAACTGTGGACGCTATAGTCACAGCATATCATGGCTTGGTAGGTTCAGTGTTAAGATATGGTGTTATTTTTTGGGGGAATTCAACCAATAGGGAAATAATCTTTAAAGCCCAAAAAAGATGTATCAGGTCAATGTTTGGATTGCAGGTCATAGATACATGCAAACAATTCTTTATTAAATTTAAAATTTTGACTCTTCCATCTTTATATATTTTTGAGGTTGCTGTATTCGTTAAGACCAATCCAAAGATGTTTAAAAAAATGCTAGAAATTAATAACCGAAGTCGACGGGATAATAATAGCTTATGTATAAGAAGGTCTCACACAGCATTAATGTACAAAAGTGTTTTTTGCATGGCGCCAGTTATATTTAACCGCTTACCGCCGTCAATCAAAGAATTGAACGTGAGCTTATTTAAGAAACGGCTAAAATCCTTACTTGTGAACAAAGCATATTACAGTATTTCGGAATTTATAACAGATAAAAATCTAATGACAGATTGTTGACATACTAATAAATTTATTGTTGTTCTTCACTTAAGTTTTGTATATTGACATTAGGACTATTTTGACATCATTAGTATTGTATTTTGACATCTATATTGTATATTGACATTAGTATTGTATATTGATATAGTCTTATTATTAGTTTTTCATTTTTATTTGGTTTGCAACTTTTTCTATTTTTTTGACATTGATTCATATTGGTATTTATTATCTATTAATTAATTTGTCAAAATGTGTCACTCATTATAATTTTTATATTTTTTTATTGGCCAGGCTTATTTTTTTAATTTTATTGTCGAGACTTGCCTGGCTTGATTGCAAAAAAAAAAAAAAAACATTTGTACGCCCTCTGGCTTAACATAGCGCACTATTATATCTGTATGTAACATCATTATTGTACCTATGTTTAACAAATTAATAAATGACTTATGACTTATGACTTATGACTTATGATAAATGGCGTATTAGGGTTAATCAAGGAAAATCTGCTCACGTGACCTTCACCCTGAGAAGGCAGACTTGTCCCCCAATAAGACTTCATAATGAAGAGGTTCCTCAAGCTGAAGGTGCCAGATATTTGGGTATGCATCTGGATAGAAGACTCACCTGGAGAAAGCATATCTGGACCAAGCGTAAACAGCTGGATACGAAAGTCAGATCAATGAACTGGCTGATAGGTCGCAAATCAAGCCTGTCACATGAAAGCAAGATAGCTATCTATAAGACCATTCTCAAACCAATCTGGACTTACGGAATCCAGCTATGGGGTACTGCTAGCAATAGCAACATAGAGATTCTTGAAAGATTTCAAAGCAAGACACTGAGAACCATGCTAGATATACCCTACTATGTAAGCAACAAATATATACACGAGGACCTAAGTATCACTACCGTCAAACAAGAGATCGCTAGATATAGTGAAAGCTATCAGACGAGAATATCAACTCATGTCAATGAACTGGCATCCAAACTAGAAGGCACAGGAAGTATTAGACATTCCCGATTGAAACGGCATAGTGTCTCTACACTTACCGTGAGATTTGGTGACATATGATAAAAGGGATTCATAGGAATTCCTTACGCTATTAAGACATAGATCGAGATACCTCATCTGAATGGCTTATTGTGTTAACACAGATTGCCAAGTTACTGTATTCATAATAAAAAAAAAAAAAAAAAATATTGTCTTCACTCATCTTGATGTTGGATAAATTATCTTATCAGTTAGGTATCTCACTTATTACTTCTCACGCGTAAGAATCGGCAATGTTTTGATCGGCACGGCATCACAGAGCGGGGCGACGGCGGGTGGCCTGCCCCCGCGCGTCTCGTCCCCCTCTACTTCAAACTCACTAGATTAACCGTTCTAAAAGTATCGATAAAATTAACGTTAATAAACAACTAACGTTAATAATGATTACCGATAAAATGGAGCTAAAATAACGTTAAATCCATTAACGTTATTTTAATATTAACGGTAACGCTGTCAAATCAAGGAAACGTTATGAAAATTTTACCGGTATTTAAAGCCCTGCACAAAAATGTAAACAGACGGAACGGCAACGTAGCTAAATTAACGGTAAATATAACGTTACTGATGTATTTGCGGTAACGTTACGCTAACGTTACTTTACTGGTAATGTGACCAAGTAACGTTACATTTTTGTGAACGTTATTAAGGTATCAAATTGAAATTAACGTTACTTAACGGTTATTATTTTGTTATTTGGTAACGTTAACAAGCCCTGCGTGAAATCTACCAAACAACTACGTTATTTTATTTAAAAAAAAAACTAATCTAAAGTTGAAAGTTCTGTAACACAAAAACAACTGTTTCAAAATTGTAAATAGTTTCAAAACAATTTTTTTTCTTTATACAAGACTACACTAACGGACCTCGCGTCCTACTCGGTCGCGTCCACGAGCACACTTGCCGCACGATTGGCTGCAATTTTAGCCGCACCAAGAACACAGAGTACTTTTTGATAGAGACCAAGAATAATTTTGACCACACGAGTGGTCATCTGGCCGCATGTGAGTTGTCTCATCATTATCATAGACTAATATATTATATAATGAGAATCATTATCATTATTTCAACCGAATGACGTCTACCGCTGGACGTAGGTCTCACCTACACGTTGGCACTTTGACTATGCGCGGCCAGCGGATTTCTAAAGTGGGGTGCTGCGCCTACTTGCGGTGCGTCTTCCGTCTGAGTCGCGCGGGCCGATCACCACACATAACGTTTCGGTCCCGCCCGTCGGCCATCCCTTGTGGAAGGGTTGGTTACCTTGGTTCTCCACATCCATTTTTAGTGGAGAACCAAGGTACAGAGGCCAGCACATCAACCTACCCCAATCTGTCAAATTTTGCCAACTGAATATGAACCTTAATTGTTTGTGGTAAAGTTGAAAATCTATCAAAGAAATTTGACAGATTGGGGTAACTTGATGTGCTGGCCTCTGTACAATGTTTTAAACTTTTATTAGTACAGACGCCAGCACAACAACCTACTAAAATCTGTCAAATTTCTTTAATAGATTTTGAACTTTATCGCTAAAGCATAAGGTACAAAGTTGATTGGGAAAATTTTACAGTTTCGGGTAGCTTGTGCTGGCGTCCTGTCCGGGCTCTTATCCAATCATGTCACCATATAAATTGGCTTCCAGTATTACATGTTGAATATTAATATTGCCACCCTTTTTTTTTTTTTTTTAAGGTTGGGAAATCATCAAATGACCCCTCCCGCTCTGGGTGGAGCGGAAGGGAGTGTCAGACTCTTACTGACTAAAACCCATCCGTGTTCCTTCCTTAGCCCTTTATATTCCGGGGCAGCGGTAACCCTTTCGGACAATCCCGCTGCCCCGGCAGGCTTCGGCCCTGACGGGCCCCTCCGTTCAATGCTGACATCTCTTTGAGGCGCGCGTGGAACACATACGCGCCGTCCGGCACGGGCCTGGTCCTGATTGGACGGCGAGCTACCCATTACTCGCCGTCCGCAGGCCCGCGCCTACGGTGGCCGGGAGTCGTCACGCGGCTCCCGACGCCCGGAGCGTCTACCGCGGCGGCTGGGACGGGCGGCTCTCTCAGCTCTCTCCCTCGCCCATCCCGCCACCTCCTTCGCTAGCATGACAGCTTCGCAGAAGGAGGTGACTGCCTCCCACTCCCTCTCGCCCCGGACCATGGCTTGGACCAGGGCCGGGCGCGAGAGGTCGCCGCCGCTGCCGATCGCCTCTACGAGGACACGGCGGTGCTCTGCCCAAGCGGGACAGACCTCCACCGTGTGCTCCACCGTGTCCTCTGGGCGATCCTCGCAGTGGTGACACCCGGGCGTTTCTTCCCGCCTGATGATGTGCAGGAACCTCCCGAAACATCCGTGTCCGGTGAGGACCTGCGTCAGGCGGTAGGTGAGGGCGCCGTGACGCCTCTCTAGCCACTCCTCAAAGAGGGGCCTTACCGCCGCTATCGCGGCGTGCCCTGCGCTGGGTTGCGACAGTCGCGCTTTCCATGCCGCCATGAGATCGCGCCGGAGGTCTGTCCGCTCCGCAGCAATTTGCCGCGGAAGCGGGTTGTCCCCCCGGCGTAGTGCCTCCGCGCGCCACTCATACAGGCGCGCAAGGACTATCGCCTCCAGATCCCATGGCGGCAGTCCGGCCAGGAGGCTTGCCGCCTCGCGCGAGATCGTGCGGTACCCCCGTATCAGCCGTATGGCGACCACCTTTTGGGGCGCGTTCAGGTAGTGGGCGGCTCGAAGCCGCAGTGAACGCGCCCACACCGGGGCGCCATATACGGCCATGGACCGCACGACCCCCGCGTAAAGCCTCCGGCAGGAGGCGTTTGGCCCCCTCAGGTTGGGCAGGAGCCGCTTGAAAGCGGCCCCAGCCCGTTCCAGTTTGGGGGCCAAACGTCGGAAATGCTCGACGAAGTTCCACCGGCTGTCGAGGACGAGACCCAGGTATTTCATCGTCGTCTCGACGCCGATGCGAACCCCTCCTACCGTCAGTTGGGATCCCGATGGTGGCCCGTTCCGAAGCCCATGAAAAGACATGGCCTCGGATTTGTGCAGAGCCACCTCGAGACCCAACTGCCGGATCCTCTCCACGACTATCGCAACCCCGCGTGTCATTGCGTCGGCCGCCGCCTGATGCGACCTCCCCTGCGCCAGGACCAGCGTGTCGTCAGCGTAGCAAACTACGCTGACGCCATCAGGGAGGTCTGCCCGCAGCACCCAGTCGTAACCGATGTCCCACAGGAGCGGTCCCAAGACCGATCCCTGTGGGACACCGCACGACATCTCTCGCCGGTTCCATTCCCCATCGCGACCGGGGTAGATGACGGCTCTGTCCGTCAAATACGCCCCGACTATTCGACGGAGGTAGGTCGGCACCCGGTGATACCGGAGTGCCTCCCCAATGCAGCTCCAGGGCAGGGTGTTAAACGCGTTGGCGATGTCGAGTGACACCGCCACGACCACCCCACCCCGGGACACCGCGTTCCCCGTCGTGAGGGCTCTCACGCGCATGATGGCGTCCACCGTCGAGCGCCCCTTGCGGAAGCCAAACTGGCTATCCGCAAGATCCGGCCCCGTCCTCACCAGGTGCCCGACGAGGCGGCCCGCAATCACTCTTTCAAAGAGCTTGCCGACCTCGTCGAGCAGCACGATGGGCCGGAATGCGGACGGAGAGTCCGCAGGGCGCCCTGGCTTCCGAATGAGGACCAGCTTCCCCGTCTTCCAACGGAGTGGAAACTGGCCCCTCTCCATACATGCGCTTAAGAGCGCCTCCAGTCGGGGTCCGAGAGCCGTCGAGGCCAGGGCCCAGGCTTTACCCGGCAAGCCGTCGGGCCCTGGGGCGGTATTTTTGGCCTTCAGCCTACATACCGCCACTCTCAGATCTACCCCGGTCACTTCAGGGATATTGCCACCCTAGACCATAAATCAGCAATTTTTCATAGCACATTATTTCATTATTTCGGAGTTTTCATAGCTTTAACTGCTTTTTGGATAAAAAGTTAGTTATATATCGTCATTATAATTATAGGGAGGGACCCCTCAAGTTTCATAATATAATAGTAACATAAAAAACCCATAACATCACGCCAGATTGACTTTTACTATTATCCGAAATATTTTCAAAAAGCGTAGCGGCTTGACTAGTTACATGTATTTCTTTAAATTGTTCATGGTTAACTCGATCTCTCACACCGGTGATGCTGCTGCCCGTCACCAGGTCACCAGCCAGATGATCTAAGCTACTGCCTACTGGCAACTTACTGATCAGCTCACTTTACCTAAGTTTTCACTGTGAGTTTTTTACAGAATAGTCGGCAGGTCCTCTTTGGACGTTCTTTTTGAGGACGACAGACATGGATGACCAACAGACGATGATCTTTTCCTTCGTCGTCCTATCGATGATTCCCTTTTATTAATGTTTCATGGGGAATCATCGTGGTGATAGAACATTGGCTAGCTGGACTGTGCGTTACCGAGTACCAGGTGTTACCAGGGTGCGCCGGGCGTTTCGAGGTTTCGTTTGCGAGGCTCTTCTTAAGCACCGATGGATGATAACCATTGATGATGTTTGTTTTTTTAATAAAAATACAGCTTAGCAGAAAAAATGAAAACTTATTTATTTAATTCACTTAACATTAATTATGAAAAATTATAACTCCGTTTGACAAATGTAAAGAAAAACTACCGACATAAAGTGAAAGTAATCTTCGTCATTATTAATTTGTACATCAGTTAAATTAGAGTAGGCAGGCTCTTCGATTTCCTGCAACGAACTATCTAGAATTTCGTCGCTGTCTCTAGTGGTTTCTGCCCAGGACACACGCTTTGAACTTCGAGAAGTTTCCTTTTTCTTATCAGAAGTCGGAGTTGAATGAGAAACAGGCGACGGCGGGCCCTTGGTTGGTGTTTGAGCGCATTTGACAAGGTAATGTTTTCGAAGTATGTATTCGCGCATCGAGTCGTGGGCCGCACGTTTAGGAGGCGGGGGCGGGGGCAGCGATCTGTCCACGTCAGTATCACAAATGCAAGCGGTTCCTTCTTTTCTAGCTTCTTCTAAGCGTTTAGTTTCCTCTTCATTGGCAGGGAGCGGCCAGGCGCCGAGTTTGTTCCGCACGAGGTGTGGGCGCGTGTGTGCGGCGCACAGTATGCGTTTGCGCACAAAGTCGTGGAACATGGTCAGTTCGGAGCTCAGCTCACGACGGATGAGTTGCTTGTGTCGGGCTGGCACGCTGGGATCACGGACTGCGAGCAGGGCCTGAGAAGCAAAAAAAAAAATGAATCTCAGTTTGGAATTTTGTTGCTTAAACTTCAAACTAAGTTCGAGTGACGTCAAAAACGTAATTTTTTACTGACATGTCACTTGAAATTGATTTTTTACTGAAATGTGTTTAAAATACAAGATGGCGGCATTAATTTTTATTTAGGCCACGCGTCTAAAGAACCTAATAGCGCTATACCTGCGAGGCGAGTAGCGTGGCGCTGGCGTCGAGTGCGCCGGCCACGAGGCGCTCGTCGAGCGCGGGCAGCGACGCGGCGGACGAGATGCTGGTGAGCGACTCGCTGCGGTTGGCGCGCCGCTCGCCCGCCGGGCTGGCGCATGCGCAGGCGCGGCGGCGCGCGCGCGGGGAGCGGGACCCGCTGCCTTCTTCGGTGTGGTATGCCTGAAGTACGACAGATAAAATAACACAACATGACGCGTGTATCTCCCGAAGATTTAAGTTAAGATAAAATAAATAAACCGTTTTTTTAAAGCCTTCCGTGATTTTTAGCGGTGCGTTTATACAGAATAAGTAGTTTATTTTGCTGATATAAAAGATTTTTTTAATATTTCATTTATAACTTTTGTCTTATAAACAGAATGGACGATGGGCAGTAGTTATTACACTTATTTTTTTGGAACATAATATTACATTGGTCAGGTCATTCCTAACCAAAATACAAGTAAATAAATTATTCTGCTAACCAACTGTACCTTTTGCTTAATAATAAATGACAACTACTGACTACTTACATGATTAAGAGATCTGGTCAACAAACAGATGGCCGACACCAAAGTTCCGAAGGTGAGTTGCGGGAAGGGCTCGTAAGAAATCTTGGGTGCTCCGAAGTGCAGTTCGACGAGGGGTTGCCAGCGCTCCAGGTCTAGTCCAGGGTCGGCCAGGAGAGATAGCAGTTCCGGGCTGAAGGATAGCAGGCAGAGTGTTGCCATGTGCAAGATCTCCAGAGTTCTGGTAACGGAATTAAAGTAAGCGTTTATTTAAAAGTTAACATTGGAATCAAAGTTTTTCCGACGGTTTGTTTAATCTTAATTTTAAATCAACTGACCAATAATATACTTTACAAAGACGTTACAAATTCCTTTTTAAAGTGTATTTCATTTAATTATGTTGTATTGTTTTATCCCCTTACTAATAAACGTATTACCTATATCACATGAATAGTTACACACGGATTTCTCTCTTTCAGTCGTCAGTAATTTGGCTTTGAAAGACGAAGACAAAGCTTTGTGTAATTATACAGACGCAGTACAAAATTTATTAATAAGGGGTTAGTAGATAAGGTAATAAGCTATCTTTAGTATTCTCTCACCTATGTAGCACGTTAGGAGCCTGACTGTGCGCGTCATCAGGCGGCTGCAGCGCGGGCTCGGCGGAGCGACGCGAGCGCATCATCAGCGTCACGCATTGATACAGACACGCACTAATACTGCGCTGTACAAATAACATTATCAAATATTACTATCGTGTCATTTTTGGAGTCACCTTACTCATGCAGCAGGTCGCTCAAATGCTCAATTCCATGTCGGATGAGCAACTTGTAAAGTTTTTGACTCACGATCACTTGAACCGTGTAAAGTTTCCCGGTACTGATAGCAATCTATCGACATCGACGCGCCAACTATTACCAATGTATGTAACAGCTGTTTTTAGGGTTTCGTACCTCAAAAGGAAAAACGGAACCCTTATTAGATTACTTCGTTGTCCGTCTGTGAAGACCCTTTTTCTCAGAAACGCGTGGAGTTATGAAGTTGAAATTAATATCAAATACTCAGGGCTGCAATCCCTTACAGCAATGAAAACGTCAAACTTCTAAGTCAACGCAATCAAAAGATGCGGGCGTTTATGTTCCGTTTATGCTGCATATTTTAACACTAGCAAGGGAATCAAAACCTATAGGGTACTTCCAGTTGACCTAATCATGAAATTTGGCAAGAAGCAAGTCATGTAGTACAAGTAAACGAAAAAAAAACCGAAAACACGAAAAAAATATTCGAGACACGATTCCCGTGATGAAGTATTTACATACCTACCCACAAATTTGTACGGAATCCTCGGTGCGCGAGCCCGACTCGGTTTTTATATTTTTAATAACTGACGCAAAATTTCTAGGGTGGTGGGGTCTAGAATCATGTACTGAATTCATGGAAACAGTTTGCACGTCGATTTTTCTTACACCCCGTATAACACAAACAGGTATAAAACTTACCATAATTCCAGTCAAAGAAGTAATATTCTGGATACGCCACCTCGCCTCAAATTTAACTAACTGCACTACCAGATTCAACGTAGACGCGCACAAATTAAGAGCGTCGATATTGAACACCTGCCGTGGCAAGAGCACCGCTTCAATCAGGTGCTCTAAATGCACTCCAACGAACGTTATAGCATCACTGGCGAAGAACTGACCATGCTTCATGACCATCATAGAAATAAAGTCCAAACTGTAAGCATAAACTCGCCACCATTCTTGAGGCTTCCAGGTTGACCCTCCATCAAATTTCGGCGGCAATAACTGCAGCCAAAGAAACTGATCTACATCACTCATTAACAAGTCTTTATTAAACGGCCCTCTAGAGTAGGCCGTCAAACATCGTAAGGCAGCTAAAGACGTGTGGTAGTGACGCCTGTTCTGCAAACATGATTGTAGACAACAAAGGATCTTGTTGATGAATCTACTGGACTGGAACCAGTGTGACAACCCTGAGAACATATCGTCGTATAAATCCAAACATTGTTCTAACATTGCCAGAGATAGTACCACGGGCGGAATGTTTTCGTTCAATGGATGACCATTCAATTTCGGCTCAGGAAGTTTCGGGTCATCTTTGATATCATCTAACAATTTCTCAAGCTCCAAACTATTGATATTCGTGACCGATCTTATAATACTCTGTGCAGTCACACTGTTAGCCTTTATTTCATAGTCCAAGCTGCTTATGGCGACTGTGCAAATTGAGAGGATTGCACGAATCGCTCTCGGGTGCAGACATTCGTAAACAATAGCTGTGTTGGTCAGCAGATTGTCCACTTGTTTTGCACTTGACTTTCTGTTATCGAAACAGTCATCTTTCCAATTTGCCAGCATTATGACATACAGCTCGGCTAAAATAACGACTAGCCGACCATCTCTTAAGTCGTCGAGTTCGTTTAGCAGCGCGCTCATGCAGGGCGCAACCATTTTGGCTTTGTGTGCTATATTCAAAGTAATAGGTAGACACTTGCAGAATATAGTGATGAAATCTTTCCACGAAGTCAACAGACCAAGCCAGACAGGCACTTTGTCGACCACGTCGTCACTCTCACATCTACAGTTGAAGGAAAATATGTGATCAATCCATCTATCTAAATGCTTTTTGTTCGTATCGAAAAATTGTTCTAGCATTTCTTTCAGATTAGGCTCAAGTTTTTCCCTTGAGACGAAAAGCTCTATTCCAATAACGTTAAAAATTTGGGAGTATGTTCTAAGCCCTGGTTGTATTTCACTGAACAGTGGACTGGTCAGGTGCTCCCAAAATTTGGGGTTCTCACGTAATTTCTTTACAAGTATTTGCATATTGTTCTTCCATAACGCATGGAACAGAGCCATGATGCATGACAGCAAGGGGCTGTGAAGTAGTTTGGGGTCCTGAAATGAAATATACAATATATTATCCTTGGACATTTCACACAACGCCAATAGTCCAAAGCTAAGCAACCTAATGCTTGTGTTATGGTAATGAGATGGCTGATAAACTACTTATATATATATATATTTTTTTTTGTTGTAAATACATACATATTATAGATAAAACACCCAGACCCGGAACAAATACTTGTAAAAATATTTGTTCCGTGCGGGAATCGAACCCGCGACCTGCTGCGCAGCTGTCAATCGCTCAACCACTGCGCCAACCGTGTCGTCGAAAATTATTTTCAATTTATGAAAATAGTTGCAAAATAATATAAATAGGGGCTTGCGACTCCCTAGTCGCAAGCCCCTATTTATATTATGAGACATGCTTCGGAAAGCGCGTTATGCCGTTGTTACCGGCTGTCATTTGTAGATCTTTGACAGTTGATAAGGGTAGTCAGAAGCCCGAAAGTCTGACAACCAGTCTAACCACGGGGTATCATGTTACCCAGAAACTAGGTTATGAAGGCCAGATAGGCAGTCGCTTCATATTAAATACTGGTATTCAGTTGCCTTTGGTTAGATTGCCCTAAAATAGGCAGATGATGATGAACATAAATAAAGGTAAGCAAGAATTATACTAACACTCTTCACGGTCCCAAGGTAGTCAGCCATATAACCCAAAATGCCTTCAAAACTTTCATCTGTCTCCGGTTTCTTTTCAGCCGCACTTTTCTTATCGATACCCTCCTCCTCTGTATCCATCTTATGATCATGGTTCATCATAAAGAAGGCTTCAGTGAGCCCTGGCTGGGTGCCCACACAAGTGGCCACGAATTCCAAAATGGCTACTTTGAGTTCTGTTGTTTCGTACTCGTCTCTTAAGCGGTCGAGGAACATCACTCGGACTTGGTAGGCAGTCATGTCTAAAGATGCGAATAGAGACATTTGGAAGCGCTGAAATGTAAATATTACAAATCTTGATGATATCTTCAAAAAGATTAAAAAGGAAAACTTGAAAAATATAGCTATTATTTCGCAATATTAAATTCGTCATAAGGTAGGTTGCCTTACAGCAAAGCAACTAGGTATTTAAAATAGAGAACGTCAACAATTTTTGATTTGATTGAACAAAGACTTTTTTTATCTTAATTAGTTTTCGCAACTTACATCAGCGAATCTCTTGAGCAGTCGACAGCATAGCACCGGCAAACTCTTATTAAACGCATGATTAATATAACTGGTCACTCGAGGCACGACCTTTAAAGAGTCTTTCTGTTTATTCTGCGCGAAGATCAGATGTTCCAGAGGCGTCACTTCAGTTGCCTCCGTGACCATTGGCTTTAATCGTAAAGCGAAAATGACGATCGCTACACAGCGCTGTATCGTTGATATGTATTGGGAACCGGTGCCCGATATCCAGTTTGTTTCGTTTCTTATTACACTTTCTAGTTGATCATTTCCTAAAAGAACAAGAAGAAATTGTTATTACACTCAATTTTTAGTATGTTCAACTAAATAAAGACATCGTTAATATTAAATGGTACATACCAACAGAAATAAACTTCAAAAGTTCCAATGCATTCTCAGTATGCAACAAACTGTAAACACAGGTTTGTTTCAGCAACAAGTTGCAGGGTTTAGTGCTCTTCGGGTCTTGCAAGACAAGCGTTAAGAAATGTGCGCAACGCTGTATCATGTCACGACGCTCGCGAGTGTTGCTGTAACGCCAGCCGTACACGTTCGGGAATACTTCCCGGAGTATTAGTATTAGGCCTGGGAGGATGACCTCAGCAGTAATGCGGTCGTCATTTGAGGTTTGCTGGAAATTAATATTTATTTTGATGACGAGTATCATTGATGCTGAGTAGCATTGACTTCTATTTAAGGGATCACAATTTATTAAGCATAGAATTCGTCAAAATGACATAATGGAATGAGTTTACTATATGCTGACCGCTTAACTGAGACGTTGCCTGAGGTAGCAGGGCGGTGCGGGAGGGGTGATAGTTGTCACAAGTTGACGAATCACTGAGCTCTCGCCACACGTCACCAGTTCAACACACCCCTCCCGCACCGCCCTGCTACCTCAGGCAACGTCTCAGTTAAGCGGTCGGCGTATAATGGCCTATGTTCAGCAGTAGATCTTCATAGGCTGAAATAATGATAATTAACTCGTACAAAGGTCAACATACCTCAAGAAAAGCGCACAGCAGATCAATGTAGGCTCCCAAGAATTTGTAAGTGCCGCTCAGTTGTTCTATCGTGACTAAATAGGATCCTACGGCCGCTGAGTCGAAGGACTCACCGTTCGCGTATTCAATGTGAGATAGTTTTTGGTTCATGACGCGAGGTAGTAGGCCTGTGTTTATCAGCCTAAAAGGAAGAAATGATATATTTTTAAGAAACTCAGCAGGTAAATATATAATAACTAGCTTTTGCCCGCGACTTCGCTCGCGAGGTCAGAAATTATCCCACAAAAGCATATTACCGGGATAAAAAGTATCCTATGTTATAATATGTGTGCCAAATTTCATCTAAATCGGTTCAGCGGTTTAAGCGTGAAGAGGTAGCAGACAGACAGACAGACTTTCGCATTAATATTATTATGGTTGGCTAAATACTCAAATGCAACTGCATACATTTTTAAGTTGTAGCTCTGAAGGCCAATTCTCGTAATTTAAAACGTTCAAAATCTAGTCGCAGTCTCATCTCAGCAACAAACAATTGTCAAAAACTTGGCAAAATGTAGGGAAATTATAGGTATTTTTGACAGATTGAGACTGAGATCAGACTGTGAATGTTCTTACAATTACGAGAATTGCCCCTCTGTTAGTTTGAGCTATATTCCAGCGATGGAAAACTTTTAAGAACATCCTTAACTTTAGTTTTATTTACAATTTAGGGGTGATGAACAATTTAGATCAAAAGAACTGATATAAGAAATACATACCTCAAATGAATCTCCTTAGGAAACACAGGCACCAAGGCAGTACAAACGGCGAGACATTCCACTAGCAAAGCTAACGGCGGCGTATCGGCCCTCATGAACCTGATCAGCACATCAAACACTCCCTCACTGGGCCCAACCAAACTCTTCGGTATCTCCCGACCCTCTACCAATGCTGACAACACCCCCTTCAACACTTTGGTTCCCTGGTAGATCCTTTCCAATGTCGTATTAATATTATTCTGATGATGTTGCTTCCGATCTAATGCTTTCTCAATCTCACTGTTAAAAACTGTCCAGTAAGAATATGGGGTTCTGAAATGAATCATTGTAGCCTCTTTTCGTTCCATTAGAGTGGCTCTGGACCCAACTTCGATGCGATATGATGGGTCCCCAAGGGGGTAATACTCTTTGCCTATGACAGCGTCATCGGCTTGGAGTGACATTACAGGAACTGCACTTGGATTGTAAATCTCTGTGTAGACTGGAAGGTTCTTGAGTTCAGAAAGTAGCTGCGTACAATAAAGTTGTTATTAGATTAGGGCACTTATAAAGAGTAGGAAATATTTAAAAATATAATGTACATACACTGAGATGTGGATGTAACTGGGCGCTAAATAATGTAACACGAGACTATCGCGTATCGTGTAGCGGTGTCGCCAACTCGAAATTTTTAAATCATAAGAGATCCAGCATTTAAAAAATAGTATAAATGTTACTCACATTCAATACACTGCACTTCTCACCCTCAGCTAGGCCACTCGCCAAAATAGACAGAGCACCAAAATTATACGGGAAGTATTCAAGCGCAGTATTCCACAGCGACACGACGCCACAGTTCTCATCTCTTTTGTGCAGCTTCCAGAACTGGCAGTTGATCTCGGGGGATGCAAGGAGGTTGGAACAGAGCTGCATGACCCCAACCTGGTGGCTGAGGGTGCCGTCTCCGTCGAACTTGTCACATAGGTCGTTTAGAAGTCGGAATACTCGCTGTCGCGCGATTAGCGAGCATTTTGACTTGTCCTGTGTAGGAATATATGATTAGGGAGTGTTGGTAAAAAAAAGTTATTTTTTCAAAAATATTATTACTTATTGGAATTTAATTAAGGATAATGATTTATAATGCCGTATCATAAAGATTGTAATAGGACTAATATTTAATATTTTTGATCATACTTACAGAAAAAACTGAGCTATTCAGCATTTGTAGTAGGAATTCAAAAACTTGCATCCTCAGTGCAGTGGCTCCAAAGTGTTGATATTGACTCTCAAATAATTTTACATGTTGATCACTCTGAAATAGAATATCATTACATCTTCTATCTATACTTATAATAAACCTGAGAGTTTGTTTGTTTGAACATTCTAATCTTTAGAACTACCAGTTCCATTTTAAAAATTGTTTTTGCATTTGACAGCCCAATTCCTTAGGAAGGCTATTTAACATCACGCTAGAACCTTTAGGAGCCATGCAAAAATAAAACGAAGCAAACAGTAGTGTGAGTTCCTATCAAATAAAAGGATGCGTCAGATTCGCCTGAGTTTGACCAGTCCTTACGGTATCAAGATTTACATCCTATAAATGTTGGCATTGAAGGAAATTGGCAGATTATGCTTTACAACATACTGCAAAGTTAGGTGCTTTTCTCATTATCAATCATTGTTTAAACTTTAAAGGAGTTTTGCTACAATTGACAAAAAAAAAAAAACAGTTAATATTTGTATTTGGCATATCTTAACACATTCTCTGCCGTGTAGGTTACCAGTGATCGCGAACAATAGATTTTCTATTGTGTCTGTTGTCTGGCAGTCAACGTGTTAAGCCAGGGAAAATTTAAATACCTGAAGAGTGAGCATCATCCAAGTGATAAGCATGGCACTGTGCTCAGCAGTCATATGCAGTTTAGTGAGCTCACACTCAACCAACTCTTTAGTGCCGTCTATCCATGTGGCCAAGTTGTTGCTGAAATATGGTAAACAATACAACATAATTACGTTATTAGTTTTTCATCAAGATAAAGTGCATTTATGGCTTATTGAAATAGATTACCTATCAATTAAAGTATTCTTAGCCTAATGTGACAAGAAACCAAAAAAAGCAGTCCAACATTTCTCAAAGATATATGTTTGTTAGTGACATTGTAAGACATAACAAAATGCTACTTACATTTTCATACCATCTGCAATAACCATAAAAATGCACACTTCCATGTACATGATCCTCATGCATGGTTCTTTGTGCCTCTCCTCCAGCAGTTCACTGTACCCCTGGCTCTTGCCAAACCCATGCTTCCTAAACAATGTGAACAGCTTGTTGAACTCAGACTCAGTGAATATCTCCTCTTCAGCTATATGCAGCAGAATCTGCAAGATTGCCAACTGCTCCCTTAAGTTACAGTCCGCCCACTCCTGTCTAATGTTTTCCTTCGAGAAATCTTTCTGCATTCTCCTTGAAGGTGGCGCTGTGTTCAATAACTTCTCAAACTGACATATGAGGGAAGTTTTCAAGTTTTGAATTCCTATTTCTTTTATTATCTTCTTGAATTGCTCACTATACATATGATTGGGTTCATCTCTAAACTGTACTATGTATTGTAACAGTTTAAGCACAAATAATCTCTCAGCATAGTAGAAGGTCCACACATTTGGCAGTAGGAACACAGGCCTGGTATCAACAAATGCAACATTTTTCAGGGCATTGGCAGGGGTACCGTAGGATATATCACACAGGTAATTCTTCATAATTTCCCATATTTGAAAGCAATCCACATCCTATAAATAGAGAGAAGTTTATTAATTAATACTTATCAAACCACAGTAATGAACAATAAACTTTGTGATAAATTATAAATTACTGAATATGTACCGATAAATGCAGACTTTTTACTTACGATATAGTTTTGTAGTGTTTGTACCACACTCAACAGTTTAGTTTGATCGGCATGTTTGGTTTGCAGCTGTGAAAAGCTTTCAGCTTTGTGTGGCTTGTAACTAGCAAGACCTTGTTTCAAGCCTTCTACAATCTCTTTATTCCCAAGCACGGAAGCTAATTCTTCATTGGAAAAGCTCTCAGATGTGGTCCAGCGCCATAATCGCTTCCAATAGCTGTAAAATTTATGTCCATATTTAAACAGAAAACAAATGTGGTAACATAACATATATTAGTATACACACCTTATGCCGTTTGCGGCCATGATTGCAAATGTTACTTTTGGAGAAATTACGACTATTTAGCTTTATTTTTTGTTAGATTTATTTACAGACTCAAGACTGCCATAGCATTTTAGGTTACAATACAATACACACAAGAATAAACCCTATAAAAAATAGAATAAACCGTCATCCCGCAAGACTTTGACAATGATGTCAACCATAGAGGAAGAAATTTAATAGGGAAATGTCAACTAGCCAGTATACTATTGTAGTCTATTGTAGACTTGACATAAAGTTGACATCAAAGATGTCAACTATATGTCAAGTTCAATTCAGTCAAGTATTCGTCGTTGTCAAAAAAGTACGGTTTCGAAAAACATAAAAGTTTACTTTCTTTCTTGATAGATTTTATTAAAACTAAAAAATTAAAAAAATTCAAGACGCACTCTGAAATAATATCCACTGGAAACCGATTGTATGTGCCAGAGAAAAGGTCCAGAATACGTAAAGCATTGCAAAAACCAAAAATAAAAGAGATCATTCAAATTCTTATTAATGGGGCTGGCAAGTGAAAGCTGATCTCAGATGGCGCCACCACTATACGAAGTTACGAACCCTTGTCATTTGCTTGTCAGTTGTCATTTTAGTTGTCAAACATTTACACGCTTCGGATTTCCTAATTGATTGATTGAAGGGTTTGCAGACTTTTTAAAAATTTTGCGCTGGTTTATGATCCCTGAAAGAGTGATATGCCTTTAGCAAACAAATAATTTATGTATTTATATCAAGGAGTAATACAAGATGGGTCAACTGTCTGGTGAATGATGTTCTCGACAAGGAATGGTCTAGATTCCATATCGAGAACATGGGCGCACATTATTAGAATTTTTGTTCGTGTATTATGGACAGTCTGTTTTCTTTTAAGGTTTATTAAATCGCATTATCTTACATGATGCAGGTAGGTATAGGTTACGTAAAAATAAGAGGAAATAGTTTTTGACGACCTAGTCAAACTGAAAGTAATCATTTTTAATACATACCTGAGTATTTAGGAATCTTTTCATAGTCACTTTCCTTGAAATGTTTATGACACACTCTCGCCCCGCTTTTAGGCTCAAACTTTACTCGCCTTATCGCTTTGAGCCACATTTTTTTAAGTTTCTCATCTCGAGGAAACTGGTGGCCTCCAGTTTCTTTACAATTTCGTACACAACATCTAGGCATTTCCTCAATAATTGTCTTTAATTATGAATTCACTAATATTCCCATACAAAAACTGCTTTGTTATTGGTCTGTGCGCTACTAGCGCCACTTTGACAGTTGTCGGCCCCATTGAAGTAAACTGAAGTGTGAAACTTGGAACGTTTTGCTTAAAGTTTAACGTTTTGTTTTTGCTTCCGTATCTGTTTATAATTGTAACAATATTATTTAATAATAAAAATTACAGTAGTAAAGCATTAGAATACGAATTTATGGTTAAAAATTATTCAGTTTTTTTTTTTGAATACAATAACGCTCTGTGTGACTTTAGAATTATTTTGTTTATTTGCATGTGAATGACATTCAGACATTGTTGACATTTATCAACCGACGTCACCACATGAGGGTCGGCAGCTTCACTCGAAATTATCAATTTTAATTTGGTAGGTTCATCGATATACGACTTAATTATAATAAGCATTGCACGTGATGCTTATACTATAGGCTAACGTATGGATTAGATCTCATTTATTCATTTGGATTTTTGTTGGTTATAGCTTTACTTTCCCGGTGCTTGATTGACCAGCGACATGGCTCCAGCAGCTACTGCATTGCAACCTAAGCCCGATAATGACCCCATAGGCATCAGGGCGGTACTTCTTGGGCCGCCAGGATCCGGGAAAGGCACGCAGGTAAGATAAGTCTGTGATCTTTGACCTTTAGTCCATTACCTTTTTTAAATAAATGAAGTCACCTCTAAATAGGTGACTAATTAACGCAATTTTTTTCTTTGATTATGTTTATGTTATGTAATCGAAAACTTAACTATTTGAGTTTTATTAGTGATTATAATTATAATTAGTTATGAACTTGTTTACAGGTAGAAAAAGGTTTTACTTGTTACAAATAATTATATTTACTGATTTGTTTTTGTTTAGGCTCCTCGCCTTAAAGAAAAATATTGTGTATGCCACTTATCTACTGGAGACATGCTCCGGGAAGAGGTAGCATCAGGCTCAGAGTTGGGTCGTTCACTCAAGAAAATCATGGATGAAGGAAAACTGGTGTCTGATGAAATGGTTGTAAACATGATTGACAAGAATCTTGATCAGCCTTCATGTAAGAATGGTTTTCTCCTTGATGGCTTCCCTAGAACTGTGCCACAAGCTCAAAAGGTGAAGTTTGTTTTACTTTATTCTTATCTTATGTTTACCATCTTGTCTTCTTACTACATTTGTTTGGCATTCTCTGATATTAAATCTGAGTGTGTTGAACATATTTGTTGTTATGTAAGTAGATGTTTAAATTTTCAGTCTGCCGGTTTTAGAAGTTAGGTGCCTATTGTTCTATTGAGGAAAAATTGCAAATAACACACTTTAATATTCATACAAAGTGGTCATTAACAAAATGTTTCAGCTTAAATTCCACTGCTTAGAAATAAAATAGTAAAATGATTGCACTGGAACACAATGATTTTTTAATTCCATGATATGAGTTATCTTATCATGAAATTTATGCTAGTGATAAATAACTAATTAGCCACAGAATTAAAATAACACTTTATTTTTATTGCAGTTGGATGTCCTGTTGGAAAAACGTAAAACTGCTCTGGATGCTGTCATTGAGTTTGACATTCAGGATAGCTTGCTGGTACGCAGAATCACAGGCAGGCTCATTCATCCACCCAGTGGTCGTAGCTACCATGAAGAGTTCCATCCGCCCAAGAAGTCCATGGTAGATGATATCACTGGTGAACCCTTGATAAGAAGGTCAGATGACAATGTAGATGCTCTGAAAAAGCGACTTGCGACATATCATGCACAAACTGTACCCCTTGTGGATTATTATATGAGGAAAGGTCTCCACTGGAGGATAGATGCTGCTAACTCTTCTGAGCAAGTCTTTAGCAAGATTGATAACATCTTCAAAACTAGGATCTTTCAGAGGCAGAGGTCGGCCCAGTAATTTAGTATGTAAGGAAACATGTTTTGTACAAATCTAATTTCCATATTGCAGTGTGTTAACTGTCATTTGTTTGGTTTTGTGAATCTATATCTATTTTAGAGACTGTTTTTCTTGAACAAATACAGTGGACTGGAATCATGGACTTACTTGTTTGATTAATTATAGCAAGATAATACTTTACAAATTTTATCAAATACTAAAACCTGCTGTGACTATTGCTTACTACACAATACTTACTTTGCTTACAGTTGTTGTACTTGCTAATATAACACCAATGTTCTTTATTGGTACAGCAGTTTCAAATAGATATCTACAGGGAGTAAAATAATGAATAACTAGTTTGTTTTTAGAATTTTATTGTTTTCCATTAACTTTGTTGTTCAGAAAAGTACTTAACACAACATGGTAAGCTCGAAAGAAGGCTAATACACATTAATTATATATATCAGGTTACATAGTATACATAATATTTATATGTCCTATGAATATCACCAGCATACTGAATCTGAAGATATCAGAAACTTCAGAATGCCACACTGAAAATAATCATCTTCCATTGCATTCTGTAGTTACTAGCTACATTCATGGAAAAAGTTTGTGTCTAGATTTAAATAATGTTCAAAAGTAATTGATATTTAAGTTATACTTATTTCCTGTGCGTGCCTAATCTGGATAAAGTAACTTTAATTCCTACAGAATAAAGTGCAATTTACGCTACAACTTCAAACATATTTATAACTTTTTCAATAGTGCTAGTCACTCTGAAATCAACTTAATTACCATTATAATGTAAGTTGATATTTGTCTAACTTGAAATAACATCATTTTGAAACATAAAATATTTTAATATACCTACTTTAGGTTGTTTGGTAGGGCGATGTGATGTGATGGAGAAATGCTCTTTTTTTCATATATCCTCGTAGATCAAAAAAATAAATAAAAAAAAACACTGCATTATGGGTTACTGTTATTACCTTCGCACACCATATCAACTCGACACAATTTCAACACTGTCTCAACGTCAACCTTCGGTTGACCGGCTTCAACTCGGTGGACGTTCCCTAGTCAAAAACGCGTCATCAAGGAATAGGTTCGGTTTAAAGAACTTTATTTCTCATTAAGACAATCGTCACTTACATGAGAACAATAAATCTTATTACTAATTATATTATATCAGTGTGGGTAGAAGAAAACAAATTAAAAGAAGTATCATTGACAACAAAATTAGAAGCGAGTTCACTGCATAGGTTAGGTAAGTATATACCTAACGCGTCGTGTGTTGTGCATGTGATTTACTGTGGGTAGAGCTGGTGTCGAGACGTTAAGGTGTGCGATGGCATTTATAGGATATTTGTTAGGGTACCTACAATTAAATTTTATTACAAATAGGAGTGAATTATAGGTAAAAAATTATAAAATTCATCACTGGGTAACTTCACAGCCGTGTATAATATTTGCACTATATGGAATCGAGATTTTAAGATAATTTGAAACGTTAGATACTGGGTATGGTAGGTAGGAAGTTTATATTTCGGTACATAGATAGATACCTAGATACCTACTTAAATCTAAGCTGGATAACAATGCGTATTTTACTATTTAGAAAATACGAAGGTAGGTAGATAGGTACATGCATTAACCTATTACGATTATTATCTGTCTACTATTTATAATAATTTTTAAAAACAAATTAACAATAGGCATGAATTTCTGTTACGCTGACGTCGCGTCGGTCGCGTACGGTCAGTACCAAAATACGCGCCGCTGACGTCAGCTTCGCGGTATGGTGCTCTAAAGAACACAACAACAATGTACCTATATTCACACGCGCGACCGACGTCAGCGTAACAGGAATTCAGGCCTAACTCATAGGAGGAAATGAAGGTACCTGCTTTAACGCATAGCCTTGAAACTCCACAGACGTGTTTGGTACCGATATCTTAGCATGATAAAACAAAAGAAAACAGTCACTACGAAAATGCAGTGAAAATTAATTTGTCTGTAACTATTGTATTTGATACGAAAATCCAACGAGGTGTCAAATTAAACTCATGTTTCACATTTTATTAGCTCATTAGGGTTCCGTACCCAGAGGGTAAAAACGGGACCCTATTACTAAGACTTAACTGTCCGTCTGTCACCAGGCTGTATCTCATGAACCGTGATAGCTAGACAGTTGAAATTTTCACAAAATGAGTATTTCTGTTGCCGCTATAACAAATACTAAAAACAGAATAAAATAAATATTTAAGGGGGGTCCCCATACAACAAACGTGATTATTTTGCCGTTATTTTATATGTAGTGTTAAATATTGTATGGTGGTACGGAACCCTTCGTGTGCGAATCTAACTCGCACTTGGCCGGTTTTTTTTGTATTGATTTTCGTTCCAGTAGTGCGGATGGAGGTCTCCTAGTCAACAGCATAACATTCTGTCCTCAATAAAAAACTGCAGTGAGCATAATAAATCTAGGATGGTTTAGGTAGATACTTTTGTCGAGCTAATTTAATAGTTGTACTATACGTAAGTACTATAGTATAATCATGTAAACAGCGCTAAAGTCGATAAAAGGTTATCAATGATAGGTACCTATATCTAATACCTATTTACATAAAAGTGATAGTATGCAAGCTCATAGGAAGTAAATAAAACACAAAATAAATGGACCGATTCAGTGTAATTGTGATCATTTTCAATAGGTATAAACGTAATTTTATACAAAAGAACAATTATTATAATAGTAGGTACAGTTTATATGTAGATTTGACTTTACATTACAACAATGAGGTGTTACTGAGGCGAAACAAAAGTAAAATAAAGTGATATAATCAAAAAATATAAAAGCAAATGAAACTTCATTATACGCTAAATTGATAGTACCTAGTTAGATCGTAAAAATAATTCACGCCGACTAGCAAAACACATTAACATTTGAGTGCAATCCTCGAAGCATTACACCAGTAATATTAAAATTTCCATGATTTAGATATTTAATTTAACTATAATAACGTATTATTTGCACCAAATGACGTATTTTTTAAGATACTGAGATATGATATAACAAATGATATGAAAACGGTCGATCATAGAATAGACGTAGCTTACCAGTTACTACTGATAAAAGACAGTAAATTATTCGTAGGTCCCTACGAAGGGGAAAATATTACTATACAGGGTCTGTCATGGGGAATTGAGACGTAAACACGTATGAACACCGAAAGCTCAACTAGCGTCAAATAAATAACTATAGTTAAAAAATAAACGTAGATTATATACAGAAATGATACGATACCAGTCACAGCTACTTAACAACGTCCTACGCAACTATATATAGCTTTGGATAATCGTAACGACAACACGTTTGGGCTAAAACTAATTTACAATAAAGCTTTTTAGAACAACATTTACATACATTGAAAAATATTAACAAGTGGGGTTCCGGGGCGTTCGCTACTGGTGCTGGAAAACAACTTTAATATTACACCTTTACCAATATTTTAACCGAATATGATTACGAAGAAGACTATCTGAGGCACTTGGTCTAAACATTTACCAGATTTAGTGACGGTCAGGTCTTCTACACATACCCATATTTCGAGCTAACTGGGTGACTGACCGGCGTCTCGAGATGACAAGAAAAAACGAGCATTAGATTGATTTCTGCCAAACTCTGTGTAGACTCCGCCAAATAAAGTCGTTTTGGAACAATAGGCCGAATAGTCTACTACCGGTAGTGTTGTGTGACGGTACGACCGTGCCGCGGTGTGGCCGGCAGGTGTCGCGGCGGCTCAGTGCTCGTGCAGGCGCTCGTGCGAGCGCGACGACGAGCGCGACGTCTTGCGCTGGTCCAGGTACGCCGCCGGAGCCCAGCCCTCGCCTTGACCCGCTGGGGAAACAAACATGTTGTAGATCAATTAGCATTTGATTATACTAGGTCGGTATAAGCAATGATTTAGGCTCGCTGGCACCATAAATTATTAAATACATTTAACACTAAACTTTTAATAAAAAAAAAAAAAACATTTCTGTCAATCATTTGAAGTCCACAGAGACAGAGTAACGTTTTAAAAAAGTTTAACGCCAGACGCATTTAGTGAATGGTGCTCTAATGATGCTGCAAGCGGGCCTTAGAATTTTCGGTTAGTGACTCTCAAAATGATAACACCTTTGCGCATTTCGCATTATGTAGTTTATCTAGACAAAGTCCCTGACGACCAAAGTTAGCGGTAGACAACTAACACGTATATCTTACTGGGGTCGGTCAGTCTCGGCAAAGTGCACTCCCAATTTTGCAATGTATTGGTCAATATCATAACTTTCACTTTTGAGAGTGATAACATCAAAATTGGAATGTTATTACAAATCGTTGCCGTGCACTAAAAACCCCCTTTTTTTTCTTTTTATTTATTTGCTGTGGAGGAAACTTCGTAATGAATATTTAGAACAAGTGTGTAGACGTACAGCTCTAAGATGCTTCACGTTCTATTGATGATAGTTAAGTAAGAACCTCGGAAAACGTCAAGGACGGCCATTTTTCAAACAGTTTTACTTTCTCCTACAAAATAATGTTTATTGCAATCACGAGGTTTTCACTGCACGGCGAAGATAATGGTCGTATGGTTTGTGTACCCACACACCGCGAGGCTACGTACCCGCAAGCCGCACGTACCACCAGCCGGCGCAGCCCACCTTGAGCAGCTCGGCGTGCTGCCCCTCCCGCAGCGACACCTCGCTGGGCCCCACCGCCGTGTAGTCCGACAGCGCCACCAGCGCACACCCCACCGCCTGACACATGACACACCTGTTACTACACTTGTGCACACAACTCTACACTCTAGCTTGCTATGTATTACTGAGATGTTTTATTGTAGCTAAGGATCCTTTCAATTTCAATGGTTGTTGCAACTTCTGAGCAGCGAAACTTGTTCGCGGTGATGTAACTAACTGTTCAATGTAGGTGAATGACATGAGCGCATAAAGGAGAACGGGAAAAAATCAGCTGACCCGACCGCGCCCTCGTGACCTATAATGACCTCTAAAGCTCTTTTTCTTTCCGAGTGTATTTTAACTAATGGTTATGATGTCATTTCCTTTGATTTGACACATAACCTGGTTTTGCAGGAATTGATCCTTACCAGGAACAACATCGCTAGGGACTATGATCCAGAATTATCAAAACAAAATCACCCCTGTATTTGGTCCCCCAGCGATAGTGTTGACAGCGATGCTGGTAAGGAACAAATCCTGCAAAGAAATGTCATTGTGGTACCTAAATAAAAGGAAATATACCTACCAAGTTTTGTATAACTTTGACTACTTTCATTTTCTAGAACTGGTCTTTAAAATAAACCAGAGGGGCAATTCTGGTAATTTTAAGAACGTTCACAGTCTGATCTCAGTCTCAATCTGTCAAAAATACCTCAAATTTCAGTACATTTTGACAAGTTTTTGACATTTGTTTGTCGCTGAGATGAGACTGCGACTAGATTTTGAACGTTTTAAATTACGAGAATTGGCCTTCAGTTCTCGTTACAAAACCTATTTAGGTTTTATTTTTGCTATAACTTTTTCCTATATCCCATTAGAGACATGCTAAGAACTACAAAATGGTATAATATGTGTGGTCGTTATTATTGGTGGAGAATTGGATCCACCATACTTTTCTTGCATAAAATTTTGGAATTTTTGAAAGTATTATACTTATGATGATAACAATAATTTATGCTTCCGTGCGGTGGATTACGGCCCACTCCCTCTCACAGAGAAGAGGCTTGTGTCCCAGCTCTCAGCAGTGGGAACGTTATTGGCTGATTATGCTTATGCTGTGCTTCCGTCTTGTTGCAACAATCGCTGAATTAAAAGCACCCTTCAAGATTTCATGGAGTCCAGTTTATGTTTCTCTACTATATGTTTTAACGTTGCCTCGACTTTTGGTTCCAATGTAGGTCCAGAAAAAAGTGTGTTGTGTACTGTCTTGATTCTAGCGTTATAATGACTGTAGCAATCATAATATAGTAAATAAATACACCATTCATCCTGTACATCGATCAACATGCATTCCTTCACCACTGGTCAAACAGAGAGCGTAGAGCCACATTGAAGTCAAATATCACACAAATTTTCATAACGGCTATGATGCGACCCTTTCAAAATTTTGCCTCGCTCATTCAGACTACCCTCAATTTAAGAATTTCGTATTGTTAAAAGCTAGACACCGATTCAACCATCTTTTGATATTAAGTTGTTCATAAAGGAGCTAGATATTTGACAGTAATTTGACTCTGATCCAGAACACAAACATGCATTTAAATTCTGTAAAGTAAGTATAGGTACATAGTGAGTACAAAAAGTTTCCTTTTTGTATTTCCATCTAGGTACCAGGTAGTAGTTTTGTGTTTGACCAGACCATGCATGTTAGTAAAGCGATTAGTAGAACATTAGATAACACTCATATTAATTAAATAATTGTTAGGTAAACAGTTATTGTAGTCATAAACAACAGAGATGACTGTCACATAAAATACTTTTAGAAGATAGATATAGCACTATGTTGACATCAAACGTAGGCAGATATTACATAATAATATATAGATATAGACAGTTTCCAAGTAAGGTATAGTCGCACTAAACACTCCAGTAATAAATAGTTATAACATTGATATAAATACGTCCAAAGTCCAGTTGATTCGGGTGCTAATAATCTAAAACTGACTCTCATATTATGAGCTTAGAGAGTTGTAAGCTATAACTATAAATTGAAGGTATTTGATTAGACATTTAATAATTATCGTGTCGGTAAATTGTGAGTAATAAAACATAAGTAAGCAGATTAATTGTCACACGTTAACACAATTGTTCACTATTCGATAAAAAAAAGTAAAATGAACAATCATGTAAGTAATATGAGCCAGTGTGTGGGTCACCTAGGGCACGTATGTTAGTTTAAAATTTTCTTCGGATTTAGTTAACCTTGTGACCGCCTCAGTCATGTATATAAATGACAAACCAAAATGTACCCAGCACGCCACGTCCGACTACATGACAGACTTTGACGCCGAGGGCACGTTTTTGATTTTTTTTATGTGTGGCGGTCAAAAGGTTAAACTTGGACCATCTCAGATTTAAAATAGGTTTGTAAGCTCATAATACGTAAGAAATCAATTTTCAGATAAAATAAATACATAAGTATCTAGTAGTATCAGAAAACGTGTCACACTGAAGTAAACAAAACATTACAGTAAAGCTATTGATTGCACGTCCAAAGCGGTGGTCAGTGAATGATGCAAGCTGTGATGCCGTGCTCAGCTGTGTCCAATCACGCTACTTATGTCTCTTCTCAACCTCCTTGGTCATTACATTAGGTACTTAGACTGACATAAATTTTGAATAATAACTATAAATATACGAAGATTCGCTTTGATATCAATACGGGACATCTGCACTAAATTATTAATTGGTTCTAGTGCACATAAGATTGCGCAGTTTGAATCAAGCGAGATACCTATTTATTCATCTAAATATATTTATGTAACTTAAAATAAAGAAGATATATGTATGTATTACATAATATACAGCGTGTTTCCGCTAAATGTTTCATGATATTGTAATACAAAGATAAAAATAATAATATTGATCGACACTGATGTATAACATTTAATCGAAGCAAGCGCATAATTTAACATAAAAACCAATAAGCACACTGACAATGAGTGACATAACAAAAAAACATGACTTACACGATAGTTAATGTTCAGCGAAACAACCGAAATATCCACGTTCTCTTTGGTTAGATAGTTTAAGCTTTGGATATAAACTCAGTCTTTTCATTATGTACAAAGCCTCTACCGGCTGTATGCTCGAAACATTTATATTATTCAGTACTGTGACACGTAAAACGTGGATGTGGCTTGTGCGGAGCCGGCCACTGAAAAGAACTGAACCATTCTGTGGATGGTTCCGTTGAGGCCGACTGCGACGGCCTCCGTCACCTGTAGAACAATACAACTTGAGCATGGCTTCGTTACACGGCGCCTGGTTACAGTAGCACACCTCTCTCGGTAAGTGTTGGTACATGTGAGGTGCCTCGTGGACCGTGCAGTTACAAAATTCATAAGTTTTCAGTGCTAGTGTCGCTAAATCATTTAAAAGGAACTAAAAGCAATGATGGCTAACTTAATTTTTATGCTGTGAGGGCGTGAAACCTATTGGACTAGGGCAGGACGTTATGTTTTTAATCGTATATCGAGAATTTGTAGTATTTGCATAATTTAAACTACTAGATCTAAGTAAGCAGATACTGCAAATTCTCTGACGATGCGCATGTTCTACCACCGTTTGACCAATATTTGAATCCCGTATCCATAATTTTGACAGTAATGTTATCGGGAAGCATCATGTGCGTGGGGTTGCCAGCGTTGTCATGCGCTACCCGTGACTATTCAGCCCGCATTCCTTTAAAAATACACTTTACACTTACATAAAGAGTGGGTTTCACTTCACTCAACACTGCAAACCCAAAATTAGTTGGCATTAATTTAAGAGAGCCACGTTTTAGTAAAGCTACCCCGACAGTAAGCACTACAGTCCTATGTTAGTACTCGTTACCGGAGAGGACATTACTGACATTTACTGTGAACATAAGTTATGATTTATTGACAGGTAAATTTTCTTTCTTTCAATCCCTTAGACCGACATAAACTCCCCAAACAAGTCACATTTAACAAACAAAACAAATTAATTCCTGCTCAGATTTTATCAGATCAACATTTAAATGCTTTAACAATTTCATTATTCGGAAATATTGATTGACTAAGTATTTTTTCAGTATTAATTACTTTTAGTCTTCAAAATGGTGATAGGCCTTCTGCTACGTTAGGCGGACGTCCGCGACGGATGGTCGGCGTGCCTGTACCTGGGAACCAAAGAGCACCGCTACTTGGCGCGGGTCGTCCGTCGGAGAAGTTAAACAAAGCTGAGAGCCCGTCGCGGACGTCCGCCTAACGCAATGGGCGGCTATAATGTTAGTTAATTTTTTATGGATTTTCTTAGGGCGAATTTCACTAATGAAACTGAACGCAATCAGATAGTCTACATGGCGTTCAAGAGTTGTCAGTGTCATCATTGTTGTGCAATATTGCCACACTGTCAGGTCAGCTCTGTACTAGGCCTTAGTCAATCAAGCTCCGTGTGTACCCCTCCCACACGTCGGGCGTACATACCGGCGGGTGGTCGTCGTCGTCGTCGTCGTCGGAGGGGTCGGTGGACCAGCACGGCTCGTCGTGCGCGTCGCACGGGGCGGCGCGCGCGGCGTGCGGCGCGCCCGCCTTGTGCGCCTGCGCAGCGCCCGGCGCGAGCTCCCACGAGCTGGTTTGGATTAGTGTTCTGTGGGAATACAAGGTTTGTATCTTTTGCTATGCTCCTCAGTTCAATGACAAAGAAATAGTGTGATAGTGCAATCGTGTTCTGACAGTTGAGATTGCTTTCTACAAAATATCTCGGAATTACCACCACGATAACAGACGCCGTGGAGCATCATTTGTATTATTTTCAATATTCCATTAAACATTTTATCTACACCCATGCTATAAATCCTCTATAAAAGTTTCTGAAACAGCTTATTGCTAACATTAAAACAACCAGTGTCATAGTAACCATAATATCATCCAAACGAGTGTTATAATGTATGTACTAAATTTCATAATGCAACTCCTTTTCAAAAAATGAAAATAACATTGTCATGCACACGCGTTCACTCCACAGCGCCGTAATTTAAAAAGAACATACCTAAAGGTTATTCGAATTCATGTTTTATCCCGCCGCCGTCGGCCGCCATTTTTGTTCGATATCAGTATTGCAAAAAACTGTTTCAGAACCTTTAAATAGGATTCATATTACGGGTGTAAATGAAGTCTTGTATGCAACTATACTTAATTAGGTATTAGAATACTCGTATGATAAACTCACTTTCGTGTTTTAAACTCATTATTATGTACCTACAACAGCTTTAAGCTATTATTAATATTTTAACTTTGTAAGTTAATTGTTAGTTTCATTGTGCAATTGTGCATGCTTTAGTCTCCTATAAGTGAACGAGTACACCTACTTAATACTTGTTGTTGCTTATTATGTAATGTTGTGTATTGTAGATGTTTTATTGGAGATCCTAAATAAATAAATAAATAAATAATAACCCTAAATAGCAATTTTTTTCCAAATAATTTCATGGTCCTTATTATTAATTCTACAATCATATCATTCTATATTATATACATTATTAGTAAGTAACATGACTGAGTTAAGACTGTCATTAGTTAGTGTAATTTTTTTAAGCACTAGCTCATAATGTCGTGGCATCACATACATAATTTTAGCTTCAATTCAGCATTGAAGCCAAGATATATTAGGAGCAGCACCAGTAGCTGGGCGGTACCTGTGCTGCGCGCTGTACTGGCGCACGCGCTCGCCCTTGAGCTCGTTGAGCTGGTCCAGCAGCACGCGCTTGACGCGCTCCACCCAGGCGCGCTTGACGTCAGCGCTGGGCGCGCTCAGCGTGTGCACCTCGAGGCGGCCCTGGCGCCACACCTCGAACTTGCGCGCGTCGCCCTTCACCGACTCCGTCAGGCCGATTTGGGACATCTGTGTGGGGAAAACAGGGTGTTGTTGAATTATTCATGGATTGTCCAATGAAACATGTATCCTTTACATTGTCCCTTACCCTTTTCAACAGTTATAACAAAAAGGACAAATAAAATAAGAGATTCTAAAATGTGTGCGCAAGTGCGGCTGTCGTTTAAAGTTTACTTCTGCCAATTACATTGCTCTGACAGAAGCGTATGTCTTTGTCGTGGCGTGCACTTTTCGTCCGCACGCACCTATACGAATTAGTCTACTATTATCGCACCTGTAAGTCATGTTTGAAGTGATAGGTGGCCTTATTATGACTGTTCTTGGTGCCAGGCTTGCAGAACAGCATGGCCTTCTCGTAGAGGAAGATGTGTCGTCGCCGCGGACGTATCCTGAGTCGTATGTCACGCTTGTTCTCCGATACCACTAGAAAAGAACCCTGCATCAGCAGCTCGCCTTGCTGACTTAGGTCCACCTAGGAATAAAGATATTAAAGTATTAAGTAAGTATTTTGGTAATATCTACTTCGTTAGGAATTTCTCTGACTATTTTGAGTTGAATCATAGTGATGAGTAAAAACAAACAAAAGTGCAGGGAGAAGTGTCTAACAGTAAACTTCGCCGGTAGGGCCTACTTCAATGTACGGATAGGCACTAGCAGCCAGATAGATCCTTAAATGGATTAGAATGTGTATGAAATTATCTACTACTTACATTACAAATTACCAATTTTCATCTGAACTAATTTATAGATAATTATATTAATGGGGATATTTATCTTCTTCTTAGCGTTTCGATGACAAACTATGTATTATGATTATATTGTCGCGGCCTAGAACTTGACCACTAACAAGCAAGATGCTAGCTTTAACCAGTAATATTCAAACAATAAACCCATCAATCTTATGAAAGTGGCAGGAAAATCAGCAGGTAATTGATTTTATAACTGTATCGCATGCCGAAGTGCAAAGCAAATCTTCTGGTCTATAATGACATGCTTGACTAACACTGTACCTTGATTTCAATATTAATTTGCACGCTAATTTGAGCCTTATAATATGAGGTATTATTAAGTTATTAACTACAAATTATTTATTACGAACATGTAAATTCCTACAAGGTTATAAATAAGTATTTGGGTATTATCTTCTACGGAAACACGATATGGCTTGCGGAAAGATAATGGTAAAGGCAAGATGATGGTACATTTAGTTCTCTTTAGCATAATTTCACGCTCCACCTCAGTTCCTCAATTTTTTTTAATAATGTGTTCGAGTTCGAAGACCGTTCGAGAATCGTTTATGTTTAAACTAGATTCTTAAATTGCTATTGACACGGAACTGCTCAATTTACTAATTCGATCCATCCTAGACGATAGGCAGAACGAGACGATGGTTATTGGCAATATTATAGCAGTACATTATCCGGTCTCTTCTGATATAATAGTTTTAGTGGATAATATTAAATTATTTGGTTACCTACACTATATCTGCCAAACGAATTTGGTATAATTTTAAACTTCTAGTTTTTTTTCGTTGGAGAATATAATTTAGCACAATCAACAACAAGGCTAAGGTACCCTTTTTTCTTATTCAGGCATATTAAATCAAACTGCTAGCAAATAGTCTCGGTGGAATTACTCAATTTAATACTTACAGGGACGCCAGTGATGGCGATCTGATGCATGGAGTCATTGACGCATTTGAGTACCACAAGCATACAATCCAGCGCTGATTGTAGACCCGTCGTCATCGACCCGCATTCGCCATACCGAAGCAGATCCTGCACACACAACATCATGGTAAGCATTCAAAGGAACCGGTAAAATGTTTTGCTAAATCTTTTCTGTATGGAAAATAAAACGGTAAAATGTGAGTAATGTTGTGGGTGGAGTTTAACGAAACCATATTGGAATTTAAAAATAGCAAATAGGAAAGCTAATGATAGCCGATATTGACAGTAAACCGCATGAGGGCAGCGTCTGACAATGGTATAATAACCGGTGCGAGGTGCATAGGATCAGTCATGTTTAGTTCATTATTTATTTACTGAGCATAGGGCGAAACTCTTATCTGATCGATGATCAATATACTTTGTTAGGTAAGGCGGGAATAGTTGTAAAAATTCTGTTTGATATAGCTAGACGGAGTCACGGCAGACGGCGTACCAACGAGGTGACCAAAGATAAAAGGCATCTTTTTGAGAATTGACGGAAAGAAATTAACATTGGGAATTTGAGAGAAGTGGTGGGATTGGGGGAGGCCCTTCTTTCCAGGCGTGACTCGTGGGCCAATAAAAGTTACCATGAAAAATTGTCCTCAATTTTAAATAATGAAAAACTCATTCCGTATTTATCGTTGATGACAGGAGCAGGCAGAGAGCTTGACAGACAAAAGCATTCCTTTTGGTTGAGGACTCTTTTGCTAAATAGACGACTTTTGAAATTTTACCCAGTAGTACTGACCTTCAGCAGCAGTTGGTACTTGGTGATCCGCTGCACCGGTTTCAGTAGGTATGCTGCGAGAGGAAGCTTGTGTCCCAGTCGCAGCTGACAAGCTTGTAGGAATAAATGTGTGTCCACAAGTGTTTCACGCAGCCGCTCTGACCGCGGGATGTTCTGGCAGTAGTAGCTGTATAGCCGGAAGAATGTGTCCCTCTGATGAAGAAAACAAACACATTGAACAAAAGGAAGAACTTATTGATAAAGAAGAAGAATAAAAGTGCCGAGTCTTTAATTATTACAAAAAAATATTCAATGAGTTATTTCAGACGCAGTAGGTAACTATTTACAAAACGCGTCTTAGCAGAAGTCAGTCAAGAATGGTAAAATCCGCGCGCGATGAGAATGGGATGGAACCTTGTCAAATTAAATCGAAAATGACAGTTCTCAATTTAAATAATTACACAATATAAATCTCGCATTTAAAATAAAACTTGAACAGTAGCTCGACTCGACTGCTCGAGTTTTATTTTAAATGCGAGATTTATATATTATTGTGTAATTATTTACTTGAGAACTGTCATTTTCGATATACTTAATTATATAAATAAATGCAATGGAGTGACCATTGCATAACCAACTAAACAGCACAAGTGGGAATGTTTAGGGAAGCACATTACTGTAACCGCAATATCGGATAATGCAGTGAATTAATATTTATGTGTTGAAAGGGTAATTTTAAGTGGAAACGGAAAGATTGTAGGAAGCGATCCGTAAGTTCCTTGAAATAGGCTGCTATTTAGCAACACAGGAAACCGGAATTATGAAAGGTCTTAATTGTATTTACGGACGAAACAATTACAAATTAACAAAGATCTTATGACGAGAAGCACACGTGATTGTAAATAAACGTACCTTTTCAACAAAACATAAGGCAACAAGCTCTGTCGCAGAAATAGATTTCTCTAAATCTTTTAGGAACACGTCTTGGTGGAATGTGAACAGTTCGTGTAAGTTGCCGAACAACACGTCGGCCTGGCCAACTAGTGCTGCAGGCAACAGGTGCTGATTCTCTGGCTTTTCGATCTCTTCTTTGTAACCCTGAAAGGAAAAAAGTAAAATAATTATTACTCTAGCAAAATTAAAAGATCGGGAATCTATTATTAATCGTAAAAACTGGTGTACCGAGTTGAAGAGTGATGTACAATGGCTAATAGTATCACACCAGTCCTGCAAGCGTCTATCATAGTCTTCATAGATGGTTTCCAAGCATTTACATTCCGAGGGCGTCAAACTGTGATTCATCTTCCAAAACATAGTCTTCTTCTTTAACACCTGTAGCGTCGACGTCCAATTACTAAATGTTTGGTTGCGATTTAAGCTTTGTGTCTTTCTTTTATCATTAACGTTGCTTTGTTTCTCATTGCAAATTCGTGAAGCGTATGCGTAACTGTAATGGTTATTGCTTGTAGATTTGAGACATTTGTTTGGTTTCCGACATGACAAGGTAGAGTGTAAGCTACGTACGTAACTATCGGTGTTACTTCTTCTACACGTTGTTGAATCTCTTTTACTGCTATGCGTGCAGTGAGACACTGATGAACAATGATCTTTTATAGTGTGGTTCCACTCTTTCATTATTCTTTTGTAATCTTTGAGGATACTTGTCAGGATATCCCCTGAGTCTTTACTGCTTCCCATTGTATTTCTTAGCTCAGTACAGCTAGATGACTTTAACTGGGAATCTTTTGAAACTACTGAGCTAGACAAATATTCAGGTGTTGATAGATCCACATCTAGGCACCCATAGAGAGGATTCTTTACCAATTCCGGAATATCTAGTACTGTATGTGCAGAGGTTGTGAGAGATTCTCCGGTTGTGTCCTCGGAGGCAGTGACCGCGTCGGAATCCGGCAAGTAAGTTATTTTTTCCTCACTTTTTTGCATGTACTCGTAACCGGGTAGTGTTTTACCGTAAAAGAAATTTCCAGTAAACGGTTCCATACGCACCGGTTTGATATTACGCGGGTTATATATAACACGACTACTTTTTCCCACATCACTCACTGATTTCTTACACTTTTTGCCACGGAGTTTCCCTCTTTCGAACATAGATATTTGGTTAGCGTAGTCACTGAAGAGTGTGGAATCGGATGCTGCTCTGCCGAGTCGTTTCTTCTTCTGCGGGGTGGGGTTATCGTTTTTTCTGTAGTACCACGAGTAGGAAGTGCCGACGCTGAGGTTCGCGGAAGATTTATGGAGGTCGTATTTTCCATATTTCATGGTGCAAAGGGAGGCGAAGTGTAACAAGCGACCGAGAGCCTGCACTGGCGTGCAGCTGGCGAATGAGTAGCATGCATTGCGTTCCGCTCGAGGGGCTGACGCAGTCGGTTGCGTGCGATGCATCCAGTGCACTAGATAGACGTACTGAGCCGTCTCGCCGCGAGCTGTGCGGCGGGAGGGACACAAACATTTAGCGCACGCACTACATACATGGGCAGTGGCACATTTGTTTTTCAGAGCGCGGCGATGGCATGGAGATATGCATGTGTTTTATTGGAACTAATCTTCCGTGACAGTACGTTGATTTGATCTAAATAACATCCATATAATTTGCTGCAATTTGCCAGGCCCTTTTATTGTGATGTATGACGATAACTACAACAGGAAGTTATTTATTACTGTTTTACATGTGCATCTAGTTTGGATAGTTTTATAGCTACTTATTATTACGATACATTGTGATGATATGACTTTCTTTACTAATTAATGACATGCACCTCGCGTGCCGTATGATTAATTTCGCCGGTTATGACAGTTTTGGGTTTTATGGTTCATTTAAGTGGTGTGTCATATAAAAGCGTAGCCATATTGGGCAGAGCTATCACCACTGTTGAGTTACGTGTTCCTGGCACCAGAGAAAGGCGTGTTTGCTTTCGCTTCGTATTCCAATTCTGACACTATGAGAGAGTTTGTTCAACAGGCTAACGGTCTTGTTTTTATATATAGACATTTTGACGCATGACGTCAGGCGACAAAAAGTGCGAGCATCCGTTTCAATGAGTTACATCCTTTATCCTGGCATCTGGGCCGCAAAAATGCAGCGCTGGATGTGATTTGTCAGCTGTTGTGGAATTCCGTATCCGATTTATTATTGGATTGATGAAATAATGCTTATTGGTTCTTCAGTAGATTTATAGTTGTCATCGCTTCTAGTTGTAAGCTATTATTGACGGGCTTCTTAGGGTTATTTGTGTTAGTGTAAGTAGTTTGGGAACTCACAGAGAGTATGGAGCCGAGTTCCTGCACATAGACGCGCTCGGTCTGCATGAGCTCAGCCAGCACATGACCGCGCCGCGCCCGCCGCGCCTCTGCGTCTTCTCCGCCCGAACTCTCCGAACCACCTGAAGTCTCCATCTGTTCATCACAATAATACGATAATGAAATGTGTACTGTTTTATTATAATTATTAAATGTCATTATTGGTACAATACATGTAGTTTAGAAGTAGGTATACAATAAGTGACTAGCATAACATAAAATAAAATTTATTGTCCTAGGTAGGTAATACATTAAGGAAAGTTTGACAAGGAACATAAATGATAAATCTACTCTTTATATAGATACGGACCTATTACAGACATAATTTAGTACTGTATATACACATTTGTCTACAGAACAACATTTAAGTCAAGATAGAAGCAACTGTTGGAAAGTTCTAAAAAGCCGATTTTCTTTTCCCTAGCCATTGTAAATAAAGCTTACGCACGTCTTTCTTTCGTAATGTAAAGTTGTCTATCCCATTCCCTTGTTGCTCATATACAATAAATTAAGCTTTCAATATGAAACATAGATAGGTATGTCTGTGGTAGAAAATTACCAACTTTGAACCAAACACTGTAACAACAAATAGATAGCTTCTGTAGGTTGATGATGATGAACTTTGAGTCATTGACGTAAGTACTTAGAGTGTATGTAAAACAACAGTATTGATGTAATCACCGTTTACGGCAAACACTAGTATAGTCTTTTCAACAGTTAGGCTAAATAATTAGGTAGGTACATGTTAAAATAAATTTGTTCACAAAAGGTAATAACTGCGCAAATATGTGAGTACCTACCTCTGAAAGCCTCATGAAACTCACAAAATTAAATAAACCTATAAATTAAACAATAACGTGTTTGTTTCATTCCGTCTTGTTAGAGTTAATGTGATATGCTTTACATTTAATGCGTAATTTTTGTGAAGACCCGCTACTTTTTGACATTTTTGTTGTTGATAGCCAAGATGTCGACGACGACGTTCGTCTTGACATTCTTAAAATTAAAAAAAATTAGGGCTAAGGTCTGTTACTTGACCATGTCTTAGCAAACGAAAAAGATTTTATGGAGGGGCAAATCTTTGGTAGGTTAGAATAAATAATTAGGTAAGCAATTTGTTTCGATATTAGCAAATCTAGTGAGCTTTTCTCAACAAAAATATGTAATAGATACCCAGGTAACGCATAAAACGTGTACACTGTTGTCCGTTGTGTCTTCACACAAAAGATAAGCTTATTATTATTGGCAGTAGACTTCACTACTGACAATAATAATAAGATTCTTACTCAAGATTGGAATTCAGCTGAGCAACAGTTGAAGTGAAGAGTTTAAGATGAGCAGCTAACTTGTTGAGTGCTAAACTTTATAGGACCACATTATAACGCTTAGTAAAGTGTGCAGCTAAATTACTTACAGGTTTATGTTGTTCTGAAAAATCTTTGACAATTTTATATCCAGTCTTGAGCACAACGTTTAACGTATCCATAGTTAACAAAGAACTGGACTGTTATCACAAAAATAAACACACTTATCACAAAAATCACCTAAGTTGTCCACTGTAAAGTGTTTTCTAGAATATTTTTAGGCGTAATCAGTTTGTTGAAAGTTGAACCCGAGCACATGGTGTCTGTGTCTGTTAAACGTGTGTAAGAATAAGGAACTGATGGCACTGGGCCGGGATGAGAAGGGGCCGCGGGAATACGTTGGGACCGTAAAAAAAGTTGTAGCCTCCACTTTTGTGCAGTGAAACTGGCACGGCAGGTGCTCTACTTTATTTATACGGCGATAAAAGGGACAT
Organism: Gortyna flavago; assembly: GCA_963669345.1. Lineage (NCBI taxonomy): Eukaryota > Metazoa > Arthropoda > Insecta > Lepidoptera > Noctuidae > Gortyna > Gortyna flavago. The sequence goes on from OY770126.1 coordinate 5,818,214, forward strand.
CGACGGTTAGCCGTCTAAAAAGCTTGTCAACTATGTATCCTCGTTTTATGTTTGATTTATTTTTTAATATATTAATGTTACACGGAAATAGATGCAAGGTTGTAAATTCAGTCGGATGAACGAACGTGAAATTAAATAGCACGTGCTATTTATAAAGATTAAGAGATGAGTATAAGCTCAGATTATAAAAGTATGAGGAAATCTTTAAACTATAGAACTGCGTTTAAGTGTGAATATGTAATAAAAGTGTTGCGTCGGTTTTAAAATATTCTATACTATTGACGAAATAACATTTACGAAAGCTACAATAAGTATTGGGTTGGGTTAGCCGTTTACCTTATAGCTAGAATAACTCAGACTTGCGTTTTCGCTCGTTTCAATTGCGCAAACAAAATTTTTGCATCGAATTAATTCTGTCTTACATAACAGCTGAAGATGCTTGTTTTTGTTTTTTTTTTTTTTTAATAGCCGATAAACAAGATCAGTCATTTGTGTAATAGGTAGCTGTGATGTGTAATAGACGGACATGTAGACACAGTAGTCACACAAATAGAATGTTAATTATGAATAAAAAATGTTACGGATCGATGACCATTTGATTTAATCTATTAGTAGAATTCTGAAAGCTCAAATGGAATGTTACTTAACAGGATATGAACGCGTTAAAAGATTTAGTAGATATTACCCGAATCGCTTTAGCATGTCAATAGGAACCCAAACAATAAACTATGTACTTATGCTTTTCCGTTATTAGAAAATGTTGAAAATCACAATAGATATTGATTCAGGACGTTAACGGACTTTATTTCAGTTTAAAAAATCTCATCAAAAACATAAATGTGAAATGAGAGCCAAGTTCAATATTATGATATATATGCCTTGGTTATTGACTTCAACGACACAAGAAGTGAGATCTTAGGATAATAGGTATATTGAAGCCTATGGTCTGACTTGGCTAGTCTCATATACGAATTATTATTAAGTACATACCTACTAAAACAGTCATGGAAGAGCTATGTTCGATTGCTAGTTTTTACCAGCAAGCCAAATTTTCGGAAGAATAAAATAAGACCTTACTATTATTATATAATATTATAGTATTTTCCGAAAATCATAATTTCTCAAAGTAGAGCAGTGTTCCTGCTGGTGGCAGTACAACGGTATTAAAGGGCGACGCTGCGTGCAGCTACGTGCGCCATCACAACACTAAACACGTACAAACACTCGTCTGTGTGTGTGTGTGTCTACACGTCTGTGCCCGTGTTTGTAGGCCACCACCACCTGCCAACATCTACGTACGTAGTTCCAAGGGTCTCTCTCTACACGTTTTGTACTCAACGCTATTGATCTGAAATATTCAAGTCGTGGTTCATTATTTTTTTTTATCTCGTTTCTTTGAAACATCTGTGGATTTCCTTTGTTTTGTGTACGATTCGGACAAGAGGTAGAGCACGTGCTGGTTGGAATATTATTAGTTTGTAGGTATGGATGTAACAATAGGTTTTGGTATATAAGATCAAGGTTAAAACATTATAAGTCTATACAAATTAAATGACGGCCATGTTAGACACGTATTCCCGTCTATATTCATTTCGAGTAGGTAAGTATGACGTTGTATAGCGAATAAATTTTAATGATTCATTATAATTAAGTATAAGATATTAATATTTGCATACTAACATGTACTTAATTCAAAAATATTTATATGTTTGGCGATTTACCATTATCCTGCCTGTTATATTGTGGGATTGAAAGTTTGTATGAAAAGCCGTACGGCGTAAACGCTCTTAAAACAGTAACACATTGCTTACCTAATACCTAGGCTAGGTGGCATTAGTTACGGTATAAAAACGATTAACAAAGTTACTCCCCAGTAAAAACGAAGTAAGTAGTCGTTTTATAATGTCAGAGTCGTTAAATTTTACTTTCGCGTGAAAAGTCAAGGCATTTTTAAGCTAGTCGTCATCTCGGTAGTCACTCCCTTTCTAGTTATATCATCTTTCACACAGTCCATCCATTTATTCTTTGGTCTTCCCCTACTCGTACAACCATCCTCATTATGAAAATGGACGATTGATTAATAGAGTAGTATGGAAGAACAAGATATGTTGCGCCGACCCCAAATAGATTGGGAATTGACGATATTTTCCTCATTCCTCCGCACAGCATGTCCATACCATGGTTTGTTTGGTAGCTGAGAATAAAATAAAGTGTAAATAAAGGGCAAAACATCGCAAGTGAAGGGTAACCTTGATTCACAGTAAACATCTTACTACTATCTGAATTACCATGGGTTTTCATTAGGTATAAAAATAATGTAATTTATAATTCACATTCCAGATTGTTCTCGGTTTGTTATCATATCGCAAGCGAGATTTGATGCGGTGTAAATGAAAATATGGCGGCTTTATTAATCCATGACCCACGACAGTAAATGCACTTGAACTGATTGACCATATTATGCGGTCAATTGCAGCGCGGCGGCTGCGCGCACGTCGTATGCTGTGATTCACTACGGACTCGTTGAACTCAGTGTGATGCACTTATTTAATTGAAAATGAGTATCTACAATATACGTACTTATACACAGTTATATAAAGTCATCCTTTAGTAAGAAAAGAGGCGTTACTGTTTTGGAAGTTCGGCTCAGTAAATTGATGGTGTTGACCTCTTAACATTTGTACACGCCGCTCTTACCCAAGTTTTCGTACACACAGCATAGTAATTTCAGTCACTTGAACGAAAACCCTACAATGGATTTTCCTAGAGTTTATTATCTCTCTTCTTTCGTTTTCGTCATGTTTTTCTTATCTAGTTATAAAGCTGTAACGTAACGTAACTAAATAGCGTTCGCATTTTACCGTAGCGTCTTCTACGCAGCACCATCGCAGCTTCTACGCGACCCTACGCAGCGAATTCGCAGCATCTACACGTTCCCTACGAGCGCTACGCGTGCCTACGAGCGCTACGCGCGTGTCGAAATAAGTAGCATTATATAAAATTAATCTTCGATTTAATTGTTCTAGATCTAGACGAACAATCAATTCCGAACGAATGCTGTGATCTGTGAGTCAATCTTGACAAACACAAAAACTTATCATACTTTCACCTAAAAAGTAATGAAATAAATTATTAAATTGTACTTACTTCAAACATTTCTTTGATTTTATAATGTATTCTATACTTATCATGGTTTTTATTGTGACTTAAAAGACTACTATCACAAACAATGATTCTATAATACAAGAAGTAGGTATATCTAAATATAAGTGTGTGGTTGTTGAATAACCAAAACAAATGTTTATTAACATAGCATTTATGACAGTAAATAATTCAGTTATATTATAATTAATATGATACTTATAATGTTTATTACGATTATAAATTGCAATTGTCAAGTAAGTAACAAATATTTTCAGAACTTTGAGTAGATCAAAAAATTTATAAGTAAGTAAGTAAGTACATACTAAAATTATCATAAAATTTTAAAATGGTTCCACTATAACTTAAGATTTGTTTTTACTGACTAAGTTTTGTTTTGATTACCTAAATTAGAAACAACAATTTATGACAATCTGTGATCGATTTAAAATGGCGACAATATTGGATGCACTACTGAGTAATATAATAATAGCCTCCCAAAGGCTATAAAAATACGTGTAGCCGCCAGTTTTGGGAACTTTTTCAAACACCTGTGGTGAAAGATGGATTAGGCTATACACACTACTAGTCACGTAATTCATTATATTTCTTACTATTGTTGATAACTATGTTTTTCAGTTAGTGTTATAATTATGTCTTATGTGTTAATTTATGTTCTGTTTCTTTCCGTTGACAAGTGGGTACTTATATGTTAGAGAAATGGTCCAAGAGATTAATGTGACAACAATAATTTATGTTAATGTAAAATGAGTTGATCAAATACTTTAAAACAAGCTGCCAGACTGCATTCTTTGTCCTTCTTCTCCATGATGACCTAGTTTTGGAACGGACAACTAGTTTTCTCATAGTCTTGCCTGAATGCGCTTTTTTCATAAAATCCTTTCCCTACACACCATATTCATAGATTCTTTCATACACAGTAAATAACTAGTAACCATTCTGACACTCAAAGCCTGCTAAATATACAATATACAAATAGTTTTCGTCCCCTTTCTAACACCTGTCATGCGCCTCCGCCCGCCTGCCTACGCGCGCCTAACGTTGCATCTACGCGAAGTCTAGGCTGGGAAATCGTCGAGTTATAAGGCACTATCAGTACTTACTTAGTATTATTCTTTGTTAAGGATTATAATTGATAATTATAAAACTTAACATAATTTTATTAGGCAATAATTTGATTGAATTGACGTGATTTCTTCCGATATCTGTAAAAGAAAAGGCTTTGCCGTCATGTTTCTCTTAACACGTTTAAAATGAGCTTAGTAAATGTATGTCGACGCGACGCCTCAATAGCTTTATCAATACAAGACCCAACTTTTATCTGTTCCAATTATGTACCAAATATGCAAATAATTATTTATTCTAATTTTTAGGCATGTCTTTCACTTCCGTGATATGCAACAATCATGGTTGACGTTAGCGACTGAAGAAATACGCTTATTAAGTAGGTAATTGTAGTCTTCGATTACTAAGGATCTATATTCATAATGAAATATTTAAATCAATGATATAATAATAAGTTTATCGTTGCGTATTACAAGATATGGAGATGGCAGTCGCATGCGTTAAATTAACCTCTGTGTTGAACGGAAAGAAAACAAACTGGAGGTAAGTTTGTCATCTATTCTTACACATAGAATAAGTACTAACTAGTTAAACTATGACATGACACGAAGCCCAAATCGCGCGTTTCTCAACATATTCCCAGGAACAACAGTTGCAAGTGCGTGGTTGTAACTGGAACGCTCTCCCGTTACGCCGACCGTTACTGTGATCACGGCTACATAAGGAACTCATGTTACTTTACAAGGAATCAATTTATCTTATTTTTTTTTAATTAATGCCTTTCGTAGAAGTGATATCTTGCAATTATTGGAAGACATTTGTGGTTTGCTGACGCACGACGCAGACAACTTATCTAATTGATGTCTCAACGCTAAGTAGACGTTAAACGTTTGAAATACTACATTGATTTATTGATTAACTATTTATAAAACTGTATGTTGACCTCGATGCCTACTTTATCTACTTACTGTGTCCCTTAGCAAAGACATCTGCAAAGCATGATGCCATCTTATTTGATTCATCGTTTCACCTGGTTTCACCGCACTTCATTTATTAAAATAGTATCTTGAAGATGTTAAACGTGGATGCTTTATTTGGAAACAGTTTTTTTTTTAAATTATTATTATGTCTCGTATTTCTCTATATAAGTTACATAAGCTGTATAGTAGATTATTAGGTAACTGGGTAAGCGTGCGATCGATACTCAAAGCACTTTTTTTTTTTGAGATATGATATTAATCATGCGCTCTTTCCACATAATTAAATTCAAATATATACAAATTGTGACAACAACGCAATCAATACTGCGACAAAAAAAATTAATTTGAGAAAATAATTTGTATAATATCTTTATACTTTTTACTAAGTACTTACTGCACATAGTACCTAAGTAGCTATAAAATCATGGGAATTAAAATATTTATTATAATACTCTTCAGGTATATTATGAATTACTTGTATTATCGCACTAAGTGGTCATTGACATAAAAAATAAACTTAAACAAGAAAGTTTGTATGATTAAAGAACCTCATCTACTTAGCCTGTGTTCACTGAATCTAGACTTCACGTGAGATTATCACAAAGAGGGATCTTGAATGTCCGTATTGTGTTAGTATTTTAAACAATTTTAGCAGGTAATGAGGTAGATAAAAATGTTTGCGTCACACGATGTTTCAGTGATATGGAGTTATTAGTACCCACCTAATTATTATACAAAACAGGAAGGAACTTCATAATCTTGCGGATGAGATTTTTGATAAAAGCTTTAACCCACACGCTAGTTTTATAACTTGTACTCAGTACTTGCATGGGCCATGTTAATTAACCTCTCATTTCTTTTTACGGAGAGGCGAGATGAGCATTGTGCCCTATGAAAAAATAGCAACATGAAAACATTTGGTACCTACGCCAAATATTTACATGCTGCTGTATTTACGGCAGTGGTAAAATTTTCGTTATCTTTTATTCTTCTATTCGATCAAATCTAATAATAAAGAGGCGTGCATTAATCAAGATTAGGAATTTAAGTGATGAAGAAGAACTAATAACAGATAATACATATAATAGGGATCAATAACATGGATAACTGGACAGTAGTAATACACATTTCAACGATACAATTTAAATAAATAGGCAAATGCGCCAGGTTAGTGACGATACATTAGTTACATCGAACAAACACTCACTGAGTTAAGTTTCCACGAGAGCTCTTCCACAACTTGAGCCCATCCCATTTGAAAACTCTTCACCCTGGGCAGATTTAAATGAGGCTTAGATCTGATCTCCACCTTTGGAGAGGTAGGTGTGGAGTCGTTACTCGAGACCCCAATTTCAGCTGTCGATACCACCTTTGGTTTCAGCGAAGCAGTTATCGAGTTCTTACCCGAGACCCCTATTTCGACCTTTAATGCCACTCTCGGTCTCGGCTTGACACGTATCGAGTTATTACTAGAGACCCCCGTTTCAAACTTCAATGCCGCCTTCGGCGTCAGTAAGTCAGGTATCGAATTCTTATCAGAGACCATCGTTTCAATCTCCGATGCCGCCTTCGGCTTTGGTAAGTCAGGTATCGAATTCTTATCCGAGACCCCCGTTTCAAACTTCAATGCCGCCTTCGGCTTCGGTAAGTCAGGTATCAAATTCTTACCAGAGACCCCCGTTTCAAACTTCAATGCCGCCTTCGGCTTCGGTAAGTCAGGTATCAAATTCTTACCAGAGACCATCGTTTCAAACTTCGATGATACTTTCGGCTTCGGTAAGTCAGGTATCGAATTCTTATCCAAGACCCCCGTCTCAAACTTCGATGTCACCTTCGCAGGTATCAAATTCTTATCCGAGACTCCCCTTCTAAATTTGGATGCCAAATTCGGCTTCGGTAAGTCGGATATCGAATTCTTATCCGAGACCGCCGTTTCCAACTTCGATAACGATTTCGGCTTCGGTAAATCAGGTATCGAATTCTTATCTGAGACCCCCATTTCGACTGTTAATGCTGCACTCGACCTCGGTGAAGCAGGAATCGAGTTCTTACTCGACACTCCCATTTCGAATGTCAATGACACTTTATTGTTCGTCACAACACTGTCACTTTCCGATAGTTCTGTTGGTCCTGATGACGTCATTGTACCATTGCTAGTTCTTTAAAACTCCGCGTGGCACAGTTGCCGCGTTCACCAACATACGGAACTGAGTTTGGCATGAAGGATAACGCATTTTGATTATAAACAAACAGATGACATGAGCTCAAAGATAATGCAGTAATTTAATTATTTGCAGATAAGTAAATTGTGTTAGATAATAATGGGGTCGAAGTGTATTCTTCCGGTAACAATTAGTGATAATTGTAACCAGTTGAATACGAATATTGACAGTGGAATTTAATTATGGTTATTTATAATCCCTGAGTTTGATATTCGTCGAGCGGCTTTGATTGAACATCCTAACGGGCATCTAAAAATGTGAAAGTGTTTCTCTGATTTAGACAAGTCGGTGCCGATAAATGAATCTAACGTTTTATTAAGCTAAACTATTGTTGTTTAGTCTCCATAATTAATCAACTGACTTAAGGCAGATTACCGACAAGGATGATACTTACAATAGCTGTCCTAAAGAAAGGAAAGAAAGAAAATACGTTTATTTGCGGCAAACATTACGTAGAGAAAAAATAACAAGTTGGTGGATAATATGCGTCACATTCACGCAAAACGGGCATCGTTCAGCATAACGCTACGACTCTATGCAATGCAAGACAGAACCCCAGTGCTGGTTTTCAGCGACAGCAGTTGACGTGAGGAAGTCAACCGGTCCTAACTATCATCTCCTGGAATAATTAAAAATTTAAAGATTTATTCATTATTTGTATATTACACAAAATCAGTAGGTAGTCAGTACTTACTTCATTCTTTAAAGTTATCAACATACGGATGACGAGATTAACGAAACTGTCGGAAATGAATTCGATTGACCTGGATGATGGCTCGTGGGTTCGTTCGTACCGTTCCGCGACTATGTTTTTGTTAGTCTCGATCACGGAGTAATCAAAACAACCGGTCTCGCGGAAACGAGACAGGAAGTGGGACAGCGCTGTAGAAACTCGAAACTTTACATGCGCGCCGACATACAGACGACCTTCAGATTTGAATAAAATGAAAAGCCAACGACCGAATTCTCAAAACACTCTCTACAGTGCTGGTCGAGACAAAACTTCGTGATAGATTGATCGAATGAAAATATTTGTAAGGAACGTTTTGTTTATATATACGAGTAGAAGGTAAAACTGTTACTTAAATACTACGGAAGCGAACAAAAATAAGTAATTATAAGTAAATCACGTTATACAATGTTTAACCATCATAAACTCGTATTTATCTCATCACCATCAGTTATGATCATTACAAAATAATCATAATTATTTAAATTTGAAAACAGCATAAACGAAACATTTAATTATTGGAGGCATCTAAATAGGTACATAAACAAGACACATAATAGGGTAGGATGTACCACGGAAGTTCAGTTACATCATATACGTAAAAAAGACAGATATAATTGGCTTGAACTGTGACCTAAAACGAGGCACTACGGCAGACTTTCACAGGCCAGTGTTTTGAAAGAACTCGGAAGTCTCGAATGCCGAGAAATAAATTCGCGTCCACACAAGTAGAGCTATTGAGGGCTTGAGGATCTACGGTGCATACGTAGATATCGACTGACTCCCATTATTAGGGTGAATGATGAAAGTTGGATAGGGTCAACGTGGTTTGAATTGGTAAATTTTGTTGATCATGAGACCAGGAGGACCGAACGAAAACACAACGAGGGCACAGGACTAGACATATTATCGAACATGAGTAAAAGCAAGGAATATGGAGATATGAACGATCCCTAGTTAGTGTTGCTAGCTGGTCCTGATAGAGCAGTTTTTGAAGAACCCTACACAAAAACTTAAAATAAACCAAAACCATGGAAGAACAATCCAAATATAGGTATTACGAAAGCACGTTCATAAAAACGTATTTGCAAGTAATACATTTGAATATTCATAGCTAAAAAAACGGGGTTTTGTTACCGGTAACCCATAGTTTTACAGCGATTTATTATACACACAGGCATGTTCCATTAAGTCTCTTTTAACGTAATCATACACTGTCTCTTGAACTGGTTTCACCCGTTTTGCTAACTCCAGAACGTAATCAATACCTTCATGCATTGCCGTCATGATAGTTCTGTTAAACCAGACTACCTACAAGAAAGTAATTGCATCATTTTACTCTTTTCAGATACAACTATATTTAATAAAAGATATACCGGCATCTAAAATATTATTAAACGTGTAAATAGAAAGGAAGCGTACTCGTAGGTATAATTGTAAAAACGTGTTTCATTGCTTGGACATAATCAGATGAAATAAGAGTACCTAACTTGCTTGGCTAATGTACTATACGAGTATTTCCGGGTGACATTTCGCTAGGCGAAAAAGTACTACAACCACTTTCTACGGTCAATTGAAAATTACTAATGGACATGCTTTTGTCATTTATCCAGTTGCTTTCAGTCGTTAATGCTAAACGTGAACATGATGCGTGCATTAGTGGTGACGATTTTGCTGTGCGGAGTGCGACGATCACATCCGTTAAACCTGCGACACATTCAGCGAGGGAAATAGCATCGTAAAGTATAAGTACGTGTAAAAAGTTGCGGTGCACCAACGCATGGTTACAATCCCGTTAGCTCCGTGACAACAATGGAATTGATTCTGCAAAGATCAGCACTAATAAGCTCATGTAACGCTATAAATAATGAACAGTTACGCTGGGAAGTGGGAACTCATTACAGATTCATGTAGGTACAGATTTATGTCACTTACAGCAGACAGATCAAAAGATTCACGAAAGCCGTCATGCACGATCGCAATAAGCTCACAACGGTATATTGATCGCACAAGCACTGAACGAGTATTTAAATTGATTAAATGTGGGCCGTCAATTTCAAGTAATATTTAGTGAAAATCTGCTTCTTTGCCTGTATAAATAGAAGCTGGATTAAAGGACAGGTACGTTACTGTTAAAGGGTAAATTTTAGTAAGAAGACAGATGAAACTTTAGTAAGAAGACTGCCTAGGAAAAAGGAATATATCTATTGTTGTATCTATTATACAGCATTATATATTATATATATATAGCTATATTATATATATATCATATATATCATATATATATTATATATATAGCTATGTATCTATTTTTGTGCCTATATTATTTTGCGCCACTGTCAACCCCATTTTTTATATCCACGCAATCACTGTCCATTCCAAGGTTGCCTGGAAGAGATCGCAGAAAGCGATAAGGCCGCCCATTGTATGTTTTATATTAATAATCGTATTTTTTGTTATTTATTTTCTGGTGTACAATAAAGTATATATAAATAAATAAATAAATAAGGAAATTCAAGACAATATATATACAGGGATTGTAGATTAAAAATTTAAACGCCCCCCAATGGAGTGAAATTTTTATACGACCTCTTTGCGGCCCAGTGATTTATGATTAAAATTGATAAATGTTCAAGTCGAAGCCCAGAAGTCGAATAAGTTTACTTTCACTTGGACCAACATATTCCGTTACTAGTGAGAAATCGGACTTCGCAATTAAACCACAACGAACTGAACGAGTAATTTGTGTGATTGTCCAGTTTTAAACACAGGAAACGATTGTAGAATGACTACTAGACACGAAAGCACGTGCAAAGAAGAATAATACTGATAGAAAGATAATTGTTTTCATTTTTATAGATGAAACAATAAAAAATTTGACAGCATGTATAGGTTTAAGAAAGTTATATTTTTTACTTGAGTTTATCGTAGTTTACCTCTGCATTCAATAATAGATAATTTAAATAAGTATTTAAAATATAATATAGCACATTGAATGCAGCCGCAGCTTAATAATATGACAAGCATGTAAAGCCAAAGCTCGAATAAAAACAAAATGATGAAACCCGTCGACATGCTCATAAAAATGGGTAAGATGCCGCTAAGAAAGAATTTTTAACCACAGACCGCATCCTTGACGGCCTAGTTGAAACAAGTTGAACCACCGCACCCCGGCGGACGAGAGTTGGGATGGGAGTATGGTATGGGAGGCTGAGCAAGCCTGGCTAACTGGTAAAGAGCGCCTGAAAGGGCAACGCCCGGCCACATGTAAACAAAAACAATATTAAATTCAGAAATAGAGCTGTCATTAATTCAGGAATGTGTAGATTATAATTTTAAACGGATTTCAATTATGCACTCAAGTTTGTATTTAAAAATAAACATTGAATAATACTAGGTATAACATTATAAAAAGACGCTTTGCCTGCGTGTTTGTGTTTTCAAGTTGGTTTTCGATAATATCAAACACGCTATTTGATAAATAGAATTTAATTACCAGATTACCAGAGAACGAAATGTAACTTATAACTTGATACTTTATAATATTTATTATATTTTTTTGCTTATTTAATTGTAAATTTATTCTAATTTTTTGGATATTGTTTTACATTCTGTAGTTGCTCTGACTCACACCCTGACTTATTACTTGTATTTTTTTTTTTGCATGAAAATCGTTTAATTTTACCATATTTGTAAATATGTGAGCACCATGTATCTATCAGATAATTAATTTATATGTCATGGTTTCATTTTTAATTCTTTTACCTATCGTGGTATAGTAATTTTATTTTAGGTGCATCGTCTTCACATATTATTTATTATATAATTGATGTACTTATGCAAAATATTGTAAAACATTTTAAAAGAGTAACGGTGGAGTTTCTTGCCCATTCTTCTTCATACGAAAACTACCTTTTGGAATGGGCGACTAGAATCAAATCTATTTCATAATAATTTTTGACGTTCAAAAGTGCCTTTTCTGTGCCTATTTGAAATAAATGCTTTGACTTTGACTTTAAAGTTCAAATAATTTTTGGTTGTGAATAGACAGCAATGAGTAAATCTGTGCAAATCATATCTGACGAGGCAAATAATGTCAAGGCACATCGGCTATCATCATTTGTCGCGGCGGAAACAATGCAAAATATTGTCCTGTTTAGTTAAACACTGCAGTGTTTGGATTAATTATTGTTTTACTGCAGTACTTGGGAGTATGTTGCATTCTTAACGTTTAAAATCATTACACTTTATCGAGGTCGTTTGCTGGTTATTTTGTACAATTTGCTTACACAATTAATTGCTGAATGTTCACTTCATAATTCGGCACTTAAAATATGAATTTATGCGTACATTACAGGAGCATTGAGAATGAATACAACACCGGTAGTAAACGCGTTATCTGCAAAGCTATGTGTTAATGGCGATGCGTGTTTGTTTCTCAAACATGTGTAGTTAGCACCTCTACGGACGCTAAACAGCTCTTTGTTTGCTGTGCTTGCGTACAAGCTAACAATAAGGGTAGTTATTTTCAAAACTTTAATCAAAACACATTTTTCACCACCTCTTTTTGTTTTTCTTTTGTTAATACCTAAGCATGTTATTTGTTAAGCATAGAGCTATTTGTAGACAACTTAAAGTAAAGAAAGTTTAAAAATTGTCATATTGCAGTCGTATGCAGATCAGTTGAGAATTAATTACGTATGATCTTTATTGGAACGATCTAGAAACGTAGACATCACTCCCCGTTCATGACGAATTCACTGCGTATATTTACTTTCACCTTGCAACCCTAAAATCGGAAACATGTTCACTACAACGCAACTTTGTATTTTTTTTATTACAAGTATTCACTTTGCACTTTTTTGTAAGCATTCTATACCTATCTTAAATGAATAATGTAATTTGCACACGCGTGTGGACAGTCCGGTGCCCAGGAAAACTGATGAATTAGAGTTAAATAACACTGTATTAACTTTCCTTGTTTGTCATTTTATAATCTATTAATGCTTGCAATATTTTAACTTCATTCCTGCTATGATATCAAATTGTCAATAGTATTTAGCCCTTTCGTCCGTTGTCTTACTTGAGAGTGGACGTGTGTTCGGTTTACGCATAAATACGTTAAAAGTGTATACGAGACTCTAACCCGTAACCGCAAAGTTAAAATGGTCAATTTTGTTTAAACCTAATTAAAAATATTAATTATTTTGACCGGTCGTCACACTGCCTAAGCGCCGCTGATCTAACGCATCGAACGTGCTCCGCCCACCTGGGGAAGCAGGACAGTTGCCATAATTGCCATCCCGCTTACTCGCGCGCGCGTGCCCTGAGTACTATCGCTACAATCCCCAAGCCTATTTTCGTGTGTTACGGTCTACATTGGATTGACTTGCTACATATTACATACAATGCCCCGCATCACACGGTCGCCGCCGGCTACGCCATTGCAGTGCACCAGTGTAGTGCAAGCAAAGTCAGATTCGGATATTCCCCAAGCGGTATTGAGCAGCCCATTTGATAGTGTCAACACTACGTCACGACATAAGCGACCTTGCCCGGAGTTTTCGCCTGGTAATGAACTTCAGGACGTGAAACGAGAAATACTTGAAATGCTCTCGACCTGGAAAAAAGAGCAAGAGGAACGCCTTACTAAATTTTCGGCTGACCAAAGCACTTGTCTCTCGAAGCTGGCCTCCGAAATAGCTGAACTGAAGCTACAAAATAATGCGATACAGGAGTCCAACTGTGAGATTGTAAAATCTATGACATTCATCAATGAGCAGTATGATGACATGGCGAAGCAAGTTGAGGTTTTGAAAAAAGAAAACCAAGCCTACAGAGACAACATTCAAATTTTGGAAATGAAGATACAAGACCTTCAACAGCTTTCCCGGACGTCGTGCGTCGAGATCCGCAATGTGCCCTTAACGGAGAACGAGTCAACATCAGACTTATCTACGATAATCACTAAGATAGGTGCAGTAGTTGACGTGCCCCTAAATAGCACTCAACTGCGCGACGCGTATCGTTTACCCGGAAAACCAGGCTCTGTGAGACCTATCATTGCGGAATTCACTAATGTTCCGATTAAGAACAAACTCATCACAAGCGTACGTGACTTCAATAAAATCCACCCCAATGACGGCCGTTTGAACACACAGTGCATTGGTTTACCCGGTGACCGCCGTCCAGTATATGTTGCGGAATACCTTCCAGCTAGCGCTAGAAAACTCTTCTATGTTGCAAGAGAATTTGCAAAACAAAAAGAGTACAAGTTCTGTTGGACGGCAAATGGAAACATATTCATAAGGAAAATCGAAGGAGCAAAACAAATTCTTATCAGATCGGAACAAACTCTACGAAATCTACAATTGGATACGAACCAATGACTGTTTATTATATTATTCTGCTGGTCTGCTATACATGTATCTCATACAAATCCGAATATAACCAATACTCAAAAATCAAAACGTAAGTTCTCAAACTTCTGTATATTTTTTTGTCAATGTAATTACTTTTTTGTAACCTTTTCATGCATGTCTGCTATACATGTGTCTCATACAAATCCGAATGTAACCAATACTCAAAAATCAAAACGTAAGTTCTCAAACTTCTTTATATTGTGTCAATTTAATTACTTTTTTGTAACCTTTTCATGTATCACTCACAAATTTGTTATACCTATACATATAATACAACCTACAATTATTATTAATAATGTGCACCATACCTTATACTCGCAGTTGTACACGCTTTATAAATCTCAGTACTTAACACACACTATTATTACAAGTTGTTTATACACCTTGCACTCAACTGATACCATAATTAATACACCACATCAATACCACTACCGAATACACTTAGCTTTTTTGTGTTGCGGCCTACACAACCCATCGAGACATATATTGATACACCAACTTATTTATTCTAATGGCTAACTTAGCACAAGTTATTGACGAAATCGACAAATCGGCCTTCACAACTAGCCTAAAACTGTATTCTATAGATGAATGTAGGTTGCACCTAGGCAATACAGGATGTCAGTACTCGGTTGTGGTTCAAAATATTCGAAGTATCAAAAAGAATTTTGATGATTTCGCTGTTCTTATGAGCCGGCTACTTTTTATGCCCGATATAATTATTTTAACAGAGTGTTGGCTTAATGACGGGCACGCCTGTTTCGAAATTGATAATTACGACTATCACTGCTCCAAAATTTACCTTAACCAAAACGATGGAATAGTTGTTTATACGAAATCATCTCTCCAGGCTTCTGTCGTAGAACCATCCTGCAAAGACTCGAACTGTTTGATTGTCAATGTTAGCAACGAACTATCTCTGATAGCCATATACAGGTCACCTTCATTTTATAATATAAATAACTTCTGTGAATCCTTAACTGAACTGATGGAAACATGTACGGCAAACACCTGTGCTATTGTAGGGGATTTGAACATTGATATAAAATCGGGTAGCACTGACAGACACGCCACCGACTACTTAGACATAACTGGTCACTATGGGTTTTTTCCGGGACATACTTTTCCGACGCGAGGAGGCAACTGTTTGGACCATGTCATGATCAAAACCCAGAAGCCGGCTACTGTAATTGTATGTGACACTGGCATAACGGATCATGAGACGGTTATCTTTGGCATTCACCGAGAATTAGCTAGAACCAGGGTTGAGAAACGACATACGCGAATTGACTACAAAGAATTAAAAAAAGATATTGAAAACGTAAACTGGGATTGGCTTCTTGAATATTCAGATGTTACTAATGCATTCCAAAAATTCGTCGAAACACTTTCTAGTAAAATTAATCAGCACACCACTACTCGTGTATGTCGCAGCTCAGATGTCATTATCAAGCCATGGATTACTAAAAACCTTCTGAAGTGCATAAGACGACGTGATTTAATGCACACGAATGCGAAGAAAGAGGAAAATCGCGATAATCCTGTAATTCAACATGAGTATAGGAAATATCGAAACTTATGCAACAATATATTATCCAATCTGAAACAAGATCATGACCGTAAACTACTAAAGGAAACTAACGGCGACTGTAAAAAATTATGGTATGAAATTAAGAAAATTTGCAATATCAAAAATAAAAAAACTGGTAAGTCTGAGCTAGTAACTGATTGTGGCAATCCAGTTGACTCACTAAATAACATTAATGATTACTTCTCAACCGTTGGCGAAAACCTTGCAGCCAAAACTCTTAGACAACTCGACATGACTGAAACTGAATTGGCCTCTAACAATGAGCAATATAGTACGCTAAACACTAGTCCAAACTCATTCTTTCTTGCTCCGGCTGACGAAAAAGAAATATCTACAATTATAACTCATCTTAAAACTACGTCAGCATCGGGATATGATAAGATTAATAACGCATTCCTCAAGCAGTGCTCACATGTATTGGTAGGGCCGATTGCCTCCCTGTGCAATCTAAGCTTAAGTACAGGTGTTGTACCCGACTGCATAAAAATTGCAAATATTTGTCCAATATTCAAATGTGGAGATCCAAAAACTCCCGCAAATTATCGCCCAATTTCTCTGCTGACAGCTCTCTCAAAAATCCTTGAGAAAGTTGTCAATAAGAGACTACTAGCATACTTGGAAAAAAATAAGCTACTATCGAATAATCAGTTTGGCTTTCGGGTTGGCAGGTCCACGGAAGATGCAGTAACGAACTTAGCCGACTATATAACTTCGAAACTAGGTCAAGGACAGGCATGTACTGGGATCTTCCTGGACCTTGCAAAAGCCTTCGATACGATATCCAGAAAAATCCTTATCAAGAAAATTTCACTTCTAGGAATTCGTGGCGTGGCTTTGGACTGGTTTACCTCATATCTCTGTGATAGAACGCAAAGAGTTGTGCTGGGGGAACATTGTAGTAACTCATCCACTGTACATTTTGGTGTTCCCCAGGGAAGCGTGCTGGGTCCCACTCTATTTATTATTTACATAAATGGATTATGCAGCATGAACCTTCCACAGGCAAAAATTTTCACCTATGCTGACGACACCGTAATAGTTTTTCATGGGAAAACATGGGATGAAGTGCAACGCGCGGCTGAAAGTGGAGTAAAGGCTGTTGCGAACTGGCTCCAATATAACCTTTTGACGCTGAACATTGAAAAAACCAAGACAATCAACTTTGCTATATCCGAACGTTCATCCCCTAATTTAGTATCTTGTTTGCGGCTGCACTCTTGTATTAGTCCCGACCAGTGTTCTTGTCCTTACATTGAACAAACTGACTCTATTAAATACCTAGGAGTCATTGTGGATAACAGATTGACGTGGTCCGCACACCTGAGCGCTTTAAAGGGTAGGATTAGAACGATGCTGCGTATATTCAAACAACTAGGCAGGATTGCTGATGATTCTGTCCTGAAGATGATTTACTTCTCCCTCTGTCAATCCATTCTCACCTACTGCATAGTAGCGTGGGGCGGTGCGGGCAAGACCTCGCTAATGAAAGTAGAACGAGCTCAACGTGCTCTACTAAAAGTTGCCTATAGACGACCGTTCCGGTATCCCACGAATAAACTGTATACTGAAGTGGGAGTACTAAGGGTCAGACAGCTTTACATACTGTCTGTTACCTTACGATTTCATGAAACTGCCTTGAGCACTTGTATCATCTCAAGTCGTAGGGTAAATTGGGATAAAATCAGATGCCGCAAAACTATCGGCAGAAGATCTTATGGTTTTATGGGACCTCACATATACTCAAAACTCAATGGTCTACACAAAATACTAAACCTAACACGAAAAAAATGCAGAGCAACGGTAACAAAGTGGCTTCTTACACTGGACTACGATATGACAGAAAGTCTCGTAGTATAAGTAAAACTCACACAGATTGACAAGAAAACACATAAGGGCACTCGCTTACATGCGTACCTATAGCATACAGACACCATATACAACACCAACACAACTGACACAATTACACCACACTCTTTTTATGCATATTTTTAGTTTTAAGTTTAAAGATGTACCTTATTATGAATGTTAACGGAACGAAGGACCCTGGATCTCACAACACAGGGAATCCTAGTGTGAGGTCCAGGAATTCAATCCACTGGAATGTAATCTTTAGCAAATAAATTTATTATTATTATTATTATTATTTAAAAAATAAAAAACCCAAAATCTGTTTGATAAAATTGAGAGCAATTTCAGTGCAGATCATTAAACAATTTTCACATATTGAGAATCAAAAAATATACATATTTCGACAGACTGCTGCTTTGAAATTTTGTATAGGTACAGAGCCAAAGTATTCATCTCGTCGATAAAAAATCGCGTGAGTTATCCAATACATAGAACGTGAAAGGCCAACATATGGTAATGTGGCTATTAGAAATCAGAAAACTGCTAGCTCGTACCGTTTTGACGTCTTACGGCACGACACGGCGGACGCCGGAACAAATGGTATGCCATCAGAACTATCTTTTTTCAATCAGCTGTTGTATGTGATAATTTTGGAGTAGTATTATAATCACGATTAAGAGTAACACACACAAGTATAAAACACACATAAAGATTATAATAACGATTTTTTTTTTGATTTTCGCGTCGGTTCTCAATTTCTTTTTCGTATTATTTGTTTAAAAACCATAGATAAACACCAAAAAGAAAGCAAGCTCTTATAATTTATTTTATTGTAAGTATAAAACGACCTAAACGTTTTCCCAAAAAAAGATTGAGTAAACGCTCTACAGATCTATTATAGAAAAACTATTATGTAGGTATGAGTAATTAATTATAAGGTAAAGATTTGAACAATTTCAAAATAATTGTGTGTAACGTATGTGACACGAAAAGTTTCAAGTTTTGTGACATGCATCCTAATTACGTATCAACAATCTGCATCATTTTGAAAGATATTGCTAATCCATTGCTTCATATATTCGAAAAGTTTGTCTGCTCAACAACGTAAATAACGCAATGAATGTTGTTGAACTGTCAAAATGCTACTGTTAATGTGTTACGCTATTACCCCGCTTACAAAATATAAAGAACGAACGCAGTCATCGAATATCAAAATGATGTCATAAATAGATAGGTTTAAATGTTCCTTTTAAATCATAATTATTACTCTGGAGTTACATCCTTAATGCTCGAAGTGAATTATAAAACAATTGACAACAATAAATACCTAATTATTTCATAACAACACGTCAACACGACACCAATAGTCAAACAAACATAAGCAATCGATTGTCCCTATTGATAATATGTTATGACTTATGAGCAGCTTAGGTACAGCACTGTGAAGATGCACTTGACGACCTAATTGAGGTAACAGGGCAGATTATAGCACTACATAATATAGTCAGCAGTCCATTAACGGTTCTTAACCACAATTACCGGTGAATAAAGAATAATAATACGTAACGAATGAGAATTATTGTATGAAGACATTCACAAGATGTTGATGATTTTCATCATATTTTTGATGATTTTCATCAGATTTTCATCATTTCATCATTGATTTTCATCATTCAAGCTTGGGAATACTTAATGCTTAACTTCTGATAAACATTTGACGGTAGGACCAAATTCAAG
Organism: Gortyna flavago; assembly: GCA_963669345.1. Classification (NCBI taxonomy): domain Eukaryota; kingdom Metazoa; phylum Arthropoda; class Insecta; order Lepidoptera; family Noctuidae; genus Gortyna; species Gortyna flavago. Next base: position 5,837,971 of record OY770126.1, read on the forward strand.
TTTCATAGATACCTATGAATTAATGTAACAGAAAGGCAGGTTAACAAGTTGATAATTCAATGATCAAAGAAAACTAGCGCTATTAAAGAACAAAGTTCAATTAAATTGAATGGAATATGAGTTATTAAGTAAGTCGAATTTGCAAACGGACTTGGAAAGCAATAAAGCTAAATCAACAATGATAAGATCGTGGACTAACAAACCGATACTCAACAACTTGAAATCAATGAATGCAGCAACAACAGTTAAAAGTATACATAATTATCATTGTAGAAACAAATATTTGATCAAGAAAATGTGGAGCTAAGGTTTCGCCTGACAACTATTTAATAAACAGTAAATAATTTCGTTAATCGGAAGTGTAACACATAATGTTGTTTTCAATAATGCGACAATTATGAAAAAAGTTATGAAACCCACTGAAAAGTATCTTTCGTTGGGTAAATTAATATTTTATGAAACTAGCAGTATGATTTGAATTACATGAGAGGACGCCAACTATGTTGAAATTATTAGCATTCAGCATATATATTATTTTTGTTAAATATCAATGCTGGAAAATGTGTCAATCTGTGTGTAGGTATAACATCAACAGAGTTACGAGTTATAGAATGTAGCAACGCAAATAGCACCAAGTTTGAGCAAGAAATGATCCATATCGTTGTTGAGAACACAGTATTCAACATTGTAAGTAATACAAATGAAACAACTTGTCTTACAGCACTATCATCATCGTAAATCACGAGAACGATTGAAGCGAGCAGGTTCCCAGCAGCACTATCGCACAATCGATAAACAATATCATAAAAGCTTTTCCCAGGCGTCATACGGGTAAAACATCTCGTTTCACGTGTGCGGTGTGCGCTTTAGACAAAGCCGGAGGAAGGCAAGAAAAAACTCGTCTCGAGTTTCACTTTCCTCATGTATTGTAAAGCGGCATTGTATATGACTCCACATAAAGGCAACTTATGAGACTAGACGTCTTTTTGTCAAGGGTTTCATTCACCACCTTGAAAGACATCTCCAAGGAGAAACAAAACGAACCAATTTTCTGAAATATACAGGATTCATGATTCGCAGACGACATATCTGTGTATTTATGGGGCATAAAGACCATTTTTGGCATTATCATTAAACAGATTTGGTAGGCGTGACTTACATGGTTATACAATAATGATGAAGTAACCATTAATTCCAAGGTGGGACGATGAACTTAATAATATATTTTGAATAGATGCTGTAAAACATAATTTCACAAGAACTTAGAAATATATAACGTTGCTAATTCTTTAGCAACGACTAATAAACGCGTTATATATATGTCGCAGCCAACTGGTTAAATTAGCCGTTCAGTTAACCGCCTAGCCTTTCAACTAAACGGCGGCCGTTCAACTAACGGCCTGAATGATATTCAATTACAGTTTAGGTTGGAAGTCTGTAACCAATCACGCGCGAGCCGAATTGGTCGCAGTAATTAAGGCATTGCACCCCGACCAAGTGGGTTAGGTTAGGTTAGAACTGTGATCAACCGCGTGCGAGCCGAGGGAGGAAGCGAGGCGAGCACTACTTCTAAAGGCCAGGCAGTTAACTGAACGGCTAATTTAACCAGTTGGCTGCGACATATATATACTCGTATATACTATATTTTTTGTTTTGTTTTTTTTTTTTCTGGCTTCTGCTAGACATCCTGATAAACACTGCAAACGTGTAGCTTAGCAAATGTATCCTCGGAAGGTTTTCTGAAACTCAATTCAATTTAATCTGATGCGAAAAGTTAAAATCTAAGATTGGTTGTTATTATATTGCTCAACCAATTACAACAACTGACATGGCATTTGACAGCAGAGTTGCTGCTGAAGTTTTCGGAATCCGCGATTAAATCGCAGAATATCCTTTCTTTGTATGAATTCCATTCTTGTAGATATCTTGATCGTCACCAATGCTATACCTAGCTTGCGATATCTTTCAAAGTTCTTCATTTATTTGTTTAAAGCCTGAACAGTGAGAACAAGATTCATGAAGTTTATGAAATGAAGAGGAAATATGTACAGGTATTTCATTCTAATAGAGTTAGTCTTGATTTATCTCCGCAAAAGAATAAACTAGCGCTTTTAGTGGATATAGAAGACAACTAACTGGCAGTATTTGATCTTCATTTGCATCATGTGCACTGATAACATCCGTTTGCGACAATGTGGTTTCTTAATGGCAATATGGGCATTCACGTGAAACATCTAGAAAGCATATGGATTACCAGCTGCATGGTAAAACATTCTGAAAAGAACAAGAGCGGCGTCATATCGACCACAAAAGTTTATCATATGAGCATAATATATCCACATGTCAGAGACAAGTTGCGTGGCTGCGTGCAAAAGTTCCGCGGCCATCAATGCCTCATCAGACTTTGAGTTAGAGGTGATTTGCCTCAATATTTTTTATCAACTTTATGTACATTAACTTGTACCACACGCACGAAAGTAGGTTATCTATCTATGTAAGCTTTATAATTTATAGACAGTGTTCTATGTCAAATGTTATAGTTTGCCCATAAAATTGCAACCTTTCAAAATGGGAATTGTGAATGTTATAATTACTTTGTATAAAAATTCACACGACTTGAAAGGTCGACGGACCTTGAAGACTGAGTTAGCAAATATTTGTCCATTACGAAAAGAGATAACGATGCTCAAACTTTGTTTTATCTGTGTGTTACCTTTCCTTCTACTGTGTATATTAATTATTACAGACTTACTGCAATGCAGCAGTCGGGAATAAACGAGGAGGTATTTCAGTTTTAAATTGCATATTTGAAAATGTTTATTGTCCATTGTTGGCTATTGAAAAATACATATTTGTACACTATCCACCGTAAGTCATAATACCTTGTCACTACACACGCAAACGTAGTTTGGGTTGCAGTAAGAGCAATCGCAGTCAGCGCATTCGCTCCAGAAGATCTCGCCGTTGCAGCCGAGGCGGCCGCCCGTTTCCACGTCCACCCACGTCGAACGCTTCATCAGGATGATCTCCCGGTTCACGACACTCTTGATAACTAATAAAACGTTTTAAAATACTGGAACCCTTTGAAAACAAGTCAACATCACCAAATGATGTAATTCGCGTGGGCGTCCCAATTCATCACTTAACACTGGATAAAATGTCACTGACACTTTGGATTTTTTAAATGCATGCACTGTTTGAACTCTGAACGTCACAGATAATATTCCACTTTGAAAATTTCCACTTAACTCTCCGAGTTCACTCTAAAAGTGTTAAAATGTTGTCGAAAAGTATGCAATACACAGTGAAGGTGCTAAGGTTACGCGAGCATGGCGGCAAGACCGCCGCGCTACGGCTCATCGGGCAGACTGGTACGCGCGCAAACCCGCCGCGCCTGGCACTCTCCTCTGGCAAGGAAGTCCTCCATCAACGCGAAGACCAAAGATATTTTGATTTAGGAAAAAAACTATGAAATAAGTACTTAACAACAAAAACGATTTTGCCCTAAAATAGGTAAACAATACTTAAACAGGATGTCCAAAAGACATGATGGCCAAGACATAATATAATAGATAATCAATCATATTAGGTAGCAAACCTGGAAGAACCTTGGGAATTTTCATAATAAATAAATATAATTGTATTGTTTCATGCACAGCACAAAACACACGCACTGCAGCCAAGAATTGCACAAAAATCCATAAACAAATATATATAAACTTCTTGTCACGTCCAAAGGAACTGAATCACTGAATGGTCGAAGCAACCCGACGATCACGTAGTAAATATTTTTCATTCAATACGATATAAAGCTTTGTTGACAAATATCTAATGCAAACACGCATTCTTTGCTTCAGTTTCATACATCCATGTCACCGACTTGGAGTTCCATTTCACTTTATTTTAGATTTATGCGAACAATCCACATGTCCTCACTGACTTTCGCACGAATTGCACACATAATGGTGTTCCCACGAATTAAAGTGCTTAGAACTAAACTAATATAAATGAGGTAATACGATTAATTAACAGAAGCAGTTAAGTAATTTAATGCTTTATATTGCATCATGAATACCTTACCTTGTATAGAGTTAAAGATAATAAAACAGTGTCAGATATTTAATTGAGTGAGAACACTTAGTATCCCTCCTGTTAAAACAATATGTAAAACACCCGTTAAATTTCAAGTCTTCATAGGTTTCGTAAATCTCATAACAGTCTTAGGGTAAATTATATAGGTATGTGATCGCAACGAAATTCAAGTATTTTATAAATTCTAAAGGTCATGGTCATAATAACGTTCAATGCACAAACAAGGCCGGCTTTAACTAAGTGACCTTCGATTTGCAATCATGCCATCATTTTGTCATATAACATTTGAGATACACAGTGAGGTATGCAAAGAATCAATTTAATCCTATTAAATGTTTCTGTTGTATCTAAGTACGTAGTTAGAATTATAGACAATTACTAACAACCACACGGGTCGATCTAATAAGTTAAGCAACACTTGCAGAGGTTGGTCCGTGGATGGTTGACCTTCCGTAACATACCGAGACTTCTTCGAGCTCGGAAAGCACGTTCAGCCGTTGGTCTTGGCTTGACAGTCGTTACGGGGAGTCAGAAGCCTGAAAGTCTGTCAACCAGTCTTGCCAAGGGGTATCGTGATAGATACCCAGTAAGTCGGTTGTGGAGGTCAGATAGGCAGTCGCTCCATATAAAATACTGGTATCCAGCTGCTTCCGGTTAGACTGGAAGCCGACCCCAACATAATTGGGAAAAGGTTAGGCAGATTGATTGATTGAAGTTTCATCACGGCCAAACGGCTAAACACTTTCGATTCTAAACAAAGCATTTTAGTGAAATCTTGTCGGACTAAAGCAGTTCCACAATTCAGGGTTAACTTATTCATTTAAATCGACCACAATTTTGGACGCGTCCGTATTTTGTCTGCGGTCTCTTTTCGTGTCGCCGTCGTGTACGTGCTTCGGATTTTTTCGGAAACTGGAGCACAAACGTATTGCAATTACGAGTATATGTATTTGAAAGTAAGTGGCAAAGACTTTCCTTTGGTTTCTTAACATGGTCCTCAGCTTATAAAACTGCAAAGCGGAATGCGGCAATGAAAGCTTGCTAATTGATAAAGCCAGTAGGTACTGCTTCTAAATATAGCGGTGTGATCAGAAAACCCTGGTAAATTACCGGTTGCGCTAGCGCATAAAATGCTCTACCGTTGCGCCATATTTAACCTAACCAAATGTAAGTGTTAAGTAAAGAACAATTTGCCATGTGGCAAAGGTTCGTAAACAAAACCGCCTACAAAAAACTTAATTAAAAGTTAACTGCAATCACACACCTTGGGACAATAGTTGTGGGTTAGTAGCACTCAAACATACGAGAGCATGTATTGTATCAATACGATGCGATGATAATGCAGAAACAAGATTCAATTTTTTTGTATAAATATGCCTAGTCATCGTTTTTGTTGGTGCTGCTGTCTGCGGCATTGAACTTGAAATCGTGGCCGTCGATTGATAGACAAGCGTAGATAAGTAGATCGAATTAATTTGGTAATTAGAAATCGTGATCTCGCGTCGATACAACATTGATAAACTATTTAAAATGTTAATTCTTCGAAACCTATCGTGTCGATTTCATTGATGCATTCATTGTCTTTCAGCCAATGCGTCTAGTTTTAGTGCGGCATTATTTAGGTATATGTTAATTATATCATTACTGCTAGTCCATATGTGTAGCACGTCCAAATACTTAGATGGTAGTATGAAACTAAGGGACAACTTAAGAGGTATAAATAGGCACCTTTTAGAAAGTTTTCTCATTTTTTATAGTTAAATTAGGACATTGCAAATGAGTTCCTGCAAAGACAGCGACTGTGAATGTCCGATGTGGGTGGAACGAAGGAGAACGTAGTTTGCCGACTGACTAATATTAATATACAAACATATAACGGATGTCATAGTTTTTGTACCTTTTGTCATTGTTACACAAACTCATTCGCTCATTGACATTGTACTTATCCGATCTAAAACTCATGTGATGGCTTTTGATCCATTCTCAATGCATTTTCCGGGCTTCTTATAGGTAATGTTGTCGGATTAAGATTTGGCAAACAAAGGAAGTGAAAGGAAAACTGTTGGCTGTTTATTGTTAAACAACGATTTAAATTATCAATCAACTAAGCTTATGCTAATTTACTTAGAAATGGGTTAGGCACTTTATAGGCAAATTAATTAGTCAGGTAAGTTTAGGTTGTAGCTACAGATTTAATTATGAACCTAATGCTTACGAAATTAGACTTACCTACTATACGGAAACACAGTTTACCAAACTGCAGCTTAATAATAATAATTTCTAGTACCTACACAGTACACAAGTAAAATTTTCCGCTCAAAAATCTACCTAAGGCTAATCGAACAAAGAAGATGACACATAAGTCCCGAATATTTGTTCAATGACCAGATATGTAAGTACCCAATATTAATGAATAAATAAAGTATTAAATATAGCTGCTACTAAAGTGGTATTTTTAACTGACCAGAGCCCATACACGCTAAATACGGTCGTAAGTGGGCGAACGGCATTTAGGCTACACGCCATAATACTTGGAGATTTTGCGGATGACTTGAAACATTTTATATTACAAACTTGGAAATACGAGGTTGTTAAAATAGAGATACGGCTTGTAAACGCGTAGTCGTGATTCTTTAGCTACGCCTAGGTAGCTTTGACAGAAAAACTAAAAAAATAAACCATAACTTATAATAGCAATTTCATTCATTTTCAACAACAATTATGCACTACAATAGGGCCATGTGTTACATAACAGCTGATAACATAGTAGAGATCCACCTTCTAATCCTCAATGAAGCAGTGGAAACCTTTAAATTATCTTCACAAATAAGGTTTCTTTATTGTGTAATTTCACATTGGCAGTATAGAAACTGACAATATAACGGATCTGGGACATGATTGTTTTACTATAAATTCTGGGAAGTTATATGTTTCCCACGTAAAATTCAAGCTCATGTTCAGACTGCACTTACACGAACATAATAGATCACTCATAAATCGACCACAGTTTAACAAAGCAACGGAAAAGGGACAAAAACGAAGACAATGCGACATGCATCAGCTACTGGCAGGAAACAGGTGCGACCGAAAGAAACATGCACATTCTACATTGTGTCACTGGTATTGTAGTAACGGAAATGCTTGAATAAAAAGTGCAATGGTATTGTAAATGAGAAAATCTCGCATTATGCAGTGCTTCATGATCGGTTAATTAACTGAGAAATATTTTGCTACACACTAAATAACATAAAAGCTCATTTTCAGTAAGTTCTCTTAGAGAAGTCGAAGTGTTATGTGCTGTAAAAATTATGACTTTGCAAACAGCTATTTATAATAATTACATACTTGTGGTTGACATTTCAAATGGAACACTAATTAGTCTTAATTTTTCAGAGGAATAACCAGTCTAGGCATACATACATAATGGCAGACAAGTTTGTAGAGTGAATTACGTATCTATTGTCGGACACGACATAAGATATTTTTATGAATTGCAAACATACTAAACACTAACTAAACCATAATCTGCTCACCTTGGGAATGGAATGTTACCATTTACTATTTAACCAGGCCGTCCGAGGCTATAGAATATAATAACAAAGCTATATTATTCCCAAGACCGCTCTGTCAGTTTCACGTAGAAGGAATCTCAAATCCAATTAAGCGGAGTCCTATACAAACGGGAATATAATTTTCTATGACAGGAAAAGCCATATAAGGGGCTGGTCTAAGAAAATAAGCCTTATCTCTATCAGAATTAAGGTTGCAATACAAAAGACTTGTTAACCGAACCACTAAAGTCCGTTCACCCCGCAACAGCTGGGCACGTTATATAATATGGAATCTTGAAGCGCCACCTGGCTATGGATTATTATATTACACCAGCTAAATAACTTTAAGAATATAAACCGGATAAAAATATTACAACGAACACATGTAAATAGTTTCAAGTGCAGCGATTTCTGAACGCAAGGAAACTGTTGGACCTTGAAATTCTACAATTTAGTAACTTAATATTATGATAATGTGCTTAAGCCCACACATTAAAATAATATTACCTACATTATGTTGGGTCAGATGTGTTTTTAAATTGGGGGATACTCCCACGCTTTGAATGCAATACAAATACTTATCTGGTACAGTATGTACAAGTGATCGATCATCGAAGGCGTCGGATCGGTCCTGTCACCAACTTGCCTTGATGCCAGCATTCCTTGAAGCGGGAAGTGGAGCCAGTATTGGAAAGGCTGTTACGTTATACGACAAACAAAAAGAAACAAAGTGTTTAATCAGAGCTTAACTTTCAGAATGGAAATAAGCACGATGTGTTCTGAAAACGCTGTTTAACTAATGAGTTAAGTAATTATTAATTTATTTTCCTTATTCGATTAATTTGGGTCAACGATTTTGCGACTCCTTGAAGGCGTTAACAACGTTACTATGTAAGTAGAAGCACAAGTACAGTACAGTATATTAATGGCACTGTCGAGGCTGTACCGTTATGAAATCTCATTAAAACTCGAGTCAACATTTAATTGTCTCCAATATTTTGATGGACCGATGAAGGACCACATTATAAAGTTATCAATATAACTTTGGATGTAACATCGTTAAGTTTTGCAAATTGATTGATCAAAAGTCAAACATGTGTAGTTAACTTGGTAAGCTAAAGGATAGAAGTGAGTGTTTTGGCGCCAGCAAGAAGTGAAGACGGCTAATGGAAGGGTCGTGAACTTTCCAAATAGGTGCAGTGGCCCGAGGTTCCTTTATTCAATTGGTTTCGATTGCCTCACAGTGCGCAAACGCAGCTGTTGTGAACTATGCATCGAGGACGACGTTCAGATACAGCCGGTTCAATTGGTTCACAGCTGACGTTTACCTACATACTGCACATTTTATGTTATTTCATTGCAACGTTATTAAGTTCTTACATGGCAGGTTGATACAGTCAGAAGCTTTTCTTTTTGTGAGTTATGTTTTTTGATTACCTCTACTTTACGGAGAATATAGCAATCCTCCTAGTTTCATTAGATAGTTTAAATCTACATAAATCTTAGGTGCATTCCATATACCTATTATTTTGTGAGTACTGTGATAATCATGGTAACTTGAAGTATGTAAACGTGAACATTGGGTCAATGGAACGCGGAACGATAAAGTGTGTTAATAGATACAGACAACGTTCTATTGCAAATTTGTCGATTTACAACGCAAATAACTATGATTGAATATTCATTCGCTAATTATTCTCGAACAATTACTATTCGCTATGTGCGAAACGAATTTGCTGTGATTATCTTATCAGCCTCTCGAGAGTTTGGAATAAAACAAGATTTCACACAAATCCTCAAGAGCTCTTAGGACTACGCCCTCCCGTGTACTAATACTTATCATTATTTCTCAGTAACAGAACACCTTGGAGTTTGGAAGTTAGCGATGTGATACCGCCGTGTCTCGGAAAATCGTTGGTCCTGCGTTTGATCTCCCTCCGGTGTCGGATAGCCGTCCCATGGGATTATGAGAGTGAGGGAAGAGTGAGTGCACCTGTGTCAGCGCATACACTTGTGCACTATAATATATCCCGCGTAGATGGCTAGTCTCCACTGAGATATACTGCCATGGCCGAAATTCGGTCTGGAGGACTTAAACGAATCATAGGACCTATGATATTTTTGGACATCAAGAATGTGAAGAAGAATATGCATTCCTGTAATACCTCAGAGATGTCTTTTGGTAGGTAGATTATGGCTAATTTCTATCTCAATTTAAATACTTCTTTACGTCGCCTGCTTTCGTTAACCTTTGGGGCTACTGAACACTTCGGTAATGCAATCAAAATAGTTGTATTGGCAGCGTCTTCGATATAAGATGTCTACGATAGTGTATCAAGGATATTGCACCACCACCTCATGGTCAGCGTGACCATTATTATATGCTGCACTTTCACTTACACCATAAATATTATTGCGTGACTTATTTGTCAATGGTACCTACACCATGGTATACAATACAACGCCATAAATGTTGTGTACTCTTGTGACATTTGATATACATACTATGGGTGTAAACGTGATTCGTGACGAGGTTAATTTAAGGCTGATTATTTAATGGTCATCTATTATATGGGTCATCCTTTTAGAGAAACTGAATGAAAATAGTTTTTGGTACACTCGCAGTGAGGTGGTAACTTACAAGACACTGGTGGCTAGCGATCCGCGTTGAGGAACTTCTCCAGAATGCGTGCCCTGACCGCGTGTTTACAAGTGCTTCTTCATCCCAACACTTCTACAATGTACGGAGTTGTGCTTAAGAAGCATTTGGGCAGAAAAATATTAAAAACGAGCTAAGTAAGATTTTTTAAATACAAAACACGAGCTAGGCAATTAGTTATTCTGTGGTTGAGGCGAAGAAAGAAATGCTTCCTGATAGTTGCGTGTTTACAAATGCTTCTTCATGCCAACATGGTCTTTTGCTAAAGAAGCTTTTGGGCAGACAAATCCTATATATATTATGTATGTACGAGTTACGTAAGCTTCTTTAAGACAAAACATGAGAGTGTGTTCTGTTTGTTTGTTACTAGTTTCAGAACTTTTTTTTAAGTGCACTACGAGTACAACAGATAGGAAGGTGTCACCGTAGAGTGAAGAGCATAAATCAAATCATGATGTATGTATCCACTTTATTTTCCCTGTCCAAGACTGCCGCCTGTAGGTAGGTGGTTTATAAGTCAGTTCAAGATTGTAGGTTAAAGCTGTTCAGCTGCTGACCTGCAAATGTCGAGTGGTATCTTTATCTAGTTAGTTCAGTCGCTTTACTGTTATGTGTGCTGTTCTGAATAAGCCTAACAACTATTCAGTAAAATGATTGTTTGGTAAATTGACTATCAACTTAAATCGTCCGTATTTTTAACCGACTTCCAAAAAGGAGGAGGTAATATGTTCGACTTTATGTATGTTTTTTTTTGTATGTTTTTCCGACCGATTTCTCCGTCAATTGTGGATCGATTTTGTAAATTATTTTTTTGTTTGAAAGAGTACCTATACTCCCAAGGTGGTCCCGTTGTCAGCATGTTGGAATCTGATAAGAGGATCCCATGGAAATCGTGGGAAACCCTCAAATTTTATTGGCAAACCTATAGCGATTTGGATATTTTTTAGAGTAACTTGAGCATTTGCTCTCGGAAATCATCATTTGGTAAAGTGGAGCTGATGATGAAGACCACAGAAGGCCATCGGAACTACTCAATGATAAATACCTATTTCACGGGTTGCGATTCGATTACTTTAATATGGTTGCTAAGCAATTTATGCTCGTCATAATGCGTATGGATAAATTACAAACTCCCTCACTAAAAAGTGAAAAATATAAACTTTTATACAAAAAAAAAAACAACCGACTTCCAAAAAAAACTACAAAGTGATAAATAACTTTAATTTCGGAAGTCGGTGTCAATATAAGAAAATGCAGAACCAACGACACCAACTTCCGAAATTAAAGTTATTTATCACTTTGTAGTTTTTTTGGAAGTCGGTTGTTTTTTTTTTTGTATAAAAGTTTTTATTTCATGTGACTGTCTGTCTTTCTGTGACAGGCGCATGAAATGGCTATAACACGTCATATTGTGACTAAGTACTGTGACTAGTATGTCAATCCGCTAAACAATTAATTTGCCTATTGCAGCTACTGCTTTTCTGATAAATTAACTTCTGGGCACTGCATAGAAATTAGCATTGTGCACGGGTATTTTATCACAGAAAATAATAAAATGTCAGCAATATGCACATGTATATTCTAAACAATATACTTTAATGGATCTACGCAATGTTATTACTAGTCATAAAGAGAAAACGTTTTGTTTGATTGTTATGACGCTCGTGTACATGAATACCACACCGAACTTTGTATTCAAGCTCCTAAAATTCTTCAAAAAGAAAGCGTTCTAAAGTATTAGGTACAACGTAATAAGCAAACGAGATACAATACAATGTTCTCGAATAATCTTTTAGAGACTACAATTCTAAACACTTTTAATTGCTAAATATGTGCATTTTAGGATGAGATAATTTTTTTTACAAAATAAAAATACCGGATGATTTTGATCTTTGTGAATGCGAAATGAAAAGTATAGGTAGGTAAGTAGGCACCTTATCCAGCTGGTTCGTGGGATATAATTATCTAAGTAAGTAACACATTGTGTGGCTAGGTGTGTGACTATTACGTTGGCGAAATGTGGGTGTTAGGTACCTACTATAGATACACTTCTGCCTAACCCTTCGGGGATTACCGGCGTTATGTTATGTGTAAGTAGATCCAAATCCTTACTGTTACCAAGGCACCAATTCCGAGGTTTCATATCTGTATTTCATATAAAAAAGTAAATATAGAGGCAAGCAGTTCGACTCCGCACCAAAGCAAACATGGCTTATCTGTGGTCGATGAACGATTAGCCTTTTTTCATCGAGGGCACAAGATTCAATTTGGCGTGTAATTGGTTTCTGTTACGTGTATCGGTCAATAGGTTGATGTTATGAAGACATCAAACTAAAGAAATATTTTAAAAATAGCCGCGGAAGCAATGTTTATTTTCAGACACGGAAAGGAAGAGTTGAAAAAACCAATCGTTAGGGAGTGTTTAGACCAGAATATGGGTGAACAGCTCAATCTGTACTATTATGAAGAGGTGTGAGTTAGTTCGATTACGAAAATTATTTCACTAAAGGTAAGCTACAGTATTCCCGAGTGTCACAGGATATACATATTTATGTTAAAACAAGAAATTACACGCGGACGAAGTCGCGGGCAGAAGCTAGTGATAAATTAAACAATGCACGCCATGTTATGTTCTGAGATTATGTTCGCTTACATGCATTTTATGGCAATTAAGTAGGTTGGCAGTTCAATATTGTCAATTTCTTGTATTTAAAAGTTATATGTAGACATGACTTTATCTACCTATAAGTAAAGGTTTCTGTAATATCTCTTGACTATATGCCTAGTTGACTACTGTTTTTAGGTACCTATGTGTGTGTATTATAAGTTCCGTAAGCACAAATAATTTAAAAAAAGGCTAAGAAGAAATTGCTGCTTTTTTTTTTCTAAAATAAACACTCGTAAACGCTGACTTCTATTGAACACTTGTATAATACAGGTCAGTGCACGTAAAGCACTATTGAAATAAGTCCTATCTTATATCTTACACTGAATCCTATTGACAAGCAAGTATCATGGAAAGCAAAACCTCTATCCGTTGAAACTTCAATTTCCCCAAGGAAATCAAACTTTGTAAAGAAACGGGTGTATTTGCGGCCGCACGCGATCCTTTTACTAGTTTAACAGGTTTTTGGTCGATTTCTCCCTTTTAGATTATATCTGCTATGGAACGTAGGTAATCGACATTTTGTGGAATTTGTCGTGTTTCGTAAAGTTATGATAGTTCTTTCAACTTTCCTGAATTCTATCCGTGAATAATAGTTTTAGATCCCTACGTTTTTAAAACAGAGAAAGTTTTATTTTAGCAGGTAACTTGTAGTACAAAATTGTTAGGTAAAATATTTTGTGGTAAGATACCCTAGTTTTTATTTGGATTTTGGTAACTAGATACCTACCTATCATTATTTATTTTAAGTTAGAATAGACGATTTCAGCGATTTGACCTAGTTTCAAAACTGTTGACTAAATCTTCATTTTATTTAGTCGTTAATCTTACATTATTTGGCATAAAATAAAATGTATAACAATAGAAAACATAAAGTTACAGATGACGTCACATCCTTACAACCCATTCGATATGAAAGCTGCGCTTTGACATGCGCATTGCGCACTGCGCACAGTGCGCGACCTTTGTGGGTTTCGCGCACTTTCTACACGATAGCGCAGATTATAAGCGTTTTTGCGAGCGATTTACGATAAATCGCGCGATTCACGTGTCTTCATTAGCGATAACGAGACTGTGTTTTATAGCCGGAAGCGTATCTGGCGGCTTTCCTGAGTTATTGGTTAGAGAGAAAGTATATTTAGCGGTCGGTAGCGCTAATTGGGGGTAATTTTGCGAGTGCGCGGTCATTTTGCAACTCATTTTATAGTCGTTAGATTTGATGACAAATAAATACATTCAGTAAGATGTAGTGTTAAACTTTCTTTGGGAAACCTGTCATACCTACAATTAAAATCTTTAAGCCATCAGACCCTAGGGCACGCCGCGATAGCGGCGGTAAGGCCCCTCTTTGAGGAGTGGCTAGAGAGGCGTCACGGCGCCCTCACCTACCGCCTGACGCAGGTCCTCACCGGACACGGATGTTTCGGGAGGTTCCTGCACATCATCAGGCGGGAGGAAACGCCCGGGTGTCACCACTGCGAGGATCGCCCAGAGGACACGGTGGAGCACACGGTGGAGGTCTGTCCCGCTTGGGCAGAGCACCGCCGTGTCCTCGTAGAGGCGATCGGCAGCGGCGGCGACCTCTCGCGCCCGGCCCTGGTCCAAGCCATGGTCCGGGGCGAGAGGGAGTGGGAGGCAGTCACCTCCTTCTGCGAAACAGTCATGCTAGCGAAGGAGGTGGCGGGATGGGCGAGGGAGAGAGCGGAGAGAGCCGCCCGTCCCAGCCGCCGCGGTAGACGCTCCGGGCGTCGGGAGCCGCGTGACGACTTCCGGCCACCGTAGGCGCGGGCCTGCGGACGGCGAGTAATGGGTAGCTCGCCGTCCGATCAGGACCAGGCCCGTGCCGGACGGCGCGTATGTGTTCCACGCGCGCCTCAAAGAGATGTCAGCAGACAAGGAGGGGCCCGTCAGGGCCGAAGCCTGCCGGGGCAGCGGGATTGTCCGAAAGGGTTACCGCTGCCCCGGAACATAAAGGGCTAAGGAAGGAACACGGATGGGTTTTAGTCAGTAAGAGTCTGACACTCCCTTCCGCTCCACCCAGAGCGGGAGGGGTCATTTGATGATTTCCCAACCTTAAAAAAAAAAAAAAAAAGCCATCAGACCCTCAAGTAGTAAAGTAGTGTTCTTGTAATGCGCGGCGCGTATCGGTCACAGTCACAATGTACGAGTATGCGCGTATATGCACGCGCGCAAGAAAGTGGTCGCGCAGGTGTCGCATGCGGTTGATTGTTGAAGTAATTACATCATGTTTTTATGACGAAAGATACGAGTTCTACATATATGACGGTAGCTTGCTTTTTTAGGTGTTCGTTTAGTAGACAGATGCGCGGCTAATTAATTAAACGTTTTTTAATTAGGCACCGGCTCCGGCCTGACAAATTGTTTTCGTAACATACGGAGGAAGTGAAAAAACCTTGACTCTGAACATGTTGCTGTAAGAATAATAATTAATATTATACTTTTAATCCTTAGGTATTTAGTTAATTAATGTAATATTCCTAAGTGCGATTCTCGGTCAGACAATGTTTTTGGATGCGCTTAGAATTTCCTGACTTAATTGTATTTTAACCTTGTACTGGAGTCTGATAAATAGGTAAGTACTTCTGTTACCAACATATTTATACTGTGACAAAATAATGCATTGGGAGGGAGGAAAATTTGCATAAAGAAAAGAGCTACCTATATAGCAGCTAGTAACCGTCGGTTTTACTTAAGTACTTGTATATATTATTATAGTAATTATATTGCAGATCACTATTGTGACACCATCTACAATATCAACAGGTCGCACAGGGGTTGGTAACCGTTAACATGCACTTGTTAAGAGTGACCTGATGCCTTAAAATAGACGGCACAGCATCTCCCACTTATTTGGCAGTTCGTGCTGACTGAACCATCATAAGCTACCTTAAAGTGCATAGCAGGCTAGTTCAGTTACCACTATGTCTGTGGTACAAAAACCAATAGGTATAAGCAGGCATCTTATTATATTGAAACTCCGTAGTAGGTAAGCTAAGCCAGCTGCCATGCTGATCAGATTACCAACGACGGGCGGCCGACTATACCAGAACATTTGTGCAAAATAAAACATTATACGAGTGATGACAACAATGAAAACTTTCTTCATTAGAGATGTAAATAGTTTTACATTGCAGATTTAGTTAACTATAATGTCGCTTTTCCTTTTTGAAATATGGATGTTAAGTGGGGAAATTTATTATTTAGCAAACTGACAACCAGCACAAATTAATTATAAGTACCTACAGCGCTCCAAGGTTCTTTTGGCGCTTGGCTAATATCGGAACTAATATCGTCATCTTGATTTGTCACTGGCTCAAATTCTAACAACGCCCCCCTGTAAATGTCATTTAGGCGTCAAAATATCTTTGTACAGTCCTTTCGCAGTTATTTTACTTCTGACGGCAGCAACTCAACAGCAACCTTATTGTAACGCAAATAAAGATCACTGTGACTTTGACAGTGACGCAAAATCAGAGGTAAATAATTAACGGTGAAAGGACTGTAGCCTGTAAGCACCCTAAGTATTTTTAAATTATAAATGTAATTATTTGGCTTTATAGCACGGCAAATTGACAAATTTGCTTTACAATTAATTTCCCTGATTGTATCTTACCTGCCAAAGTCTGCCTGTCGGTTGGGAGTAAAACCTGTAAGCAAGTGTTCTCACTGACCTGGTGGTTTGTAGGAGCAATGGCAGCGCTTTGTGGTGGAACTGACTGCACAGGTCGCGCCGGCTTCGCAGCTGCTCTTTGAAGAGATGCGCGCTTCACAGATACCATCAGCCAAACGTCTTCTACTCTTTGTGCCACCTGGAGAATACCTTAGTTATTAGTAGAGATCGGTATAAGACTGTGGTCTAAAGACTCTCAGATCAGAGGGACAAAAGGTTAGGGAAAAATGTTTTATAGCCAAAAGACGTCAACTGCTAGACATTATATGTCGACGTCTTCTGGTTAATATGAGAATAAAGTGAAACTAAACGCCTAGATTCCAGACCTTAAGCTATTAAGATGCCCAGAGGACACGGTGGAGCATACGGTGGAGGTCTGTCCCGCTTGGGCAGAGCACCGCCGTGTCCTCGTAGAGGCGATCGGCAGCGGCGGCGACCTCTCGCGCCCGGCCCTGGTCCAAGCCATGGTCCGGGGCGAGAGGGAGTGGGAGGCAGTCACCTCCTTCTGCGAAGCAGTCATGCTAGCGAAGGAGGTGGCGGGATGGGCGAGGGAGAGAGCCG
The DNA here is from genome assembly GCA_963669345.1 of Gortyna flavago. NCBI lineage: Eukaryota > Metazoa > Arthropoda > Insecta > Lepidoptera > Noctuidae > Gortyna > Gortyna flavago. The sequence goes on from OY770126.1 coordinate 5,855,190, forward strand.
AGAGGGCCGCCCGTCCCAGCCGCCGCGGTAGACGCCCCGGGCGTCGGGAGCCGCGTGACGACTCCCGGCCACCGTAGGCGCGGGCCTGCGGACGGCGAGTAATGGGTAGCTCGCCGTCCGATCAGGACCAGGCCCGTGCCGGACGGCGCGTATGTGTTCCACGCGCGCCTCAAAGAGATGTCAGCAGATAAGGAGGGGCCCATTAGGGCCGAAGCCTGCCGGGGCAGCGGGATTGTCCGAAAGGGTTACCGCTGCCCCGGAACATAAAGGGCTAAGGAAGGAACACGGATGGGTTTTAGTCAGTAAGAGTCTGACACTCCCTTCCGCTCCACCCAGAGCGGGAGGAGTCATTTGATGATTTCCCATCCTTAAAAAAAAAAAAGCTATTAAGATAAATTGAGATTTTATACTAGAATTTTGAATAAAGACGTGAAAGTTTTTTCTCAGAACTATTTGCAGCTATAGGCCATTTGTGCCTGCATCTATAACCGCTACTGGCCATCTTTGCCTACAGCATAATTAAGATGTAATACCACCGCTCCTGAATGCTCTGGTCTCCTGTGTAGCAGACTCACAGACTGCAGCAGCATGTCCCGGAACTCGTCTAGAGCTGTCAGTCCAAAGCTGGTGGCATCTTCTAACAAGTCTTATCATCACCAACCTTCAGGATAATATAATGTACTGTACCTGAGTAACGACGGATCTGGTCTCTTGTGTAGCAGACTGCATCAGCATATCTCGGAGATGGTCAGAAGCTGTCAGTCCGATGCGCATAGCGTCTTCTAAAAGTCTTATCATAAGTAACCTTTAGGATGTCATGGAACTGTACCTGAGTGACGAGTACCCTGGTTTCCTGTGTAGAAGACTGCATTAGCATAGCCCGGAACTGATCTGGATCTGTCAGTCCGAAGTTGGTGGCATCTTCTAACAAGTCTTATCATCAGCAACCTTCCGGATATGATGCACTGTACCTGAGCGACAAGAAACCTCGTCTCCTGTGTAGCAAGACTGCATCAGCATGCCCCGGAACTGGTCAGGAGCTGTCAGTCCAAAGCTGGTAGCATCTTCTTAAAGTCTTATCATCAGCAAAATTGAGGAAATGATGTACTGTACCTGAGTGACGAGTGCTCTGGTCTCCTGTGTAGCAGACTGCATCAGCATATCCCGGAACTGGTCTGGAGCCGTCAGTCCGAAGCTCGTAGCGTCTTCTAACAATTTGTCCACTGCTATTAACCCTCCTTCTCCTGCTAAGATTTCCACGCCAGTTGCGCACCATTCGTTCGCCTTTATGAAGAAAAAAGCAAATTAAATAAATCTGCAAACATAATTATGTTTAATTGGTGGCAATCACAAGTTATGTTGTGTAACTTTTAAAAACATTGACATCAGGTTTAGAATTACAATGATTAAAATAAAAGTGGGTATTCCACATTTGCTCTGATAATACTGTCACTTTCCCAGAGACAATAAATTTGCGTTGATATAATAGGTATTATGGTGGGTGTGATAGACATATATCTTAAATGCACAAAAACACTGTAATAATAAAATAACTACCTATGTACAACTAACATACCTAAGTTTTAAATTTTTCCTTTCGCAGATATGCTGGAAAAAAATTCTTAATAAAAAAAAAACATGACCCTCCTTCTGGCGCAGTCGGGTAATAAGCAGTAGGTAGTATTCAAAGTTATATGCCTATCTACCTATGAAAATTTTCTACGCTACAGTCTAGAATAATATGCTGAATTCATGGTTACAGCTTGAGCACTGCATAATTTTCTTTCTTGAATTTAGTTTTAATATTATTCCAACTTACCTTATCTATCCTGTCCATAAGTTCTCTAGCTTTAGTCAGAAGTAGATTTCGTTTCTGTATCTTTTCCAAAAGCAAAGCGCTCGTTCGTCTTAGTTCTTCGCATTTTGATTCTATGTGGTCGACTTGACTCAGCGGGTCTTGCATTAATTTCTCTCCTGCAAAAATAAATAATTATTTACTGGATAAAATTAATAATACATACCCCTCTTTTAACAATAAATCCCAATAGGTACCTAACTAATTTATCAAAAACAAGATCTTAATTTCGTTAAAATATTATTGAACGCAATGTTGAATGCTTCATTTGTTTTCAATTCAAAAATCGAAGCCAGGATCCGAGCCTTTTTTCTTTTTTTTTGCAGCCAGTTTCCAAAACAGATAAAAGTTATAAAAAAACATAACATTGTACCGACGCCGCCGCGCCGACGACTTTGTAATTTTACTTCCTATAAATAACTTTGAAATAAATTGAATAAAAAATGATTCTTGATTTTTTTTTTGCTGCTGTCTTATAATAATATTAAATAATTCTTAAAACATTACCGTCTTCAATAACTGAGGTTGCTGTATCCAGATCACAGTTACAAAGTTTCTCAAAGTCGCCAGCCTCTTGCAGAAGGCTGTCTACCCTGATTGCTGTCTCGCCCACCTCCGTCATGTCGCATGCTTCTTTTAGATGGTTGTCTAAAGTAGCCTACAATAAATTATCATCTTATTAAAACTATGGTTTCATGGAAATGTTTAAATAAATTAATTAAAATCTAATTGACGCAATTTTCACTTTAAGTGAACTATAAATCCCCAACCGTTCCAAAAAAATAAAAACAAATAAAAGCAACAAGAAGGTCGAACTAGCACTATCGAACTGCCAACATGGAGGGATGAAAAAAAATATGACCTTTAGATTATAAAAAAAAACAATTTGACATATACCTAACCTCCATTTACAAATTAATAATGTAAGCAAAAGTGTTTATTTGTGTTATGTTTCAATAAAAATAATACTGTAATGAAAAACAACAAGTGATAATAATGACTATGGAAATTGTGTGCAACTTTCGCAAATGCAGAAAGTCTCTATCAAATCAAGCGTGGGTAACGACTTGTTCACATGCATTTTGTGTTGAGCACGGGAAAAGAGAATTCAAACGAACTCCCGAAAATTCATTGACTTGTCCGGCATGTGGAACCGAATTACGTGATAAGTTTGATGTGATTCAAGCTGATCTTAGGCCTAATGAAACATTCAAATCAATAGTTTTGGCGGGAATGAGACCCGACACGATCATGGACATTGCTATGCGTGCAATGTCCTTTTGGGCGTATCAGGTCGAACAGGAGACGTTATATCAAGAGAGCGTAGCAAAACATGCGAGAGAGAAACTACAATGTATGGAAGAAATAAACACATTGAATCTTCAAAAACTAAAAGCGGAACTTGAGACTTGTAAACGGAAGGTTAGTAATTTACAATCAGAATGTAATAAGAAGAGTAAACAAGCAGAGGATTTCAAGGCGCGTCTAGAAGAAAAGTCGCGAAAAATACAGAAGTTAACATTTCAACTGGACGCTCAGAAAAGGAAAGATATTCGCAATTTCGAAGGTATGGATAGTAAAGAGAAATGTATGGATATATCGGATTTGGTCGCCAATAGGGCGGTATCAGACTTGGTCTCAAACAGGGCTTCAGACTTTGTTTTTCGACCAGCAAAAGACCCTGACGAATCACACAGAGTGTGTTCACCACGAACACCAATGTTTGACTTTCGTAACAGAAATAAACAGGCGTCGCATTTCCAGTTCCGACCGGTAAACTCTTAACAAAAATGTAATGGAAAAAACACAAAACAAAATATTGTCTCTGATTGAATGATTTGTAATTAGATTAAGCGTAAGTTACCTGCATCTGTTTAAAGTTTAATAAAAATGTTCTGAACTTCAGCCAGTGGTTTAGCTTTGTGGAATGTTTTTGCCAGAAATTGTCGAATTGTTTTTCAGTCTCGTCCAGTTGCACCAGTAATCTGAAACAATACATAAGCATTTCATTAATTTTCTTTCTCCAGCTTTCTTGCATCGTTATAACTAAAGGTCTATTAGTTGACCTGTGTAGGTTAACATAGGTAATTGTCTGATGGCCAATAATTACTTCCATATCATAGGTATTCTAGAAGTATTGACTTGCTCCAATTGAACGTCAGTCTAGCTCTGCATCGCCCTCTTTATTAGGTACTTCCAGCCCAAAACTGGTTCATAAGAACCAGTTGTGAACCTGTCTTTTAATATTTAATCATCTTGTTTTGAAACTTGGGCCAAATTATTTAATCGGGGTCATATTCGGTGGATGCTGAATAATTAATATCTTACTCTTAAAATATATAATTACCTCTCAACCGCAGCGACGTGGCTGATAATATTATAAGTAAGGTTTGGTTTCCGTACTTGCGTCAGTAACTCTTCGCCTTGCGACGTTGCCGACGATAGTTCAGTTTTTAAAGCTTTATACCTATAACAGAAACATAATCAACATAAAACTTTGGCTTTACGACAAGGAAAACAGCCAACATTTACTTGTGAAAAATGTACTGTTGTAATATAGGTTACCTATTTTCCTGACAGTCTAATAATTCTTTGGTTTGTGTCGGGTCGTTTCCCATATCGCAGTCTACAATCTCATGCATAAACTCGTCCAATTTACTTGAGATTTCCTTCATTAATGTAGAAAATTTCTCTAGAGCCTGAAATACAAATATATATTTAGGCTAAATTGTTAATAACTACATAGTAAATAGTTAAAAAACGCTAATTGGGTACTAGATGAACATTCTATACAAATATTAATGTAAATTTCAATCACTGTTAAAATTGCAAAATTACACACTTGAATAGTTAATTCAGGTAATTGTTCTCAGTATTTCACACAGGCGATCGGCGCTGTATGAAATTTCCCATATTTCCACACAAATAATTCGGTGCGCAAGGATAGACATCATTGAACATTACCAAACTAACACTAGGTACTCTCCGGTCATATTAAAATTGTTCGGAGAACTTTGATAGCGCGATTTAGGATTGTTCGTTAACTTTTAAACAACTAGATGGCGCCACTGTGACCTCATTCTAACTGTGCTGGGATTTAACGATCTCTCATGTCATATGAATTGTATAATATCTGTAACGAATATTATTTTTAAAGTAGGTAAAGTTCTTACTATCCGCTGCTGTATCCACTCAGCATGTGAATACTGTAGTTCCCCGCCAAGGTCTGGCGTCAGCTGTGACCTGTCGAAGTGTTCGTACAACTCTTCGACTGACGAACAGACTAGCACCCTGAACCGGAACTCCTCCTTAAATAATTTACTACTGACTTCTGACAGCGCCTTTTGTAGGAAACTTGCTGGTCGAAGAACGTACACTGCGTGAATTATTCCTGGGAAGAATTCCTGGAAAAGATGAAAACAATATTTATAGATATCGGCCTATAACTTCCAATTAATTATTTACTTACAGTTATAACAATACTATATACAGTGTGTCAGGTTAAACGAGGGACATACTTTAAGGGAGTGTAGTACTCATGAAAATGAACAACTTTTAATATGGGGCGGACTCAAAAATAAGAAAAAAAAAATAAACAGCTGTTCCCTACATTTTTTCCAATTATGCGAACATAAATGTATAAAGCGGCTGGTTTTATTTTCTCGATTTCAGTGTTGGTTTCTTAGTAAAAATAGATCATTTTCATGGGTACTGAACTCCCTTAAAGTATGTCCTTCGTTTAACCTGCCACACTGTATAACCCCTACCTATTTATTTATTTATTTTATTTTATTTTATTGTGTTTGGGTGGCTTACAGCTATCCAATACAGAAGTAGTAGTGAGGTAATTGACGACAATCTATTTACAAGCCTCCACAGTTAGCAACAGAGTATTGTTGTACACATTTGGAAGTTCCATTATAAAGTTCTTATCGTGTCCTAGTTTAACGTATAAATAACTGCTATTCTGTGGTTAAACATAATCACTTCTGTATTTTCAAAGTACTTTTAAAATTAGTTTTTAATTAGCGTAGGAAAGGTAGGTAATTAATTATTACTTACTGAGATCCTTAATAATACTGTTTTGACAGAGTTCCATCGATCTTTTCTTCTGTCTATTATAATGTGGAAGCCCATATCTGCTTCCAATAACCTGTAATGAGAAAGAAATCATCCATGAATATTGAAACTCTATATTGATTAGTGACGCCAGCCATCATATTACTTAGTTATCAATCAATTATGAGTTCTGTCTGGTATCGATTCTCATGTGGCCGTGATATTAAATAATCTATCAAATTGTAGAACGAAACGAAACGAAATTAACGCTGCTATATTAAATTTAGTACTACTTACAGGGTTTAAATAAATAATTACCTAATATCCAGTCATGCCCTGGAGCTGCATTAGGGAGGCACTCCGGTATCACCGAGTGCCGACCTACCTCCGTCGAGTAGTCGGGGCGTATTTGACGGACAGAGCCGTCATCTACCCCGGTCGCGATGGGGAATGGAACCGGCGAGAGATGTCGTGCGGTGTCCCACAGGGATCGGTCTTGGGGCCGCTCCTGTGGGACATCGGTTACGACTGGGTGCTGCGGGCAGACCTCCCTGATGGCGTCAGCGTAGTTTGCTACGCTGACGACACGCTGGTCCTGGCGCAGGGGAGGTCGCATCAGGCGGCGGCCGACGTAATGACACGCGGGGTTGCGATAGTCGTGGAGAGGATCCGGCAGTTGGGTCTCGAGGTGGCTCTGCACAAGTCCGAAGCCATGACATTTCATGGGCTTCGGAACGGGCCACCATCGGGATCCCAACTTACGGTAGGAGGGGTTCACATCGGCGTCGAGACGACGATGAAATACCTGGGTCTCGTCCTCGACAGCCGGTGGAACTTCGTGGAGCACTTCCGACGTTTGGCCCCCAAACTGGAACGGGCTGGGGCCGCTTTTAAGCGGCTCCTGCCCAACCTGAGGGGGCCAAACGCCTCCTGCCGGAGGCTTTACGCGGGGGTCGTGCGGTCCATGGCCGTGTATGGCGCCCCGGTGTGGGCGCGTTCACTGCGGCTTCGAGCCGCCCACTACTTGAACGCGCCCCAAAAGGTGGTAGCCATACGGCTGATACGGGGGTACCGCACGATCTCGCGCGAGGCGGCAAGCCTCCTTGCCGGACTGCCGCCATGGGATCTGGAGGCGATAGTCCTCGCGCGCCTCTTTGAGTGGCGCGCGGAGGCACTACGCCGGGGGGAAAACCCGCTGCCGCGGCAAATTGCTGCGGAGCGGACGGACCTCCGGCGCGATCTCATGGCGGCATGGAAAGCGCGACTGTCGCAACCCAGCGCAGGGCACGCCGCGATAGCGGCGGTAAGGCCCCTCTTTGAGGAGTGGCTAGAGAGGCGTCACGGCGCCCTCACCTACCGCCTGACGCAGGTCCTCACCGGACACGGATGTTTCGGGAGGTTCCTGCACATAATCAGGCGGGAGGAAACGCCCGGGTGTCACCACTGCGAGGATCGCCCAGAGGACACGGTGGTGCACACGGTGGAGGTCTGTCCCGCTTGGGCAGAGCATCGCCGTGTCCTCGTAGAGGCGATCGGCAGCGGCGGCGACCTCTCGCGCCCGGCCCTGGTCCAAGCCATGGTCCGGGGCGAGAGGGAGTGGGAGGCAGTCACCTCCTTCTGCGAAGCAGTCATGCTAGCGAAGGAGGTGGCGGGATGGGAGAGGGAGAGAGCCGAGAGGGCCGCCCGTCCCAGCCGCCGCGGTAGACGCTCCGGGCGTCGGGAGCCGCGTGACGACTCCCGGCCACCGTAGGCGCGGGCCTGCGGACGGCGAGTAATGGGTAGCTCGCCGTCCGATCAGGACCAGGCCCGTGCCGGACGGCGCGTATGTGTTCCACGCGCGCCTCAAAGAGATGTCAGCATCAAAGGAGGGGCCCGTTAGGGCCGAAGCCTGCCGGGGCAGCGGGATTGTCCGAAAGGGTTACCGCTGCCCCGGAACATAAAGGGCTAAGGAAGGAACACGGATGGGTTTTAGTCAGTAAGAGTCTGACACTCCCTTCCGCTCCACCCAGAGCGGGAGGGGTCATTGGATGATTTCCCATCCTTAAAAAAAAAAAAAAAAAAAGACAAAGTTCACAAGATTGTCGTCCAGTCCATTGTTATAAAACTCCCTACGGTCTACATTCTACAATACACATTGTACTTAGGACACAACTCTAAATAACGCTGTTTGTACTAGCCATGTCACGCCACTGGCTGAGGAGTCACGATCCCCTTATTCAGAAACGTCATTTAAATAAATAATAAATTCGGCTTCTCTCCGATAATTAACTAAACCGTTGATCGAAACTGACGAGGACTGCCTAGTAGAAGTACTTCAAAAGTTTATAAACGTCAAGACTTTTTGGAGACACTGTACTTATATCAACAGCTTAATATAATATTTTAGCTGTTGGGACTGAGACGAGGTGGTCTCAGGCCTTATATTCGCTGCTGGGAGGGAGTGGACAATCCACCCATCAGGAAATGATCCACCACGCTGGCCCAGTCCCATACTCAAAGCGAGTTGGATATGTTCACTCCCTTTGTGGCATCAATGATTTAGGGGATAAAATACTTGTTTCATTACTTACGAGGGCACAGAGGTGAGGTAAAGCAGCAGCCTACGGTACTCCGATGGCGTGATAATGTGGAAGTTGTTGTTGTCGGGGAAGGTGATGAGAGGCCGGTGGTCCCTGGCCAGGCCCCCGGTCGCCAGCGCGTACTGCGGCAGCAGCAACTCGCTGACGTTGCGGCCCTCGTCGCCATCGCTACCGCAGTCGTCGCACTCCGCTTCTGGAGATAAAAAATTATTTGACGTCATTATTGTGTCATTGCTTATGAAGAATGAGCTTTTGCCCGCGGTTTCGCAGGCGTGGAGTTCAGAAATTATCCCACAGAACCGTACTATGAACCCGGATAAAAAGTATCCTGTGTACTAACCTAGATCATGGTCTACCTGTATGCCCATCGAAACTCTTTAAAGCTAACAGACAGACAGAGTTTCATGCGCATTCATAATATTAGTACGGAAGTTTGCAATGGATTCTTCTCCAGGAGAGTAAAATAACTACAACAATTATTGAGAGATTGTTTTTTGTTATTTTAAAACAAAGGTATTATTTAAAAGTGGCTTGTTAGTTTAACTACCTGCCTACATTTAGTTAGGCATTGAAACGGTATAATTTTGGGAGTCAATTGTTAGATTTTATCTAGAATAGAATACTCTTTATTATGTACACCATATAAATTACAGACATAAATATAGAAACCTTACAAAGGGTGACACAATGAGCGAGAATTGTGTAACAAGCTAATTAATGCTTTAGTTTTAGATTCAATAAACTAAAATAAGGACAATAACATTTTCCAATGATACTTTATTATTTACGTACCTACTATTAATTTCACCGGAATACTAATTTACCTGTTCGTTTACCTTAATTAATAATTTTATATAATAAACGATGAATATCCAGTTGACTAATGAGTTCGTCAAGTTGAAAGAGTTAACCGCAGCCCGCACTAACGAGTTAACTTGGAGGATTCGTTTAGTTCTCAGTGAAGTAGACTTTAATCAGCAGGTACAAGTAGTACTGGGGAGGTTCGCTTCATTAGAGGTTTCAAATAATTGAGAACTTTCCGGACGGAGGTGCGGATTCATCAGATATTTGTACAATGACAGATTGTAGAACATGAACATCCCATTTTCGTTTTAGGAAAACAGTGTTGTAATATATTTAGGTACCTAAGTATTTTCCAATACTTTGTATCTACGTGTTTTATAAGTTTAATCGTTAACTCTACGTATCAACCTCATTAAGAGAAACACAAAGAAAAGTCTAACTGCGCATTACACTCACTTGAACAAAGCATTTTACTTAAATGAAGATGAATCCGGTCGGACACTGTGTAACCAGTGGAATCTTTTAATTTTGCACGTTTCACTCCGCAAAAGAATAATGAAAAAATAATAAACAAATATTGTTAGAAACCTTCAACTTCGTAGTCGAATTTGGGAAGGTACCTATTTAAATAAATTATACCAATTTATCCTTGTAGCAAATTGCTGTGTAAGCAATATGTACAAAGTTAGTTACAAAAAGCGCGATCGCGTGTTCTTTAACAATTAATTATATAGCACAGGGTAGAAAGAACTTAAGGTACCGTAGCTACAGCATGGGGGATTTATCAAGATAGATTTTCAGGAATTTTATAAAATGTAAACGTGCTTACGTTTCTCGGTCACTAAAAGCGTCTCGTAAAATATGTTGGTGTAAGGAGGAACAGTGATTTGCGTTTTTTGTCGCATGCCTCACTATAATAATGCTCTGAAAATATCGCGGAAATTACTTACTTAAATATTATATTACTTTGACGGAAAAGGTTTAATGTCAAGGGCTTTGCAGAAAATTGATGGGCATTATTAAGTACTAACTAAGTATTGTAACGTTGATACTTTCTTGAAAGAGAAGCGCATTTTGAGGAGAACATCAGAATAATATGGAAGTATTTAGTAGGTGTTTACAAAGCAGTGTATACTGTACATACCTACGTCCTAAAAATAGTAAGTACAAGTTACAACCACACAACAGTATCGTTATCCATTGAATCGGTTTTATTACTTTACCAACACAGCCCGCAGGTCAGGGATGGTTCAACCTCACTAATAGAGCTAAGTACACAATGTGATAAACAAATGCCGGACAAACGGGGACCATTTACCTGAACGTATTAGGCATAAAGACCTTTTACCATATAGGTAGGTATAATAGCTTAACTTCCAGATTTGGTCGTTACTAGGAGTTAGAGTGACTTTATTATCATTTGAGAGAACTTACTTGAATCGCCTTCTGTTGTTGCCTTTCTGGATTCTTACTTTAGAAGACTTTCGGATTACTTACTTGTTACTTGATTCGTATTCATAACTTTACTTGGTTAAGATGTTGCGTAAATGCACGAAGCCTACTGTCAAATGGGTAAAGTCTAGACATCTGCAGCAGAGCGCGACGGGTTCTAACGTAGACGATGAAAGAAGGTCGACCCAATTTTACAAGAATGCTCCAAATAGGCTCGGTAACGGTACTACAGGAAGCTTTGGATGTCGCAAAGAGAGACTCAAAAGGCTTTGTCTTAACAGTAAGCGGCAATGTGGAGGTGTAAGCACTTTATCATAGGACCTACATACAGGGTGCCAGGGACATCGCGCCAACTGTAACCATGAATTCAGCACATGATTCTAGACGAGTGTAGAAATTTTTCGTCGGTTAAAAAACAACTTATTCATAGAAAAGTACCTACGTCGTCAAAATGTATGGAACAGTAAATTTTTTTTTGAATTTTTTTAACTCAGGTGCGTTCGTAATCTTGTTCCTATTGAAACTATGGTAACGGTTGCGCATCGATGTCCCTTCATCCTGTATACTATCTCAATACCTATAGAAAGCTATGCATGTGTGAAAATCTCTTCTTAACCATGTGAAGCATTGTATTGCTAAAATTTTAATGTGGGAATACCTATTGCATTTCAAAGCAACACATCGGATATCCTTATCGTTCTCAGCTATACAATTGCTGCAAAGGTATCATATCATACTCAAACAGTTACTCAATCTAGTCGTGGTATGCACTACCTGCAACGATCTAATGGTTCACTAACTAGACCAGAATACCTAACATTGTACCAGGGCACTATACGTCACCTATATAGGTATCATTACGTACCTAGGTGTTACTTACTTAATAACATAATACCCGACACCTCGCTCGCTTCGCTGCTTCGTTCAAGAAAACCTGTATGTTAATTTTGTGTGCAAAATTACACCTCAAAGGCATTATTTAAACTTGAATGAATAACCGTAAAGGAAATTTATTCGTCCGGAGATTTTGTACAAAGTAGGTACAGACGCCAGCACATCAACCTACTACAATCTGTAAAATTTCTTTGATAGATTTTTAACTTTATCGCTAAAGTATAAGCTCACTCATCACTCATCGCGCGCGCGCTGTCATTAGCGGTCGCCGATTCTGTCTTACGAGAATGTCCGTAAATAAACTAAAGTGTACAAGTTGTAACCTAGTGATATCGGAAGTCCTTGCTTTCATACGAGATCGGCATCATGTAGTTGATAATGAAAGCTTGATTAAGATATGCGAAACTGCATTTTCTGAAGAGGAAATAGATGAGGCGAAGAAGTTGTTGTTTATTTCCACAAAAACAACAAAAAAACTGGTGTCGAGGCGCAAGAACAAGAAACAAAAAGACCTGGAAGATATGATAACTGTGTTTAAAACAATAGACCCTGAGCAATTACCTGTGTTTGTGGCGTACGACCTACACAAACTACCACCAGTTTGTTTTGATCATGTTGACGTCACAAAATTATTGAAGGATATATTGGTTTTACGGAAAAAAATTGAAGATATACAGAGCGACTATGTGACAAATGGCCAATTAGAAGAATTGAAAGTAAAAGTGAATTTGGAGAAATCAAGTCCGTTAATTAATTCGAATGTTAACATGAAAAAAAGAGGAGGAGGGTACATGATAAACTGTGACAGTGGCCCGTTTGGCCTCCTACCTCACATCGAGCCGCGGACGGTAAACATCATCGATGTACCGCGTTCCAGTCGTAAGGATACCACTTACAATAGTGCAAGCGAAACGCTGCCGCCGGATCCGATATATCGCTCTCTCGTACACACCCATACAGGAGGTGAAACGCTCAATAAAGCCGTCACTCTTGCACCTGTTAACTCGACTATGCTTGAGAACGATAGCTTAGTAGCAGTAGATGACGCATGTAAACCACAGACTTTGGCAGAAATTGTAAAAGGAGGTGAATCGAACAAAAATAAGCCAGAAGAACAATGGATATTGGTGCAAAGGTCAAAAACGAGAAATAGATTTGTTGGTATGACAGGAAAAGCTGCTTCTAATTCAGTAGGCAATTTTAAAGCTGCCGAGATAAGTATACCTGTTTTTATCTCTAATGTGAATAAAGATACAACTGAAAAAGACATATGTGAATACATACAGCAAAAAACTAGTGAAGTTGTAAAATTAGAGAAACTCATTATGAAGTCGGAGAGGCAGTATAACGCATTTAAGTTGTTTATACCTAAACACAAACTATGTACTTTTTTGGATGACAAACTCTGGCCGGAGGGAATAGTGTTCAGACGATTTATTAATTTCAAGAAAGGAAAAGTCTCAGATAATGTTAATGATAATCCCGTTTTAACTAATGGATAATAACGTCAAAAATAATGTAACTTTATCAACATTCAATTGCAAGAATGTTATTCGATCAGCTGATTGTGTTCGCAAATTGTGCCGTGTCGCTGATGTTATTGCATTGCAGGAGACTTGGCTGTTACCCCATGATGTGTCTTATCTCGGTTGCATTGATGATGGTTTCGCGTATGCGGGCAAGTCCGCCGTCGACACGTCTTCCGGAGTCCTTATAGGAAGACCGTACGGTGGAGTAGCGCTTCTATGGAGGAAATCAGCGTTTGCGACGGTGTCAGTGGTCCAGTGTAATAGTGATCGTCTGTTAGCTATTAGGATTGAGCACGCGGGACGTTCCCTATTGATATTCACAGTGTATATGCCGACTAATTCAGCTGATAATCTAATTGAATTTACGGAGTGTCTAAGTGAAATTATTGCTATAATTGAGAACAGTAATGTTGAATCAGTATTTATATTGGGTGACCTTAATGCACATCCAGGTGAGCGCTTTTCAAATGAACTTTTAACTGTTTGTGGGGAGCAATCATGGTCATGTGTTGATATGGAACTACTTCCGAAGGATACGTTTACGTTTGAGAGTACCGCTAACGGTGCATTGCGCTGGCTCGATCACTGTGTGGTGAGCAGCGCGGCTCGACATTTGGTTTTAGACGCGTCAGTTTTGTATGGAGTTTATTTGTCAGATCATATTCCTTTAATTATTGAGTGTAATATTGATTTGATAATACCTAAATTGGTAAACCCAATCTATACTTGCAATAAGATAATATGGGGTGAAAGAGATATCTATCAAATTAATGAATATTCCAATTTTTGTAATTCTAAATTAAAATTGATCGATTTTCCAGATGATTTTCGGTGTTGCGCGCATAAAATGTGTTCTAATGCTAATCACGTGCAAATTTTAGACACAATGTATCGCAATTTGGTTAGCATTTTAAAGGAAGGGGCTGACCGCACTTATTTATGTAAACAAATGCGTCACAATAGCAAAAGGTACATTCCTGGTTGGAACAAGTATGTTCGTGACGCTCACAGAGAGGCTCGACTGTGTTACCAAACATGGTTGTTGTATGGTAAACCTGCCAGTGGTTATGTTTATAATAAAATGTGTCAATCTAGAAAAACTTTTAAGACCAATTTGAAATACTGTCAAGATAACCAACAGCAGATTAAAATGGACATTTTAGCTAAACATCACACTAAAAAGAAATTTGGGTCATTTTGGAAATCAACAAATAATTTTAATCCTAAGTTGAGTCCCCCTGTGGGCGTGGCGGGCGTACACGAGCCGGCGGATATAGCCAATGCATTCCGACGTCATTTCCAGATTGAGTCACCTCTTACTAGACCTGTACAGGTGGTTGATGCTGGGGCCAACTCTGGGGACGTTTCTATTGTCTTTACGGCAAAAGAAATTTCAGCCATTATAAAGAAAATGGAGAGGGGTAAATCCCCGGGTCATGATGGCCTCAGCATCGAGCACCTGAGGTATGCGGGGGTACACTTACCGCGTGTACTCGCTTTGTTTTTTAACATGTGCGTTACTCACGGATACTTACCGGATGACCTAATGTATACAATGGTAGTGCCTATTGTAAAAAATAAAACTGGGGATGTCTCTGACATTTCCAATTACAGACCTATTTCTCTGGCCACTGTCGTAGCAAAAGTTTTGGACGGTCTGCTTGACAAGCAACTGGCAAAACACCTCGAACTACATGATGCTCAGTTCGGTTTTAGGCCTGGGCTGTCAACCGAGAGTGCAATCATGTGTCTCAAGCAGACTGTTCAATACTACACAGATAGGAAGACTCCTATTTTTGCTTGTTTTCTGGATCTGTCAAGGGCATTCGACCTCGTATGTTACGATGTTTTGTGGCATAAACTGGAATGTGAGACTACGTTACCACCTGAAATAGTGTCAATATTCAAGTACTGGTATAGTAGTCAAAGCAATAGCGTGAAGTGGGTTGGCTCGCACTCGGACGTGTATCGGTTGGAGTGCGGAGTGAGGCAGGGGGGGCTCAGCTCACCCCGGCTCTTCAACCTATACATGAACCAGCTGATCCTTGAGCTCAGCAGCACCAAGGTCGGATGTCATATTGACGGGGTGTGCATTAACAATATTAGTTATGCTGACGATATGGTGTTGCTGAGCCCATCGATCGGTGCTCTGAGGCGACTGATCGCTATATGTGAACATTATGCGGTGAATCATGGGCTCAAATATAACGTCCTAAAGAGCGAACTAATGGTTTTTAGAGCAGGCA
Source organism: Gortyna flavago (assembly GCA_963669345.1). Lineage (NCBI taxonomy): Eukaryota > Metazoa > Arthropoda > Insecta > Lepidoptera > Noctuidae > Gortyna > Gortyna flavago. The sequence continues at coordinate 5,870,608 of OY770126.1, forward strand.
GTGCGACATATTCTTGTATCCCACATGTCACTCTGTGTGGCGAACCCCTGCGAAGGGTGGACAAGTTTAAATACCTGGGCCACTGGGTCACTGAAGACCTAAAAGACAATTGTGACATTGAAAGGGAACGTAGGTCGCTGGCTGTCCGTTGTAACATGCTGGCCCGCAGGTTTGCGCGATGTACGAAGCCAGTTAAAGTAACGCTATTCAAAGCTTACTGTCAGTCCTTCTACACGTGCAGCCTGTGGGTCAACTTCACACAGCGGGCATACAGCGACCTACGCGTTCAATATAATAATGCACTGAGAGTACTGCTGCGGCTGCCGTGGCGTTGTAGTGCATCAGGGATGTTTGCGGATAATAATATTAATGGTTTTGCCGCCATTATTAGAAACAGATGTGCATCCCTGATGACGCGTGTTCGCGCCAGCACCAACAGTATTCTCAGTGTGTTTGCAGATCGATGGGATTGCCCGATGTTGCGGAGGTGGATGCAGCTCCACGCTGAATTTTAATTGTCTAAGTGTCTGTAACCTACTAACACTAGAATTTAAGTAAAATTGTTACTAACCCTATGGACTCCTGTCTGAAATAAAAATTTTCTATTCTATTCTATAAGGTTCAAAGTTGATTGGGAAAATCTGACAGTTTCGGGTAGGTTGATGTGCTGGCGTCTGTACCTAAATTTTTTCGTTTAAAGAATTTTGGCATGGCTCCTAATAAAGCTAGAATAAAATTTAAAAACTAAAATGCGAGTAAGTGTGAAAAAATGAACTGAAAAGCATGTAGTTAACAAGAAAATATTCTTATTTGGAATTTACATGTAGTCTGGTGTCATTCGGCACTGTATTGTGTATACTGTTGTGGGTGTTGCCAAGTGCTAAAACGGAGCCTATGTTTAAAAAAATGGCTGTTGTAACTTTTACTAAAACATCTTCAAGAAGCGGAACTAATCCATTAATTATTTATTTATGGTAACTGAAATCTTAATACCCCCACACAGGCAACAATAAACTGCTGCAAGGCAGGCTGGCTGGCAAGACATGGTGCAAACTGCCAACGGTCATTCATTATTCAAATCAAGTTCGTCGACCGCTCGACTCGCGCGCAAAGGTCAAGATAATTGATTCCGAGCCGAGGAGAAGAATCGCAAATTCACACCCAAATAAAAGATTCTACCTACACATGATTTTATGTGTATTAAACAAGATAAATGCGGAAGTGTGTAAAATTGTACTTTGTTTTAAGAGACAATTTTATGTTGTGTGCTTTCGCACTAATCGAGGTCTATCATCTTTACTGAGTTGACCTTACAGTTTACACATTAGATTCCACTTAGTAATGGATGGAATGCCTGCAGTCACTGCACTGTAGTCTAATTAACCCCTGCAAGCATTCTAAGAGGTCAATTTAAGATTTCGCACGTAGGTAATAATTTTACAAGACTCCAAAAGTCAAAGAATCTAAATCTCTAGTAAGTTAGCATGTTTATCATCTGTAAACTATAGAGAACAACAATACTGCTGTGAAATTAAGCTAGTTCGTAAAGTTTCAGCCTGAATACTTTGATGCTGAAAACTTGTCAACACGAACGTAAATTACAAAGAGAAGATAACTAACCGGTTGTTTCAAGCTACATGCGCTGTTTCATAATACTTAGATACATAACATAACATTCATAATTTTGCTGGAGACAAATAGTCAAACACATTTTTTTTGCCCTCTAAATGAATTATTATGCATTCGCGTCTCGTCTCAAATACTCTCAATACATGAATTAAAACATTACGAATAGCATCTGTCTAAGGAAGTCATGAGTGAAAACTGAAACTCGCAGCAAATGCGTAATGTTTGTATAAATTGTGGTATACACAAATAGCTACGTAAGACTACCGTTTACGATCAACCAGAACGAAGTTAGATAACATTTGTTTACATAAAGTTTTACAACTCTAACGTAGTCTTGTTAAGTACGAGTACATGTAAATTTACATTACCGAAATGGTGAGTTTGTGGCGAGGTTCACACCTTTTGTGGAGAGGACTTAAAAGTCATGTTTAGCGTATTGTCTGTTTATTTTTTTAACTGTAATACGTGTTTATGCAATAAATATAATTTTATATTTAGCATATTTAAAGTTATGCAGGCTATACAATTTGCAAAAGTTGAGATTGACACCATACTTTCAGTATGAGAATTGTTAATTACAATTCGATAATACGCATTACATACTGTAATTACGTTGTCTAAGAAAGTGAGAACACTAAACAAGAAGCCAAGAACATGTCTAGTACTTTATTTCTCGTAAGAAACAATAACAACATAAAATGCAGATGGTATATTATTAGCAATGTCATGCATTATGTGAGACCAACAAAGCTGAAGTAGACACAACACAGAACGGCTCATTAGTTACTTAACAGTTCAATAGTTTTTCAAGGAACATAGTTTACGTAAGTATTTTTTTGTGGAAAACATTCATTTTATGTCCGTAAAAGTACTTTTGCTACTTTACACGATTTTCTTATCACCTATATTTTACGACTTCACTTCACCGAGTCAAACACGTTTTCACGCAGTAGAATGCTTTATAAACTTCAGGAGAAATGTAATATACGGTAGGAAGAGTCCTATAACTGACGAGACCTCACGATATTGTTACGAAACGACGGACGACACCCGACAATTTAATACTATGTAAATATGGTATATAAGAAAATATTTCCTGCGGTATTTCTGCTCGGTACCTGACATTACGGCCATCAACCATAAAGGCGGAATTACGTACTTCCGCAATATGCGGCACCTAGCCATCGATGTACGCTACTCTAATGATCCGAACGTGGTATTCAAATCATCGTCATTGTTGCGACTCACATACGAGGCCCAATTATAATGATGGCGGCGAAATCCCAATCGTAATCGGATTCTCAATCATACAAATGACAGAGTTGATGAACGTATCGTCTGATACATCATGCTGTTGGGAAATTGAACACGAACAACAGATTACTCGATGTTATAGATGCAGCGATTTCTGCATCATCGTTAAATTCTCATCGTCTCCAGTTCTTCACCCAAGTAAAGTAAATGATTCAAAACCTCTTTCTAAATTCCGTGTCCCAAACCATACACCTACTCTGCTTATTAACATGAGTTGGGTTTTTTAAGCTTGAACAGTTGGTAGACCATTCGTGTGTTTAATATTTCTTTGTTACTTTACGATACTTCGCCTAACTTTGTTACCACAAACAATATTCCTACCGTACATAATTTCTTCGTCTTTGTAGCCAAAACCAAGTTACTCGCGAACAATGTTTCCAGTTATAGCGCAAATTCCCACGGCCTCGCAAAGTATAATACCTAAGGAGAATTAGGTCCCCTTTGTTCACAATGCAGATAACATCTCCAAAGGATACGAACATCCTTCGGGTAATTAAACTCGATCGTCTACGGCTTAGATCGTTGATCTTAAATGATGAGAATGAGTTAATGAGGTCTCAAGTAATGAGCATCGTGTTGAAGTTTTTTCGAATCCTCAAGTACCTTTGTCCTCGTTACTTGGACAGTGCCGTCATTAAAGGCCCTTAATGATAATCACCATTAGCCTGGTTCGAGAGTAATCAAAGACACGAGCGTACGTCCAATTTTATCTGTAGGTACTCGTGCTAAAGCGATTTTGGTAATTTTCCGACGTGAATTTTCCATATTTTTCTGTGAACGACACTTGGCAGAAAATCAATTACATTTTCAAGGGAGAGTATTTTCTAAGAGCCTCTCTTGAATTTAGATTTTGTAATGAGCGTTTACTATTTAAATAAGCACTTATTCCCTTCCTTATTTAATAATCAATATTCAAGAACAGCTGTTGAGGGCTCAGCTTTTTCAGTTAAGCAGATAACTCGGAGGCAGCGTTGTCAGCATCGTATCAATGGCCGGTATTGTGGCTGGGCCAAAGAGCTCTTAAACTGCCATCCCGACCCAACCTCATTGCTATGCGGCGTGCAACCCCATCCCGGGATCCCTTATGTAGTCATGATGTTACTATAAGTGTGTTAGTAGTTCTGGCTTTCTCTTTGAGTCTAGGATTACTTACTTAATGTGATTATACTGAAATCAGATTAACACTTTAGGGATCTTGCGGCTACGCGAAATGTTGTCTAGACATTTTTCGACTCGCCTATTCAGAATACTAAGCTGTGTGTTTATGAAGGTCCATTTTTTTGAACGCTGTAATTTGAAAAAGAATACTTCGTTACTATTGTATCCCTTGTAATAAAACGTTTCCATCCTGATAGCTCCCTATTACGGAGCAACAGAACTATCTGAACAACCCAACCCCCTGGCGAGATAAAGTTATTTCATCTTCCGAGTGCTATCAATACAGTGCTAACGGCCTGACGTAACGTGCGTGTCTATAGATCTGGGCAATCTATGTCAGAGCATGTTTTTATACTTCACCATCTAGCTAACGAACTGAGGAAGATTTGTGGTTTAAACACTGAAAGAAATGTAGAACAACGTTACGTGGTTACGTCTATTTTAGATCTTAGATCTCGGATAGGATTTGAGGAGTACCGTTATTTTGTATACCTACTAATAACAAAGCTGAAGAGGTCGTTTAATTTGAACGCGCAAATCAAACCACCAGTCGGATTACGCTACGCTAGGACCCTTAGGAGCCGAGAAAAAAGAAAAAAAAACTCAAGACAAAAACGAAGTAATAGTGCGGGTAGGCGATGCGATGCGACAGGGTGGATCGAGAGAACAAGAAATTTCACGCGGACGAAGTCGCGGGTAGAAGCTAGTTTGGCATGGCCAAAGGCTATGGTCATGTTTTATTTAATGCAGTTGTTATCAATCAACGGGAATGTACTGCATTGCTAGATGCGGATCTCTGAATACCAGGTAGCTGCCCATGCCAAACGCAAACCGCGGAAATCACAGGCTGGGGATAACACGTTATAAGGGGCACAGGTGAGCATAATGCTGGGAAAGAAATTAAAGGTAATAAACCAGCGGAGTTATTGCGTAACATACTTTCAGTAGCAGTGGCTTTAATTTTGCCAGAATACAACAACATTCATTGCGTTAATTATGTTGTAGAGCAGACAAATTTTTCGAACATATGAAGAAATGAATTAGCAATATCCTTCAAAATTATTTAGATCGATAGTGTTACGTAATTACTAATTAGGGTGCAGATATTGCTAGTTAAGCTAAATTAAAGTAGATACATGGTGTCAATGGCCAATCTCATAGGCATGATATCAAAATGGGTTTGCAACAATGATGGCTACTCTGTGACAATAACGATTGATCCGGTTATCGTGTCTGCGATAATTTTGCAACAGATTTCAATCACATTTTGTCATCGTCTTAACTTATTTAGTTCATAATACCTACTGAGAAAATAAAAATCCCTCGTTCATAGCGGTCCGGCAATTATCTAAGTAGGTATTTTCGGTGAAAATTTTGTGCGTCGCTATAAATCTCACTTTATAGGAACTTACACCATGCAGAATTATCAAATTATTTTTAGAGAGTGATCGATGATAACTAAAGTATATCTGGCTAATTACTTGACTAATAAATTACGTGGACTTTGATTGAAATCTCACTTAAATATACAGATTGGTCTCTTATCATAGTTTAATTAAGTTGACGCTGATTTAACTTTCTCTTATATTGCACTAGTTATTGTAGAACCGGAAACAGTTATTAATTATACGATGAGACTCATTTAAAATGTATTTAACGGTTACAGTTATATTTATAATAAGTAATTAAGGTAAAAAAATAGACAAACACATAGGTAGATACGGAAAACTTCACACACTTACCTAGAATTCATAGTGGATACCTTTGTTCTATGCTTTCTCATCATAATCATCGGATTTTGTAGTACCTAAAGGTATGATTGTATGAAGGTATGATTCATTATAACTTAATGCAACGGAATGCAATGAAATTAGGTAGGTATACAAGTAGTATTCATTCATGACTACAGAGGAGGCATGGCAGTTCTTTGAAAGCGAACACGTCAGGGTAGCCCGCGAAATTCAAATATCCTTACGTTTTTTGCAATTTGCTGCTTAGTATCAGGTTGTATGTTGATCTGCGGCCGTAACAAATATTTATTTACAGAATTATAATGATAAAATTCATCAATATATCTCTCTAAGTTCTTATTAGGTTATACTTTATAAAAAAGGGTAAAGGGTACTTTATAATGACTATAACATGAATCTTGACATTTGAGTCTTCTTAAATCTTACCTACTTAAAAAGAGTTGCATTGGTGATTTTAATAATTAATATAATTCTGTAAATTCATATTTTTTACGGTCGAGTATCCGCGTACCTATCATATTTTAATCAACATACAATACAACCTGACATTGACCTGCAAATTGCAAAAAACAGGGCTACCTTAGCGTATCCCCCTTAATATAACTGTAACATAATATCGTACTTATTACCTACTAATTAAATATGAATCCAATCAAAGTGTAATTTCAAACTATATTAGAGCGTTATCGAAGTACCTAACTAGGTACCTACGTATAGTTAATATGCACCTACATTAAATTCAAATACTTTTTCGTGTTATGTCCACCTGCTTATCACACATATTATGAAACCAATTGTGGTTTACTGATAAGTGTTAATCCGTTATTTTCCTTTGTATGACACAATAATGTATTTGCATTATTTTAAGGGAATGGGTAACGGTTTGCTTGAATTGAATATAAAGGCATTTTTATCCATCCGTTACTATTTACATTGCCGCTAAATGTTCACAATCGAAATTTCCTAAAAGCTGTACTTACACGTTAAACGTGTAACCAAGCGTTCCTTTGATCTTAACTCATGGTTAAAGACGTTTATAACTAAGTACATTCCTGAAATTCTCTAGCTAACCAAAGGCCGGATTCACAATGATAACTCAATATGCTATTAACAAAGTTGGGAAGTATTTCTATTAACACGTTTAAATAATACAATTTCTTCAAGCGTAACACGATACACGAGCATCACTTGATACAATTAAATTTTCACATAAGTATAAATCTCACACGCGCGCATTTCGTGACGCAAACTTCGCACACAATAAAAACATTAACAAAAACTTGATGCAATACATAATCACTTGCCTATTTCCTCGGTCTTGATGAAAAAGAAACTAAGTCGCATCTGTGCAACACACACGCGAAACACAATGCGACACATCCGTCTGCGCGCGCGCAGGCTTGTGCGCTTCCCGCCTTCTGACTACCAACGTTCATCGGAAGATGTCTTCAATCACAGCGAGTTGAATGCAGTGTCTAACGTCATTGAATCGAAAAACTAAGCTAAAAATCAATTTTACGCATCGGCAATCTTCAATCGTCAATGTTTGAAAACAAATCGACTGCGCAGCGCAGTTGCCTTTCTTCAGTTACGAAAATTCGTTGAATGTCGCGTGGTTTTCGATAACAATCGTCATCAAGGCATGTTAACGTGTGATTGTCGCGCGTGCCCGTTGGTTATTAATTAAAGGCATTACCTTGGAATCCGAAGCACTGCATCCTGCGACGCACGCGACAGCACGCGCCCCTCGCGGCCACACTGACACTACAGTTGTCACGCTCTGACATCACATCACCCTTTAACCTTACACGCACGTGGCCTTATCACGAAGCAATAAGGTACACTGAACGCTACACGCAGTATAATGCGCGCGCTGAACCGAAACTGACGGTTCGACATTGTACAGCATTCGCTATCATCCATCTATCATCAGTTCTCTATCAATAAGATCTTCGATTGGGTGACCCTTTGTACGAACCATGCCTTAAGTAAAGCATCTGTCAACTTTATCTTGAAATGTTTCGTTTCATCGTGATTGTATGAATCTTATCAGAAAGGATTTTTATCAGCACACTTTAGCTAGGCAACTATGGGATTTTCACAGCCGCGGTTTTCATGACTTATGAAATAATTGTTAGGCACTGACTAGGTAGGTACTGTAAATTAAAAAATAGATGGAAATTGATGATCCATGATCCGTGTTCAATCGGTCGACGTCCGCACCAAAATATTTATGTTAAACCTTTGAACGGAGTATGCGGTATGATGAACGAGAGGAAGCAATGTGCTTTGATTTGAAAAATGAAAAATATGGGTAAACTACGCTCGAGTCAAACAACTTTTTACTAAATACCGTGGAAGAGTGTTTGCAAAAAACAGAAGAAGTTCAGATTAAACGCGGTCGGAATTTAGGCAGACATCCGAATGGTTCGGTTCCGATGGCGAGGCAAACGGGGCCACCGCGCTACGGAATGCAAGCAAACAGACTGGAACACCGATCTTTAACTAAACTGGACTTTCTGACAGACGAGATAATGAACTGCAAGTACCAACAACATGCACCGACTATTAAAACGATGAATGAAAAAGGAAATGTTTTCAAGCTCGATCATAAGTTTATCGTTCCCGCGTTTACGTTGTTTATGTAATGGACAGACCACCCACATGAAACATTACTCATTACGCGTGATTAACTACTCATTAATATTATTTACGTTGCATTTATTACAGTAGAAGTTCGCAAATCACATGAAAATGCTCACAGAACGTATACCTAAAGGTAGATCATAATTATGTTCTCCGAAAATTCCCATACGCATCGAACTGAATTCAACAAACGGTAGAAAAACACGTCTGCAACCAAAACAATCAGGTTGCCATGAGAAAGAAAACATTGGTTTAGTGTTTATGTCACCGAGCAATCGGTGAGGCTTGGAAACAATCGACGCAGCAAACAAAAGTGAGAACGTGAATGGTTCACGGGAAGGACATATTACTAATATTCATACGAATCATGACAATCTCATAGAACAGAAAAACATGTTCTGTTTTTGAGATGGAAAATGTTTGATAAACATTTAAGTAGAACTTACTAAACTCAGTTGACATTCAAGGGTTAATTTGCAACTGCATATCTCGTCTCTACAAATTTTAACAGTGTATAACTCTATCATCTGAATACTTTATTATATCTCTCGAATTCTAGATGGGACCACAATCACACAATGGATCACAATCAATTGTTCTGAAATATCACATGAATAATCAGGTACTTAAGAACGCCCTATGTCCGGCAGTGGTCTTCTATCGGCTGAAATGATAATGATACGAATATTCAATAGTCAGTGGGTAGATATATCCTCGCTACTAAACTTGCACATGTTGTATTGATTTTTCAACTCTTATCACTTATCAGTGCACATCCTTATCTACCATAATCCCTCTCAAAACTGCGCCACAGTGTTTTGTTCTCAACGATTGAGTCATATTCAGCAGTAACACTTTGTTTGAAACACTGCTAACGACCGACAGGTTGTTAACTCATCGGCTGTGAGGCCCATTACTTAACCTATTTCCTTTACTGCCTCTTCAAAAGTTGCGCAAGAAGGCAAGACAGATAACTACTTTAACACACTGGATTTTCCTTTGATTTCCAGAAAGTAGGACAAAGCAAATGTTTTTGAACGAAAAGTTCGATCTGATGATGCAGAAGTACCTACTTACTAATAAAACATTAGCATATTTGTGAAAAACGTAATATTTGTACAGATGACAAATCATGGCCTTGGTCGAAGCCAGTGTCTCTGCGCAGTGTTTCTGCCGGCGCCCGCGCATCCGCGCATTGTCACTCCGTTGACCTTGCCATTGCGCACTTGTAACAGACCGGAAGTTCTTCACTAATTCAACATTTCTTTTGTAAATACGGATTTTAGAGTTCGCCAAAACTCATGACATGACTCACAAAACTCTCTTTGATGGTTATATTTAAAGTTAATTTAAAAGAGAAATATATAAAAGCCAAATGAGAATTTCTTACTTTACTCTTGGTACAAAAGGTTCGCTACGCCGCGACTGCACCGGTCTATGTGAGGTATAAATTTTGTTTTTAACGTGGGTATGAACATTATGGCCGTTAATTTAATACCGCTGAACATAAACTATTCAATAGATTCTAATGGATAAAAAATCCAGCCAGGTTTTCTGAAGATTCAGTTACGATAAGAGCGACTCCTTTGATTGGAATCGTATTGGATAAATAACGAGAAGCAGGTCGGTGATTGAATTAAGTAAACGTCTCCAAAGACCGCTAGATTTAATTTACTTTTTTAACAATAAGATTTGCTAACGAAATTCGTAGACGCTGAATGCAAGAAGAAACAACTCCTTGGACAGTAAACTTTTCCAACCGGTATGATTGCTTTTCGATCCTACAAGTTAATGAATACAAAAGTATAGTAGGCCTATTGTAACTGGTGGTCACAGGACGAGGATGTTTTAGTATTCCAGCATCGGTTCTTAAATATTTATATCGGTACTTCCTCAATGGTAACGATGCCTTTTCGACAGTGTCTGAAGACTTAATGAGGCGAAGTACCTACCTGTTAGAAATTAAGCCTAATCTATTCATGTTACTATTCACGCGTAGTATGTTGTTATTTACATTTAGATAGTCGTGTGTGATCGATACGATGCGTTGTGAACGACGAATAGCTAGATAACTAAGTCAGGGTCGCATCAGCGCACAATGCCCAGATAACGTCTGTACTTCTGTACCAAGCTTTGTGTCCACTGTGTCATACATATTTATGTATAGTCTTTGTATGTATAAAACCTGACGTATTCCTGCCTTCCTGGCCTTACTCGGAGTACGATCGAGGGTTTTTATTTCGTTTTAATTACACTTTTGGGAATTAAATTCCGGGGCAGATTTTTTGTGTGAGCTTCTAATTTTCGATTCGATCCCAAATGGTACTGTCGTTTAGTTTAGATGATGAATGTTATCAGGTTTCCTGTAAAGCATTACTGCGTATGGTTAACGCGAAAATATAGTTAGATATTGCTATTTGCATGTTGTTGGAAATTCGGATTAGTAAGCGAAGTAGGGCGATATGATGAACAGTTGATTATCAGACCCAAAAGTCGAATATATCGATTGCTGGCAATTCATCGTGATTCACCACAGTGTCTGACATTCAATTAAGTGTCTCGTTCACACAGGGGACTCAGTCTGTCGTTACTTTCTATAGCACACATCCAATAGAAATCGAACTTCATGGAATGACTAAAGAGTTAAAGACTTGATCTCCAATAGGTAGATTTTTCGCGGTTATTTTAGCTGATCCGTAAAACTTTAGAAACTTTTAGCACGATACCTACAAGAGAAAGTTGGCGGTAAACGAAATAAGGTTTTATACCAGCAGTAGCTGCTAGTGTTTAATTTGAAGCTGTGAACGATAATGATGATGAAAAAAGTTCGTCTTCAAGTTTCTTTCGCAGAAGGTAAGAGGAAAAGGTCTTTTCTCCTTAGACACGCTCTCGCCTGTTTCCTCTCTGGTTAATGACCATAAAGCAATGATTTTTTTACAGAATAATAAATATTAACTACTTGTATGTCCCTATGTTTTAGTTTCTGATGATACATTACTTTTATAAGCACTAGAACCCTCAAAAAATGCCGATTTAAACAGCTGTCAACAGAGGCCTAGTGTACAAATTTGACAACTACTAATGAAAAAAGCAAAAACATAGGGACACAGTGTAAATCCTTCTTATTCAGTTTATGAAATATCTTTTAAATTGGTCCAATATTGGAGAAGGATATAAGCGAGAGCCAAACCTCGAATTATGGTATTTTACGCATTTCCTCTTAATGCAAACATCACCCTTTTATGACGTATTCACAAACCGACCCAGCTATCCAACATCCACAGACGTGGCCTCAAACAGAATAGTCGGCAATAATTATTCAACAATGAGCTGAAATGCGGATGGCCGCAGTGTATGACAGTTTGGTCTAACTACAAAAGGCAACGGATAGCCATGGCTCTGAAATGTTGATTAGCTTACAGTAGAAATGAGCATTAGAGAACCATAAACATGCGAATAGAAAGCAGGTAGGTATTAAAGCACGAGTTTACAAGCTTTTCTCATCATCTTTTGTTTCGGTGCGGCATGTCCATACGAATAAATAGGTCATGCTGTATTAGCCAGTCAGCATCAGCAGAGTAGCTGGGCCAACAGTGGTTTTTTTTTTAAATCACCTTTAAAATTTCAGGACGTCTTCTATACCTAAACTATCTGCAGTATTCGGTCGGCAGCATTCAAAGCAATTCTATAATATTAATGTTCTCCAATGAACAAAAGAACGTTGTCAACTGTCCACATTTCAATGTAGAGGGTCGATCAAGGGAAGTGGTTGACGGGGTGAAGGACATTCATGTTGCAATACTTGACAAATTAGCATTTACCAGCTAACCAGCCACCAGCCAGCCACCAGCTTTGTTAACTTTGTCGCTGAATTGACAGGCTTTCAAACTAAATTGTGAAGCATCTTTGCAGTTCGAAGTAAGTACCTACGTATACATAACATACTTACAAATTTCATCTCAAGTAAGTACATCTCCGTACGTTTGTCGTTTTAACGTTCGTTCTGAACGGTTAATGGATCGGTTATCGAGTAGCCGTCACACACATTTACCTGATAGCACTGGTCTTGTAATCTTGTTGGAGAGCAAACATCCCGCTCGGCAGGTGCTACTCGAGCTCAAATGTTTGCCCGACATAAATCTTACATTCACATCAAAGGCTCTACTGGTCATTCAAAGCGCTTTACTATAGTCTATATACTCATGTCTCATGACTTACGGCTAATGAAACTATTCATGCAAATAATTTAGTTGAAGCCCTACATGTGGCGGGTAGTAAATCTAACATTATAAAGGGAAGCATTACACCGCGTACTACGCGTAGAGCCGGCGCCGCTTACAAAGCCTTTACATAGATTCTAGTAAACGAGTTACTTTGCTTACATACTTGTAATATGCTACGGAATTACGATTAATAAGGGACTAGCCTATTTTGCCAAAACCTCGTTTTCGCTTCAGTCAACAACCCGTATTACGATATGAATTTAGGTGAGGTAGAAAATTGTAACGGTACTTCAAAGAGCTTTGAATCCCTTCGAAGGATAAAAGGCAAAGATTTTCTATTTCTTTTAGGTCCTACACTATGTATCTGCTCTTTCAAAGTTCATAAAAGTGGTCACACATGCCGATGAAAGTTGTTGCTGTTGCTGATTGTACTGAAAAAGCTCAGTAACCAGTTTCTCTAACATTCGCGTAAAGTTCAACAAAACTGGTTACGCTAACATAAATAATTCATGAAATATAAATCATTTAAAAACAATGAAGGTGTTAATTTTACCTTTTTTCGACAGTCTCGACAGCGCCTGCATTACCAACATGGTAATGAACAATTAGTAAAGCACAAAATAACATAACACTATGTACCTCTTCCGAAAGTGATCTCCAATTTGTTTGGCACCTCGAACCGTATTTTCATATCATTCGTTTTTCTATCACATGTAACACGAAACACTTCTATTTCGGAGCCGGCAGAATTTCGAATGTCGTACGTTCGCGCCGCGTGGGGGCAATGGAGCGGATCGGATATTCGTCGGTGACAACAGAGCGCGTACTGAGCGCGCGGCCGTCCTTCCGCAATGGGATGGCTCCCGCCGCGCCGCCCTACATCTACACTGAATGCGACGCGTGAGATGTGATGTAATCTGCATGTGACGAAATGCACACACAGATTAGAGCCGATCTTATAGCGTCACAACTATTACTTTATCAGTTCACAAAACAAACGTCCCCGCCGCCGTGTCGTGTCGCACCTACAAGAGCTCTACTCAGACTAACTCTCAGACTGTCAACTGTTTTGGAATATGCTAATTTAAAATTAGTTTGTTGTTAAAACAAAGGCGCTCTGAAATACTGTAAACAATGTCTGAACACAGGGACACAAAAGAAACCAAACTGGATCAGGTGATTGGAACCCGTCCGTCCACTGCACCACTATGGGATTTAATTAGCATAAACCAACATTCGAATATGAGGGGAATCCATTTTTTCGGGTAGACCATTTTAACTTTGTACACATAAACAAATCATCGGAATTTATATCCTGCACTGACTGCCAGTGATGTGTAAAATTTTATTCCATCAAAAATTTTCTGACCGAGTGAACTCGCGTGTTTAAAATGTTTCATATGCAATGCTCAGTGAACGATGAACGTATAAACATGACAAAGTGAGCACTAGTTCATCAGCCACCAGGAAGTATTGAATAAGGCGACTATGACGAATTGGTATTGCAGTTCAATGATAGACATAATACAAGGAACCGTTATTAATATAAACAATACATTATGATAGACTGTCACTTATAAAGGAAATGACTTAGATTGATAATATTACATAATTATTATGAAGATGGTAGTCATGGTAGTTCTTCAAGGTAATGATGATGAACGCTCGTTAGTGAAGCCACGCAAGAAAGTATTCTTACTCTCTACATCATCTTCATCTATTGCTCGTGCCTTCTATGTATGAGAAGAGACCTTTGGCCTGCAGAGGGACAGTTACAGGCTGGTATTTTTATTATTTATTATTATCATCTTCGTGTCCTTGTTCCATGTTACTTGGGGTCAGCGCAACACGTCCATGTTACTTGGGGTCAGCGCAACACGTCTTTCTCCTCCATTCTCCCCTGTCAGCCGTCATTACATCATTCACTCGTTTTTCCTTCATATCATCCCTCACATAATCCATTCATCTATTCGTTGGTCTTCCTCTCCCTCTCCATCCGTCAACATTTATACAGCGTCATTTTAAAACCATTCCTCATCACATGCTTATACCTACCAAGACAAACGATTCCCTTTCAACTTTTCTGTAACTGGCGCCACTTATAAACTTTCTCATACTTATACTCATTACTTTACTTATCTATTTTTTTCACATTACACATCCATCGCAACATTCTCATCTCCGCTACAGCCTACATGCAATCTTTTTTTTTTCTTCCGTCTTCTTCACGGCCCAGGCCCATACAAGTACCTAAATTTTTACCTAATTTAGACAAAATCGACGATGGTCAGTGTCATTCTCACGTCAGTTAACTTTGTAAACATGTTACCGTTGAGTACTTACTTTATAATTCAGCTTACCATAAAAAAGAAGTAGTTACCGTCTCAACATGTGTCTTGTTTTAATAAAGAAGACGAACCAGATTCAATTCAATTTAATCGATTCGATCGATCGATCGAATTTTCAATTCAATTGTCGCGTCAAAAGTTGGTCGCGTTTCTGTTTCGTTTTGACACCTCTGATACACACAATGACGCAAAGATTTGATTGCCATGGAAACGCCATTATTATTGTGTGACCTCACTCTTATTAGTATGGACACTTTTTCGCGCAACTTAGTACGGTGAGGGTAAATCTAACGATTTTATGTGTGCCAAAACGACAGATTTTTTCAGAGACCTTTTTGCTGCTTTTTAGTGAATGAACCGAAAAAATCGTGTAAACGCAGAAAGGATGCCAAAACTATGCATTAGTTTCCAATGTGGCAAAGTGCGAGCCTATCTCATAACGTATCTGGCACAGTGCCAGAACAATTTTAATGTAATATTTAAAAAACTGAACTGGCCCCAGGCCCAGTAACTGTTTTCCGCAGGACATGGGAATAAACTGATGGGGCTCGGAAAACTTTAAAAATATTTTACCTAAAAACCGTTTCTGGAAGTATTTAGTAGGAAGGACATGGGTAAGAATCGTACAAAATAATCTGGTTTGGTTTTGAAAAAGGGGTTTTGGTTGCCCAGTAATAGGACTCGAATTAAAACTTAAAAACTTCTGCCAGGACTGAACGCCTTGAATTGAAATATAACGTTTTCTACAAAGAGTTCACCTAAGGACACGACACGATGAATAGCTATTTGTGTATGAAACGTATGTAATGGAAGAGGTAAATTATGAAGTACTTTCAATAGAATTATGTACAATTTACATAAATGAGTTATGTATAGACTCCCCACACGTACAGCCTTGAAACTGCTTAGGAATGGGGAGCCAACGTGTTTTTTGAAATGCAAATGAGCCTATAGAAGACACATAATATTATAGGCATATGTTACGCGATATAGAAATTCATTCCTTAAGGAACAGGTTCATGAATGTAAATAAGGCAGAAATGTATTGAGTTTAAAGATTGCCGCGGTATATAAAGTATGGAAGTTATTGCGGGTCATAAATTGCTGTTAGCACATCGCTACATTGCCCACAAACGCTGTATTGTAATCAGCTAAACATTTAGGTCGATTCCTATGACCGGGCAGATGCATGATAAGTTAAACTTCATGACCATTTTGCTTTATATTTTTCTAATTTATGCAATTATCAATAGTTGTAATAAAATTCAAAATAAGACAAAAATAAATCCGGCTATTCCGGATTCGCATCCTGCTCGGATCACTAATTTAATGAATGTGCAGATGCTATCTACGATAATAATTGATATCAAATTAAAATTCATAATAAATTTTCAGATAGGCTTGTTTGCTATCAGTACACGATCATTCTTTTCATAGGCCCATTAAAGATTAAAAGCTTTAAAACTTAGATATTCCTGACTTTGGACAGGTTTGTCCAGTAAACATTCTTGATATGGTGCAGCATTAGCATACGTAGTTAACGAATCTATCTTGGGATCGAAATGTATGAAATCATGGAATGTAAGCAAACCATTAATAAACCAAATGCGAAATATACTCCAGCACTATCCCGGGATTACTACAGCAAGAAATAAAACATTTTGTAAGCCATGGTCCAGTAAAATAGAAAAACATTTTACTTTGGCCTATAATATTGTAGAACAAGTACAGCCCTCCGTTGTTTATCAGACTACCCTTTTATTTGTTGAAGAAAATAAAAGTATTATGTAATCAATGTATCAGTCTTTATATTGCGAAAGTTGTGTATTCAGTAAATATTTGAGAGCACAAGTCGGAAAATGAGGAAAACTATGTATTCAAGAGGCAGAAATTAGTTGTTTGTTAGCTAACTGTTCTGTCTGTCTGTAAGTTATCATTCGTTCCAGTTTCGTTGAATTTGTTCTACTTAACAAGGCTTTAAACTGGCAAGTGATCGGAATTTGAATACTTCTGCAATTCGATCTGCAAGTGTCTCAAGATCATTTTTTTTTAAGTCTTGGAACTAATAATCACAATCTTAATATTATCATCTTCTGTATAAATGTAGTATTTTCAAGTAAAGTCGTTAACCGCATCTATATTTATAGTCAGTTAGTCGACATGGCGACACGTTCGTATTCGCACCCGTTTACAGCTCGTCTAGGAAGTGGGCCCTGATTGGATTACTCGTTAGGACGTCTGCACTAAAATACCGCACGAAAGTTTATTAGCCTGAACGCAAGCGGTTTGAGCACATTCAATAATAGTTTACATATGGCTGCCGATTAAAACTATTAATAGTAACAGCTATAGGACTCACTATACATGGTCTATATATCCCAATCCAATCCATAACGTATCTGAAAGAAAAAACCATCGAAATGATCACAGTGGAATAGTCTTCGCATTTAGCAAATTACGGTAAATCGATGATCGTAGATCGCAAAAGAAAAAACTATCGAAATGATCACAGTGGAATAGTCTTCGCATTTAGCAAATTACGGTAAATCGAGGATCGTAGATCGCAATAGACCCTTCCTCTCAACGAGAGGAGGCCTGTGTCCCAGTATTGGGAACAATACAGGCTGATTGTGTGAATAGATCCTATGATCGATGATCGTAGATCCTGCTATCTACGATCATAGGATCATTCTACCGGCCTTTATTTTTACTGTCGCACTGCAGGGCAGTCTTTTTTAATTCTAATTCATAGAAAGAACGAACAAATTTAACTACCATACTATATTTTGCACTAGCTCCGTGCTTGTTGGCAATTGTTATGGTTTCCCTACAATTCTGTTCCTTATCGTAAATCAATTACTCAACTATCCCCAACCACTCACGCGGCCCGCTCCTCCCGTGACATCGTCGAGAACGTCCCAGAACACTTTTTCTGCATGCCGCGGGGGGTCTCGCCACTTATTGCTACACTGGGACTACCTACATTTTCTTTTACTCAAACTGATCACGTAAACATTTCCCTGGTGTAGGCGGACCTTAAATCATACTAACATGAGAGGAAAGTTTTGTTTATTAACCAAGTGCCTATTTATTCCCTTGTTAACAGCTGTTCCGTAACGTACAAATCCTTTACAAATGAATGGCCCGTCTACCAAAGTGATTTTTGAGATAAATCATGCGGAATCTAGAATTACGAAACAGACAGAGATGTGAATATTTCACGTGTGGAGTCATAATGGTCTTCTTCGACCACGGGCGGGCGAAGGGATCTGTCAGACTAGGTGGTCCTCAAAGTCCGCTAACTGTGGCCGAGGTGTGAGGGCGCATGCGCAGGCATCCCTACAGTCAGAGACGTATTGCTGGGGAGGTCGTTACGCCATTTCGTCTTCTCGGGTTTGAACACTAGAAAGTTAATCCATACTAATATTATAAACTAGCTTCTGCCCGCGACTTCATCCGCGTGAAATTTCACCCTCCCCCATTCACCCTCTTAGGAGCGGAATTTCGAAAAACTCTTTCTTAGTCGATACCTATATACACTTCACATAGAACACACTCTCCAAATTTAATGTATCTATGACCAGCGGTTTAGGCTGTGCATTGATATAATCAGTCAGACACAGGACTTTGAATGTTATATTAGATTATAAAAGTAAACCTAAGTACAGAGGCCAGCACATCACGTTACTACGTAATAACTATTCAGTAATCTGTGACGTTACCCCAATCTGTCAAATTTCTTTGATAGATTTTCAACTTTATCACAAACGAATAAGGTTCATATTCAATTGGGAAAATTTGACAGATTGGGGTAGGTTGATGTGCTGGCCTCTGTACCTACCTAATAAAAAAAAACTCAATAACAGAAAATAAAATATCTACCTACCTCAATAAACATACCTATTTCTGATGATAACTAATCTAAACTCAATAAATAAGCAAAATCCCTAAAAACTAATGTCTATACGAATGACTAATGCTACCTAACAGTATTATTACTTATAAAATAACCTACGGTCACTACGTATACTATCAATTAAACTACCTATACTTTAAAATTAAAATCTATACCTACGACTTATAAAAATAAAACTAAATAACTCTACCTTAGAATTGCAAGTACAATAGCAGTTAAAACATACAATTTATAAAATGCTCATACGAACGATCTGTGAACTGTGCTGCGAACGGTGCAAGCCAAATTCAACCTTTTTTTTTTTTTTTTTAAGGATGGGAAATCATCAGATGTCCCCTCCCGCTCTGGGTGGAGCGGAAGGGAGTGTCAGACTCTTACTGACTAAAACCCATCCGTGTTCCTTCCTTAGCCCTTTGTATTCCAGGGCAGCGGTAACCCTTTCGGACAATACCGCTGCCCGAGCCAAATTCAACCTTCAGCTCTACATTTACAGTGCGGGTGACGTAACCTACGACAAACTTATTATTTGCGGTTGGTACAGTAATCGGGTCTAGGGATCGAACCGCAAAATTAAGTTTGTTTTTTATTGTATATACTTTTCCGGGATAAAAAGTACCCAGTGTGGTGCCCAGGATATTAAAGAATTATTATACCAAGTTTCATCGTAATCGGACTGGTACTTTTTGCGTGATGCCTGAACAAACAGACAGACAGACAGACAAAAAAAATTTTAATCTCATTTTTGGGTTCGATGTCGGTATAATAACACCCCCTGCCATTTATTTTTTTGATATTTTCAATGTACAGAATTTTCACTTCTACAGATTTATATTATAAGTATAGATTCGAAAGTAACTTTGTCTGTCTGTCTGTCTGTGTGTTACCTTTTCACGCCTAAACCACTGAACGGATTTCGATTAAATTTGGGAGATAGATAGATTGCATCCCGGGGAAGGACATAGGCTACTTTTTGTCTCAATAATATCCCTAAAGGGGGGGGGGGGATATAGGGGATGATAGTTTGTATGGGAAACCTGTTATTTCGTAAGTTAGGGATATGAAAATTCTAATTTATGCTTTTAGTAACAAATAATGAATTACCTATTTCATAGTTTTTCTTAAATGATCCCTCAAGAGGGTAAAATAGGGGATGATTTTAAAATTCACATGTAATATTGATATTTTTGTGTAACTATTTTTAAGAGATTTTCAAGAGATTTAAGGATTTGGAAATTTAGTCCTGATAGTACGTTCCAGTGGGATAATTTCCGAATTAATATAATTGGCGAAGCCGCGGGCAAAAGCTAGTTTTTCCATACTTTTATGATTGTAGGTACGTTTTATTGTGTTGCTTCTGGTTTGCATTTTGAACTAGATATTTCCAATATTAAATTATCCTTGTTTCCATAGCTGGAATGTAGTTATGTCTAATTTTGGCTAAGCTCTTACGTCAGAGCCGGTCATTGTCGACTAGGACGATGGTCTATTGTATTCATAACGTGGGCAATGTGGGCATTGTGTCCTGGATCCGAAATTAATAATAATGTGTGTGTGTCTCTGAAGATATGCGACCACTTCAATTGTCTTGTGATATTTACCTACTCACTCTGCTGTTTGTGGACAGTTTTGCAACTTACCTAGGTTGCAAAGTAACAAGTACTCCAACATGTCTTGTTATTTTTCAATAATTCAACACATACACAAAACACATCTGAAGAAAAAAATCTAAGCGCTGAAGTAACCTATAATAATTTTGTAGCAAAAGAAGAATAACTAGCAGGGGATCAAGGAGGGGGGGGGGTGTAGGGGGGGACTCAGGGGATCAGACCGGAATAAATCGTTTTCTTATTTTGGCAAATGTCAATATGCGTTAGAAACCTTTAGCCTAGAATGGCCTAGACAGTGGCTAACTTAAATTGTGTCTAGGTATCCTTGTTGCCTTCAGTTTTTAACATCCACTTTTCGAATATAGGTAGGTAATTTTTTTACTAAATTCAGTTTCTACAGAAGTCTGTTCTACTGTTTGACAAGATAAAAGCAAATAAACGTTTTAACTTTAGTTCCTGCCCTCATTAGGCTCATTCCGTAGTTCCCGCCAATCATACACGTTGGTTTATGATCTTTAGGACAGTCTTACTTATAGTCTGCTGTTAGCTGTTGCAATAATACCTCATTTGCATAACTCATTGGCACGACTGAGTGAAAAATCGATAAGTACCTATTGCTGATATACATAGATAACGTTCGGTGGTTACAGCGCGTTACAATGTTGAGTAGGTATTGGACAAATGGGAATTTCAAGCTGTATCGTTCATCAATATTATAGACACTGAAGCTCTACTAAAAAAAATTAAGTTAGGTAGCTACTCATCATACGTCTGAATTTTCACACTGCAGTCTTCTTCTCACAGAAGGAAAGAGCATGATCTCTGTGATGATCGCTGTGTTTGCCATTTCAAGCAACAAAATCTAATATTAGTGAACTCAGACTTTGATTTCAGTGACACAGTTATTAATTAGCAAGTGAATAAGACAAAACTCTCATTTGCACATGATGATGATTTTGAACCGTATACATGGTGCTTCAAAACAAAAACGGTTCAGAAAATCTCTAAGGCTTTTCCCCGGAAATGTTCTATTTAGTAGGTACCTACCTAGATCTGATAAGACTTATAAACTGGTTGGTGCTTTTACCGACAGAACCTTCATTTTTTGGTGGATATAAGTTCCAATAATAAATTTACAATCTTATTTAAACTTACCCAAAAGGCACCGTTTGGTATTAATTTTCCCCGGTTATGAAACTACCTACCTACACAAGTATAACGGATCAATTAACTTGATTATCGAAATATTGCTGCAGTCCGCTATAAACTGCAATGAAATTTTAATGAAAATCAAACAATGCCTCGTGTTCAGTAAAAGTTGGAACGGAAAGGAAGGATGGGACAATGTGAAACGCAAACAAAGGCCGATGGTTGGCGGATTGTGGTTCGCATAGCAATCAGCCTGGAGCCAGTACCGCTTTGCCAATCTATGTAGTGGGCACAAGTCCCGCCAGCATGAGCCTGCGTGTACTTATTAGAAATATTTATCGTAAACGTCACTAGCATCGATATGCCCAAACGTCATCGATTTTTTATATAACTGATGGCGCGTGTCTAAAATTCCTTTTTGACGAACTGTTATATTGTCTGCTTTTAAAAGGCATTAAGTTCAAGTTGGCGATTATTTGAAGAGTGAAACTTGACAGTCTGTCGAGATCTTTTGGGATGAAGAGACGTGCTTTTTGGCATCGTTTCCATCTTTGGCATCCAAAGTTCCTTAGGTTCTTGATAGGTTTCTTTTAATGCTTACGTTTGTGTATGCATTTTTCACCCAAAGACACTGGGTTGTACTTATTGTACTATAAAATATGACAATTATGGCAAGAACATCCTAAAGGTGACTTCTGAGATACTTAACGTCTAACGTTGGGGTCTGTGCAGCATGTCTTCTTTAAATACCACTTAGGGCGCATTCGACCAAACTTTTATACCTAGAATAAGTCTTATCCTGAGAATAATTATTGAATTTTTGACAGTTAGTTCATACTAGAACTGTCAGTCGTCAATTTTATTCCAAGAATAAAAGTTATCTGACTTTGGTAAAATCAGCCCTTAGAAGGAGACAACACTGAGATATAGTTTTTATTTTTCACTTTTTAGGGTTCCTTAACTCAAAAGGAAAAATCGGAACTGTTATAGGATCACTCCTGTCTGTCTGTCCGTCTGTCACATCCAATTTTCTCCGAATTTAATGGACCAATAGGTGTTGTCTGAGAGTCATCACTTCATGATGCTGAGCTGATGATAAGTGAAAGTCAAATACTTTTATTCAATTAGGCCTATAAACAAGCTCTTTCGACAATTACAAGCCCTTACTGTCCGCTCTTGGCAAAATAAATAAGCTTAACTGAAACAGCACAAAATTAAAGGTCCGTTTCGAACACAAAGTAATAAACATTGGCGGTCACGTTTGACCGTCTGTGGACATCATGCTGACTTCTAATAAAAAGGTTTTCTTTAGGTACCCACTGCCCTACTGGTGGGTATTCCTCTGAATGGGTAATATAGGCGCCGTTATGCGTGAACAAGTATTAAAACCCCTATTACACTACACGATATTTAGGTGATGACTGTGTTCTTTTATTAAGGACCCTTCCTCCTTTTCGTACACCATCCCGAATCCCGATTTGAAGAAAGGGTCCCTGGATATTGCATAGTGTGATAGGAGTTTTAATAACTTAATAGGTACCTACTCAGTACTTCATTAAATGATGGGTAGTGATTATGGTATCTTGACCCTCATTTCCAGCTTTTCCTGCTGACGCTAGGAAGGAAAGATAATAGAAATGACCGCGACGTGTTACGAGATCGAAACAATGAATAAACATGCTTGGTTATACCTGATTTTTGTTAATTAATAGACCGTAGGTATACAACTTCAATCTCTGTGTTGTACGTGGTCGAAGTGCAGTAGCCATACTTTTGTTTTGTTTTACACCTGCATGGCAATATAATAACATGTTTCTTGAAGTTTGGTCATCATTAGTTTGTACAAACAAAACAATTATCTTGGGAATTGCGTTCTGAACAAGATAAATGTGATTTTCCACTGTGAACTCAAAAAGTGGAAAATAGGTCATCATGGACGATTTTGGTACCGTTTTCGAGGATGATCAATTTTGATTAGGACACTGGTGTTGTGTATAAGTAATTCATTTTACCATTTATTATAAACAGACAAGAAAAATTGGTAGGTACAAAAGTGATGCTTATCTATACTTATAATAAATCTGTAGAGAGGTCAATTCTGTACATGACATATATTTTCAAAATAACTATCAGGGGGTAATAAGTGATCGATACTGATGCCAAAAATGCAATCAGTAAAATTTTTGTCTGTCTGTCTGTCTGTCTGTCTGTCTGTCTGTATGTTCCTTATAGAAACAAAAACTACTCGACGGATTTTAACGAAACTTGGTACAATTATTCTTCATACTCCTGGGGAGGTTATAGTGTACTTTTCATCACGCTACAATGAATAGGAGCAGAGCAGTGAAAGGAAATGTTGGGAAAACGGGAGAATTTGCTCCATTTTTTAAGCTTCCGTCGCGTGTGCAGCCTTAATGGTTAAAGCTACATAGAAATCATTTATGACGGAAATGTTCTACATAAAATTATCTAAAAAATATCCCACAACAGCATATGTCTATCTTTTATGGTTGACTCACAATAACACGTGTAACTCCCGATAGCTTAGCAGTTCGGAGCTTTCTGATTATATTTGTTTACTCTTACGTTTATAATACTCTCACTCATCCCTAATTAAAAGAAGTTAATATTATTACCTATTCAATAAAAAAAGAATCATAGTAATCGGTATAGAAACACCAAACTTAAACATGAAATACGCTAATAAGCCATCGCGCCATCGCGCGTGAATACTGAATCATGCCATAAGGATTAGTTTTGTGTAACGGTTGCCGCGCTCGACGCGGGTCGTGGCGGTAGGGTATAAAAAGGCGGGAGGTCCGATGTCCGGTTAAGCAGAAAGGCAACCTTAGCGAGTTGCAACTGCGAGTTGTCATGTCAAAAAAAAAAAGCGCGGGCTTCATTCAATATTTGGCTGTTGATGCGTTCAGAGCGTTCGACCTTATTGACAGACAATAATTGATATTAACAAACCGTGCTTATCAGCGCGACTTTTAGTCTTTAAATAGTTTATTTGAATTTCTTTTGTTGTTTATATACTTATAATAAATCTGTAGAAGTGAAAATTCTGTACATTGAAAATATCAAAAAAATAAATGGCAGGGGGTGTTACTAGACCGACACCAAACCCAAAAATGTGATTAAAAAATTTTTAATCTTGGTCTTTCTGTCTAGGTCTGTCTGTTTGTTCAGGCATCACGCAAAAAGTACGAAGTACGAAGTCCGATTACGATGAAACTTGGTATAATTATAATTCTAAACCGTGCTTTTCTGTTTTTAAACCTCTTAGTTTTTAGTAAGTACACTTTAAGGTAGAGTTATTTAGGTTTATTTTTATAAGTCGTAGGTATAGATTTTAATTTTAAAGTATGGGTGGGATATTTGATAGTGTACGTAGTGACCGTAGGTTATTTTAAAAAACTGTTAGGTAGGATTAGTCATTCGTATAGATATTAGTTTTTAGGGATGTTGCTTATTTATTGAGTTTAGATTAGTTATCATCAGAAATAGATTTATTTAGGTACTAGCTTCTGCCCGCGACTTCGTCCGCGTGAAATTTCACCCTCCACCCATTCACCCTCTTAGGAGTGGAATTTCGAAAAACCCTTTCTTAGTGGATACCTTTATACACTTCACACAGAACACACTCCAAATTTAATGTCTCTATGACCAGCGTTTTAGGCTGTGCATTGATATAATCAGTCAGACAGGATCACAGGACTTTGAATTTTATATTAGATTATAAAAGTAAACCTAAGTACCTACCTAATAAAAAAAAACTAAATAACAGAAAATAAAATACCTAAATAAACCTATTTCAGATGATAACTAATCTAAACTCAATAAATAAGCAAAATCCCTAAAAACTAATATCTACTAATCCTACCTAACAGTTTTATAAAATAACCTACGGTCACTACGTACACTATCCCCATACTTTAAAATTAAAATCTATACCTACGACTTATAAAAATAAACCTAAATAATAATTTAGGTTTATTTTTTAAAAACTAAAAGGAATAAAAAGGTCGCACTGTAAAGCACGTTTTGGAATTGCAAGTAGCAGTTAAAACATACAATTTATAGAATGCTAATATAAACGAACGCTCGCCTATTATTATTATCATCTTCGTCGTGTACTACGACAAACTTATTATTTGCGGTTGGTACAGTAATCGGGTCTAGGGATCGAACCGCAAAATTAAGTTTGTTTTTATTGTATATTTTTTTCCGGGATAAAAAGTACCCAGTGTGGTGCCCAGGATATTAAAGAATAATTATACCAAGTGTCATCGTAATCGAACCGGTAGTTTTTGCCTGATGCCTGAACAAACAGACAGGCAAAAATTTTTTTAATCACATTTTTGGATTCTGTGTCGGTCTAATAACACCCACTGCCATTTATTTTTTTGATATTTTCAATGTACAGAATTTTCACTTTACAGATTTATTATAAGTATAGATTTGTAATTTGAACGAATATTTAAAAACTACCAAAACAAAAAATACCTATTTTATAAAATAACAACAAAAGAAATTCAAATAAACTATTTAAAGACTAAAAGTCGCGCTGATAAGCACGGTTTGTTAATATCAATTATTGTCCAGCCAAATATTGAATGAAGCTCGCGCTCGGACATCCCGCCTTTTTATAACCTACCGCCACGACCCGCGTCGAGCGCGGCAACCGTTACACAAAAATAATCCTTATGGCATGATTCAATATTCACGCGCGATGGCGCGATGGCTTATTAGCGTATTTCATGTATAAGTTTGGTGTTTCTATACCGATTACTATGATTCTTTTTTTATTGAATAGGTAATAATATTAACTTCTTTTAATTAGGGATGAGTGAGAGTATTATAAACGTAAGAGTAAACAAATATAATCAGAAAGCTCCGAACTGCTAAGCTATCGGGAGTTTTATTGTGAATCAACCATAAAAGATAGACATATGCTGTTCTGGGATATTTTTTAGATAATTTTATGTAGAACATTTCCGTCATAAATGATTTCTATGTAGCTTTAACCATTAAGGCTGCACACGCGACGGAAGCTTAAAAAATGGAGCAACTTCTCCCGTTTTCCCAACATTTCCTTTCACTGCTCTGCTCCCATTCATTGTAGCGTGATGAAACGTATACTATAACCTCCCCAGGAGTATGAAGAATAATTGTACCAAGTTTCGTTAAAATCCGTCGAGTAGTTTTTGTTTCTATAAGGAACATAGAGACAGACAGACAAAAATTTTACTGATTGCATTTTTGGCATCAGTATCGATCACTAATTACCCCCTGATAGTTATTTTGAAAATATATATCATGTACAGAATTGACCTCTCTACAGATTTATTATAAGTATAGATATAGATTTTTTTTTTTTTTTTATATTTTCATCTCACTGTGTAGACGTTGTCATTAGTTACACAGAGTACTTTTTAATAGAGTGAGATACTAGTTTGGGAGAATTAAAAAAATTGCCAATAGATGTGATGATATAATTGAATGCTGACCGCATTCAATTATATCATCACATCTATTGGCATTCATAATAATTAGTAAGGAGGTAGGTAGCGCTAGTAATAGATATTTATGTCAATGATAGGTTGTCCCAAGAACATGTCTGTATTAGCACTGAGAAAACAAGACAGGTTTTTGCTGTAGATATGGAATTAGACGTTATTCGCTATTGGTAGGTACCTACTTCTCACTAATTAAGACAGTCAATTGATGGTTCAGTGACTTCTCGTTTACAATGCGTAGAACTGTATCTTCTCCGCACTCCGTAATCAAGACAAATTACAGATATCGTTTCAGCAAACCGATCCGAAACTGGGTTAATTTAATAACGACAATTATGTAGTAGGTACATATTTGTCTAATCATAATATTAGATGCACTTTGTGCGTCAATAATATTGACCTACGACTATTGACTACGAACGAAATAGGTATTTAGCGGTCAAGAAGCCATTTAGCAAAACAAAAGAAAGTGTTTGCACTCACCAATAGCAGCTGCTCGTCGCTCGCTTTTAGTACTACACTTCCAAAACTTCATATTTTATCCAGTTTCGCAAAGGTCACCAAGATGCAGGATGACACCGCGCGCGCCCGCTAAGGCAAGTCGCCATCGTCAAACTGTCCGGTTGGGGCCGAAACAATGACTTTTGTTTACAAATGAACGACGCGGAGGATTTATTAAATTGTCGAGTGATGTGGCCGGCTGCAGGAGACCAATGAGCCGAGGCAGAACGAGTGCGACGAACGTACACCCCCGGCGGACAATCTCCGGTTGTAACTCAGCGCCGGTCTATTGGAGGATGGCGTGGGAGCCTCGACCCCGATCACACCTAACGTCCCTAAACCCTGGTTTAAACAAGTTAATTGAAACACATATTGTAGCGTAAAAAAGTTTAATTTCTATCACATCATGTCTTCCTACGGTAATAATTTTGGAACATAGATGCCGAATATCATGCTAAGGGCAAATCACTACGATTCGAAGCAAATAACGGTTACTGAGCTTGAAAAGTTCAAGATGAAGGTGATTTACATCATGATTTGCTATATTCGGCTTTACTTTGGACTGTTGTTAGTTATAAGAATATTGTGAATTTATCGAGGATTCATTAATAAAATTGCTCCGAATCTTACATGTTATTGCACTATAAAAATACATACATGGATAAGCATACTTCTAGGCACATTTCTGTACTGTCTATAGTTAATTTGATTATGATTACACACTTCTATCAGTTATACATAAGTTACGCTAAATCTATCTTATTTATTTTAAAATAAAATGAGATTTTCAATTTCGTCTCCAGCTCGAAAACTACAAGTCTTGTCATCGCGAGGACATCAATTTTTATTCAGTATAAACTTGACAAGGAATCCAATCAGTAAAAGAAATTTTATCCGTTAATAATGCAGTTAGAAGTAAAATATCGTTGGGATAAATAAATATGCCAATTAATTGTGTACAATTCTCTAAAATATGTAGTCTATAATGACATTAAAACCTTGAGCTTGTCTTGTGATATTATTTGCAATGCTGTAATGCACAGACACAAACAGGCAAATCTCTCTTGAACACTACCGTAGTACTGATACTTTAAGTTTCACCACATAATAAAACTGAATTAATTTATCTAAATGGTTCTTCTTAATTTTGAAAATATTACAATTTTTACGTTTCCAAATTAAGCACCCAGGGAACCCTGACATAATGACTGACTTGTTGGCAGTATAATAAACCAATTGTGCCATATTGAAATATTTGGAGTCTAGAATAAAAACAATAGGAAACTATAAAGGTTATTTAAAGACCTACTTTAATTACTTTTATAGCGTATTTGTAGTATTCAAGAGCCATTTGTTAATTATTGAAAAAAAGAAATAAGAATAATTTAATTAAAATAAAAACCTCAACATGCGGTTACGCGGGCAATTTCTATACAATCTTGGAATTGCCATAAATTGTTTGGTGTTGCCGAAACGTAATATTTACCACAAATTGCTCAATTAATTGGCCGTCTAAGCGCAACATTAGACTACATGCGATGTTTAATGTCAAATCAGAAAGGGATTTCTGTATGAAAATCACATGGTTCTTCAAAACGATTTTATTGAAATGTTTGGTCACCGTGATATTAATACTAGATACACCAGAGTTTCTAGTGTAATAAAATAACTACCTAACTTTGTCTGCACTTATATTAAATAAAACCTTAATAATGTATGAACTCATAGCCGAGGTCTTATAACTCAGCATTCTGAAAGTCAGCCTTCTTGATCGACAATTAATTAGTTTTAGAAAACTAAGTGCGCTTGTTGATGTCACTGAACAAATGCATCTCTTTGATTTAAATTGTCTTTATAATAAGCGTTCTTTTGTTGTGATATACTAAATACCTAAAATGTGATAACTTGATAAGTAAATAGACACTAAATCGAAATCACATGAAACATTATGTGTTATATCTTTTGATAAGACTTTCAAGAGTATTGCTATGTGAATTATTGCTGGTCTGCACTAAAGATTAAAAACACTGCACTTGAAGCATGTTTTAAATTTACTAAAATTATATTATGGTACAGAATAAAACGTAGGTAATCTTCAGACCGCCTCAGTAATAGTAACATCTAAAATGCAAGACATACAGACAATGTTTGCAACCTCCTATTACAACAACATTATTTTAACGGGAACACAGGCATTGCTGATAATTTGTTGTGTACACATGCTTTATATTTTGATATGTATATAAGTTCAATCAGAGAAAAACAAACTACTTGAGATTGACTCTTCTACTGTGTCTAGAATGTGAATTATCTTATACTTCCCAAAAATTCCATGTTAATAAAATAATTAATTTCGTTATCTGGTTATTCTATTGAAACTGTACTAAAGCACTGTAATAAATCACTTTCCGTTAAAATCCTATTATTACTTTATTCTAAACATTTAATTCCGAAATTATAATCCCATACTATAATGCACAAGTTATCGCAAAATCCACGTCATATTATGAAGGCACTGCTTTTTTGATACACGAAAATAACTTGTCGATCATAATATTGTGATAAATAAATTGATCGCTATTTTAAAACATTCTCCTACAAAACTGCTAGCTGTCATAACCAAACTCTTCATGACTCAAGTAGTGAGAGTAACAAGCACTTACCCCCTTATATTAATAAATTTGTTGTAAAGTTATGCCAGACTTAAACCTCGAAAGATTTATGGTTGAACCTAAGTTAATGCTGGTATAATATTACTAGGCGTTTATTAATAATTTGGGTAAATGTTCAGCATTTATGGTTAAAGAAATTACAATGATTTCCCTTACTTGAGAACATTTAGTGGTTATGAATAGTGATATTACTGTATGTCTAAAACATCTTTGCTTGTTACTCTCAGTCAGATCTCCCACCTGCATACATCCAACTTAACTATTGCAGTTTTGAGTGCGAAAAATGATTGGACTCAATTCCATTACATAGATAAAATCTAATAACTATCGCATAACAGTTTATTTGGATGTACACAATGTCTATCTATACTCATAATAAAAATAATTTTAGTTATCTGTGTTGAAAACCACATTACATATTTCTAAAATAAACTACATAGCTAATTGCTAATATAAATGGTGTAAATATGATTAACTTATACTTACAGATAGTTTTATTAAATTAGGTTTCAACCAATACTGAAAAGGTGTTGCCTAACTATCCTTGCTAACTTATTGCCAAAGTTACGTGTGGCGTTTCAAATTAACCAGATTTTTTCAGGAACCGTTCCATATTACAACAGTTCAGTCGTCGCGAGATCGAAGGTTACGTACAAATGTTTGCATCTGCTACATTATGTTTTGCATTACTTGAAACTTATGCTGTAGCTCTAAATGGCCGTCAATGCCTGTACCAAGTTCCCTGAACGCGAGTTTGAAAGTGTGAAACAGGAGTCACAATATAGGCTTGTTGCGGTTGTTGGACTACAGCCAATGGTATAACTTGCTGTGCCATTTCGACAGGCTGTCCATTCTCTTCTGAGACTCCCAGTGGCTGTACACAATGCTGCTGTGCCACTTGTTGCACACCTTGCTGTGTAAGCACTTGTTGGTGTTGGCTTACTT
The DNA here is from genome assembly GCA_963669345.1 of Gortyna flavago. Classification (NCBI taxonomy): domain Eukaryota; kingdom Metazoa; phylum Arthropoda; class Insecta; order Lepidoptera; family Noctuidae; genus Gortyna; species Gortyna flavago. The sequence goes on from OY770126.1 coordinate 5,901,989, forward strand.
GCGGCACCAGCATTTGTTGTTGCATTTGTTGCTGTTGTTGAGGCTGCTGCTGGTGTATAACAACATGGGCCTGGTTCTGCATCTGTTGATGCTGCTGAACTTGTACTTGTTGCACTTGTTGTTGCTGTTGTTGTTGTTGCTGCTGCTGTTGTTGTTGTTGTTGTTGTTGTTGTTGTTGTTGTTGCTGCTGCTGCTGCACTTGCTGTTGTTGCTGCTGCTGCTGTGCTTGTTGTTGCGCCTGCTGTTCTCTATCATGCTCCTCTTTCTTCTTAGCCTCCATAGCTGCCTTTTTAGCATCAGACTTCTCTTTCTCCTGCTGTAGTCTAATAGGATCCTTGTTCTTATCATATGACATACATTTACCACTGCGGAACGGCACCATGTCTTTCGGAATATCTTGCTTCTTTGTTGCAAATTTCACATGAGGGAACTGATCTTTCATGAATGCACGGAAAGTTGAATAGCCCATAAGTTTTACACCTGGCTCTAAAATCTCTCCATACTCTTTGTAAGCCTCGAATAAATGTTTCCTTGAGTCTCCTTGAATAATGACAGTCTTACTGGCTTTTTTACCACTTTCTCCAGATGGTTGAATATCTTTAGGTGAACTTGCATGTTGTTTCAAATATTCCTTCAAGAAATTTGTTGCATGTTTGTAAATATCTAGAGTGAATGTGTTATATGGCTTCTTACCAACGTTGCCGTGTATCCGAGGGGCGACACCATGCGTCATTACATGTTGCCTGATCCGCTTCAGCTGATAATGAGTAACATTCTCTAGATACAAGAAAGCCTCTAGGCAAACCTTCCTTCCTTGATATACATAGCATGCTCTCAGTCTCCTCCTGACTTTGTGCCGTGAAGTCTCAGCTGGATTAGCCAAGCTTGCCATTGTGATGCCCATCAGGTACATATCATGTTCACTTTTAGTCAGTTCTGCAATATTGAGTCTATGCCGATAGACTGCTTCTGGATTAAGTCCTCGATAACAGTTGTCTTTACAATCGCAACCTCTCCTCAGTCTTTCTTTGACCTGAAATAGCATTATTGCAATTTTAATATAAACTCAAAACTCTGTTTTAATTAGTATTTGGTTCAGTTTCTAGAGAAATAGAAGTCAGTAATTGAGAGATACAAAGATGTAAGTTATATCAAGAGGAGTTAGGTTAACACCAACATATACACAAAGGCTGACAATGTTGACTTGGACACAATCTCGAGGGGAGAGAAAAATCAAAATCAAATAAATCTCGAGTTGATGTTGAGTTACAATAAATCAGATACACAAGTCCAACAGGGGCAGCTCTAACAGATGACAATTAAGGTTGAGTTTATTTGTATCATAATTTACATGGCACAATTAAAATAACATGCTATTGTTATAAGAACTTTGGGAAGATAACCTCAAAAAGTAAAATGCTATCAAGCCGTAACAAAACAAAAGAACTTCTCACCTGTGTAGGATTATCTTCCAACTTATTGTCGAGAACTTCTTCATCGCTATCAGATTCAGCTTTTTTCTTTTTTTTATTGCCAGTCTTCTTTTCAACTTTGGGTTTAGTATCAACTTCCATGTCTGCTGGTTCACCTTCGACATGGGGCTCAAATTCAATACTGTAGGTTCCAGGTATATTCTGCAAATTGGCAGCACCATTTTCCACCTGTATTGTGTGTCCTTGCCATAGAACCTGTAAATTTATACAAATTGTGATTGTACAGCTTTGTTCCTGTAGTGGCTGATGATCCTTTGCAAAACAATGTAGAGATGTATTTATGCCTAATTAGGTAAATAGGTGTGGTAATGTTAGTACCTGCTCTTGGTGACCATTGTAGTTATGCTGTTGCATGTTTTGTGCACCCATCTCAAAGACAGAGTGCTGGCCCATGACGGGAGTGTGCCACTGAGCACTCTCGCCGTACTCGCCGCCGCCGTTCTGGTCCGCTGGTATGGACACGATTATCGCCTCCTTGCTGTCCACGCTTCGCCGCTCCACAGAGAGCAGCGAATGCAGCACCTCGCTCGCCTCTTTCTCAGCAGGATTCACCACTTCCATTTTTTCGAACGACATTCCGCCTGCTCGACGCTACAACCGATCGTTCACATCAAATCACATGTACGTACATACGTGTATGTACAAAGCCACACGACAAACCCGCCCCGACCGCTAGGAGAATCGACAGCCCCAAGACACAATACAAGAAAAACCGCGATAACTTTTCAAATTCATGTAAATAAACATAACAAAAACCGCGCAATTATTAACCTTAATCGCATTTTTTAAGTTTCATTATCGCATAGCGGATCGAACTCCCGTGGAATATTGGGCCATATAGTCATAGCAAAGGAAGAATAAAACTCACCAATTTCACGCTATTTCAGATACTGAGATGCATAAAAACGTATCCCCACAGTTTCCAACAGACTGTGGTTTGTTTTAATTCACTTCATTTTGATATTACAGTCATAATTAAAGAGAAATGCACAAATATTTCACTGAGTTCACGGAAGCAATATGGCGATACACTTTCCGTGAATAAAATCGGAGGACGCCGTAGAACACGTAATTTGTACAGTGCGCCACCACCAGACGGCGCTGAGGACGCGTTTCCGTATCGACGCTCATGTCGCGAACCAGCGCGGTAAAATTTAAACATAAAACGTTTTATTTTGCGAAGACTGGCAGATAATCACGTAATAAATACAGTAATCAATATTAACTTTTATAGTAGAATATTGGCATCATTGTATTATAAATTATACCATTTCCCAGCAACTGAAGTCACTTACGTTATTAAAAAGTAAACAGTTCGACTTGAGTTCGACTTAATTTTTTCATTTATGTATAATATGTACAAGTTATGGAATACACGATTCAATGAATTTTCTAGATACAAAAAAATTGCAAAGTTACATCTATTTTTTTTTAAATCTTTTTTCGACATCACGGTGTAACGCTTAAGAGTTATTCAATGGAATTTACTTTAAAACCTATATTTACTAAAAAAAGTAGTTTGAAATTTAATTCATTTATTTGGTTAAAAAGGAGTAAATTCGGTTTGGCACATACGTTTGATATTTGATTATAGCCATCTCTCTTCTTTTGCGTTTCAAAAGTAATTGCATCACTTTCGCTCGCTTAGTACCTACGTTTTCGAAGATTTTCGAGGTAGCCCCTTATCTCTGGGCGCTAGGGTCCTTCGTAATCGTAACTCTCAGGATTCAATATAGCACCCGTGACATTATGACGCTACATAAACCCCTTAGTGAAATATCTACTACAGGTAACGTTGTTTAAAAATCCAAATAATCCAAAGACGTCAATTCTATTATGGGCAACTAAAATATATATTTCACTTCAATTAGTTGCGAGTATTTAATTGCAAGTGAGATTAAACATTAGAAAGGCACAATTATTAAACTATGTATTCACTCAAATGACTCATAGGTATGCCACTAAGTATGTAGACGACCATACGCCTACAATATTATAGGTCTTCATCATCATCGACCACCTGACTACATTTTTATTTTCATTAATGAAACCTCATACTTAATATTATATTGAATATAATTAAACTTATGACCAATCCCTTTTTTTTGGATTCGGGGACGTGATTGACGTATTGAAATGCAGATTCAGCATCAATCGAGGGATCAGATAAAATCTGGATTCTTAAGAATCTTAAATTCACGATCGAATATTGAAAGCGGCCGTGTACAGGCGAAAAGCATTGCCAATCAATAACCTTCTTTCGTAAGCTTTTACACTTTTATGTATTCTTGAAGGTAAAGTTACCTGTGCCGTATAATACCCGGATTAAACCTATACCTATTAACTATTTATGGTTCAGATACTTAAGTAACTATTGAATTGAATTATTTCTTTAAGCATCAAACAAAATAGTCAAAAAAAATCTACGCACAATTTAAGCAGGGTTCGACGTACTACGTGAGGGTCCGCAACGACGTGGAACAAAACTCAACTGCCACACAACCTTGGCATTTAGATAATAATGTAGATAAAGGTACAGGTACCTACAGTAACAGATAAGTAAGTACAATTATTTTCTGAAAAAAAATTTTTTTTTTGAATATTCGTACCTACATCATCGGAAGTAGACCTACACATGGACACCGGTTGTTCTAATAAAGTCATTTCCTGTCGACATCCGCACTTCTATTTCCTACGATGTCGCTCAAAAAATTGTTTACAGACTAATATGCTATGTCTCATTAAATTAAATTCCGTAGATACCTATAATAATTTTAATGATTGAATAGAATGTACGAACAAGTTCAAAGTCAATTAAAAGACTAAAAAAGTAAAGACGAGATAAAATTACATGCAACGCAAAACACACACCCTAAAAAAAGCTAACTGTCATTAGTGCAAACAAACCGCCTTTTTTTTTTGCTTTTACTTTTTGTAGATAGACTAAATAAATGTGACAATAGTTAATATTATTATACTTACTTGTACGCGTACGTAAGCATCATTAGTACTGTTTAATAAGAAATGGTCACAGTAAGTCCACACTTTCTTCATAAGTGTCCACGTTAGCGCGTTTGTTTTAGTGATTTATTAGTCAGGTACCGTTTTATTTTGTTGTACAATATAGGTAGGTACAAATTAATAATTTAACTTTTTAATATCATCGGCTTTTGCTTCCTAGTTCCTTTATAAGCGCGTAGACCGTGCAGGTTTCGTGATTTGGTCAGTAGTTAGCATCGGCTAATTTATTAATAGTGATGTCATTGTAGGTGTACCTAGTGTTCAGCTATTTCAGTCCAGGTCTATTACTCACCAGCTGCTGCGTCGAGGGCGAAGCAGCTACTGCGAGACTTGACGACACCTCCTGGCGAAGGACCATCGGGCCACTCCATCCTCTCCTCCATCGCCTTGGACGCACTTCTTTTAAATTGCTCCAAAAAACTGTCTATTTGTGTTTCTATACTAGTCGGGGAGTTGGCCATCGTTTCCACCGAAACACCGAAAACAAACACAACACTAACCTGCCGTTCACGACATTTTTCGTTTAAAACGTCCTTTCTTTGTTTTCCAACACAAATGTGTTTACGAACTCTCAAAATTGTATCGTATAAAATCGTATTGCATAATTGACCGTCATTTTTTGCCGAATTCGTTCATCGACCCGACTTTGAGTACAATAATATCAAAGAAGACCGCGGAACGTCCCCGAGTATGAAAGAGACTATTGGATAGCGATGTAGGGATGTAATAAGTGTTAGAAAACATCGATATAAATAAGAACTCACAAAATACCGATGGAAGTACTCAAACATCTCAGAATCATCGAGACGTAATTATAGTCAGTCTTTATTTAAGAAACAGGTGGTAAAACAAGCATTTACTGATTTCTTTGTCAAAAGCGTCGTCCATTTCTGATTATTTGGCTTGTTTTTGGTCTAAATGAAGCAACAATTCACTTTTGATTAATATACAAACTTAGCATGTAAAACAAAGTTATAATCAGAACCTCTGTCGTAGTGATACAAGTGGACACAAGTAATAAAATCGATGTTTCTAAAAACTACTAACATCCCTACAATGAAATGATTTTACTACAGATACCGTTATATGCTATACACGGCAACGAAAATAAAGCGACACCCACTGACATCTATCGATCGCCTCGAGCAGCTGTTTGAGTTGGTCTTGACTTGGAGTTGCCAGTTAATAAGAGGCTAAAAAAAAATGCGGTGAGTATTTCTTTGAATTTCATTTTTTATTTTAAAATCTGTCGCTTCTAATTAGACATTGCTTATCTTAGGTATAAGAAAATTCATGAAAACATAGTTGATATCATTCTTTTTTTACTTTTACGCATGCGTCGTTGTTTCCGCTATGTGTGTGTTAAGTACGATGACGTTTGTGAGATAGTGTGGGTATCACCGCGGCGAGGGGGTCGCGGTCGCCGGTCGCGCACGCTGCGTGCATTAGCTAGTGCTGCGCGAAGGGCGCGTGTAGTTTGTGTTATCAGAGGTGACTGGAACTGTCACACGAGACTACACCCGGCCACAAAATGTCAAGTAAGCTACAATAGTGCTATACATACCGGCATTTTTTACAATTTCTCAATTTTATGCATTGCTTACTTTCATTATCGCAATTGGTAATTAGTAGAATTTGTTGCATTTATCTACATAAGTAATAGAAATACTTTTAAAATTTTAATAAGGTACCTAGTTAAAAATACTTTACGAATGTGTCGATGAATAAATAGTACAATGTTAAAACTACTCGAATTAATATTTTGTTTCGTTAGCACCACGGTTAGCACTAACCAGTTCATTTTAATTAACTTCATGATAATTTATGAATTCTTCAGGAAAATGTTGTAATACATAATCATTATGAAATAACAGGCGCCTACCTACTTTCATTTTAAATTTTTCCTAGAAAGTATAATTATCACAACAGTTAATAAGTTCAATAATTTGTGAAATGTTGAAGATTGATGCTGTAATAGTGGTAACATTTCAACGCACAATTTCTCAATAAAATGGACTGTAACGTGGTCCATGACGTCTCTCTTAAACTTGTTATCTTTAATTATATCGACAAAATTGTCCGAATTTATTATAATATTTATAATGATTGTCTAAAGTATGTGAGGAAGCTGCATAACCTTGAATTATTCTGGTCTAGTATGTGTGTCCGATATCTTTATTGACCCCGCAAACATCTACCTACGTCATTAAAATATGTTAGCAGCCAAAGATTATGAATTATTCTTCTACCCTGCGTTTAATTTCTTTCGTATCATCAGTGAGATCGTAAACAGAGTATCGTTAAATACCTACATTCATAAACACCGGCCGCGGCCGGGCCTATCAACTACGTGATATGAACTGTTAAAAGGAAACTGCAGCATTGTGTACAGTCACCTTTATATTCATTTAAACCTACAACATTATGCTGTCATAAATCCTAACCGCAGTTTTGGGCATTGGGCTACCGAAGTCATGTTAAATTTGAAAAAAAGTACCCTCTACTTACTTGAAGATATTGAATTTATCTCTCCGTATGATAGACTTACTAGAGTACATAGGTAGCAGATTTGTGGGGCTGTTAATTGCCAAAATCCAAATAATAATATAATAATATATATATAATAATAATAATAATATTTGAGTGGAGATTCGCAAGAGCAAATGTGCTCGGAGGAAGGAAGTATTCCAGTAAGATGCTGGTAGGGATCTTGACCGTACTTCCGGGATTGTCCTGATAGCCGTGGAATACCTCTCCACTCCTCATAAGCACCTCAGGAGATGTTGCCCCCTTGGCACTACGTCACTATGTGCTAGCGACCGTTTCCGGGGGCCCACTATTGAGTGTGCAAGTCACCCCCTGCCATTTTATTCGTGTATATATAAAACATTGATCAGGCAGGGGTCATAGTTCTTCAATAGTTCTTGGTAACCAATCCACTTTAGCCACCCAAACCCATAGTCCAACTTTATATTTTCCATATCCTGTAATAGTCCTACACCAACCGGGGGTTGTCCTTGGGTGCACTTGCATAGTGCCAACAGGGATAATCGTCGGTTGGTGCCTCATTTCATTAAAAACGTTCAACGGGCCTCTGCGAGTTGGCTTCGGCCCCTCGTACGCCTTTCAAAGGACCGGGACCCCATGGTCCCGAGATATGTTAAAAACTATAATAATATATCCATCTATCTTGACCGTACTTCCGGGATTGTCCTGATAGCCGTGGAATACCTCTCCACTTCTCATAAGCACCTCAGGACATGTTGCCCCCTTGTCGCTACGTCACTATGTGCTAGCGACCGTTTCCGGGGGCCCATTATTGAGTGTGCAAGTCACCCCCCGCTATTTTATCCGTGTATATATTAAACATTGATCAGGCAGGGGTCATAGTTCTTTCATAGTTCTTGGCAACCAGCCCACTTTAGCCACCCAAACCCATAGTCCAACTTTTTATTTTTACATATGCTGCAATAGTCCTACACCAACCGGGGGTTGTCCTTGGGTGCACTTGCATAGTGCACACAGGGATAATCGTCGGTTGGTGTCACATTTCATTAAAATTTCCTAAAGGGCCTCTGCGAGTTGGCTTCGGCCCCTCGTACGCCTTCCAAAGGACCGGGACTCAATGGTCCCGAGATATAAAAAAGAAAATATATCCATCTAAGTGACTCAATACGATTACAGTATTATAATTGCTGGAGTGGCGCCTGAGCCTTGCTTGTACTATTGTACTCTTAGCGTGATATCCGATATTCAATACTAACCACAATGGTTCATCCGACCTGATTGCGATTAAACTGGCGCTGCTGGCTAGGTATATACCAATCTGCTATAATATTACCGTTCTCATTTGAATGCAATTTAGATTCAACTTTCAAGACAATAGCAGTATTCCATCAGTCGAAAGTCCCTAGTTAACTTTATCAAAGGGGTCGGATGCAGCTATGAATATAATTTTTGTTGTTATTGCATGTTCAAAAGAAATTGGAATTTGCAGAACACGGAGTCGTTCAGTTTTATAGCACAATACCTAGAAAGATTTATGGGTTTCGTTCGTACTAAACCCGGATCATTGGCAAACCAGTCTCACTTTCTCTAACAAGTCTTCGGTTTTCACTTTACAACACTGAAAATTGAATATTGGCCGAGTGAAATGCATTTCGCTGACGGCGCATAATAGCGTGTGCATCGTAGCTGCGAACTAAGAAAGTGTGGATCACGAAGGCCACTTTTTTAAACGGTGAAGTTTTTCCTAGTTTTGAATAGGTATGTGTGACAATATAAAAAGATGAACACGTCATCATTGCATTCCTTTATTCCGTTAAACGGTCGACTGCCCGCGTGGTTCCATCCCGCCGGACCGGCCGCACCTAAATAGAAACCGCAGGGACATTGCTCCCGAGCGCGCCTGATCCTGCATCTCAACTCTCGAGTGCCTTGTTGGGGTGCCTTTTGCCAGGAGAACATTTCCGTGCGTTTATTAAACTCGAAATTATTTTAGGTTTCCTGTTATGTCATCCAGCTAGCTAGTAGCTGGTCTATCGAACTGACATTTCTGAAAATAAATCGTTGTGGGTTTACGATGTTGATAAACCTAATGCTGTAAAAACATGTAATGAGCTGAACAGATTTCTGGCCACGAAAATTTAGCCTCGAACATTGACGGAATTTCCTGTGATAAAATTAATGCAAGGCTTTGATAGTTTTATGACTTGGAGGATGTTTTAAGTTTCTTTAAGGCAACGAAGATGTCTGGAGTGGTTGAGTTTGAAACCACAAGCGACAAATTAATAAAAGACTTCACTTTGAATCTACCTATTATATACATATATTTGTAGGCAATTGGATAATCATACATAGTCGTTTTGTGCACGTGGGGAATGTCCTACTGTCTGGAACGTAACTACATAGACGCAGCTCGTGCTGATAGAGAAGACTTACGAGTTTAATTGTGGAATACATAGGCGTGGACGGGCTCGACACCAAATATCTAACGCTACACAGTAGTTTTATTTTGAATTTTATTTGTGTCGCGCTATTTCGGAACTGAACGTGCGGCACTTGTCTATTACATGGTGGTAGATATATCTAATGGCCCACGCAGACTGAACGCCGGGTGCTATTCCGGTGAATATTTTTGCGGAATCTGAGACGTTATACTTACACCATATTAATATCGGAAATATAGTTTAGCTCTATTAAGTAGTAGTCTTTATTCGTATCGTACCTTGTGTTGCAAAAATAAATCAGTCTAATAAATCGCATGGCATGCTAATATTACTCAAGGCATGATAATAAATTACTAGACAATAAATGTTTCCCAATTAGACTGAATGTCGAGATAACATGAACACGTGGGTGATATTGACAGGTGAAGAAATAATAGTGCGCACACGCATCTACGGCGCCAACTCTCGTAGCACGTGCCAATATTATATAGCTACTACATAACATATATACCTATGTAGATTTTCTGCGTCTTTCTCAAGAGGAAGAAACTGCGCACTTCCTCATAGCATTTTACGATGACGACGGAGACGCCCCGACATAAACAGACAGTAGATCGCTAAAATACAGATGTAGGTACGTAATCCTCCAAAACAACGTTTCTCCAGTTATTTTAGATATTTACGTCTTTGGCACCAAAGGCGAGACCAGAAATGTGATTGGGTAGACTCGTGCGTTTGTAAATTAGACATAAATTATAATGTGGATTTATAAATAACCTGTTCAATTAAGACTAAAGTTCACTTTACAGTCTAACGTGTCAGTTTTTGTTATCAATGTCAAGTGACAATAGTCTTGTAATGACAGCTATTATGAAGCCAACTGCGAATAGAGTAAGATAGTACAGATAATTATGAGGACTTCATCTACCTAATAGTTCAAAGTACCTAAGTAGTGTAGTTTAGTTAGTTCAAGTTAGACTTTGTTACAAATAGAGAAAGTCACACGGAAATGTCGCGTTTGACAACATCATGTTAGGGGAGTAGGAGGCGCACCCAAAATAGGTCATAATTCTACATGCTCTGGCAGTCCTAGCCCTAGACTTATCTTATTTTTAACGTTCTGGCGTGAGATATCACGGTGGGTTTGCTTGGGTGAACCCCTCTAAGTTGATGTCCTCTAAACTCCTAACAAAATAAATGATCCTTATTTTACAACTCATTTAGCAGTTTTAGGGCAGATTTTTCAATCGACAGATTATTTTTATTCATGGAATGAAATTGACGTCTGACAGTTATTGTAATATTATCTGGCGTTGGAAAAATCTGCCCTATGCCTTAGTATGACTCGAAAGTCAATTTTCAAACAGAATGCCGGCTGTTGTGATATTTTTGTGGTTATAATATAATAATATGACGATGAGGATAAGGCTAACTATGATTTCCATGCCATTAATTTTATTGCCGTTCTTAGTAGCACTACCAGCGGCTTCATTAAAAAGTTTGTTGTCCTGTGGTCCTTCCAGGTCGTGCGACCTGACGACTGATTCCCGTCCCATTTCAGCTTCAAATCAACAATCAATGTCAAAAATGTAGGGAAATTGAGATATTTTTGACAGATTAAGACTGAGAGAATTACCAGAATTACCCCTCTGCTATCAGTATTAACGCAAAAATCAAGGAGCGTAAACAAGTGTAATATAAATCCTATATAGTTGCGAGTAATGAATGTACTAAATATGTTTTTGGACGACACTTTTTTACTAGCGATTTGTAAAAGTAAAATGGACAAAAATACTAAAAAGATTTTTTTTTAATCTGGCTAAATGCGGGGTAAACTATTCATCTCCTGCTTAACCCTTTGGGTGATACAGGCGTGTTGTTAAGCTAAGTTCATTTTTAATTGGTACCTACCATGAAATGGAATACTCCGATGACCATACTGAATATGCTTCAGGAAAAACAATTTGCAATGATATTCTGTAGTTCCTTCCTGTACCTACCTATCTAATTTCCATGGTGATTTCCTAGTAACGGTCATGCGACATACAAACCATAATTCGAAAAGCTGTGTTTTTAACCGTTAATAAAACTGACTATGCAATTACAGCTACTTTAGGTAGATGCGCATCATTTACAAGAGCAAATAGTGGCTATCATCGACAAACAGTCTGAAGTGCTCCTGGTGTGGTCCACAGTGAGCAGCAAAATTCGAAAGTAACCGTAACCGGGTTGCAAGCCCAATTCTTTCAATCTTCCGCCGGTCCCGGTCAGTGATCCTGCAGTAATGCCACTGTTGATAAAACTACACTGTTTTTAAGTCAATGCAATGTTGATCGTCCGTTTGGTTTGTTCTTACCGTTTTGTTTTGTTTGCAGATCGAGCATGGGTGACGTTAGCCACAAACGACTCTTACGGTCTGGGAGCTCTGGTGCTGGCGCATTCGCTGCGCCGCGTCGGCTCCGCGTACCCTGCCGTGGTACTCATCACACCATCCGTCACTGAGCCTATGAGGTACATAAACCAACATATTATGCAAACTTTTTGTTTGTCGTTGCTATTTCTGATTGTGTGTGAAAAGAACCTGATGGTGCCATTATGATGAGTCCCCCCCTTTATCCTAGGTTCGGTAAGTTTTTGCTTTTATTCGAGGTGGCTTCTACCTGCCAACACTATGACGTTCCTTGCGCTGCGCACACGTGGATGTTGTCGCCTACTCATCCCATAAATATTCTCTGAGTACTCCACGGTGCCACCCACGAGAGGAGGTGGTAACCTATTCTTAGTTTTGAATGACGAGACAAAAAATTGTGTGTAAACATATCGATATTTCCTACACCTATTCTTTTCTGCAGGTTGGCACTGGCACTAGACAGTGGGAAGTGAAGATGACAATTAAATTGCATCCATAGTATCTCAACTATGGATGCTGCGGATGGATAGAGTACCTTTTATAATACGAATATGGACGGTTAATGACCATTAAAATTATCGCTTTAGTAACGATTGATAAAATCATTAATTACAAATGCATACTTTTCGGAGGGACTAATTGTTCCGAAGTCAAGTTCAGCTGTGGTTGTTTAAAATCACAGACCATTCGCATTCGCAGTTTAAATGAACATTAATTGAAATTCAATCAAAAGTAGGCAGTGAACACTGGTGGATCTCAGTGTGTGTACGAAGATAACACCTATTTTTAAATTGCCATTATTGAGTAATAATTGTAGGTATGATTTTCAAAGCACAGTCATACCAACGCCAGTATCACTTTATCATTATAAATTGATTTAGCACTTTACAATTCACAATTTTCAGTTAAGTTTTTCAGTATTTTCAGTTAATTTTTGCATTCGTCAATATTCAGAAATTATTAATCAAATAATGTTTCACGTACGCCACACAGAAACTTCTTTTGTCTGTTTTACGTATTCATTGTGGACATTTGTGGACGTATGAACGACTACACAAATACCAACATACTTGCCTACAGTAGATTTGAATACAAATATTGGCAGGGAATCACAGCGGTAACACCTAAAACACGATGGTATGATTCTTTCTAGGAGTGCAATAATAACAACAGCAGATAACGTGGGAATCAATATCAATGACAATTGATCTTAAGTGGTTAACAACCTACACACAATATGTTCTCAAATCAACTGCTCAACGAAGATGGAGGGTAGTATGAAAAAAATGTTTAAATATAGTCATGTTGGGTATTCTCAGAGAGCGTCTTCGCGCAGTGTTTGCGGAGGTGATCACAGTGGACGTGCTGGACTCGCAGGACGCGGCGCACCTCGCTCTGCTGCAGCGCCCCGAGCTCGGCATCACCTTCACTAAGATCCACTGCTGGAATCTCACGCAGTACGACAAGTGCGTGTTCCTGGATGCCGACACATTGGTGAGCTTTTTTGGCAGCAGTCTCAGACAGATCTGTCTTCTCTTTAAAGTTTAATTAATCGGCGTCCTATAACGTCGACAGCTCTAATGAATTAAACTAAATTAGATCGTATATGTTAAGCTGTTTGCCGGCAACGATCTAGTAAACAGTTTCATGTCCTAGCGTCACTACCCGTTCCCATTTTAGCATGCAAGTTTATTTGAAATGATCTGGATTGGTAAAGCAAACTTTTCAGTGTAAATAATTTTGCAATATCAAAGAGCATTTTCAGATAAACGTCTTTTGGCCGGCGATTGCTTCAATCATTTCTCGTGTAGTAACAGTCGCCTCAAATTGATGAAACTAAGTATGTCCTATCATAACGTGTTCAAACTCAACACTCAAGACTATTAGCGAGACGTAGGTGGTTTCTTTCATTACGAGTATGCTAAATTAATGGTCAAACATTTATCACTGTGGACTGTAGTTGTATCAGCCAAATCTGCAAATGTTTAACGAGCGTTTCGTGATGGCGCGACCCTCGACCAAAGACTGCGTCAACATGTTTTAAATGTTGTAAATCGACCGAAAAATCGATCGTTATTGTTGTGAATCGTCTTCGATGTAAAAGTCGTTAATTCTATTTCGATATGTAACTGTTTATGCGATAAGAAAGTCAATGTTACCGGATGTCGACGTTAGTGCAGTAACACGAGATGACGGGACGCATAACCGTGGCCCAAATATTTTGTTCTCGAAAATTTTGGAGCAGCTCCAATATTTTACACTTTCACTTTTCAGTTCTTTTGAAGGCACATGTGTTGTGAAAGTTACCTATCATTACACGAAGTTTGCATGCCTTTATCATACTTATCATTTAAATCATGAAATTACATAATATAAACGTTTAGAAAATTTCAATTTATGGATTTTTAAATTCCAATAAGATAGTGTCCCGATAGAATCCATTGACTCGCTGAGTTTTTATTTATCGCGGGTTAATGAGTCAACTCGCGTTTTTATCCATGAGCAGATAAAGAGTTCGTGATAAACAAACCAGTTATTTGCTATACATGTTCCTCACGTAGATCACAATGAAATCTTTGTGTATTGAGAGCATTATAATTCGTAATTTTGATGAGATCTTTATAATTGTTAAGATGATAAAGGTCAAAAGGATAGGATCACATCACGCAATAATATACTAAATTGTGCTTAATCATACTTAAGCCAGATGTGTAACAGGCAAATACTAGCCTTGGAACACTGAGATATCACTTCTGAATTGCATCCCAATGACTTGCAAGTTCAGAAGTTGAGTCCTGAAGATGTCCATCTTTAGATTACAACTCTCTTCAATATATCTTCATAACATCCAGAGATCAGACTTTCAGAAATCAGAATCCATAGTCCATACCTTTGTTTAGGTAACGTCTTCAATTCTGTCTTGAAACTGGTTACTGGAACGCAAACAATTGCTTATATAAGGATCGCTAGTATGATCATCTCGAGCCAAAAGCTTAGGGAACCTAACGATAATCTCGTTCAATAGGTTGTCCAAAACAGCGATGAGTTGTTCGAACGCGAGCAGCTCTCGGCAGCCCCTGACGTCGGCTGGCCCGACTGCTTCAACTCGGGAGTGTTCGTGTACGCCCCATCAGCTGACACCTTTAGCAAGCTCATCACCTTCGCACAGGAGCGCGGCAGCTTTGATGGTAAGATCTTTTTGTAAATCATCATGATGATGATCAATCTTTATCGTAGGAATTGAACCATCAGTCAGTTGATGACGCCAAACTCGTAGCCAAATTCCGAACCGACTCAATTTAGATTCCGATCGACACACTAGAAGACCATATTGTTAAATAAAAAAATACTGTCTAAGCAGCTTTTCTGTTCTCATAGAAATTGGAGACTGTTAAATTTTGCAACATTATTTTTCCTTGAAAATATTGTATCATTTCCAGCGGATATTCGCAAAGCAATTTTTATATATATAGCTGAAATCCATCATATTTTTATGTAAACTGTCAAGAAAACTTATATGAAATGTGTTACTTTTAGCTCGAGTTTTTTTGTTATTAGTGATGGTAATTTATCAAGTTCTTAGGCGTGTAACATCATTGATATTCGGTAACAGGTGGCGACCAAGGTCTGTTAAACTCTTTCTTCTCCGACTGGGCGCGTGGAGACATCAACAAGCATCTGCCTTTCCTCTACAACGTTACTTCTGCTGCCTTCTACTCGTACCTGCCCGCTTTGAAACAGTGAGTTATGTTTCTACTTCGATTTGTTTTAGTTCCAATCATTATTTTAACAGTCAATACTACCTAAGTCAAGACTACGTAATTTGCACATTGGCGAAATGTGTCTTTCCCAAGATATGTATAGCAAGTCCATTGAAAACCACATCAAAATATTTCCTTTGTACAAACTGCCTACAAGATAAAAATGACTCATAGAAACTTCATTAAAATCAAGAAACCGTTTATCTTGCCACTTTGATCCGCACGAGTGAAAATACCTGAAGCATTCGCACGTATTGACGTTGGCAATCATGAATACAGTGTCGTAAGCAAACTCACTTGTGGGTATACGTCACAAAGTACATTTTGTATGACGCTATCCGGAATTTAAAATAGCAATACTCCAAATCTTGCTACAGAGGTTAAAATGATTAATGATCCAGCAATGTTTTTTCAATATTGCATTTATGACTGTTATTTGTGTTATCTAACCCAAATTCAAGGAAACAACACAATAACAAAAGTGAGAGGGTTGGTTCCTATCTAATCATCCCATATTATCAGCGGTAAATAGAACTCTGTTGTTGAACTTGTGTTTTAACATATCTAGTCAGAAGTCTAAAAATGAACGGTTGCCAAATGGATTTATGGTCGATTGACATGGTGATTGTTGTAGTTTCAGCCCTCCTCCATTAGAAAAAGGCGCGACTAAATGTGAATTGTGGCCATAATTACCAAGGACGTCAAAAAGCGCGTTATGCCAACGGGCCAAAGTCGCGGGAACAACTGGATGAGTAACGCACAGAATCGGGAAGTATGGCAGAAAGGAAAGGACACCTATACCTTGCAGTGGATGATTCTAGGCTGATATGATGATGATCTAATGTGTATTATTGTTATCTATCCTCTTATACATTCTTCGCCCAAAACAACCTCTTACTTCACTTCAAGCAATATCACTCTTTGTAACAAATTCCCCCTTTCAGTTTCGGGCAGAACCTGAAGATCATTCACTTCATCGGCGCCGCCAAGCCCTGGCTGCAACAGTTCAACTTCGAATCTGGTTCCGTCGATGCGCCCGAGCACATCCGTGGCCTCCTCCAGCTATGGTGGGACATCTTCGTTGGACAAGTCCATACTCAGCTTGACACTGGCATGGTAAGTCATTGAGGAGTTGTTATATTAGATTCTTGAATCAGGCAGGGATAATCTATGATTCTATAATGGCTTTGGTGATCTTCTATGAACGCAAATAGGAAAGTGAATGAGCCTATAAATAACACAAGACACGCCAAACAATGTCTAGTCCGCCGAGTCATATGTAAGCGGACTTGTTTACATGAATATGCAACGAATCGAAATAGAACAAATGAAATCTATATTCCTATATCGTATTACCACGAAAATAATATATTCCATTGTATTGCAAATTGTAACCTCAAGAATTCTTAAGTATTACATATTGCTATTGATCTAGATTAATTTTCATATCGGTTACACATTGTTGAAATCGAACCCATCTGTGTGCGGTTTGTCGCGACCGCGAGTATCTCGGGGTACCTCGTACGGTCCAGTAAATCGATCCATTGTCATTACAACCTCCGATCTGAACACTACAACATGTTTTCCAAGCATTCACGGAAGGACTCTAACTCTGAAGTTGCAGAGGTGAGACTTACACATTTCAACTTTAGCTTTCACAATTTTATCTAGTATGTGTAGGTTATTTGATTTAAATATTTTTCCTTTATATTATAGCACCGTATTAAGTCTTGTGATCCCCTGAGTGACTAAACAGTAACTACCTATAACAATAGCTTGCACTCTGCGCTTGTGCACTACTACTGCTACTTGACGCACCTTTTGTTTGAAGCATTCTTTTATCCGTGTTACATAATATTGCTCCAAAATACTAACATTTTCTAACTTTACAAAATATATCTCTATTTGCTTTTGCACGGTTTGTTTAATATCTATATGGGACTTAGTAGATGGTGTTGGTATTTTGGTGGAATACTCACCGCGGAATCTTTATGAACATACCGAAAAACATTTGCTTTTGTACTATTTTTAATTCAAAGTAAATAACTTTTAATTTTTTTGTTTTCTGTTGTTGACTCTTTTCTGCAAAGCTTCAGAACGATTGTTTGTGTTTTACGCCAGTATGTTTATTTAGTGACGCATTATTATTATGAAACAAATAGTCGCTTGGACAAAGTTTTTTGCACTGTATAGTGAGACAGCTAGTGCGAGAAGCTTAGTTCAAGTGTTTGTGTGCATGCATACTACTGAGTTGTTTCACTTCAACCGATAGGTTGAGGTGGGGGCACATGACGCACATGAAGCGCAACCAGAGTTACTTCCACTAGACGTGCGACACCAATTCCGCTATCAGCCTATTCCGGACCCGGAATCGGAATTCGCTTGGCATCATCCTGATGTCCAACATAAAGAAGAAACGCGTGAGGCACAGATAGACGTAACAGAGTTCCACGATCCATGGAAGATTTACAGAGGAAACATACCGCCTAATACAGAAGATGCACCTAGCCATCATGTGGAATTAGGAAGAGTAGAAGATCACGAAGAAATTAGAAAATACGCCTGGGATTATCAGGCACAAGAACCGCCGTCCACTTATACAGAACATAATCCGAATCAAGATAGTCAAACACATTACACAGATCATTGGCAACACGAGACACAATATGAACACAGACACGATCAACATCACCATGAAAGTCACTGGTATCAAGAACACGATCACAACTGGGGCCACGACCATCACCATCATGATCATAATGATCATCACCGTCACGATCATCATGAACATCAACGTCACGATTATCATGACCATCACCAACACGATCATCATGACCATCACCAACACGATCATCATGACCATCACCGTCACGATCATGATGAACATCATCGTCACGATCATCATGAACATCACCGTCACGATCATCATGACCATCACCAACACGATCATCATGACCATCACCGTCACGATCATCATGACCAGCACAGTCACGATAATCATGGTCATCACAGTCACGATAGTCATGATCATTACATTCACAGTCATGATCATCACCAACATACTCACTCACATGACCAACAGCACGATAATAACAATCACGCACAACACTTCGATCAAGAAACACCACATCATCACATTGATGAACAAAAACATGAACACACTTATAGTTATCCCACTTCATTAAATCCTCAAAAAGCGGCAATGCGTGAAGAGATAACAGTACGCCATGTTCACGTGGTAAAAGAAAAGAAACGCCCTCGCCGTAGTCGAAGACTGCACCGCATTGATATTTCTAAAGAACAAGGAATGGTGAATGGGGATGTTTCCGAGAATGAAAGTGACGATTTCGACGACATAGTGCCAAGGCATCCGTACGATGGCTTCTATCTCAGGCACAGAGCTACCGTCGACGCTCGAGGTCGAAAAGTTTGCTCGCATGAAGTACCACCCACTCCGTCTCCCTCCCCCCCGCCCGACTCCCCGTCACCAATAGTTAATGACTACTCACCAGAGGAAGAGCCACTGGATACCAACGACTCTGAAGTCCAAGTAAGTTACACCTAGAAATACTTACCCTTGACAACTACAGGTAAAAAAGTTTTTCTTATTAAAAAGCTTTAGTGCAAAAGTGTTTGCCATTATAATGTAAGCTCAGTTTGTAGATAAGCTTAGCATGCTCACCACTTGATTGTACTTCGCACGTACTTAACTAGTTATTAACACTATTCCTTAGATATGTATTTAAAAAAAACCTATTAGAAATGTAGTCATAACATTACTATTACACGGGCCGAAACTACATATAAAACTAACTCTGTTACAGAGTGGTGTTGCCGGCAACCTGGCGCGAGTGCTGCCCGGCGCGGCTGGCCAGCGCGAAGCCCTGGACGAGCTGACGCGTCGCCAGGGCTGGGAAGCCGGGAACATTGACTACATGGGTGCCGACTCCTTTGCAAACATTTGGGCGAAGATCTCGCAAACACTGAGCCAGCCCCGCACCTCACCAGCTAAACAGTCTCCCCCGAGGGAACCCGCCCCACAGCCCGCTCCCCAACAGGTGGTCGTTCAGTCCGGTGAGGTCGTACAAGAACCAGTGGCTGGACTAGTGGAAGTGGCAAAGGAAGTCGTCCCCTCGGAGAGTGCCGCGCCCGCACCAGTAGCGGCTGTCCCTGCACCCGTGGCACCCGTCGTAGCACCCGCCGTAGCACCCGTCATAGCACCCGTAGAAGCACCCGCCGTAGCACCCGTCATAGCACCCGTAGAAGCACCCGTCGTAGCACCCGCCGTAGCACCCCTCGTAGCACCCGTAGAAGCACCCGTCGTAACACCCGTCGTAGCACCCGCCGTAACACCCGTCGTAGCACCCGTAGAAGCACCCGTCGTAGCTCCCGTGCCTGTCACAGTAGTGGCCGTCGCGCCCGTGGAAGCAGCTGCACCTGTGCAGAAGCCAGCGTCGCCTGTACTTGTACCAGTGGAAGAATCTCCACTTGCAGTTCCTGTATCCGTGGAAGCCATCGTCCCAGACGTGCCTGCGCCTGTAGCAGCACTGCCGTCCGTAGCAGCTGCCGCCCCGGCAGCGCCCGCAAAGGTCGAAGCTCCAAAGGCCCCAGTAGCCGTACCCGTCGTAGAGAAGCCGGCGCAAAAGACTGAAATTCCCGCAGCAGCCGCCGCGGATCCTGTAGCTCCGAAAGTAGCGTCGCCCGCCCCAGCCACACCTGCCCCAGCCGCCCCCACCCCGGCTGCACCCGCCCCAGCCGCACCTGCCCCGGCCGCACCCACCCCGGCCGCACCCGCCCCAGCCGCACCCGCCCCGGCCGCACCCGCCCCAGCCGCTCTCGCCCCGGCTGCGCCTGCGCCGGGCAGCCCCGCCACCCCTAAGAAGCCGGCCCCGAGCGCCTCGGACAGCCCGCCGCTGGCCACGACGCCATCCCCGGAGGCCGCGACTCCGGCTGCCAAAAGTGAGTATCAGCACATCGGCGATGGCGCCACCGACGGTTAACAGCTTTGCACTGTCAATTCTCACCGAGTTCATTTTGCAGTTTTCAGACTTCTACTAATATGTTTATAGTTTAGCTGCATCCTTGTTACGCGACTCCGTCCGCTGATGTATGCGAATACCTTGACGGGTGTCACGTAACTCGATGTGTCCACATGTTTTCTTTTGTGCCGTTTTGTGATGTTTGGTTTTATGTTTATTTTATCAGCATACGTTTCAAAATTCGTTGTTATTTCACCCAGCTTCCGAGGAGGCAGCGCAAGAGACGCGGCTTTGATAGATCAGGTAATAATAATTATTTTACTTGGACTCAACGCATATCACTTCATATTTGCGCTGAATTTGGGTTACGGTGGAGGAACTATATGTTTGTTAATAAAGCTTCCACCTTGTGAAGTCTACAATCCTATACACGACTTTTTCATTTCCAATGAATTCCAATCCGATTCCTAATTAAAAGTACATTAGCCTAATTGAAATTCTTCATTGTTGTTAAATACAATTTTCGACTGAAATATTCTGTGGATTTTGGGTTGCGTCCAAGTAGATGCAGATCGTAGGGACGTTTGGTCGACCACTCATTCAGCTATTTCTGGAGAATTTATTATAATGGCGTTCCTCTTAATGTGATAAATGCCGAGTTAATCAGCTGAATAAGTTGTTACAGTGCGGTTGCATCCGATACCATCATCTGGTGCAACGTCGCATGTCTGTGTGATGCACTCATGGAGATCGTTACAATTTTCTCAATTCTCTCCACATGTCGAAATTGTAACAGATCTTTTCCGATGCTTTACATTTTTGTTTCACACATTGCAAGGAACATTATTCAATGCTTATCATAGCGATACACCTTCACGTAGATAGCACACAATTTGTTCACACACGTAGAACCTATATTTATAAATAAATATAATGTAATGATTAATAATATTCATACCTTTAACTTCGACCTATTTACAAGTTGAATGGATCGTTATCCTCGCCAGTAAACCGATACCAAAAATAAAATGTAATCCTTGTAATAATAATCCTTGTAATGGCCATTGAAGCTTTGAGACTCCACTAAACTGACACAGTCCTAACTTTCCGCTTGCATCGTTTCTAATTAACCTAGTAGATATGTTTTCCCTCGACTTTGTTCCAGGCCCTAACCGAGCTTGCTCTCTAATGTGATCGCCATACTAACGCCACGTCTAATCGCTCGAGAGAATAAAGGCGAGAATTGGTTGTGTAGCCGAGGAGCGTCGCAAGCCGGCCGGCAAGCTGAAGCTGAGTCCCCCCGCCGCCGCCGACCCGCTGCCCACGCCCGACAGCGAGCTGGAGGACGCCGCCGCGCTGGCCTGCGACATCATCGCGCAGGAGTTGCGTGCGCCCGCGCGCCTGCCCGACGTGCCCACGCCGCCCGTCGCCGCGGTCTCGCTCGCACAGATCGGCGTCAAGACCCCCGCTAAGGGCAAGTCCTCCATCGCCGCGCAGATAGAGTCCTCCATCACGGACACCCCGCCCGCGACCCCGGCCAGCCCCGCGGCCCCTGCAACTCCCACGTCACCGTCTGCGCAGGCGCCTGCCGACGCGCCCAAGAAGAAGGTGATAAAGAAAGTGGTGAAGAAGGAGGGCGCGGCGGGCGCCGACGCTCCCGTGCCGCCGCCGCGCAAGAAGGAAAAGAAACCCAAAGAGAAGTGAGCGCGCGCGACACGCTCTCGATAGTTCCTCTGTGCCATAATCGTAGCCTTTCTAATCTTAAATGTGTATTTAATTTTCGAATAATTATGCTTTTATGTATCGCGTAATTTTTTACTATTAATGTTAGAATTAATTTTATACTTATTATCAAACGGCAAATGTATTGTTTAGTTTCATTTTTATACCTTTACTTTTTCTATTAATTCTATGATTTATTTATGTTTTTAACAAGTGATGATAATCGGTTATATTGTTCTGAAAATTGATCTACAAATGCCGAGACGTATTTATTATGGAAACGAAAGTTTTTATGATTTTTTTATTAAAAGTCTATTTTTGGAATACCTAATATGCGTTTTTTCTTCTTCATCTTGTTTTTTTGTTTATTATAATGGAGTAATTAGAAAACAGGTACCTAACACACAGCCAATATCACCCCAGTCCAAATCACAGTGGTTGTGCATTCTTGTTTAGATTAGTTAGTTTACTAATCCTGATAAAATGATTCGTAATGAACAATATGGTTTTACAAAAGGTCTTTCGACTACAGATGCGGGTGTTGCTTTGCTAAAACATATTTAACGCATGAGAGAACTTGCAAAATGCTATTGGAGTTTTCTGTGATCTCTCCAAAGCCTTTGATTGCGTGCACCATGACACGCTTTTGCGTAAACTACGTCTCACTAGCTCTCAACGTAATTTATTCTTATTTACATAGTAGGTTCCAATGTGTAGATGTTAATGGTGTGAAATCTTCCGGGCTACTAGTTCAGTTAGATGTACCGCAAGGTCGGCAAGGCTCAATACAGATTTACCATTCCATTTATAGGGCGTCTGTGACGTTGTACTGTTTGCAGATGATAGATGCCTCACTTATTTTTAAAGTAGGCAGGAATAGACAAGATTTTGACGACGTAAATAGTGCACTTTCAATAGTTACGGATTGGTTTACCTACGTCAAATTGCAAATAACCTAGTTCTCAATGCCAAGAAAACGAAATGCGTAAAGTTCGTCGTACCGAATGTTATAAATCTATGACCCAACATCGTCTTAGATAAAGAGGTGCTTGAAACTGTGGGCAGTTTTTCTGGGAATAACAGTAGATGCCAAACTTCAGTGACCACATATATCAAGCCTAGCAGGAAGACTCAGTTCGGCTGCTTACGCCGTCAGGAAAGTAAGACAATACACTGAGTTGATACAGCTCGTTTAGGTAGTCTTTTTTTTTTCTAGTTATTTTTACAGCGTTATGTTCTATGGTATTCTGCTATGGGGCAAAGCCACTGATATACGTAATAGGTATCTGTGTCCTTCAAAAACGACCTGTTTGAGCAATTTAACAAACAGCTACGTGCCAGAGTTTCTGTAAGAGATTTTCTTTGCTAGATTTGCCTTTTAATGCGTTAAAAGCTCAAGTAAAATTTAATTTAATGTTCTGTGTCTTGTAATATAAATTACTTTGCATACCTAGTATTGTATACAATCAAGTATTTTCTAACTGAACAGACAGCTGTGCTGCTGAAGAGTTTGTTGCGCCAGTTCTTCTCCCCAGCGAAAGCACTAGAAGGTGAAGGGCGGGCGTTTTGAGGGACCGTCTTTTGTAATTTTGACGTTCGAAAAGTGCTTATTCCACGGAGTAAAAACAAAGGCTGATTCTCAGCAGCCTAGTTTGAATATGACTTTTGATTTTGAGTATTTGTTGACAGCTGTACGATATTGATTAGAAAATAATTACATAACAAAACACAAAACTGGGGCATTAATCTATTTCTAATAATAAGAGAATTTGGTAATCTTATCATTGCGAAAAATACCACCTACTATTTTCACGGTACAGATAATGATACACACGCATTAGGCACATAAGAATATAGTGTAGTCAGATATGTTATGACAAACTGATAAAATAAAAATAGCGGTCAAATGCTAGTCTGAGATAATGAAAGAATTCAAGACGCCGCGGGATTTCAGGGCCACGGTTACTGGTGACTGGTGAGTCGGTGATTAGGCTATAAATATCGAGATAAACGTATTACATAAGGTTTACCGAATAGTATACATAATTTGGAGTGTGGAAGGCGATTTAGGGCGACATACTAAATTCAAAACTAATTTCAGTGACATGCATAGCTGACAGCCAAGATAAACTAGGCATTATCGGGTATTAAATCCTGTATTATCTTACTGTGAAGTATAAGCTAGATTACCTACTTACAAAACTATGTCCTATGTGTCTGTGATCAATGACCAATGAATATTCCTGGATCGAGACAAACCAGTTGTTCTAAAACCCATTGCAATTGCAGTGTCTCGGGGATCCTATCACGCAGAATCGTGCAGAAATGCACGTATGCAGAAGCATTAGGTACCTAAGTAAGAAAACAAAAATATAATAGGTTTAATGTTGTAGAACTAGTAGATTTTCTACGCCTTGTGCTATTTGTGTAACACATACCTCATCGTATGCTGCAGACTGAAGGTAGCGGAACCTACAGTCTGTGCTGAGTTCTACAGGACATTCACACTGAGAATAAGTGCTATACGACGGAAGTGACCAAAGAAATCTTTCTTATAATATCTATGGTAGCGACGAAATTGGTCTCGCTCGACGTCCAAACCACTCATTTTGGAAAATTGCAAATCATCATCATTTTCAATGAATGGATGAATTGGTTGTAGATTTACTTAAAGAAGTGGAATTTCTGCTACAAAAAAAAAAATGCAAAAAGATTCTCTCCGGCGGGGAATCGAACCCCGGTCTCCCGCGTGACAGGCGGGGATACTTACCACTATACTACCGAAGACGTGATAACTGCAATTGAAATAGCAAAGTATTATCAATCCCAAATGTAGCACTTTGATTATTTTTTTTATATAAAACTATGTAGATGACTTTCGTAATATTACATTATTAGTGCTTGGTATTATAAATAGAACACTACGGTTGTTAGTAGTTTTATATTAACCAGCGCCATCTAGTGTTAACTTTTTGAACAATCTCTAACTCGAGTCCTACTTGTTTGCGTACTTAAATCGACAGATGTCAGTAGTGTAAGCAAATACATCACATCTGTGGGAGTGGGACATAATTACTAATAAATTATGTCAAGCCTTCAAACTCTTTCCAGATTGTGGTAAACGTTTATGAGGAATTATGTTAGGTTGTGAATTAGGCATTATAATGGTTGATCAAAATACAACTAGGTCGATTTTTTTTACTTGGGCTGTTGATGATGAATGGTTTATTTTTACAGTGCTACCAATGATAAACGGAAAATCAAATTCACACAAATTAAAATATGTAAGAACTAGCAGCGCCCCGCGGTTTCACCCTCATAAGTTTCGATCCCGTGGGAATATCGGGATAAAAACTATCCTATGTCCTTTCCTGGGACTCAAACTATCTCTACTTATACCAAATTTCATCTAAATCGGATTGGTTGCAGACAGACCTACGCTTTGGAATGGGCAACTAGCTTCATCTTTCTGACTGACCGACCCCTTGACAATTCAAAAGTGCCTGTAATTGGTTTAATGGAAATAAGTAAATGCTTTGAGTTTGAGACAAACAGACAGACACGCTTTCGCATTTATAATATTAGTATGGATTTATAATATTAGAGTAGATATCTTTTGGGGAAAAAACTATGGAGAACCATGTCTGTCTATACTTATCGAGTTGTGAGTAGGGTTGCCGACTTACTACCAACCGGTTTGATGATCATGCTTGGTTCCTTTAGACAAAAACTAATCGTTTTGCTTACCAATGGTAGCATTTTTAATTGCCAAACTGATAAAAAAAAATATTTCGGTTGGGAGAGTTTACTTTGCAAAACTATGTGGTATTTGCTTCATTACTGGTAAAGATTCAAGAATAATAACCAATAATAATTAGGTAATTAACTAAAGAGGTATAATTTTAACCAATAACGGTCCGTAAATTAGAGAAATCGGCCCTAGGCCACCGTGCATCTGACAGATGGTCTACTATTAAAAAGTACTCTGTGGTCTACTAAGTCTGTATCACATATTATTGATGATCGAATGTAGCTATTTACTAACGACACAAACTAGCTAACAGATTGTCAAACTAATGTTAAGTGATCGGTTGGCTGCTGTTCTTTCAGTCAGCTAATCACAGCAGTTTATGAGTTTGACAGCCTGTTGTTAATGAGATGCGACCTATACCCGCTCAACTGTCATCCGCCGAAAATAGACACGGAACGAACATGGCCGATTGTCCCACTGACAGAAATTCGGAACAATGATGGCTTTATTGGCACATCATAAGTAGTACGGCTCTAGACACCGGATGTTAAAGTCTGTCAAACTGGAGCCGCTAAGGACCTGCGGGGTAATTGCGTTACGCAATATCAGTAGCAATGGGTTCCATTTTGACAGTTGAACAACATTGATTGTGTTATTTACGTTGTTGACAAGACAAATTTTTCGAACTTAAGAAGCAATGGATTAGCAATATCCTTCAAAATTATTCAGATTGAGATAATGAGATTTATAGTGTGTTACGCAATTAGGGAGTCGTTTTTCGGACCAAATTTACCGCAAAATAAATGTGACAAATTGTCAAACGCGCGTAAACTACTGTGATTGGTTGAATGATAAAATCAACAGCCAATCGCAGCAGATAACGCGCGCTTGACAATTTGTCACATTGATGTATGTGATAAAGTGATAATTTTCATTCGAGAAATTGAACGTAAGCTCATTATCTTATCACTAGCTTCTGCCCGCGACTTCGTTCACGTGCAATTTCTTCAAATCCGTCTGATCCAGAGATTATCGCATTGAAACAAACAAACTCTTCAGCTTTATTCTTAATATTAGCTTCTGCCATACAAACAAAATTTTACCTCTATAATAATTATTAATACAAATTTAGTTACCCTCAGAGGACTCTTGGTACTTTTGGTGGCCCTAGAGGTGGTTCGTGAGTAATTGTGAGAGGCGTGCCTCAAACTGCGCCGAGCGGCGAGCGTGCTCTATAATTTGGAACAAAATTGCGGACAGAAACAAACAAGAGCCTTGTTCCACCGATGTTGTTAAAAGTTAGGTGCCTTAATTACGTTACGATTTATCCAGTGATCAAGTCAGTTTAGTTACTGTGTTGATTAACTAACTCATCATCAGCCTTTTCCCAACTATGTTGGGGTCGGCTTCCAGTCTAACCGGATGCACCTGAATACCAGTATTTTTCATGGAGCGACTGCGCATGTAACCTCCACAACCCAGTTACTGGGTAATACGATACCCCTTGGTAAATGTGGTTGTCCGACTTTCGGGCTTCTGATTACCCGTAACGACTGTCAAAGATCCACGAATGACAGCCGGGACCAACTTCCGAGGCACGGAGGGGTCTCGGTATGTAATGATGGTCACACATCCACAGACCAACGGCGCGGCGGCAAGCGTAGCTTTCGACCTGTGCGGCTGTTATTATTTACCCCCCCCCCCCCCAAATCTAGTTTGTAGGAAAGACTAGTTGTTATTAAATAATTTAGGTAAACAGTATTGATTAGAAACTCTAATCAACACTATCTAACAATAACTAGTCTTTCCTAACGTTTCGATAGAGATTAAAATCTAACAGATATCAGGATAATTAGATAATGTTTAGTTTCCAATCGAAACAAACTCGCCACTAGCTTTACAGTGATGTAAGGACATGGACACACAACGGAAGCAGAAAGTCACTAAGGGCCGCTTTCCGACGCGACGCCTTGTATTGATGCAATGCAAGTGGCAAGTGCAGCGACTTTCACACCCTATCGATCTTAACTCGTTCGTGATTCGATATCGAGTTGTTTACACGCTTGTTAGTCACAATGAGCTTCTCATTATGAGACGGTGTGGCTCACTGTGGGTGGTCTCACACCGTTCACAGACATCGTTAGCACTACCAAAGTATGTACCTATCTCACTCGATACTCGTAATTAGTATCGAGTTTGTATTGGTTGGTAGGTACTTACTCGGTAACACACTCGGACACGGGTTTTTAGGATAACTGAACACTGAATAGTGTCTGCCTATCAGCTATTGACTGTAAGTAGTTAAGTAGTACCTATTATGATAATTTTATTGGTGGTAAGTACTTACTTTTTTAACTGACTTCTAAAAAGGAGGAGGTTCTCAATTCGGATGTTTATATAAATACCTATATGTTTTTTTTTTTATTAGAAAGTTACTGTTAGTCTGTATTATTTATTTAAGTAAGTATATAAACTTTTCGTATTTACACAAAAGAGGTAGGTACAAATGCGGAGGCATTCTCTACCAGTCAACCAAGGGTGGTGAAAAAACCAGGTGCATTGGTTGAGAGGAACAATGTTAAAAAAAACTTTTTTCCAAAAAAAACAACCGACTTCCAAAAAAAACTACAAAATGATAAATAACTTTAATTTCGGAAGTCGGTGTCGTTGGTTCTGCATTTTCGTTTATTGACACCGACTTCCGAAATTAAAGTTATTCACTTTGTAGTTTTATTTTTTTCCAAATGTTTAATATATCGCCATCTAGTGTACGGCATTAGTAGTTTTAATAAAAAAAGTTCGTGGCCTGTGTGCCTTGCCGCTCCGTCATCTCTTTTCCCACTCATACAAAAATATTCGTTCACAAACGCACACATAGAATTGCACCCGCTACGCACGCGGCGACTCGACGCAACACAAACAACCAGTTTGACAGGAACCGTGGCGCGTGGAGGTAGTGCCGCTTTGTTTCGTAAAGTAACGTTGATAATATCAATGTTTATAAACAAAATTTGATAAGAAACCGAAACTAAAACGTCTATTCATGAATAAAATTAAAGACTTTCGTAGATTAACGTGTTAATTCGCGAGTTTACTTGCTTTTTCTATTGGATTTGTACGTTTCGAGTGTGTAATCTTGTATCTGCGAGAACTCAGCATCGTTGATTTTGTTGGGACGGTGGATGAAAATGTGAAACAAATGTGTGTTGGTGAACTTACCGTGGTGTTGGACTTGGAGTTGGTACTTTGAGACGTTTGTGGTGGTTGGAGCCGGCAGGATGAGGTGCTTGATGTTCGTGTTGTTGTTGCCTGCGTGCCTGGCACATCTCAATGTTTACCTGAGTAGCGCCGAAGTGTGGAGGTTATTAGGTAAGTTCAATTGCATTAATTGCCCTTATCGATGAAACAGCTGCACGTAGCTGCAAGTGTTATCGCTGATATCGATAATCAGTAGTGATAAACCGGTATCAAAATGTTTAAAATATGTATGATCAACTAGACGTAATTTGTTATAGCTAGATTAATGTATGCGAAAACAAATCATGAAACTACTTTTAGAACAACATAAAAATCAAAATAAACTGGCAAACATGAGCTCGTACCTAACTACTAACTCGTTATAGCGTGAAGGATGACCTGTAGCGAAGCTAAATTAGCTGATTAACACGGTTCACTTAAGTCTAATGATGAAGTCTTAGCAGTCATAAATTGGTGCAAGCAGCAATAGGTACAATAGGTACTTATACCTAACAATCGCCTTCTCACTTCAGTCACTCAGTGTTCAAAAGCAACATAAAAAAACAGTTTGTAAAACATTACCTGATTATTTAACAAAACAGTAAAATATACTTACAGTAATTCAGGGTCAAAAAGTGATCAATTAAGCATAAAATATTGTGCCTCATGTTTAAAATGCTAACATTCATATAAGTTTACCTGGAACACAAATCATTTTTGAATTTCGTTACAGTGGCGGCCACAATAACATACCACAGCTTATGGATTAAGAGTTGGATAAAAATAAATAGAAAATGGTTTGTTATTTTTGGGCTATTTTTAATAGTAATGGTTAAGTATTATTGTTATCATTAAAATCTCAACCGCCTCTTTATATTATTATTATTATATCCTTACTTATACATCCCTAATTCAATTTAGGAAACTTATAAAGCTTAACATTACGAATCTAGCTAGCACTAAGTACCTACCTAGGAATTGTAATTTAATGTTTCCGTAACTGTCTTATTATTTATTATTATCAATTTAGTTACGCTAGACACTTTGACAGAAAACATCAAAAAACGTCGCTTCATAATTACAATAAGACTTGCGGTTATTTTGGATTAACGGGGATCTAAAATTAACAGTGAATTCTGTTTTTATTTACTAACGGTTAAATAGTTAAACACTTCGTATCAAGCGGGAACATTGTTTCTATGCCCAAGAACTTAATCCTCACGACTTTAATTAGACAAACGTCACAACTAATACCTATGAGCTCGTCATTTATGTGTGTTTGAAGTAAGCTGGAGTGACATTTTTGAAAGGGCTTGTGCTCGCGCGCAGGTAATGAGCTTAGAGATGTGACGCTCCATACAATAAGCCAGTTTTTGTCCCCTTCTATTGTAACAACCACAGCCATAGAGAGCAATCCATCTTTGTCAACGACCGAACCATCTGCCTTTTGTTCTTGCTCAAAAATTAGAATAATAATAAACAATATTAAGGACTAAACGGGACCATCAGTTTTCTTACATGATAAATAGTATAGTTTACTTGACGAAAGTAAAAAATGTTTTCTGTAAAAACTGAGCAGTAAGTAATTAAAAATGTATGTAAATTACTATACGTAGAATAAACACATGTCGGGAACGGCACGATTCTGTTACCTCCGCAGCTCCGTGCTTTACGAAAGATAATTTATTTCCAACGATAATAACATAAAAATTAACATATCACGGATCTTTATGCGTTATCTGGTAAAGCTTCCATGGTCCGTGCGGTTCGATCGGCTCTGCTGGTACGTGGCTACATGTCATTTATTTCACATGACATTAATGGAGATTCTATGGAGCACAGCCAATAAACTCGACGCCTAAAATGTGTAATCCGACACGATGGGAATGGGACGCATATTTTACCTCATTTTGATTGGAATCTAAAAGATCGCAGAATCCAATTTTATTTGCATATTCGCTTTATTGAAGTTTTATTCGACGCCCACATGTTTGATGTTCCGATACAGAATGTAAATTAATTTAACGTTATCATCGTTTAGAAATTTTCATTGTAAAGAGCTTTGCGACACCTTAGAAAAATTGCAATATATCTGTCGCAGCCAACTGGTTAAATTAGCCGTTCAGTTAACTGCCTGGCCTTTAGAAGTAGTGCTCGCCTCGCTTCCTCCCTCGGCTCGAACGCGGTTGATCACAGTTCTAACCTAACCTAACCCACTTGGTCGGGGTGCAATGCCTTAATTACTGCAACCAATTCGGCTCGCGCGTGATTGGTTACAGACTTCCAACCTAAACTGTAATTGAATATCATTCAGGCCGTTAGTTGAGCGGCCGCCGTTTAGTTGAAAGGCTAGGCAGTTAACTGAACGGCTAATTTAACCAGTTGGCTGCGACATATCTATATCAACACTAAATTGTAATATGATTGCAGTATCCATAGCTACTTGGAGACCCGCGCCCTTGGCGAGCTAAGGCGGTATCAGACGACAAGATAGTTTATGGTCACCTGTTATCGTTCATCTGTATTCTGTAGAACTTACGGACCAACAAACATCCAAGTGTTGCGAGTTTAACTATTTGACTTTACGACAGTCAGACATGATATTCGTTTTAAAAACCGAATAAAACTGCAAAATAAACCATGTTGTAATATAAACATACTCGACTACGAACTCAAACTAAAAGACTTTTTATAAAACGCACAATCCCTACGAATTGTACCATTATTTTTCTTCTGAAGAAAGGTTGCCGTACGCATTGTTACTCGAGCAGCCCCCAACCAGAACGTAGGCGCAAACCTATAATATTTCCTTGCTTGATACAGCCAAGATAACTACAACTCGTTACTTATAATGCTTGGTTATTCGAAAGTTTAGTTTGAATCCGAGAACAAAAGCAATTTTGCGGTGATATAAACCAAAGCAAAATAAAATGAGAACAGTTGGACTGATTACGGCAATCATGCTTTCTGTAACCATAGTATTTTTGCCAGATTACATTACGTTGCCAGTCTTTTCTAACGGTATTGTAAATTAGATGTTTGTACATTAATATATTAGAAAAATATCTAGGTATTTGATATTGAATTCCTGCATCCGACGAAGATAAAAATATCTTGTACCATCGTCTTGGATTACATGGCTAGAGCTGTGGTGGGCGCATAACAAAAAATCTTGCGTAATTCGATACTGCGATGCAGTGTAGGATTCCGTCTAGTCACCGTAACCACGCTAGTAACCTCCTCACACTGTTACATTACAGAATTGTTGACATTGGACTATCTTTTTAGAAACTCAAAAAGTATTTGCATTGAAAAAATTTACGAATTTTGTCAAAAACCTTTTTTTTTGTTTTCTTCACATTTCCGGTCGTGTTATCTTATTTCGTTATCTAAAGGACGCTCTTTTTTCAGACCTATACCAACATTATCTCAGTATCACTAGCAATAAACTGGTCTACGTGTGAATCGTAACCGTCCAAAGCTTAAGCTTCTCATCCGGGACATCATCTTACGAAATAACACTTTCTTTCACCATTCAGGTAGATATAGAAACGACAATAGATTAAATAAAAACAGTCAGGAATAGACATTGTTATTTTAATAAATACTATTAATGTTGCATTCAGCCCGCGCCATTCGGATCTCGTCCCCAAAACGAAGACGTCGTTTAGAGAATTAACAATGAAATATTTCAATAAACAGCCCGCGACGGCGCAATATAAATATGGGCTCACATCCTTTTCGAAACTATTCTTTATGTAAATACAGTTGACACGCGGGATGATGTGGAGTGGGTCCTAAATAAATTTAATTTCATGGACGGACGGTTGGGTAGCAGTTTTTAATCTGTGGGGTGTGATATTATGTTTCCCGCGGGCAGGTGCGGCTTAGGCAAAACACGGTACGTTACGCTTACGTGATCAGAATGAGAGTGGTTAATTAAAAAATATAAATTGTGTCAATGTATCAGCACGATTGTATGCTTACGCGATACCAAATTATAAGACGCGAGCCTTGGTGTAGCTATTGCTGTAAGAGATAGATGTGAGTGCTGTAGGTTTATAGCTTAGAAGTAGGAAGGCATAGGCGTGGAATGCTAATCAAGTAAAAGCAGCTTACTTCGATCGAGTTATTTCAGTCGAGTAGTTTGTTAGTCATCTACACCAACCAACCTTAAAACCAGATAATTTAAGTTTGAATGCATAAATGTTGGTTGTAGAATAGGAGGTTAATTTAAAAGCAATTATGAGAGCCTTGTCGACGCAGACTGGATAGCAGAAATAGAATTAGGTGCACATGCAGCAAGCCGTGGGCGACAGACGGATTACTTACTACCTATGTGCACTACATGAATATGCATCTCGTTATTTTCAATTACGCTTGACGTCGGCTTAGCTTTAATCGTTTAAGCTCTGCAATCCATTGTCGTCGACACCTCATGCAATTTTAATGATTAGTCATTGTCATAGCTTTATTAAATGCATGTTGTTTTGCCATTCATTATCCTGCTAGGATCTGAAATTCTAATGTAACAGCTTTGTAATGACATGTTGGTTTTGACTTTTAGATTTCGCCTTAATTAAACAATTGTTAATAAGTTTGTATTTGTCAATTTTATGGCACAGGAAACAATAATTATGGCCCTTAAATTATTGTTTTCCGAATTCTCCACATCACATATTTATCGCATGCGTAAAAACCTTAAAACTATTATTGTTTCATACATAAATAGTCTTTACAAGGCAACCACCTGCGACGAGGATGATCGATTCAATATAGGAGATCCATCAACGTCGCATAACCTCTCGCAGTTTTTGCACTCCATCCATGGCCCAGAAAGACAAAAAATATATGACAATAAAATTTTATCACCCTTTGCAATATTTTCTATTATCTGTTAATTTTGTTTCAGTTGTTGGCTATTGTCACATTTCAATGTGTTAAATAGAGGCGTTTTATTGAATACTACCACAGAGTTCTCGTTGTCAAGGATACAATATGAAACTTCGACGAAGGCAAAAAGTTTATGACTTTCTATAGCATATTTTACTAGACCATATTTTTACTGCTCGCCACTGTAATTTGTGGAAAGAAATGTTCCAAAAATTATAAGATCTACTTTATGTGCTCAATCTTGTACACCAGCACAGTAGTGCTATTCTGTGAAAATCTCACCGTGATAACTCAGGTGAAGTGAGCTTAAAGTGAGCTGTCATTAGTGTCAAAATCAAAATCAAAAGTCATTTATTCAAACTAGGCTGAGAATCAGCACTTTTTGAACGTCAAAATTACATAAGACAGTCCCCCAAAACGCCCGCCCTTCACCACTTCCTAGTGCTTTCGTTGGGGAGAAGAAGTGGCGCAACAAACTCCCCAGCAGCACAGCTGTCTGTTCAGTTATAAAATACTCGACTGTATACAAAACTAGATCTGCAAAGTATCTAATTAACATTACAGGACACAGAACATTCGATAAAATTATTTGCCATATGTTAGCTAGCCACGCCAATATACCAACAAATACCATAAAAATCTATACGTACTCAAGCTAAAATAAAAATACTAAATCAAAAGTAATAACTACCTAAATAAAAGCCTCCAGGTATAAAGGGCGTGACAACTTACATATTTATGCAATGCTGGGTTCTGTTCACGAAGCTGTCACTTGAAGTCACAAATGATAAACTAGGACCATCAAAGTAAAAATTAATAAATGTCAATCCCTATAGCATCAGATGGAATGACAGCTCACTTCTCCTAACTTCTCACGGTGAGATTCTAACAGAATCGACCGGCAGTAAATAAATACCTAAGTGAAAACTATTTAAAAAAAACCTATCAGTTCTGAAGTCTGTTTTTTATTTGCATCTCGATGATGGGATCTTGTTACACCATTTATGTCCTTGGAGTCATTGCGGTTTGCGGTGTACGATCAATATACAGATACGGGCTTTGTTATGGAATAACACTCATGAAATCTAAAACTGTTATTGGTGACTTTGATTTTATACTACACTAGCTGCGCCCCGCGGTTTCATTCGCATAAGTGTGTCAATCTAGGGTGTCAGCTACCTCCATACAAATTTTTTACAAAATTGGTCCAGTCGTTTGAGCGTGAAGAAGTAAAAAACATGTAAACACACACACATACACACTCACAAACTTTCGCCTTTATAATATTAGTGTGACTAGAGGCCCGCCCCAGCTTCACAAGGGTGCAATTTTTTTTTTTCGAATTTTCTTTCATGCAAATCTTGTCCTGGCAATACCGAACACAACAAAAAGTAATTATTATCCAATTTGGTGCAGTCATTCGGAAGTTATGCGCGTTCTTTCAGTAAGGAAGTAACAAAAGTTTGTCTTTGAATTATGTGAATAATAAATCAGTCATAACTACATAGGTAATCAACTTTTGTGTTGATGTTTTTTGTGTTTTAACAATAATATATTATCAACTAGCTTCCGCCCGCGGCTTCGCCCGCGACGTATGTCGATAAAAACTATCCTATGTCCTTCCCCGGGATGCAGTCTATCTCTCTGCCAAATTTTATCGAAATCCGTTCAGTGGTTTAGGCGTGAAAAGGTAACATACAGACAGACAGACAGAGTTACTTTCGAATTTATAATATTAGTATGGAGTATGCATTGATAAATATCCACAAAATATCATGATATAAGTATCTACTATATAAGGTATGTATGGTAGTGTATGTGTGTGCGTGTGTGTATGTATGGTATGGTGGTGGTGGTAGGTGTATGGTATTAGTAGATGGATGTGTACGATTATCACAATATAAGTGACGTGTTGAAGTGGCTCGATTTATTTGCTCCCAAGTGTATATGTATAAGCGAACCCTGGCATGTATTTCCCACGGATATCTATGGTATTTCCTATCCCATTTTCATTCAAATCATATTTTTTGACTAAGTAACGAAATGCGTAGGTACTCTACACACTCAACCCTATCTAATAGCCCAATCACAACACAATACTTGATAGTGGTAGTATTATCAGTAAACACAGCATTTAATAGACTATTGCGCTGTGTCTATTAATCTGCTAACTAAACAAAGCAATCGGTGCACGTGCGGTGTGAGTCCCACACCGCATTCCCGCCATTATGCCCGGGTCACACGAGGTTAGTTATTCAAAGCTAGGATAACAAACTATAACCTCGGTATACTATCCTAGCTTGGCACATGTATGCTAGTCCTGTTTACATACCTAATGCCAGATTTTAAGCTAGTACACGTGGTAGGGGTCAGAAAAATAAAACTTGTAGTCACTGCACACTAGACAATCGAATGCTAGCTTCGGTCAGCCACTGAGCCACACGAAGCTAGTACACAAACTAGAATAGTAAAATCAATGGTGAGCAATCAACTTAGCCTATCGCATTCCACTGCTGGACATAGGTCTCTCTCAGGCTGCGCCACAACACAACTACCGTCCTCAGCCTTCCGCATCAAGTCTTGTGCACCTAGCTGGCGTCCCACACTACGCTTTCCGATACGAGGTTTCTACTCCAGGAGTCGGGTAGAGGTTCTACCAGTTCAAAAAATAGAACCCTATCCTATTAAATTATCCTAGCGTGAGACGCTAACTTGTTAGCTTACTATCCTGGGTTGAGAAACAAGCCTCGTGTAACTCGGCCATTACGGGAATAGAAACTTTACAACCATGTACCATAAACTACCATGCAGTCTCGTTCTCGCCACCTAAAGTGTTACTAGTTTTTACTTCACTTACGTACGAAGCATGCACTTATAAGGTGCAACACATCTCGTTATGCTGATAATAATATGCATAATATTCGCGTATCTTTATGACGATGGTGAAATAGCTTTTTGTGCAGCTTATAGGCAATGATGGTGAAATATTTTTAGTTTCGCACTTTAACAAACTTTAATTGTTTTTCATGTTTATTTATGAATGGACAGCTGTTTGTTTTAACTTTATTAAGTTGGTTGTGTTAATAATACGGGGATCTCCCTGGCAGAACGTTTAATTTATTTATCAATAATTTAGTATCAAGATATAAATTAATTAAAACCTTACGATCTTAATTAATTAACTCTGTTTTTTGTCAGTGCAAAACTTTATTAACTTGTCTATCAACCAACCAAAGGTCCAATTAAAAACATAATAAAACTACAAAAATGTAAACCCGAACACCAAAACAGAAAGTGAACCGTGAGACGGCCTGCAGCCAATATAGTGACAAGTTGGCAATGTATCCAGGTCAGTCGACAGCTGAATAAATAGATCTTTTATAAATAACGCCACGTATAACGCGAAACTCCCCGGGTTGTAAATCGCGAGAAGGCACGGCTAATTTATACTTCATCTGTGACTGGCGCTTAGTCAATTGGGCATAATCTGGTGAGAAATCCGTTGTTTTCAGGCTAAGGTCAAGAACTATATGAGTTTTTGTTGAGTCCAGCGACTCTCTTGTAAAAACTTTAATAACCATTTCATTACTGCATGTAAAACAAAATTATGCTGATGCATACAGTTGAAACAAAAACTTGTAGAAAGCTCGTTCATCTGTCGAACTGACAATGAAAAATCTTTATGCTGTACGCCGTACATATCATGTGGAAAGATCAA
Organism: Gortyna flavago; assembly: GCA_963669345.1. Taxonomy (NCBI): domain Eukaryota; kingdom Metazoa; phylum Arthropoda; class Insecta; order Lepidoptera; family Noctuidae; genus Gortyna; species Gortyna flavago. The sequence continues at coordinate 5,939,923 of OY770126.1, forward strand.
CGTTCTAAAATTACTTTTCTCCGCGTGATCGATAGTTGAACATATTCAAAATAATGGTTTCGGGCGTCGGCGAGGGTCGACCTCTCAATCACACCTCGGTTTTGTGCCCGCTCGGCAATTTGCCCGAATGGATGGAGATGTCAACGCGACAAAAAGCTTCGATCGATCAGCGATGCTGCGCCAGCGCAAGTCGCTCGCAGTCGCTTGTTGTGTTACACTCTAACTGTGTTTAGAAGTTTGTTCGTTCAGATTTGTTTGCTTTTCAGTATGTGATGCGATTATGTTTGTACACTCAAAAAATAATAGGTAACAAACTTTAGATAATGTTTGAAACAATGAATGTTCAAAAGCTTTTATTCGATTTAATATCCAGTGTTACAGCCTGTGAATAGTAGAATCTGTGAAATACCCATTACTGCAAATCTACCGGCGCTACCAGACTGGGACAATGGGCATGCGCCTGAAAAACGTGTCACTAGCGAGATGAGGTGCAAAGGCCGCCCGACGAGTTGCTTCCGCCACTCGATGACGATAATCCATACTAATATTATAAAGTCGAAAGTACTGTCTGTCTGTCTGTATGTTACCTTTTCACGTCAAAACCACTGAGCGGATTTCGATAAAATTTGGCAGAGAGATAGATTGCATCTCTAGGAAGGACATAGGATAGTTTTTATCGACATACCTCGCGGGCGAAGCCGCGGGCGGAAGCTAGTAATAGACTAAAACTAGCACAATTGCCGCGAGTACCTAATGCACTCAACAGTAGCGCATGTAGCATTGTGCCATAGATAGAGAGAGGTCAGATGTTGTGCGCGTCCCTCCGACTGGTGAGCGAACGTCGGCGAGCCGTCACGACGCGTCCATCAACTGCCACCGCCGACGAGCCAGCACCGAACACAGTTTAAGCTCAGTTTAAAACCTGACAGTTCTCCGACCATGATAGATGATATACGAGCGCGTGGAATGTGCCCAAACCGAAATAGCAGCCGTCCCGACATGGACACTCGTTAACGTTTTAGCTAATGACATTACAGCTCATTTTTGTTTTTGTTCGGCTATTAAAGATGAGCTGTGTGTTTGTTTTGGGGCCGAGGATTACCGGCGCTGACCCATAATCCCACGTCCATAGTTAATGACTGCTTTAATAGCCCACGAAGGAAGTATCTCGCAGCGCGACTACGATGCGACGAGCACAATATTAGAACTCCCGTAGTGATGGCACACGACTAGTATTTTATATTTCTTTTGTGTTTGTGGGAGCTCAAAAATGTGCCATTAGGGATAATGCTGTGACAATTTTGTTGGCTACGCAGCGTAATTGAATAGGCGACCGGGTGGCGCACGCGACCCAGCTCTGCTTTAGAAGAGAATGTGCAAATAAATGTGTTTAACGCGAAGTAATATTAAGTGTGTTTACGCACATTATTAAACGAATCAAAGCTGTTATTCTCTTTCTACGGGCACTACGCTGCTAAAAGCTTCGTAATGTTTTGAATATTTGCAAAGCTTCTATGCTTCAGAGACATTATCTAAATTGTTTAATGCACTTAGAGACAGTGTGAAGAAACATTAACATGTTAAAATTTCACACATCGTAAACTAAGTAAGACTATTTGCTACCTAATGGGTGAAGGGTTTTATGTTCGACCTGATCGGTAAAGCATTACTTATACGTAAATAAATGCTCCTGTTTTTGGTTATTTATAATATAAAATAGTTATGGACCACACACGGACAGTGGGCGCGCGGGAGCAAACATGGCTGGCGTCAGCACCGAAGCAACGAGCATACCTGCCTCTCTCAGCTTCTGTCTATGTGTACACTCCCGCTTAGCTTGTGCGTGGTGCTAATCACTTCTAAACACGATACCACATACTATCATTATGGAACGCCATTCTTTTCCTAGTTAACAACTCGATAATTCCAAGTACTTTCACAGATCACTAGTATATCTAATATCTACTTACTCATTTTGTTTGACCATCCAATCTCTCTTACTAGTTTTTCTTCAGAATCCAATGTTTCATCTTAAATGTAGAATTTTAATAAGACTATCAAGTCTTATTAAAATTCTACATTTAAGATGAAACATTGGATTCTGACAAAGCACATTTACAAACTTTTGTCATATCAATGACAAAAGTTTGTAAATGTGCTTTGTTGGCAAAACGTTTTCTCAATTCACATTATCGTAATTAAGGACCGTGAAATATGGCCCCACTCAATTGTGTCGTAGTTCTGTGACAATACAGTATTTACGAAGAAGGACGGAAAATAAACAAACATCGAGCACAATCGGACGAATAAATATGCTGGCACAATGCACGGCCAGCACGTCATAATAAGGCAGTGGCTTTTGTACGGAAGGCTGTAAATCATACAGTCCTTTGAAGAGAATGGCACACCATAAATAATGCCCCAAAATTCGGCTGCGATGCTCTCCACCGGGACATTTTTGTGGCCCGTGAAGAGAATTCTAATGGTGAAACAAATTAATCAATGGGGTCGCGACTGTATTTAACTTTTTTGCCACAACGCCTATTGTGATAAAGTTTATGGGTGTCGATAAAGCCCTAAACGTTTTGACGTTAAATAAGCTTTCATTATAGTGCCGATATTCATATTACACCATAACTTGCACTAGTTAGAACTGAACAATGGAAATTCTCTTCCCTAATGTGGTAATTGTTTCGATTTAATAACGTTACGCTTAAAATTTAAACCGGACTCGTAAATATTGAACTGCAGCCACTTTCGATTTTTATGGGTTCGTAAGAAAGCAATTAAAGTTGAGCATTATGATAGTATTGAAGAATTTAACGCGGTCGACGTTGTTACGACTCAACTGAGCTTTAATGGTTCAGTGCACCCCTGAATAAACAAGGTTATTTGGAGTTAAATTTGCTTACACCGGATATGGCTGCCACTCGAACATATCCATCATGTGCCTCTAAATGAAGACTTGGTCAACGGCCCAGCGGCGCACTGCCAGTCTGCCACTTGAGACTCCTCTAGGATCAACAATGAATAAAGGAATTCTTATTCGTGGGGATGTGGTCACCTCACCTTATTTTATGATCAGTAAATCTTTCCAGTTATGAGCTCCTAAATAATAACGTTTTATAGGCCTCTGTCGTAGAATTGACGAATGCACAATTACGTTTTATCGTCGATGGGTAACCAAAGTGTCCCTGGATTTATGTTTTCCAATGAAAATTCAAGTTTATTGCTAATGCAATAGGTGTTTCGTTGAATTTGTGGACAGGAAAGACATTCAGGTTATTATTGTTAAAAGATCAGGAAAGGTTGTGACAATTTGTTTGGCTTACCCATATGTGCGTTATCAAAGGGAGGACCACCCAAAAGATGTCCTAAAACACAGCGTGAAATGGCATCTAACGTTATCTTTGCATCACAAAAACTGCATCATGTGACCTTTGTTTGGACCTCCAGTTTGTTTAGACAGGACTCCACAAACCAAAGGTATGACAGAGATTGATTTGGACAGTAAATCTTAACATGTCTCAAAGTGAATTCGTATGTTTCGCAGCATGGCATAGAGATGGGTCGAGTCATGGTGTTTCTGTTGGGCTGACCTCCCGCGGCGCAGGGCCCGCTGCGAGGACCCGCATGCCCCAAAATTTACATTCTTACTTCGAATAAGGGTTATTGTAATGCGCTGTGAGTTCCTAGCAGTCGACTAGATAACGTCTAGTCACTTTTGAATCAATAAAATACACACAAATTTGTCACTGCTATCCCTGAGGACCGGCCCGGGCGTATTGTCCTCTAGTTTTGTTTACATTAGGCTCCCAAGCTGGTCATTGTGTCTGATGTTTATTTTATTAAGAAAGTAAATAAACTATTCACAGACGTCCCGATCACCCGACGTGACTGCATATTTTATTTTCATCTTGAATTTATTATTATACTGACTGTACATTTTTTGGGGGCATATACTAAATTTCAATTGTTTTCTTGCTAGTTGGAAAAAAAAACAATTTTGATTAATTAAATAAACGAATGCTGTCTTCATGAGAAGTTGATGTTTGCTTTGTGGAGGCAGGTTAGTCAAACATCGCGACACCCTCGCGGGCGTTGAACGGTAGAAGCTGTTGAATAAGAAAATACACTTTTGGGAAGCAGAACTTGCAGAGAACAAATATTGGTTGAATCCGTTCGGAGGTGCGCGTGGACTAATATTTGGTTACTAGAGGTCGTTATTACATGCTAAAGGTGGTCATACTCATACCCAAGTAACCCAAAGTACGATTAAATTCTAGTTTCAACCATATTATGGGAATGTAACAGAGGAAATCAGATTATTATATCGCTGAATTGCGTCAAAATGTATCTGATTCTTTTTGTGTTCTACAATTTAGTCAAAATGTTCCCGAATTTATATTGAAGCAAGTCTCACTCAATAGAATACAAAATAAACGTTTGGATTTATTTATTTGTATCTCATTTTTATAGCAGAACGTTCGTAAAACTCATTTCCTTAATTCGTAATGTCGCTCAATACAATTACGTTCACGTTCGGGTTCAACTTTATTTCTGGCTCAGTCGAGGCAATCGTATCGTACGTATTAATGGCAGTAATGGGAGACTGCGTTTATTTAACCGCTCGTAACTCGACACGTTATGGCCGCGTGTGGATTTTTAAAACATGGCTGCAGTACCGCCATACGTCATTTCCTCGCCTCGTCCATCAATTTTGTCGGATTAAGTTTAGACTGAGATGGTGTTAATAAGCTTAATGAGGTTTCTGGTAAGTGATTTACGTTTATTGAGTAATGAGTATGAGTTGAGTAATGAGTATGAGTATTTTATGAATGATCGAATAAATTTTGATAGATTATCTCATTGCATCATTCAATACTTAACTTATGTCTTATCTAAACTAGGCATAAGTTCCCAAACCATTGCCAAAAGAATGCTAGCTATACTGGAGTAGGTACTGGAAGATATAGTAGTCCAAGTCCAAGATCCAGTAATACAAGCTTAAATCCTAATCTCTAGTTAATCAGCAGTCCTCAAATACCAGTTAGATTTGAAGAACGTTAAAGGTAACGAGGTATGCCGGGTTGCTAGGTTAATTGTGTCTGTGGAGTGTACCTATCGTGGATCTCGTGCGCTGTGCCCACATTACGAATGTACGATTGTCCCAATGTCGTCTGATTGCATCTCACCGTCGTGATCGGGGAAATGCTCGCCTCCGCTCTACAGTCACGTTTCTGTCTCGAAGAAAAAAATACATAAAACCCATGCAAATAATGTGCTATAAAAGTCAATATGGATTTACCGTCGCAGCTGCATTTTATACCAACATTATACCTTATGTATAAATTATAGAAAGGTTTTCTGTGAAGAAAAAATCTATCGTGTAGCTAGCTGGTCGTGGGGACCGGACGTTAAGTGTGGCTATGAAGAGGAATGCAAGTACGCGAGGTGTGGGCGCACCGAGCCTCGTACACTCTTTTTTGCAAATGCAAATTCAATTCCAACTCGGAAATCTTTACGAGAATATTCCGAATGGAAATGTTTACTTTTCTCTTTTACTGCATGTTTTTATTTGCCAACTCGCCAGTGTAGCGGAGTCGTGCGAAAGAAGGATTAATATTAACTATAAGTATACTAATACCTCTTCAAAATTCGCCGGTGGGTACTGTAATCAAAATGTGCGGTTTTGTTTGGGTTGGGCCGTTACCATTAGACCCGCTCGCTCGAGTTTAGAGCATCAGATAATACCACGGGAGACTGCTCAGACTGCTCCATTCTACATATTCCCTCATTAACGACTCGACTTAATTCTTTCTTTTGTCCACTTCGATTGGTAGCAGCTCTACTTTTCTTGATCATTTAAAAATCTACAGCACAACTTTTTTAGTTTTACACTGGCGAGACCGCGCCGCGCCGCTTGTTTGGTTTTTATTTTCGTTTGTAATTCGCTTTTCTCGCCGTTGTTTTTGGAACGCTACTGTTTTAACTGATCGTAGTTCGCAACCTTGCGTGGTTTGGTTCGCAATTTTTTAACTTCTTTTTGTCCAACGTTTTCGTGATAAGTTAAAAATAAGGTGTGTCGTTTGACGGTTAAATTAGAACCGGTAGCAACTTTAAAAGAGGTCCGTCTAATTTTTATGGGCAGCAGCCAGGTGAAATAATACTCGGACTCGCCCGAAGGCTTTAAAAAAAGAACCGAGAGGCGTGGATGCGATCTTGTTTGTTTTCGAGTCGACTTTAATCGACGCCGAAAACGAAATCTTCCTTGGTTACGTCCTTAATTCTGATTTATAGACACCGCATGCTGTTATTATAAAGTTATGGTAACATCTCCTGCGACGGGTGGATTCCCCTCGACGTTCCCAAGTCATAATATCAATTAACTCATTCATAATTCTTAATAACAACTCTTAATTAAAATACTGACTTCAAAAAGTCTTTTGATGTAAAGTTAGAGTTTTAATATTTTTTAAATGAAGCCAAACGTTTCGCAGGAAGCGCAGCTGTGCACGAGGTTTCATTGTTGCGGATATCTCAGCAACCTATACATATTATGCGGTAAACGTAAATCACTTGCTGCATTATTAAGACACCAGACGGATCTCACGGCGACGTTTTTATTACAGCCATTCATAGGAATAAGCTATCCTAGTTAGTTATTCCTTCAAGCAAAATTGGAACGCTGTACAAAGAGGAGACTTGGACAGATTGTCGGCAATTGAAACTCGGTCGGTTATCCGGAGGTGCTTGTTGGGATAATACGGGCAATCCATCTTAGCAGCCGGCACTCGATGATGGATCTGTGATGGAGATCACGACTCGTTTCTTTGTTGTTTTGTTTTGTTGATAAACGCAGCGACCGCGCGCCGCTTTTTCCGCCCTGTTAGAACCTTGTTACGTGTGAATAGGCTATTTATGAAGTTAATTGGTTCTCTTCTAGTGGTGATAGTTTGAAATGTAGTTTATTTATTATTCAATCTCTGGTTGCATAGATTGTGCTTATTTCAACATGTAAGTGTGTTAGAAAACGCTTCAGAAACTGAAAATTACTATCGAAATCTGTTTAGGTATGTCTGTGATGGCCGGGACTCGAGCTCCAGGCAAAAGCTAGTTAGTTTAAAGGTATTCCATATGGTGGTTGATGCCCAACGATTCATGAAGTAGATGACTATCAAAGTGTGTTAATGATTATCGAAATATTGGAATCTGAAGTTGTGTCCACTAAAAATGAAGACGATGTAGGCGATGCGTAGGCTTGAAATGTAAGTGTGAGATAACATCATCTCGTCTTATATCGTAGGGTGTCTCTTTAGCTTTCACCGGTGCGTCAGCGATGCCCAAGCCCAATGGGCGCGTGTTGTGACAGCCTCCCACGATAAACTCCATGTTTATATGCGCGCGCGCCGCCCGCCATGTTTGTTTTATCTCGATCCACTGCGCGTCCGTGTTAATAAATGTCTCCTATTGGAAAAAAATCTTATCGTCCTTTTTTATTCAATATTTTTATGTTGCCCGTATGTTTTATTTAGACATCGATTCATTAATAATAATGGATCCTTCAGGGTCGTTAGATCAAAATTTAAGATGTACGTATGTTACGTGTAGGCGTTTTTTATTACATATTCTTTTTTGTTAATAGTCAGTTGTGTGGGTCTCATTTATATTGGGGTTTGAACAAGGGACGACGGTACGTGTTGGTGTATTTTATATTCAAAACAGATGTTATCCTGCGGCGATGGCTGGGAAATTAATTGAATTTGTTTTGTTTGTTATTCGATTCGAATCACGCATATTTATAAACTCTCATATTTGAATTTAACTAGTTATCATAGTAACGTTACACGTCTGGTGGATAATATCCATCAAGTGGTTATCTATTCAAACGCGACGCTCGTAATGGTATGCTCTGGAGTGATATAAAACCGATCATTTGTAAGTTAGTGTTGATTGCCCAATCTTGTTCTGGTCTGTTGGGCATCGAACACGGCTAGTTAGTGAGGGGCTCATCCAATTTGTGATCGGAGCGGTGAGCATTGTCGCTTTGTCGCTCTGCCCGGAAACTGTCCCGTGACGGAAGGCGTGGAAAACCGTGTAATTAAATAGCTAAATAACCTCATCCTTTTTATACGTTTATGCTCATCCTATATACTTGCTGGCTGCATACCTTGCTATAGAAATTGTAGGGCTGTAAAACTGAGAGATAACGAAGTGGCTTTTTTTGTCATGGTCGTAATGTAGCTTCGTCCAAAAAGTATTAAAAGGAAAAAAAAAAGCCCTTCGTTTGAAGGGCACATAGTTCAGATTCCTATGTGGTTACTGGTTATAGAAGACTACAGTTAAAATTCTTCAGGAATTGTGTCTGCCTGCCGTGCTGGTGCAAGAGCTAGAAATAAAAGTGTTGCAAACGTCTTCACTTGACTAGCGAGTTCGTGAACCTGAAGCCGAGAATTCCGCCACAATTCACGCGGTAACCACCCGCTTGATGCTTTTGATACTAAAGAGTTGAGATGAGAAATAACACGAGTGCACGGCAGGGCACCGCAGGGCAGGCCTCGCTTACACCCACCATTTATAAATTTTGCTCTTTTTGCCCATTGTTTACTTTACGGGCGATGTTTTTAATTTTATGATTTCCATTATGACTGACGGCGACGGGCGGCCGCGGATCAAATTATATTCTGAACGGTTGCCAACTCGATAATTCCAGATCGTGTGTGCGATTCTTTTCGATTGCCTTTAATTTATTCGATGGGTCCGGTGGTCAATTACGTGTTTTTAATGGTCTTGGATCCTTGCTCGACGTCGTTAACGTGAAATGTAATTCCGTGCTTCAAGTTTACAAGTGTATATGATACGATACGTAGGTGTTCGCCGGGTGTAAACAGGGCAGGTTAAGCACGCTGGCTGGCGTCGACGCTCGTTTGGAGAGCCCTCGTCGAGAGCACTTCACAAAACGGCTCTCTTCAAGCCTTCGTTCAACAGACGATTTTTTTAACTGCCCGTCCGTATTGTTTTCGTTCTTTTCATTTTATTTCGTTCCTACACAAATAAAAGACGCACAGTTGGTGTCAAAATGTCAAAAAAGTATTTGCCCGTTCTGTGTAATATTTTCCTCCTGGTGAGCGTTATAACCTTTCTAAGTTCCAATACAAACAGTGGCAAACAGCCGCCACGTCGTGCTTCTGTCCCATACACTGGTTGTGTTAGTACAAATCCACGACATAATACAGTGTGGCGGTCGGATAATATTTGGTGAACCTTGTTTGACAAGCGTGTTCGTGTGTTTTGTTATTGGACACCTCCACTCCGCAAACAGTTTCTATTTGAATTGCTCTGACACAAACTAATGGGAGTTTTCAGGAACGCGGTGGCCCTCCGTCCGGTACAGCTGTTTGTTTGTACATCTGACGATGCGAGACATTTTCCCAAATAAATGGAAACCAGTAGCCAACGGATATTTGTACACGTATTTCTTATCAAGTGACGATAAGTCAAAAATAAATCGTATCGGGCGATAAGGCATCGATTTTAACAGCAGGGCTACCGTGCGATAACCTCTTCGGAAGGATTGTGGTAATCTAATAGATAAGCTCGAGAAATTCGTCGTCGTGTGTACTGTCGTGCACGTGGACTGACTCTGTAATTGGAATATAAACGATACAAGACACAAATTCATGCGGAGGGGTTGGTTATAATCTGGCAACATTTACAAACATGTCACGACTGTGTTCGTGCTCAGTTTTTTTTCTAGTTTACGTGGTGCAGTTTGTCACATCGCACATCGCACTGCCTCGAGCTGCCGAGTGAAATGGGTTCCTTTTTTGTATGAGTTTCATGTTTCGTTCAAAGCTGCTGAGACAGGCAATTTAATCTTTCAGCGTTACTATTAGTGTTTCCCGAAGCGATCGGTGCTAAGTTCTAGTTGCGGTTTTTGTGGTCCGCGGGCGAACACGAAGTGTGGTCGCGTTATGTGGTCACGACTCCGTGTGGTCTGTACTCCGCGTAACTAGACTGGGATTAGCTTGATCTTGTAGAAGCAAATATTCTGACAAACTAGATTGAAATGCGAGCCCACTATCGCTTTCTGTAAACTAGTGGCTTTGGAATGGATGTGAAGTTGCCACTTAAGTTTGGTGCTTTCCACATCTCTTCGAAGTTCAACCAATTTGGAATTTCCTTTTTAGTTTTCTTATCAATGAGCTATTCTTATTTGACACACTTAGGTAGATAATAACCATGACGCATGTCAGAATGTTAACCTAAGGATGTCATGAATTTCGTCTATTACATATTTAGGTGAAGCAAACTTCAACTGAAGTAGTATAAAGTTATAAATATCACATGAGCAGAAGATTTGAGCTCATAACTAAGTTGAACTTAATTTCCTCTGAAGTGTAGCCACACGTGATGTCATAAATTTTCACACTTCTACTGACGCGACATAGCTTTTCGCGAATCTTTTAGGGTTGACTCTTCACTATCTACTGTCGAGATCGAAATTAAAAAACTTTGCTGAAATTCCATGTTTGAAAAGTTCTGTAGAGGTGCACCTCTAGTGGGTCCCATAAAAAAATTCAATGGTTGGTAACAAATTGGGCCCAATATCTGCCTCCTAGGACCTGGTAATGTGTTTCTTGTATTCCTGTATCAATAAACCTTCGTCAATTCCTTGAAACTTTTCTCCTTATCGTGCACGGAATTATAACTACATACCTACAGTTTTACAAAACTCTATAGAGTTTTGGTAACCCTAGCCTTCCGCCATCTACCTCATCTTTAAGTATACACACAGCATAAACACAAGACAGGCAAGTTGTTTTGATGTTCCTATATAACGTACTTACGGTAATGTAACGATAATGTTTACGTATTCGCAATAGTTCAGCGTCAGGTGCGTTCCGTACTACCTACTACGACTCGTAGATCTGTTCGCGCAACACTTCGCCTCACTGATCGTAAACACACACTGTTTATTTTATTACAACACTTATTTATTAGATCGTTAACGCACGCACGCTTGATAATTGCTGCTCAAAGTACAACATCTAACAATCCTCTTGCCCGCATGTAAATATAAAATAACTTATAGTTAATTATACAAAGCTGTAAATAATCGACACTGTTTCCGTATCGCTGCACATCATTAGGGGCAGAATCTCAATAAACATGTGGTACCACTCTACCACCATTGACAAAAAATCAGGAAAAGATTCCAACTGTCAAACTAATTCGTCGGGATTACGTCTGAGGGGCACGCGGGCAAAAAGACGCATCAATCAACGCGCCAATGCGATGCGGGGTATTTTTAAAAATCGAGTTCGATTATTTAATCTTGTGATCGAGCATCGCTGGCAGCTTTCGCTTATTTAAACCACGTCCTCAATATTAGCAGCAATGTAAACCGATGGAACGATGGTTTCATTCCAGTCGAACTTGTTTGAGATAAAAGAAAAACCGCGGCTAATTTGCTTGATATGGACGATGCCACGCATATCACACTTATTGGTGATTATACCTCAATTAATTGGTCGTTTTCATTCGAATTAATTCATTACAAATACCTGTAGAACTTTTTTTTTATTAAGATTTCTGTTTGCGTAATTTTCTGGTCGGTAGATAAGATAGTCTTTGGTTTAATCGTTGCCGTTGCAATAAAAACTGCAATTTATTTGTGCGAACTGTGAAATTGTAAATAATTACAGCAGTGTTTTATTGTTAGCATAATTGCTCTGATTAATTCAATAAATGTATTTAATGAATGCACGCGTTGTTGCATTACTGTGTAATTAAATGGGAAGGGGAGGTCGGGTGTAAATGGCACATGTAACAGCGCGGCGGTGAGGGATGGTGGTGATTATTGCACACATTACCTGCTCCAAGATGTTGTCTACGTATCCTGCGCCCCTCGTAGCCTGTACCTTGATTTTATTGAGGAAAATTCACAGCTCACTTTATTATTTCCCTCATGATTACATTTTGACGTAAAAATATGCATATCTTCGAGTGCTATTTCTTCAATGAAGATAAGTAGGTACTACAATAAAAAAATCACATTTACATGTAAAAAAGTATACTTACCTAAGGACTTACAAAAATCAAACGGGTCTATAACGGCTCTTAGATCTAAGCCTTGTTTTTTACCTTGTAGAACGCAAATAAATATGAATATTAAAATAGTTTTCAGCGAGACCGAGAATATTGATCCTCAAACGCAAGCACAGATTTTTCACTAAATTCCACTTGGAATTGTTTTACAAGAAAATTGTGCGCTGATTGCTTAGCAGCGACGTTATCTATTCAATATTATACTCTACTATTGACAAAAGCTACGTAAACCCGTCTTTGCAATCTAAAGCCCTTTGTTTTATCGTCATTTGCCTTTGGTATACCGGGAACGTCCTAAAACAAACGGACAAAAAGTGTAAAAAATATTTTATTTTCGTATTTATTCCACAATCAAAAGGCTGTCTGAACTTTTTCGTGATATCTATAAAAATTACGTGAGCTCTTCGCGCCTCGGGTCCGTTCTTACAGACTTTAATTTCACAGTGCTTTTGTGTCGCTGATCAGCTTTGATCGCAAGACGTTCGGCCAAATCTTGTTAGGGACAAAGCCCAGGCAGGCTGACGGACGAACAATAGTGGATCGCATTACCCCACCTCACTTCCGGCAGGGTGACTCCGAAAACCTCAAATGCCTCAAAGTTTACACCTGATTACACTTCTGTCTGACGTTTTTTCGACAAATGCTATTACGCAATTATCTACGGTCCAATTGCCATGTAATGTAACGCGATATATTACCTTTTTAGTATCTGCTGTGCGATGAATCGTGCGGTCCTCGACAATTTGTCGATAATGTAGTCAATTTATTTTTTAAAGGGTCTTTGTTAGTTTTTGCACATCCAAATTGGTCACGAAACCTTTTCGTTTTATCAGTTTGTTCCTCCCACATGTTTTATTTTGACAACTTTTATGTCAACATTACATAAGACAAATCGTTATTGTAAAGTTCTTTTCTGCATTAAGGCCATATCGTTTCTGGGAAAATAACAATTTATTGTGGCTGAAACATAAAATTCTTCGTAACTTTTGCAATCCATGTCAGGATGTGTATGTAGAACATATTCTCTTTTTACGAACATCGATATAGTACCGATAAATAACCGATTACGAGCGTCTTTTACGAGCAAATCGACTATCTCGAGCGCATTGCGATCCCATATTTTATAGCTGTTTACAATTAAGGCGACAAATTTGGTTCGTGTCGTGTGCTCGTGTCGCAGATTTATAATCAGCTAAATCTGTTTAGCGCAGCGCGACTGCCATGTGCGCTGAGTAATGGAAACTTTATATTGGACGCAGGGATAATTAAATGTCACCTCACAAAAATGTCAATGTTTCTTAGGGACGTTCCGTGCTGGAAATATCTTGTTTCTAAACAGTTACAGATAGAAACAATAGCGTTAAAACTAGTTATGAATTCATAGAAGACCATAGAGACGTGGCTGCCGATAACCATACCCGATACTTCACACTTTACACCATAAACGTTGACAACACCGTTGAAATGACCACTGTTACAACCTGTACTACCTAAACCGTTTTTAATTTTATGTCCACTATCTATTCTTAGCACATTACTGTGTTTTATGGAATCTATTATCACACGTCGTTATGGGATGTGGTAATGCTGTAAAATGTTAAACAGTTATTTATTTAGCGGTTTTCCGTCCGCTTGTATGTTCCCTCCGCGTCGTAAAAAATGTACTTCATAATGCAAATGTGTGGGAGAATAATAAACGACGACATTTTTCCCCGCCTATGGAACCCTCGCGTCGACCAACTGAAGTGCATTTTGTAAACGCGCAACTCTTATGTTATACCTAGTGATGTCCTGTTCTATAATTTTATCCAATAATTAATTAGGCTTAGGGGTTACGGCAGCAATTTATCATTAATTTATTGAATATACAATTAATACGTTATCCGAAACGAGTTTGGGTGATTTATAGTTTATAGTTATTTTAGAAAGGCTCGTTTTGCTATAAATTTTATTAACGGTGAGCTCTTCATTGAAGATTATTATAGGTTTAAGCTTTTTGTAGTAATTTCTGCTGATTAAGATCTGCAAAGTCAACTGCATACCTACCACGAGCTCTTAACGCGATCCACTTTAGGACCTAAACTGAACTGTTCTGCTAATTCGTACCATGACGTCAGTTTAACGATTCAATTTAGGCCGTGCCATCTGGATACCTACCACGAGCTCTTAACGCTCATTCACTTTCAACGATCCAAATGCCGCTGAGCGTATTTGACGTCATGGTACGACTGTGAACGATGCAGTTTATGAACCTAAACTGAAATGTCTTGCTTTTGAATCGTTTTTAAATAGATCATGGTAGGCCTCCTGAAAATAGACTGTTATGTTTACCTACACATTTGCACGTCACTATTCTCACCTTTATATTCCATCGACACCTTTGCACTTTGTTTTATTTTCTTGCACGCCTTGTCCGCATTATTCCACAATAAAGCTTCTGTTGTGCCCTAAAATCTTTACATCCATTCCTCGAAGGGGGACTTTCTATACGAAATATCACGCGTCCATTGTGCGTCTTTCTATTTTATTCTTCACAAATGGGTTTTTGTACGACTGTAATGAAGGCTTTATTCGGAGGTGCGAATGTAGAATGCGTCAATAGTGAGGAGCACGCGAATCGCGCTATTTTGTCGGCATTCAATTTATTAAATTTTATTATTAGAATTTCGGGGACGAGGCATGTAGGAATTCGCGATAAGAGGTTTTAAAAGCTCCGTAGCACCGTTAGCGTGTCGGGGAATTAGTTTGAATAAGCAGAAAAAAGCGGGCGCCGGTGGAGGCGGGTGCCGGTTATCTCTAGTTATTTGTCGAATCAAGTAGTTCTTTTTGCTCCGCTGCGACATCAAAGGCGCCGCGCACGGTAGCACTCCCGCTGCTTATTACTACGTGGGAATGTAACAGAACAGCTTTATGTCATACGTATTTATTTTTTATAGCTTCTCGTAAAAGTTTAGATAACTCTCGTCTGTCCTACTCCAAAACTACCTCACCGAACTTCGATTTCGTGGAAACAATTTATTAAAACTGTATTCAGGTATTGGCTTAACTTTGTGAGATATCTTCACGAGATAAGCGAGCAACACCGGTTGTAGAATTTGTTAATAAATTAGGTGTCCTATCTATTAGAAAGTTTTTCAACCTCTTTCTTTATTGTAGCACGATTCGGTTTTAACTATAAGTAAATAATTTATAACCGTATAAATACATTATGCATTATTAATTTATTTTATAAAGTTGGTTCGGATCATCTGAATATTAAGAGAAATATTTATGAATTTAAAAGTCAGTTGTTTAATATTTACATAAAATATTGTCGCAATGTTTTGATCTTCATCATTTTATCTCAGATTTTAGTATCGCAACAACCAGAATACCTTGTAAAATCTTTAATCAATAAATTACATCACAAATTTAAACAGCCAATTAAATAAAAAAATATTACATAATAAAGTGTAGATAGGTACAGTCGTAAACAACGGTGCAATAAAACTCGACGTAGCGCAGCGCCTGCGCAAGTTGCAGCGATTTGTCGCGTCGAGTCGTCGCACGCGGCGCGTATGCAAATTATATCGTTCTTTATCGTCACTCGTTAGCGGTTAATCGCCTTTATCGCGCCACGAATAAACAAATACCCATTAAAAGCGTTAAAATTATTAATATAATCGTATGAACGCCTGTTTGGGAGCCTCATTTGCATGCTTACCTGTGTAGTTACCAGTGTTTAGAAAGGGTGATATTATTTAATGATAATAGTGTTAATAACGCCGCTGTCATACCCGCGGCAAGGACCATGGTGCTATGGTTATAGAACCGGTCACAATATTTAAACTTGTTTATGATTATGAGTATGATGACACTTCCAGCAAATGGAATTAATTTTTTCGAGGTTGTTTCCTTTTATTTTTCTTACATAAGATTTTAATCAAATAATCATTTATAGCAGGATATAGAATTAAATAATTGAATTATAAACAGACTTATTTTTCGTTTCTGTATTAAACAACGTCTTATTTTGGCGACGTTATTTCTTAAAGATGACTCATCTCAATTATAAATTCAATTAACTTTCTGTATCTTCACACCATAGAGGACATTCTCAAGGATATCGCGACAATATTGACATAAACTTCAGGAGCAACTTGATAACCAAAAAATGTACATAAAAATCATAAAGTTGGAACTTGATATGGTCTTTAACGAGGCACGTATAATAACTGCGCGACTTCGGAGAAATGACTCCGGCGCAGGAAGCTCATATTAGGTGGTGGTTATCTACAGTATGACAGATATTATATTATTATAACTCATATGTGGGTACCTACTGTAACTCTAGGTTATTGAGCAGAGGATTGGTTAAAGGACATTTATCTTTTCGATAAATTGATCATAATTCGGTTGTTACACCATCGCATCGTTAAAATCAGTTGGAAAAACTAATATTAGTTGTTAAAATGTAAGAAGTGCTTCAATTATACTCTGACTTTTAATTAGCTGCAGTAAAAGACACTTCTTAATAACTAATTTCGGACTGCGTTTAGAGATAGGCAGGCATGTCAAATAAGTTTCGTTTGTTACACTATTCTGTAAGTACTAGAAAAGGTTCTGCATTTTCGTGTATTGACACCGACTTCCGAAATTAAAGTTATTTATCACTTTGTAAGTAGTTTTTTTTGGAAGTCGGTTGTTTTTTTTTGTACTAAGTTCCTAGTGACTCGCCCCTGCTTCGCACGGTTTTTACGACTTGACAAAAATCTAGATATCTTTATTATGTCGACAGGTTAATTACAGAAACAATTAAAAAGCTATTGTGTCTCGCATAGCTGGATCCACGTTCCGGAGAAACTTCGTTCCACGTAACGAAGGGTTGATATCCATACACACACACACCACACTCACAGATAAACCTTCCGGAATGAATTCTCTAAATGTTGGTGAAAACTGCATCAAATCCTTTTGGAGAACAACGCGATCACACAGACAGACACGAACTTCAATTATTTATAATCTGCATTGATGAGAAAAGGAATACCTTCTCCACAAAATCTTTAATTGGCGTTTGGCTAGCCACCTATCGCGGAATACGTGAAAGGCTTACATAAGCATGTAAATTTTAATAACTCGAAGCAAATTCATTATAATTATTCGCCACATGCAATTCACGTGTAAGCTTTAAAAGTAAACGAATACCCGTCTGCAATGGGTTAACAATATTACAATCAAGAAAGCCCACTTGTTATTAATATAAGTGCCTTCAAGAGATTCCAATTTGGCCTGTGTGCAACTGTGCACTTAAAACTGTGCTTACTCCCCGGGGAAGATAATAAGAGAGGATACGAAAGTGTTTTTCTTTTTTATGGAAGAAATAAAAATTGATAAAAATGTCTATTATAAACTAGTGGCTCTTTAAAGACACAAATCTCTAAGCGTTATAATATTATAACAAAGTTTCGCGAGCAAAAAAACGTCTAAGTCAGCGGAGTAATTTTCAAACTATTTAACTATCAATCTTAATCTGAATAATTTAACGCAATTGAGGTGTAGTTTTTGGCAATGAACGTCCTTCAAGAGTTTCCAATTTGGCCTGTGTGCACTTAAAACTGTGCTTACTCCCCGGGGAAGATAATAAGAGAGGATACGAAAGTGTTTTTCCTTTTTATGGAAAAAATAAAATTTTATATGAAATGTCTATAATAAAGTGGTGGCTCCAAGTTCATTAACATAACTTTACAGACACAAATCTCTAAGATTTATCACGAAGTTTAGATAGGACCCAACTCCAGAATCTTTCCTTAACGTAACTTCAAAGTTTCGCGAGCAAAAAACCTCTCAGTAGTCAGTTTTTGGCCATGTACGTTTTTTTTTTCTCTAAACCAGGTTCTCATGATTTGTAGACAGGTGGCGCGGGCGTCGTTCGCGGCGTCTTTGAGGTAGCTCTTTGTTCTCGCCGCCTCATTGTACGCTCGCGTACAAAACTTTTTGCTTCAAATTGTTCGATATTGACGCGTTCTGATTTGTTGTGAACTCTCAATAGATTCGGGAGTGCTTAGAAAAGCTTTGATAGTAGGCAGACTGACTGGCGTCGTGTTTCCCGTATTGTGTTATAGTAGGGAGAAGTCGATAAAAGGGAATAAATAACAAACTGTTTTGTTTGTTTGATTTTTAATTGTTAATGGAAATATATATATATATATATATAATATCCGTTCGTATTTCATATGTATAAAGCACGCACGCGCGCGCGCGTATGTATACGCATCCACAATATACACATCAAAATTTGTCCTATGTTCTCTTTTAGTAGCTGGTCTACCAACGTACCTATACCATATTAACCCCTCTAGATTATATCAACTTTACAACCTAATGACCTTCTCCTCCATTGTCCCCAGGTCTAACGGCGGAGTTGTTCTATGTGCGAGATGGTCAGATCAACGAGTACGCGCTGAACTTCGTGGTGCCCGTGCCTGCCACCATCGCAGACCTGCACTTCACCTGGCAGAGTCTCACTAGGAAACCGGTTAATATTACTCACTTTACTCTCTCTCTAAAGAAGTAGAAGTTGTTGTTGGCCAGGATGAGCTGTAATAGAAATTGACAATACAAACAGGAATTATTGGATTTGGCTGTTTGATAACCGGGCGAAATTTTCCTAACACGAAGTAAAATTCTTGCTGGAAATTCCCTAAAGAATATGTAAACAAATTGTATGTTTTTGAAATAAACATTTTATTTTTATTTATTTATAACCATGACAACTTTTACTGAAAATGTCGTCTTCGAAATAAAACTGCTGTAGTAAGGATTTAAGGATGCTGTCAGCGACGATACCTTTAATATTTCTTAGCTAATTTACGAGTAGGTATACATAAAATAAACGGTCAATTTCATCATCTCTAATCAAATCTAGTTTTATTCGATTCAATTTCCATGAGAATGTTTATGAACTAAACTGATCCTCAATTCGCGCTAGTTTTTAAAGCAAACAAAATCGTAAAACGGACAGTAACTCTGTTGGTTTTAAGCTACAATTACATCGGAATTTAAATAACGGTTGAAAAAATCGCGTACGTAAAAGCTATCCAATTTAAAAACCAGTCGATAGAAATAGAGCTGTGTGTTGGTTTAACGAACAATTGATTTGATGAAACAATCGCACTATTATGGTAATGCGCGACACGGAACGAATGCGAAATTGATCACAATTATCGAGTCTCGCACGTTCCAAGTCAACAACTCTTTATTCACGCAATTAGCGAATTGTTTTGTTATGTTCAAAACATTTTTACTTTATTGTTGAGACAGCGTCAACAACCTTAGTCTAAGCAATTAACTTTGAGACGAAACTTTACTCTTTCAAGTTGCCGGACAGAGGATCTCATGTTTACCTCGAGCCCCGCAAACGAGCTATTCTTATGGTAATTCAGCAGCCCTCACCCGAGTTTAGGTACCTTTCTTTTAGTTTCTATAAAATCATCATTATACACAACATCTGCTGCTTTTGATTGATTATCCTGTGTTCTCGAATATTCCTTACATTTTCCTCCTTTGGTTCTAATTCAAATTGCATCGCTTTTCATGCTAATGCCGCCGCTTGGCTGATCACGACGCAGCACCACATTATGCACTACGTATCCCGGGCTCTGCATCTCTAACCAAATATTATGTGCATTTATTTATTTTATCCATGTCGTCAGCACATACGGCGACACGGACTAAAAGAAATCAGTTGAGTCTTGAGCGGCATTGCATTTTGATCGGGAGCGATGCGAGTCGCGACGTCCACTTTACATATTCAATAGTCAGCCAACAAAAGTAGCATCCGAAGTACCCCGCAAACAAGTTCGGTGAACTTGTCAATAATACATCTGCTTGTTTAGGATGTTATTTGCAAGTCATACGAACGCACGCCAGATTACGGGACGCTTCATCAAATTGAATCGAATATATTCATGGCGCCGTCTGCAAGATTTGATGGCGTATTAACTCTAGTACAGCGCTTTAATATAACGAATAGCATTCAGACGTTGCCGCCTAACATCTAAGCCAAACGCTTCAGGATTTACATGTATGAATAATACTTAAACTCTTTTGAAATCGTCGACGCTCTGTTTTGTAGCATTTGAAAAATAAACAATGTGCTGAGTATGGTTCGGTTGCGATCACGCGGCCGAGCCCTTAGCTCCTTATCAGCATCTCGGCGAGCTTTGTGCGCCGCCACTATCAGATCTGCGATTCCCCCTCACTTCACCGCTACTCCCTTATTTATATGGCGGCGCCTTTGACTAGGCAGAGCAAATATTTGGGAACCGGCGCCAATGAGCGCCTGCCACCAATTGTTTGTGAGCACCGACTCCCGACTGATAATATTTAATTAGCGGCCGCGGTGTCGCACCTCCGCAGCGCCGCAGCCGCGGTCCGCCACTTACGAGCCGCTGCCTCTATGATGCATGTCTGATGAGCCGGCCAAAGGGCCCGCGGCGAATGCTGTTTGTTTAACAATTCTTGTAACGCCGCCTGATGATTAGTTAGATAATGAGCGCCCCATGATCATAATATTTCATAACCGGCTTCAAAACAAACTCGCCGAAAGATACAACATCTGTGCAGCATGCTTCCCCGCGGCGTGTCACAATACGTTCACGTCATCCACATAAGGGAAACATAAACCACATCGAACGACCCGACATCTACATATGCAAATATGTATAGTCGATTTAAGTCGATGGCCAACGGTAACAAAGTATTTCGTTTATTCATCCGATAAAGGAGCGATGTTCGTGCTCTAACGGTGGGTTACTCTCGACATTTGATCTCTTCTGACACGGTTGTCACGGTTGTGCAGATGGACCGTTGGGTCACCTTGCGTGCCGAGCGCCATCAATTGCGTACTGATACAGTTACATTGTGATGTGATTGTACCGTTAGGAATGTGTCGACTCTACTTAGCTATAAGCAAAAGTTTTGGAGGGCTTGAGTCACGAATAATTATTTTTGTTGCAGTTGCCGTACACGCTACACGTGGACGTGACGGACCAGCAGAATGCCATGCACCCGCCAACCGTCAATATATCAAACGAAGGCTTCGTGCCGACCGAGCCGCAAACATGGCGAGTGGACTTGCCTTGTACGCACACGGTTGCCGCTGAAGTGGACATAATTATATTTCTGAATGTGTCGACGGGTCCCTCTTCCTCTACGTTGCGATTCAGACGGAAAAAGATATGTCTTAAGGAGGCTCCCAGACCGGCCGTTAGAGTGGATAGTGTACCACATGCGCCTACATCTGCGGACATATTCTACGCGGGAGCCGGTTGCGCTGGCGGAGCGTTGCTGATAGCTGCAGTGGCTGCTGCAGCTTGTAGAGCACGTGCGAGGAAGCTGCGACGAGCACGAAGCGATGAACAAGATGCTCATGCTTTCTTACCAGACTCTTCCTGCAAATCTGCTGCCAGCTACACTAGCTACCGCCGACCTACATCACTGCCTGTTGCGGCGGCTGAAGAGAAGGCAAGGGATTTACAACAAAGGATAGCGGAGCTGACGATACAACGATGCCGAGTGAGGTTGCGCTCTGTGGCCATGGAGGGAACCTTCGGGCGGGTATACAGAGGGACTTATGCTGATGAAGATGCAAGGGAACAGGAGGTGCTCGTGAAGACTGTTGCGGAACACGCTTCTCAAGTGCAGGTAATAATGGTTCTGTAATCTGCCTGTAATATATTGTCATAATTTAATCAATATCAAAGTTGATGCAATTCAGAATATCGTTTTGTCAGAAACGCAAATTAAAACTTACAACTAAGAACCTCATTTAGTAACGATAGGTAATGTTCTTTCGTAGGTATCACTGCTACTTCAAGAAGGCTGCATGTTGTACGGGCTTCACCACGAGCGAGTATTGTCAGTCCTGGGTGTTAGCATCGAGGACCAGACAGCTCCATTCCTGCTGTACCCCTGGAATTCGACCTGGCGGAACTTGAAGCAGTTCCTCCTGGCTTGTCGAGGAGTTACGGTGGGGGGCGCAGCGGGAGGAGCTCCACCACCACCGCCACTTACGACACAGCATGTCGTCAGGATGGCACTCCATGCATTAGATGGATTGCTATATCTCCACTCACAGCATGTCTTACACAAAGATATCGCTGCTAGGAATTGCATGTAACTATTATTTTGTATTTTTATGAAAAAATCCGGAATTTAAAATATTGGTATCAAAATGTTAAATAACAGAGCCAATTTTCTAAAGAAATATTCCTAATCAATCTTTTTCTCAACAGAGTTGACGAAAATCTTCGAGTGATGATCGCGGACAACGCTCTCTCACGAGACCTGTTCCCCGCTGATTACCACTGTCTCGGTGACAACGAGAACAGGCCGATTAAGTGGTTGGCGCTAGAAGCTCTAACGAAGAGACAGTTCAGTCCAGCGGCCGATGTGTGGGCCCTAGGAGTGTTGCTATGGGAACTAACGACCCTAGCCCATCAACCATACGCAGAGGTGGACCCCTTCGAGGTTGCCGCGTACTTGAGGGACGGGTATCGGTTGCAGCAGCCAGCCAATTGCCCTGATGAACTGTAAGTAGCATCAGCATCTATATGTTCACACTATTCTGGTATGATTTGTTCGGCACGTTTTCTGCTGTCTGGGCCGCGGCCAATTGGAATAGTATTTTGGTAGTTGAGTGTTGTTTATGTTTGCTAATATAAAGTTCATTCTCCTCAATGACTGAAGTACTCGCCAAAGTTAAATTCTAGTTCAATATTCTCATGTTAATGTTTTTTCTTTAGGTTTGCGGTAATGGCGTACTGTTGGGCGATGTCGCCCGATGACCGGCCGACGTTGCCACAACTACAGATCTTCCTACGAGACTTCCACACGCAACTCACGAGATTCGTGTAAAGCATTCCTAATTAACTCTTGAAGACATCCCAAAGACGACAATAAAGTGTTATTTAAAGTCAACTATAGTGATATACTAGAAGGACGTGAGGCCTTACTGTGGAGTGAGTGACAAAGTGACCGTGTACAGTGAAATTGTTAGAGACTGATTTTTATTATGTGTTTATTTGATTTGTAAATTATTTTATTGACATAGTTATCACATATTTGGTTTTCATCTTGCAGTATTTATTCACTATTGATGTGCTGTTGTGACCGCGATTTTTATCAGTACAAGGTTTTTTTTTCTTCAATTTATAATCACTTTCTGGTACACTGCGCTGTATTTGACAAAATATCGACAATTACTTGATAATTGTTCAAATTACCACCACTTAAGGTAAAGAAACATTATGGGCAGTATAGGACCACAATTAAGCCATATATTACAAGTACAAAATGTAGCAATTATGCTATGTTTAGAATGATCTCATTCAGTACCAGTGTTATTCGTAACAAATAAATGGCGGACGAATATGGCGTAGTGGACCACATAAGTGGTTCATACTATATTTATTTATCTAAGTAAAAAGTAATTATAAGTTACTGAGTAAATCGTAGCCAACGCAGAATATCATTAAAGTTTCTTCAAAACCAAGATGATAACTTTCGTTTTGATTACCAAACAAACCAACTAAATAACTTTTAGTTCGATATGGAGCAAGCTTGTCGTACCATCGATGTTTTGAATTACAGAAATTCAACAGTTCTAATAATTAATAGTTTTTTTATTACAAATAAAAGCGGCAGTGTTGCCATGTTTGAATCTAATAAGAAGTCGTATTGGCCTATTACCACAGACAGTGTATTAATCTACTCCACAAAAAGTTGCATCGCAGTTCTTCAAGAGCTACAGTTCCATGTTTTAACATCTCACCGTTCAGCATTTTGAGTTGATCTACTGCGAGGGGTGGTTACACACTGTGGTCATACTGTGACAACGTCTCTAAAGTTTATTTTAGTACTTAATCAAATCCTAAAATATGTGATAACTATTGATACCATTCGTCAGTTCTTTGATACTACTTCGTAACAAACCATATTGTTTCAAGTTAGAAAATTGACACTTACTTATTATATTATTTCAACCTCGATACTGCCATATTAGAATAGAGAAATTTTGTAAATATTTATAGGTGATAGCGACTGTATTGTATAATACGTAAAATTGAATGTGCCTCAGAGTTTATCAAGACGTTTATAAGTGTTTAGAGTATTATAATTATTAATTAAGACTGGACTAGAAACAATTTTACCCATAAACTATTTAATAAAATATTCTGCCTTACAATACCTTGTCTATGGTTTTTAATTCAAGAGTAGTTTTAATCTGGCACTAGTACTAAAATTATCTTTGACATCATATTTTTATTCTGTGTTGTCATTTTGAATGTTTAAAATAAAGATTTTTTGTATTCGTTCACTATATACACACATCAAAAGTGTCTAGGGATCAACATATATTTTTGCAATAACTTTTCTCCTGATTGATATTAATTAAAATTTTCTTTAAGGATTCATCAAATAAAGTGTTTTCGTTTGTCACAGTAACGATAAACCAAGTCACCTTTGCATTAATAAAGAAATTTGCCATTTTCCTAATAAAGGGATTTTTGACATTTGAACCACTAACACAAAAGTTCGAAAAAAAGACTGAAATAACAGTTTTCTTTAAAATTTTATTGGGTAACTTAAACAATTAATAATCCGTGTTTCTACCGCGAACACTAACAACACAAGAACATCGGTTTGGCATACTCAAAATGAGTTCATCCAAATCACGCTGTGGAATGGCCGCCCATGTTCGTTGCAACAACAAAAAAAGGTCTTCTTGCGACTGGATACCCTCCATATTCGGCAGAGCTCTTCTCTGTAGCATATCCCATGCATGCTCAATCGGGTTCAAGTCTGGCGACTGAGCAGGCCAGGGCAGGACATTGATGTTAGCTGCGGCGAGAGTCTGTCTTACAACTCTTGCGGTGTGCGGTCGTGCATTATCATGCATTAACTGAAATAAGGGACCGATTTGCACTTGTAGAGGAACGATGACGTCTGATACAATCGTCTCAGCATAAATTTGAGCGTTGAGGTTGCCTCTGATCCAAATCAACTCAGTTCTTCCGCCGATCCAAATACCCGCCCATACCATGATGGTTCCACCACTATAAGGATGGACTTCCTGGCAGGATTTTAATCGCTGTTGGCGTCCAGGGGTTCTCCAGTGTCGTATACGTCTTGTATCCGGTCTCATACCAAAACGAGACTCATCAGAAAAGCACACGAAACGCCATTGTTCTTCTGCCCAATTTCTGTGTTCAAGAGCCCATTGATATCGAATCCTACGATTGTGCATTGCTATAGGTGGTACCCGTAGCGGTCTTCGGGAATGAAGGTTCACTTCATGCAAGCGGTTTCTGACTGTTTGGTCGCTAATTAAGTTCCCTGAAGAGTGATGAAGCCTCACGGCTAACATCATGGCGGTTATTGTTGGAGCTCTTCGAGTTAAGATTTGAATGTATCGGTCTTGTCTCCGTGTGGTGCAGCGATACCGTCCTCCATGGCGCTCAGCCACGGTACCAGTGCTTCGGTAACGTGTCCAAAGTCGACTGATAACACTCTGACTTGTATTCAGAGCTAAAGCCACAGTACGTTGCCGGGAACCAGCTTCTATCATTCCCACGGCTCTGAGCATTTCTTCCCTGCTTAAATGACGTCGCCGCTCCATAATAACGTTGGTTTTAATCAGTAGTAGGGAAACAGTAGCACTAATAATGTCTTCAATGCGTTGTATGTTTTTATAGGGAAAATATTGACAGCTGATTTTCATCTTTTACTCGAATTTGATTCACAGTTCCTGATTCAAATTATGAAATGCACCAAAAAGGATCCATATAAATTTATAAAATCATAAATTTATTACAAAGCCACATCTCAATCTCAAGAAATCCGCATAAAAATGCTTGATCCCTAGACACTTTTGATGTGTGTATGTATATATAACAAAATTAATAAATTGGAATTTGGAATATCTATCTAGATGATCTACGTGTATCTTAAATCATGATTAAAACAAGATAATTAAATTATTACCCAAATGGGCAAATAATTATATACTTATTATAAATTATAATGATTGAATAAATAATTACTTATAATAAATTATTTAACAGTAATGATTGAATCATGTAAAAGTAGAAAAGTACTGATTAAATTAGCTACAACTAAAAAATAATAAGGATTTGAGGTTATACATACATATTAATTATTGGAAAGCTATTAATTTAATTATTTGAATCGAATAAAAACTCATTTGTGAGACTTAACATTTGTGTTGATAAAACTTATTATTTTATTAATAAAAAAATTGGCGTTATCCTTACCAAATATAAAACAAAGTCGCCGAAATTTCTGTACGTGCATAACTTCCCAATGACTGCATCAAATTGGATAATTCTTATTTTGTTGTGTTCGGTATTGCCAGGACAAGGCAAGGACAAGGTTTGTATGAAAAAAACAATTATAATTTAAAAAAAAATGCATCTGTGCGAAGCTGGGGCAGACCGCTAGCCTATAATTTGAAAAACGAAATTCATTAGAATGCATTCAAATAACTATGTTATCGATTTCCGAGAAATTGTAACATTAATGTTAAGTCCAAAAACAATAACTTCTATCTAGTTCTAGAACTATTCTTGTCAATAATTTTGTTATGAATGTTTCCCAAATAGAGTTGATAGCGATAATGTATACTACGACCTGTTATTTGGGGCAGCAATACATTTTGTACATGTGTAAATATTGTAAGACTACACAAATGTGAATATATGAGTGAATAATATTCTAAAAAAATGTTTTTGTTTCTAATTTTTTCATTATAATAACAGGGTATTTTGCGATTCCTTCAACATCCCTTCCTTACTCCCCTCCTTCCTTCGTCCCTCCCTTTGCAGAAGCAAGCAGCTTCCAATATTTCCACTGCTAGGACACAGGCCTTCTCTCGGTGAGAGGGAGTGGGACGTAATCAACCACGCGGGCCCAGTGCGGGTTGTTAGATGTCATCATGTCTTGGAATTTTTGGTTCTAGGACATGACGGTTTCCTCACGATCTTTTTCTTCACTCTGTTGAGAGCAGGCGGTGATGAAATAATGTACACAAAATAAATTGCCTGTCTGGGTTGGAACCTATGACCTTTAATTCGTATGACGCAGCCGTTACCACTGGGCCACTACTGCTCCTATGTTGGCGTTTTAATTTGCTGCAGTAAAATGACAGCTTATGTGTTGGTAACACCTATGCTGTTTTTAACGAAATTTAAATAGTGATGTGACAATTCAATTCAAAATCGATCCATGTTATGGATTTTATAAAAGAAGAAAATATATTATTATTAAAGGATTATATTTATAATAAAGTTTACAACAAAAATATTGAGCAATGCCTAATTAATTAATTATTGTTCTGTCATCACATCAGTGATCGGATTGGATTTTTATGAAGCATTAATTCTAATCACAAACATAGGTTATTAAATATCTATTTAAATATTCAAATTTTTGTGATTTTTGGTGTTTTGCTAATAATACTTTATAGTAAACGTTATTTCTAATGAAAACTTTAATCGATATAGTAGGATTTTTAGAGTAAAACAAAACCGGCCAAGTACGTGTCGGACCACGCACAATGAAGGGTTCCGTAGTTGGAATGAATTTATCCCAAGAACAAACTTAACATTGTAGTTGAAAAACATGTTCTCCCATACATTCCAACTGAAAATGTAAGTTTGCACGCACAATATTGAGAGATTTACCATGTTGTTTCAAGATCATAGACTTCTTATTAATTTTAGGGTAATCGGTATAGAACTATTTTCTGTATTTTTTTCAAAATTTTAGGCTCAGTAGTTTCGGAGATAAGGGGGGGGGGGGAATGGTAAATTTCCGTCTATTCTCTTAAATAACTTTAATACAATTTATTTTAAAATCATTAAAAAATATTTGAGATCCTCACGGTAAGCCAAAGGGCTTGTGTCCGTGACCGTGACCGTGACCGTGTCACATATCAAATGAAAGCATTTGATATGTGACACGGTACAGATTGCGAAACTTTTTTTTAAATTCTCTATTTACCCCTCAAAAATGACTCCCATTTTCAAAACTCATTTATTTACGTTACACGTCTGTGTTTGGGTCATAGAGATTCATATAATCGGTCCATAAGATTCGGAGCAAATTGGCTGTGACAGACGGACAGACAGACAGACAGACACACTAGTGATCCTATAAGGGTTCCGTTTTTTCCTTTTGAGGTACGGAACCCTAAAAATGAAACAAAATTATCTTTAGTACCTACTTAGATGTTATTTACGCTGATTTGAAATTACAACATAATGTTTTTATCCGATCAATACAAAGAATATTTGATTGTTTACGGTTAAATCAAAATTGGTCAATTTCGAATATCTAAATTAAAACGATGTATCATTGCGTTTTAATCACACCACTAACAGAGATAGTGTGGCAACATTTTTTTACCAAATTATACTTAGTAAGAAATTTCATTTTACTGCAGCTAATTAAAAGTCGGACTATATGTAAATACCTATTCCCTTTGACCTACTTAACATAACTTGCAAAAAATCCCCCGGGCTGGCTGGGCGTGTTAAACTGTGCTATTTTCCTGAATCAGGGTACCTTATTTTGACATCTTTGCCTTGACCTGATTTCCTACATTCAACTTCTTTTGATCCAACGGATCGTTAGCAACATCATTTTATTGTGGACCAAGGGCAAATTGAAATTGATTTGAAATAAAATATATTATCTACAATGAAGTAGGTAATTTGAGATCAAAGGATTTGTTGCGAAATACAAGAATAGACGAATTAAGGCATTATAATTTGAAATCACCTTTCTTATACCTCAAATAAATTCAAATCCATGCATGGCCTAAAAAAAAAACGTGCAAAGAAGACACTTCGATACCTATTCAAAATACGAGTTCCTCAACCACAGACAACATTTTTTGTACGAGACACACATGAGTGAGTCACACGCTATGGCTTACCCTATGTCGTATTCAAGAAACAAATTGTAGCTATTTTTCACACAAATGAGCCTGTTTTATTGCTTCTGCGTCTCCTTACATACAAATGACACACCTACGACGTTCTGCCACCCCTCTCTGTATAAAGCTCCAGTGCTACAAATAAACCAATAAATAGCCAATCAACAAGCACTGGATCATTTTATAGTAAATAGGTATCTACACATACAAAACATATGTACCTACTTACATAATTACGTTAATACCTACACACACTCATTATTTATGTAGGACAAACAATAATGTTTTATCTAGTACCTACTGGGCTGAGTATAACCTTTGGTCCTAGCAATAATTTAGAAAAACCAAATCACAATTTAAACAATGAAAAATCTTAAAATATTTTGCAAAAACATAAAAAATGGTTCACCAACCCTAGGCCCCGACGAGATTCGAACTCGTGATCTCCTGTTTACTAGACAGGCGCTTTAACCAACTAAGCCACGGCGCCTTACGATCGACTGACGAAATTTTGGGATACATTACTCTCGACCAAGATTTATGTTGTCTGATAAAGGTGAATTTACAATGAGCGCCTGAATAAACAATTTGTTATTGTGTTTGAGTTATTAAATGGCGATAACAATAACAGTAGCCGAGTACACTGCTATTATCGATAAAGTGCGAAGATAAATAATAAAGATAGATAAATAATTACGTAACTAATGAATTATAATGATAATGATTCTGGCAGGAATTCTAATTAGTCTTGCTTTATTTATGTTGCTTTTGTAACAGTTACAACACGAGCGAACGCTTTTAGGCACCCCTCATTTTTAAGTTCTACCCAACTTGGGCAGGGGTAACTTGTAACTTGTAAGTACTTCACATGACTCGATACGGCACGATGCGTGGTGATGTGTTTGTTTTATCGTACCTACCAACTTAAGTTTCACAATGAGATTTGGTGTGTTTTGAATAGCATGCTGCGGCCACTACAAGTAGGTATTACCTAGTTAAACTAGGTATCGTAATAATGGGAGTATTCCTACGTCATATAAATCAAATATTAATTAGGAGTGTCTGGGGTCTACATTATGAAGACTAGAGTAGAGACAATTGCAGGAGCACTTACTATACATTACAAATAAATGCTTTCAAGTACTCATGCCTTCCATTTTCATCACTGAAATACGGAATCGTAGCTATTAAAAGCTAGTAAATAAAAGAAGAATTTGGTTCAGCGGCAGGCAGTAATAAATGCCATCTAGGGTGTCAATCATAATTTTATATCTGAAGATTATAATATTTGTGTGACCACTATCACTTGTCATGACGTATTTTTCTACGTAATATTTAATGGTAACGGATGCTTTATTTCGGCAGTATGCACATAGCAGCCGTGGCCGAGCGGTTAAGGCGTCTGACTAGAAATCAGATTCCCTCTGGGAGCGTAGGTTCGAATCCTACCGGCTGCGGACACTTTTTGTGTTCTATTTTGACTTTAATTGCCACTTTATCACGATTATTGAGGTAATTTATTTTTTATCAGCCATCGTTATTGCAATTATTGTTAATGACGATCGTTTTATTGCACGCACTGGCGATATTTTGTGCGGTATTTCATTATGTGGTTATCTGACGACTGCCGTGTTCCCGTAATGCGACTGAACCAACCCCTTGGTCGTTCCTGGGGCTTTTCAGTTTTTTTTTTTAAGATAAAATATGGTGTGGTACTTTCTAATGACGTCGGACGGGACTGTCACTGTTCACTTTCGATTAATTAGCTATATTTTGTTTATCTATGGTCACCGAAACCATTAAAATGGCGTTTTATATGTGTTACGAGCAGTATGGACATTCCCATGTAAGCTATAAATTAGCGGATGTTGGGCTGGGCCATAAAAATGGGAACATATTCACATGGTCACATTCACATGGCAGGGACTGGTGTTATTGAATTTGTTGTTTGTATTCGAGTAATTTCATCAACCCTATGATTTCAGCATAATTTCATCTAGATATGAGAATAAAACATAACAATTATAAAGAAGTATATTTTTATTTCCTTGTCTTTTTTGTATTTTTCTTTTTTTTTTCTCTAAAATATATTGTAAGTCTGTTGTTCTAAAACCACAATCTAAGTACAACAATTGGAATTTCCATGCTGGTGGTGATAACGTAAGGCCTGTTTCCCCTTCACAGTTCTACTAACCAATCTTTCTTGACAAAAACCCGACACTTTAAGCTACTAAGACAAAGGCTTAGCTTTTGAGCTTAGCTTAATTGCACCGGCACGTGTTCCCAACCCTACCATATGGCAAAAACAACCACCACACGGCCTAACTAAGCCCATGATATACCTTAAGATTATTAAAAAGCGGCCAAGTGCGAGTCGGACTCGCACACGAAGGGTTCCGTACCACCGTTGACACTACATATTTTTTGTTAAGTAATAACAAAACGCTCTCGTAAGACTTGTAAAAATAAAATCAAGTAAAAAAATGAAAGGGCCCTAAAACCCCCTTTTTTATATTACTTTATTTTATTTTTTGTTGTTAAAGCAGCCATAGTAGCTGACTATGAAAATGTTCAAAAGATATTAAGCTCTGTGACAGACGGACGGACTTGGGTCTAGTCCCGTTGGTACCCTTTGGGTACGGAACCCTAAAAAGGATTACCACACTCACAGCATAAGAAACTTTACTCGTAACTAGCAGTCTTGCAAGAGATCATAAATATTAATCGACCAGCTTTTTTCTGAATAATTTGCAATTTTAATGTCCTACATTTATGGAGTGAGAAAAAATCTGAGATGTGTATTAAATTTATTCATGTTGCCAGTGTTGCCACTATCTATTCCTTACAAGGAAAACAATACTTCAAGTGTGGATAACATCATCATTTCAAGATGGTGGAAACTAATTTTTTTTTATGATATCGCTCATTTGAAGAAACATCGACTGTAAACACATCAAGCTACACATAACCAGTATAAGCTGACTTCTGACTGTACGAAAAACCTATACAATGCGAGCTCAGCTAAAACTGGAAATGTACAGCTTGATGTGTCGCCCTGTGTACCTACTGTTTTTTTTTTAAGTAAGTACTTCTATGCTTTCCTAACGTAAATACACTTTCTAAGTGCTTTGGCATATACCTATAATTCATTTTTGGGAAAAAATACATTTACGTCGATGTTTCTCCAAATGAGCGATAATGTGTAGTAGGATAAACTTGACGGGGTTCCATCCTTCTATGGAAAGTTTTCCTGTAATAGATCCAGTGTGCAAATGGGAACTTAATTTGCATGAAGGATAAAGTACCTACAAAGTCCTAGCTAATGCGTTATTGTTGTTGTTATGCTATGGCTCACGGGACACAATTAAACTGTACACATCACCACGCAAACTTTTGATTTGTAAGTTCCCTAATTTTCCTTAGTTACCACACCACCTAGCTTTCTGAACGGTATCTTTGGAAAGAATGGGCCTTACGTAGGTATTCCCATTTTTTTATTGCTATAAAAACTTAAAAATTTCTTTGTCTAACACGCTGAAAATAAATTAAGCTTTATTAATAATCATAATCGTAAATCTTTAACGGGGTATCGTATTATCCAGTAACTGGGTTGTGAAGGTCAGATAGGCAGTCGCTCCATGTAAAATACTGGTATTCAGCTGCATCCGAGATTTATTCCGGACTGGAAGCCGACCCTGACATAGTTGGGAAAAGGCTAGGCAGATGATGATGATGAGTCGTAAATCTTTATTTATCTCAACATCTTAGTACAGGCACTGATTAATTATAATGCACAATCTTAAATAGAGAAAGGTATCTGAGGTAGGAGGGTCCTGCGTATCACACTATCAATCACAATCTGAGTTATTTTGAAGGATATTGCTAATCCATTGCTTCATATGTTAGGAAAATTTGTCTGCTCAACACCGTAAATAACGCAATGAATGTTGTAAACTGTCAAAATGAAAGCCATTCCTACTGTTAGTGTGTTATGCAATTAGGACGTGTTATTTACAAAACTGTTAAAGTCAAGATATTATTATTATATAATAAAAGTTGCAAGAAATATTCACTACAGACTCTAGTACCTAGGTAAGTATAAATAACCAAACCATCAGACAATAGTAACATCGCCCATTTCGTGCATGACTCACACACAATATTTATAGTCACGGCGTGCACTTTCTCCAGATAATAAGAAATTGCCAATAAAGAGCTCGTATTGCTAAATATTTCACTGCTCCTTATAGAATGAGTCCATTACTCGTCTGACGTCGCACATTTTATCGCGATAAGCGCTTACGACTCTCAATAGTCGATTGTTGTTAAGAAAATGGGGAAATATTGAGGCTCTCACACTGCTGAGACAGGGTGGGAGTTGGGGTTGATAAGTACTAAATTAGAATATTAATCAAATAAACATGAGATTTGTGAGATCGCCAGGACTGAGAGTCAGTAGCCACTGGCTACTTATTTGGCATTTTTGGCTACCTTATTTGGCTACGCTAGGTAGTAGGTAGCCATAAGTAGCCATGGCTACGCAGCCAACGACGTCGCGTCGCCATGGCGTCCCAGTGTGTTAGCGCTCTAACAACCAGGCAAAAATCAGCAGACAATAACCCGAATTGCAAAGACCTAGAACAAATGTAAAGCAGTACCTAAATATAAAGCTTTCCTTTTAAAAAGCATGCATGGTTAAGCATATGCTATAATAAACATTACTTAATTTTAAGCACCTATGAATAAGGGGGCTAATATCTATAATACGTTTTTTGTTTTCTCAAAACTCGTAATTAACACTCTTATTAATTTAACTACACAAAAATACAAATCAAATTTTCTTTGCAATATCCAGCCCTGTACTTTAGCGGTCGTAATGAAGTTCAAGTTATGTGTCCTTAACATGGGGGAGTAATTACTGATGGGTCTCTTTGTGTTCAGATAAGAGTGTAGGGGTCTGAACGTAATCCTGGCCGGCTGATAACGCGGCGGTCGAAACAACAGCGATTGGAAATTACAAGATAGTGTGGTATGTATGGGTCTAAGTTATGTTGGTCTTGTGGTGGAAGATAATGGTTGAGGTATGTTAAGTATGTGTAGTTTTGTGTTAGTTAGAAATTAATTAATTGATATTTAATGGAAATAGTAATTCAATAGGATTATATGAATTAAAGGGTTATATTGACGATTTTAATGATTACAATTCTGTAAATACATACTTATTACCAGCTCATCGGTCCACCTTGTGGGGAGCCTCCCCACAAAGTGGACCTATGAGCTGGTGAAGGCCGCAAGAATTCGTTGGATGTGGGAAGCACAGAACCGGTCAAAGTGGCGGTGCTTGGGGGAGGCCTATGTCCAGCAGTGGACGTCTTTTGGCAGAAGTGATGATGATGAAGTTATTATTTATTTATTTATTCAGTAGTAGGTACACATAATTATGTACGTTAAGGGGACTAAACGAAAGTTTTATATTGCCTAAAAGTATATATGATCGACTACAGTAAACAAAATCAGAAAAATATATGATATTCTTCAGGATATATGCTAGTTAGACAGTGTGTTGAAAACATAATACAACTAATTTGATACGTTAGGAAAAAAATCATGAAGAATAAAAACCATACTAATGTACCTACATAGGTAAGTAATAGGTAATACGGGCTGTTGTCCGCAACTCCGCGTCAATACGCGTATTTTGCGTACGGTACACAATCATTCTGATTTATTGTCAGATTATTCTACAAGCAACATACTAAGGTACTAATGTATTAATTTTTTTGTCCAAACAATAGATTTTTTGTAAATGGATAATTGCGTCATATTTTGCTATAAATTACCAGCGTTGTGCCATCGCGCAGTCCGACAAAGACCGCGCTTTACGTCATGTAGTACCCTTTATACATTTAAGTAAAACAACTAAGTATCTTTAGTAAATTCAACTGAAATTAAAAATACAATCCATCATGAAATTTTTGGATCTATAGCAAGTGTAAAAAAGTAATTTCGCGAGTTAGAAAC
Organism: Gortyna flavago; assembly: GCA_963669345.1. Classification (NCBI taxonomy): domain Eukaryota; kingdom Metazoa; phylum Arthropoda; class Insecta; order Lepidoptera; family Noctuidae; genus Gortyna; species Gortyna flavago. The sequence continues at coordinate 5,975,057 of OY770126.1, forward strand.
CAAAACGAGGGTGAATTCCACACAATACCAGAGAGTGCATGAGTCTGCTGGTGAAAATCAGTGAAACCCCATGTCCCATGGGATGGGATCTTACTACCACCCCACCGCAGCTGATAGAGAGAGCAATCACAACTAGCGATCTTTAATTAAAATAGGAGATCAATATAATGTGAGTGCTGTTTGGAAGTCTATGAAACTGTTGTTTTAAATTGAGATATCTACTTATCACGATAGAACAGGCAGATAAGATTTTTTTGCTTTTTCATTTTGATTGTTCTTTTTTTTATTAAAATAAAAGAGGACTGTTTACTAGTTTCCTCGGTAGCTAAAGTTTAGTGATAGTAAATCCCTATAGGTAGTTATGTAGGCCTTACGGTCTACTTATGCAGGATATTACCGAAAATGTGGCATTTGACATGCCAACGTGAAAATATGAAAAGTGTGAGTTAAATAAAAAAGAGAGAACAGAGAAAAGAGACACGGGAACTACTACTACACTACTAAACTTAAGAGTACTTAAGGGTGACCTATATTTTCTTGGTTGAACCACATTACGCCCACATACGAGTAAATGACATACGAGTATTTGCATAGGTACATTACTCAGTCTACAAAGAAAACCAATTCGTGTTTGATATCCATTATTTACTTACCTACTGTATTATATTCTCGTCAAAAAGAATATTTCAGTTTTACTGAATTTTTCATTATTACTTAGGTACCTACCTACAAATTTATCTACGTTATATCTTACCTTCATATTTGTGCCTATTTCTTCAAAATGTACCTACGTTCTTTACGACAGAAACACCAGAATTAGTCGTCTTACTCCAGTAATATATTCTGCAGGCGCCTAACTTTGAGAAAAACGCGAAAATTACCTCGCTGTCTTCCAAACGCAGGTATTCTGGAATTTCTCATTTAGAACTGTGAAAAAATGCTTGCGTATTTAAGTATGAACACTCGCGTAATTGGGACAGCTCGCCTTAGCATTTTTTCACGTTTCTGTTTTTCTGTTATATTTTTCATGCAGAGCTAAATTAAAATGGCTACTATACTCCGAATTTTAATTAGCTGCAGTAAAATGACACGTTTCGTTTGTTATATTATTCTGTACTAGAAAAACAAGATTTGTTTGATGGCCGCGAAAAAACAATAAGACGCCAATTTCAGTCATTTAAGTAACAAGTAAGCTGTCATTTTACTGCAGCTAATTAAAAGTCAGACTATAGGTATAATGCAGATTAAACAAACTGTATACAGTATTTAAGCGGTTTGAAAATATCCACGGAGTAAAACTGTTTTTACACCGTGAGGTAGATATAATAAATATACATACGTAATCAGCCTACAGGTAATGCTCCTCTCTGTGAGAGCGAGTAATCTGTGAGTCCGTAAAAAGTGGGCGGTAATCCACCACCTGGGCCCAGTAGGTACGGGTTGGTAGATGTATGTGGATGTCTTCGATTTTTTGTGGTTCTAGGACATACCGGTTTCCTCACGAAATTTTCCTTCACCGTTTTGAGAGCAGTGGTGATGAAATAATTTACACAAAGTAAAGCGCCTGTCTGGGTTCGAAGCTACGACCTACAATTCGTAAGTCGCGCCACGTACCACAGGACTACCACTGCTCTTGCTTCTTTAAGGTGAAACAATTTTTATTATTAACAAAAATAATGGAGGCAAATGATTTCCTTTCTACTTCAAATAACTACATGACTCACTTTATCAAATTAAGTACGTACTTAATTCATATTTAAATATTTGCCAAGCTAAACGAACTCGGAAAGAAAAACAATAAGGAAAGCCGGGGAGAACGGAACACTGTAATATTTACCCACTTGACATTAGGCTCCGGTACACGCGAGCAGTTTCTTAATGTTGTATGCAACATCTGGAACTAATTCTGTCAGCTTTCAGAAGTTTGGTGACTAACTACAACATATTTTAACTTTTCGAATAGGGACTGCAACAGTGCAAGACTAAGTTTTGCATGGTGCGCTGACTGACAGTATGCACGTGTGGCAGAACCATAATAAACAGACCAGGGGGTGCCATTGCGTGACACACAACAACATCAATGGCGTTCATTTTGACAGCTCAACAACATTCATTGCGTTATTTACGTTGTTGAGCAGACAAATTTTCGAATATATGAAGCGATGGATTGGCAATATCCTTCAAAATGATCCAGATTGTGATTAAAAGCGTGTTAGTTACGAAAATTGGGTGGTATTAATATGTGTTGCTTGAGTTGTGCTTTTAAAATATTCAATCACAGTAGCACAAACCTGCTCGTTTGCCCCAATCCTTAGTAAAGGAATTTGGAAGGAGGGCGAGTAAAAGCGGAATTATTTAATCTGTCCACGGAAACGGTGATTGATGACTATCATCATATTCATTTACATGACACGAAAAAACGCTTTCAGGATGGTCATTAGCGTTGTTTGTGTAATTAAGAGTTTGTACCAGTCTCCAAATATATGAGAGGGATTTGATTTATTCGTGAACTTTTCGCTAGTACTGAACATTGCTGAATATATAGGTTTCGATTTACATAATAAACGCTTAAATTATAAGTTTTACTATCGATATTTATTATAATACTGGCCTTTTGACAGTAACTGGCATTTAATATTTATTGATATTAGTTACTAGCTGCGCCCCGCGTTTTTACTCGCGTAAGTGTCGATCCCGTTGGAATATCGGGACAAAAAGTAGCCTATATGTTAATCCAGGGTGTCAGCTACCTCCATACATAATTTTATCAAAATTGGTCCAGTCGTTTGGGCGTGAAGAAGCAACAGACATATAAACACACACTCACAAACATTCGCCTTTATAATATTAATGTGATAGCGTTAGAATAAAAGATTCAAATTGGTAAACGTAACTTGTGTCTTGTATTTATTAACAAAAATTATAAAGCGACATGTTCTTCATTAATAATGATTATTAAATATTCAAATATATGAATGTTATTAAGCAGCGGAGCATACATTTCGTTATATTTATTAAGCGCATTAATTGCCTCGTAAAATAAAAAGGAAACACGTGCAAATGACACTTATAATTCCGAGCTCGACATTTGTTCCGTAATGTATCGATTTCATTAAAATTCTGACGTCATTATCATTATTATGATTACCTGCTGTATTACACATGTCGATATAATTCAACTTATTATATTATAGTGTCCGACCGAAGGTCGATTTCTTGCCGAAGCTAAAACCGAAGCCGATTAATCGGTTATCGCCACAACCTTCGGCCGAAGCCGAAGCCAAAGCCGAAAATTTACATTATCTTGAAATGTTATTATTTATGACAAGTTCAACATGACAACAGTAAACATAAACTTTAAAATAAATATTAATTTATTCACGTTTAGCCAATCTTATGATGAGATTATGTTGACTGTTGTCTTGCTGAAAATAATAGTTGTCATATAACTTTAAAATTAAGTAAGTTTGTCAATTATATTATTTATTTATTTCAAAGTGATTTAACAAGCATAATCAGTCTCAGTTTTTCTCAACAAGTGAAAACCATTGGCTTCGGTCAATTTTGGCCGAAGCTGGAGGTGGTTTATTTGGCCGATGCTGACCGAAGCCGAAGCCGAAGGCTCGGCCGGACACTATACTATCATGTCATTATTGACTAACAGCGTAAGCTCGGTGGTCGGTGAGTGACTGACCTGTCGCGACTGTCAGTCGTGATTGATCGCGTGTAGTAAAATCGCTCCTGTCAGGTGCGAGCGGGACGCGCAATCAATCATTCTCATTTTTAATCAATTTACTTGCTCATCTATGAAATTGTGAGATTTATTAATGAATATTCCCTGGTGTCGATGTGTCGTGAGGTTCGTTAGTGAGATTAAAAGTGTTGGTAATGAGTTTGATGACGGGACCGATTTAATTAATTGATGTTTCAGTCGTCGTGAGGAATTAATATTAAAATATTTTGGTTTTCAACAAGTTGTTCTGTAGCAAGTATTTATTGTGGTAAAAATGAGTCGCGTTTTTATTTGTTTGTTATAGGTAGATAAGTATTGCTTTTATTTTCAGTAAGTGTATTTTGTTACTTCTTGGGCCGGAAGGGTTAACAACTTTTTTCTCACGAATTAGATACAAACGCGGCCATTTACGTCCGATTACTTTAAAAAAATTTCGCCTAAATCCTGCGGCGGTGCCTATTGTGAAAGCGATAGGTAACGCAATTAGTTGCAACCTGCACTGTGCAGCTTATATAGTGACGCATCACGTGTACTCCTTTTGTGAATTTTAATTACGAATTACTTGACCTTGGCGGGCTAGAGAGCGCTTCTATTTTTTGAGTGCAAGCAAAAATTAATTTAGTTGTGGTCAGCAGGTACAACGGCGATCGAGCACTTTTACACGTTTATGCTAGTTAAGGTTGAAAAGTGGCCCACTACCACTCAATGGTGCATGGAAAAAATTTCCCAAACATCCGACCCGATGATATTCAAAACAGAACACGATCGCATTACGATTCAAAAAACACTACAGCGTCCAACGTCCAACGGCGAAAACATTCCACGCTCGCGGTTTCGTAATTCGACCCCCCTTGTGGTGTGTTACCGGTCACATGCTCCCCTGTTTACCCGCGAAAAGGTGACACTTCCTTTTCCTTTCATTGGATGCGGGTGGTGAAACCCTGCATCCCCTCTACTTTGCATAATGAATTCCCAACGGCCCATAATTCCCCAAAATATCGTTAAGATTATGGAACAGACCTACGAACCTCCGGTTATCCGGCGCCGTCTCCGGAATCAATTTGATTGTTTTCTTACCCGGATATCTTAATTTTCAAGATTTAACGGAGATTATGTTTTTGCTTGGTAAGCACTTCTAACTTCGGAATTTGATGCTGAAGTTTGTGATCGTTTTAAACGGCGGCGTGTCTTTTGGTTTTGATTGACCTATTTGATGCTACCATAAAGTATTGTACGCATACACGTACGTACTAAGCTCACGCCTTTTTGCTATGGGGTAAGCAAGCCTGCTACGATCCCATACTCCTTTTGCTTCGAAAAAAATTGCACACCATTCCATGATTGTGGCAAACTTGTCTGATGCTTTATTTTTGTTATGTTATATCCTGCATGTATTTTAGGTATTCTTGTATGTTGTACCCGTTGGATGCGAGAAGCACAGAGCCGGTCAAAGTGGAGGTGCTTGGAGGAGGCCTATGTCCAGCAGTGGACGTCTTTCGGCTGAAATGATGATGTGTGTTTGAGCAAATAAATATATCTTATCATAACATAATCTTTGTTTTTTTTTGTTCTTTTTGTTAAAAAAAAGAGCTGATCTACTTTAAAAAAATTAACTCAACGGTAGTAGGTTGCCAAAGTGCCAATTCATAATCATGAACGAGTACTATTTCGAAACTTGCCTAAAAACGAAGCCAATCACAACAAAAACAACGACATTTCAGTACCGCACATAGACGTTACATTTCGGTTTTAATATTCCAGTATTGGCGTTCTTACTGAAGAAGAATACTTTTTCTCCATTTTGTGACGGGAGAGCTGGTCGGCTGTCGACACGTTCGTTTTGGTCCATCGGCTGTCATGGCGGCATGAAGCTTGGCCAAGATTGGGTGTATCTCTTAGCGGTTCATTAGGGTAATCTGTTGGTGGATGTGTGTTCGGTAATATGTTTGTTTTTGGTGAAGTTGATAGGTTTGAAGAGTTCGTTATTTGTTTGTGTGACATTCATTAATTCATTTGTAACTATATAGAGCTGTCAGTTTAATAACTATTGATTATAGATATGGCATAGCATTCAGTGCTATTATGAAAGTATTGAAAAAATACTTACCTACATTACACACATACTTACAATGTATTTCTACAGTGATCACAGAGAAGCATTTTTTTATTACTTGTGTACCTAAGCTACATTTTAATTAACGCTATCTTTGCTAATTGCTGGACATTATAGGCTGCAAGGAAGAGAATCTTTGTAAAACCTACCATCTAAGTTCATAATATAGTGAATTGCAATAAATAGGTATCTTATTTGAACGTCTTCAATACTCAATACCTATGTAATAGAACAAACCTTTGGATATCTCCAACTAGCTTCTGCCCGCAGCTTTCAAAAAAATTCTATAGGTAGATATGTTACTCCATAACATTAGCTATCCGCTAGTGAAAGTCTCGTCAAAATCGGTCCAGCCGTTTCGGAGATTAGCCGGAACAAACAGACAGACGGATAGAGAAGCAGACAAAAATAAAAATAAAAATTTATATTACAAACTTGTATTTATATTTTAAATTTGTATAAGTAGATATGTTCACCCCAAAAATCAAAGATCAATCTTCGAATTACAGCTTGAAGGTGCTACTGCAATATCTAAATCAATATTTCACGTACCCAGATAACCATAAAATAAACCAAACCTTTCCACCCACTCACGCAGACCATATCGATTTGATACGGCAAAATAAAACCCATGATATGTCTTACACCTTCACAATTTCCCCTGGATGAGTTCCCGCGATCCTTCAAAGGTTTTTCTAAGCCGACACTTCATTTTCTTCAGCCCTTTTATACGACATGTGTTGCCATGCTCAAATAATACAAGTACTTACTTATATATAGCCACACGTGGGTAGGTACAGTCGGTTAAGAAAGTCCTACCACTCTTAATTTGGGATTTGTTTAAACGTACATACGATGTTATTACCAAGCTATACAATTCCCGTTTTACCTGACCTAGCATTGTAAAGACTTTTCGTACATTCAGAAGTCAGCTTATACCGGAAATGTATAGTCTGATATTTATGTCGTCGTGCGTAACTACACTACACCCGCCTAAATTACAAAATGACAATGAATTATTTTTGATGGACGGATGACAAGAATGTGGCGGGGACGGACTGGATGCGGAAGGAGGAGGAGGAGGACAGGGTGTTGTGGCGCAGCCTGGGAGAGGCCTATGTCCAGCAGTGGGCTGCAATAGGCTGAGTTGGTTGATTGAATGAATTATTTCGCTTCTTCATGAAGAAGCCGGCGTCGGTATTATGTATTGGTAGTGCTGTCAGGTGTTCCCATGGAATTAATATGTACTATATAGTAAAACTTAAGGTCCTCGGACGTTCCTATTTAAAACTGACTTGGCGGATCTCCTCAACTTCAGGAAAGTTCTCATTCCTACTCCCAAGACCTTTTTTCTTAACTGTCAGAACACTTTCTTGGCCGACTGTACATGACTGTGGATATGAAAATTGCGAGATATAACATTACAGGTGGGGCAAGGGATTTATTCGACGAATGTGTTTAATGTTCGATGATATTGGAAGACATTTCCTGTAACGATTTTTGTTAGAGAATGTCGAATTTGAATGTAGTAGCTAGCTATATCTATAGAAAATTCTGGAGGTTTGCAGTTAAAACTGCGATTCTACCGAAACAAAACTTTAATGGACGATGTATTTGATGTTTTGTTGAAATGGTCATCTTATAGGTACAGCAGACTACCTACTCTCGAATTGCTTAGTAAATCAACATATTTCTATAAGTGTAAGGTAGGTGAGGGCTTTACGCGGTTAGACAGTGCCTATCAACTTACTTTAGTAACTAAGTACGTAGCTATACATATCATCTCTTAGCTGAAAAACTCTTTTAAAAGGATTCTTATTACAATTTCATGCCTATAATTTTCCCGGTCGTTGGATCTCTGCCATCTTCGCACGACTTAACCTGCGTTTCAAGCTCATTCCTTATTCTCTTTCTTCAGATTTGGCAACGCAAGACTACCAAGGTGTTCACTCAACCGTTTAAAACAGAGCAAATATAATTAATCAATGTCGAGTCTTCAGCCCTCCATGCACGCGCAATTACCTCACTTTCGGTAAAACAAACACCCGCAGGAAATTAAATCAAAATTAACGAAGTGGGGGCGCGAATTACTGTGAAATAATAATTAAATTCCGCGTTGGTTATCAGCAATACAACTTAAGTGTGCCGGATATCCATTTTATCTTTGCAGGTGGCGAAATACAGAACTAAATTAAAATGTACTGAATCTGACATTTCGTTGACAGCTTGCCCTTAGCAAGCAGCGCCGCTGTGAACTGCAATGTTATGTTTGTCGCTCTGTAATCAGCGCTGAAAACATTCCTTTTTGCTTAGAAGTTGTGCTTTGTTATTAATTTTGCAGGAATTTTGTTCGCAAATGTAATTATTCGGTTCTAAATGATGATTTGCGGTTTGGTGTTAAGTAAATTGTTTGCTGAAGCTGTGGCGAGTTTGTTTTGCTTGTTTCGTGTTTTGTTAGTGTTCTCGTTGTACGCTTATATTTTGTTCTCAAAGGACAGATTGTATTGAGTATGTTTAACTTTGATGTTAACCACTGAGGGGTTAACTTGAATGCATAATACTAACATTTACTTTTTGATACATAAGTGCTTACCTAAGTAAGTCGGTTTTCACGTGTGCATGTAGGTACGCACGGCGACATACCAAGCTATAACCTTCCAGTATAAGCTGACTTCTCATTGTAAGAAAAGCTTATACAATGCGAGGTCAGCTAAAACTGGAAATGTATAGCTTGATGTGTCGTCGTTTGCATAGTGAGGTGAGGTGTGCATAGTGAGGTTTTCTTGTCAACCGAGGATTGTGTGAAAAGGTGCATGAACGTGGAAGAAGCAAAAGGAGCATTGTAAAGATCGTAGCTTGAATCCCTTTGCAATTTCTGCATAACCCTGCAATTTTAGAGTTCATATAATATGCACATACCGCTGAATAGACTACCTCTACAGTTTTACAACATAAACCAGGCTTCACGCTTGTACTACTAATCACGTTGTACAATCTAGTGTAGCCACCATGAATTGTCTTCTAATTCTAAGCCCGACCGGGGTAACGTGTTCGTACGTAATCCTTGCACGTCAGTATCTATGCAGGGTGTCGGCTAGACGTGATAAGAGGTAGCGGAAGACGGGGCTTATCACGTCGGTTGTAGGTCGCTCGATACTAATAGCGTGACGAGAATTCGTATTAGCTAATATGGCTGTGGTTCCGCTGTGTGAGCGGTACTGTTACAATTTTAAGATGGATTCCGCTACGCTTAGAAGTAGGTACCTGTTTGAATTTAGATTTTATTTTCATATATCATCAGTAACCACTATCAATCATAATCTGAATCTTTTTGAAGGAAATTTCTAATCCATTGCTTCATATGTTAGAAAAAATTGAGTGATCAACAACGTAAATAACGCAATGAATGTTGTTGAAAAGCCAAAATTAAAGCCATTCCTACAAATAGTGCGTTAAGCAATCACCCCGCAGGTTAGACAGAGGTGTCCTATAGTACAACTACATATCGCCAGATACAATGAACCTTTATTGAACTATCTCAAGTTCCTATCTAACGCAAGATGGACAGAAGCCACTGAACTTCTCTTGCTATCGGCTTTTCCACGCTATAAGATGAGCACTTAGATCGGTTTGAGTGTCTAAACGTAGTGTTAATTTTATAGTTTTGTAGTTTTCTAAGGAAATCAATTAAAATTAAATCTCTTACACGGAAACTTGTTTAGGAAAGCTTAGGACCATAACAAGAACTGTGTCAGTAATAACTACGTAGGTATATAAAACAGTTACCTGTATCTGCAAACTAGCACAACTAACACTTAACTAGTGTGAACAGGGCCTACTTAGTTCTAAAACTCTATTGTTTCAAGTTGACTCACCGCTTGCGGATATCAGCTTGAATATGTACTTACCTACGTTTAAGTTAAGCGCACATAAGTACATCCTGTGAGCATAGTGCATCCATAATCTGCTAAGCTTAACTTTATTTTATAAGCTGCTACCTATGAAGGTATTAAAAGCAGAAACAAAATGCACTTAATTAAAACTGCTGTTATGAATAAAAAAAAAATCGTCTCTGGCCTGAATGAACGTACTTAGCCTTCAAAAAGTTCTTAAAGTTAAAATACCTTCTATTACAAACAAGTACAGATAGCATAGGTGTGCCTTTCCTAGGTATTTTTATCGTAAACCACACAGTACTGAAAACATCCCAGCAATAAAATCAAAAGCTTACACAATACGTAACAGATATTCGAGCATTTTTCAGTACAAACGCGAACATTCGCCACGCAAGAGGGATTGCCTACAGAGGTGCGGACAAAGGCAGAATTTTTATTAGAATTTCTTCTATTGTTCTGTCGTAACAAATATCTAGTAATGAGACCTGATTTTTCTTTTTAATGAGCCGTAGAAAGCTAAGGGAATATAAAGGGTTGATAAAGTACGTTCCATTTATTAGTGAAGTTTGATTGCTGGAGGTTCTTTGTTAATGGTTTGATGAGTAAATGAGATATTCGTACATCCTCTGTTATTTGTATTGAGTCAGTATGCGAGGGAGCAGTGGTGGCGCAAGGTAACGGCCGTGACTTACGAGTTGTAGGTCGTAGGTTCAAACCCGTAATAAAAAAACAGGCTCTTTACTTTGTGTAAATTATTTCATCACCACTCTGCTCTCAACACGGGTGTAGGAAAACATCGTGAGGAAACCGGCATGTCATAAAAGCAAAAATTCGAAGACATGTGACATCTACCAATTCCCACTGGGCCCGCGTAGTGGATTACGGCCTACTCACTGAGAGGAGGAATGTGTGTGAGTGGGGATATTATAGACTGATTATGCAGTATATGTGCTGAATCGGAATATCCACTAGTCATTGGATTTATTGTCGTAAATAATTTTGGTTTTCAGAATAAAGATATCTGGAGTAGCTACTGGATTCTAGATTATTATGTAAAAGACAAGTCTTCGAATACATCGAAGAATGGTATTTTTGTTGTATTTAATTATGCGTTTTTCCTTCTAATATTTGTGGTTCCAGTAAAATAGATTACATAGGTAGGTACTAGCTAAGTAAGTAGCTCATTAAGTAATTAAGCAACTTACACGCTATATGTCGTTGTCCTTGTTCGGGAAATGAGAAATTCATTAGTGTCGTGTACTAATAGAGTTAACTAATATATTTGACCTTACTTAGAATGATGTGGGTTACCGGTACAGGCGCTGTCTTGGGAGTACTCCGGCCAGCCCCAACTTTCGTGTCTGTTAAGTTTGTAGGTGGAAAGCAAGTAAGTAATATACACGGAAGTGGTTTACGCACTGAATACTTAAATTGACAAGAGGGCGGGGCTTAGGTATGTCATCCTGACAGTTTTGTTACATACTATTTAGCCTCCCGACTGATTTCGGTCACGGTGGTCAATCTCAACGGAGATTAGCCAGGTACGCAGGAGATATTATTGTGCACAATTGTGTGCGTAAACACAGGTGTACTTTCTGTTCCTTTACTGTCATAGTCCGATGGGACAGTAATCCGACACGACCGGGGAGAGATCAGGCGCAGGACCAACGGCTTTTCGTGCTTTCCGAGGCACGGGGGGTATTAAACCGCCAACTTCCAAACTCCGGACTGTTACTAAGAAATTCCTAATGGAAAACCCAATAACACTTTGTCCGACCCGGGAATCGAAATCAGGACCCCACTCTCAGCAGTCGCGCTTGCAACCACGAGACCAACGGGGTAGTGTTACATATTAAACCAATTGCAGCTATGGCTGCGTTATTACGTGGGTTCTAAGTTCGGACCCAGATACGTACTTTACTTTGTTTAATTTATTTCATAATCACTGCTCCCAAAACTGTCAAGGAAAACATCTTGAGGGAACCGGTATGTCCTGGAACCAAACATTTTAAGACTTGAGACATCCACCTTGGGCCCGCGTAGTGGATTATGGCTCACTGCCCCCACAGAGGCCTGAGTCCCTGTAGTGGGAATGTTACCTATCTACAGATTATGATGCTGGCCAGCAATAGGACGGTTTCTTCAGAAATATTATAACTACTTATTATAAGAATCTAGTAAAGGCTAGTTAGCTTTTATTTATTTGGTAATGGAATGCAAGGCTGCTTTAAGACTTGCTTAAGCGCCCGTATTTGGCCATATTAGCCTAATAGGTTTTAAAATAAAAAAAAAATAAAAAAAAGAGAAAAAAAGAAAAAAAAAAGAAAAAAATAAAAAAAGAGAAGGGAGGGGAGGGGGGGAGGAGTCAAAATATTTAAAGTACACTCAGTAAATTTCCGTTGTGTACGTGTCATTAATTTTATGATCCTAAATGAGGTGATTAGTTTACAACATGACAAGTGTTGCTTTAAGAGTTGCTTGCTATTTAACTCTTTTGGCTAATTTAGTTATGGTACGGTGACATCAATTCACCCTAATTACGTAAATTACAGCAAACTTTTCATCACAACCCTAGGATTTTGAAGTAAATTCCTAATCCATGCTTGTAGGTTTCAAAGTTTCGTCTGCTCAACAACGTAAATATAAATGAACGTGGCTAAATTGTCAAAATGAAAGGCTTTGCGATCGATTGCCATTGTATGTGTTAAGCATTTGCCCCGCAGGTCTGTGGACTGAATTGGGTATACACTCAGCTTGTTTATTTATTTATGAGAGCATCATAAAGAATACATTGTTACTTAGGAACTAGTAGTAAGAAAGCACTGCTTAAATATTAAAGGGAATTCGCTCCAGTTCTCGTTGTCTGGATCCAGCGCAAAGAGAATTTAAACCAAGCTAAAATACGTGGTGAATTTTTGGCAGGTAACCTTAAAACCGTTGTAGCTATAAGAAAACGGTCTTTGAAGTCTGTCGTTAACTTTTTTAAACAATTTGATCGGCATTCACAGATTTTGAAAAAGTACCTAGATACAGACTGCAAGAAAATGGGCAATTTCACAAATACTTGACAACAATCAAGGATAGATCTAAAAAGATTTTGTTGTTTTGTTTCTTAAAAGGATCAGAAAACTCTAACGGAACAACTGAAGTTAGAGAATTAGAAAAGTTTGAAATCGCATCCCATAGGACCTACATTTCCTAAGAAATGAGACATTCTGTATTATAACTACCTATTAAAGCTTTTAAAATTTTCTTCAACACACAAAACATAATTTAAAGCAGTTCACTAAAGATGATAGCACTTTAAAGCATCGAATCATATTTCAAAACGAAAAAATGGCATAAGGCAGGTCATACGAGTAAGTAAGACTCTAATATCTTTTGTATGTGCGGAGGGTAGACGAGGGGATCGGCTTGGTACTAATAGTTCTTTCAGTCTCAGTACTGGGACAATGGTGGACGTGGGAGGAGGTCATATAAACAGTGAACGAGAGTAAAACGATATGGTATAATAAAAAAAACCGGTCAAGAGCGACTGACTCGCGCACCGAGGGTTCCGTACAGATTTGTAGGTATGTAAATAGTTTATCTCTTTTTTTTATGTAACTACAAAACGGATTTCGGAATTTTTCAAATTTTAGCTTTATTTGTGCTACATGACCTTGTTTCTCATGAGATCTTGCTTTACATGAGTTGCCAAGATAAAGGGTCTTGACAGACAGACGGGCGGACAGGCAATAAAGTGATCCTATTTAATAAGGGTTCCGTTTCTTTTCTTTTGAGGTACGGAACCCAAAAGGTGAAGGTGTGTTTAGTTTTAATGGGATGTGGGTTGTGGATGTATTAGGATTGTGGGTTGTGGAATGTAAATTAGTACTTTTTGTAGATAATCACCATTCAGCCTTATTCACAATTTATTTGCGGTCGGTCATTTTCTTCTATACTTCTCTATTAGTCGTCATCTCGGTAGTCACCCCCTTTCTAACCATATCATCATTCACACAGTCCATCCATCGTTTCTTTGGTCTTCCCCTACTCTTAAAGCCATCGACATTCATTCTCAAATCTTTTGTACAACCACTTTTTGTACAACCACAAAACCACTTTCGGTGCTTGAAAGCTTCATCAAAGCAGACCTTCACTTTAGTGAAATGAAATTGTTTATTCAGTAAATAGGACTCGCATTTACTTTTACACGGCATGTTTAAAAAACAAAATAAGTTAGATGGAATCGACACTTCCTATCTGACTGTGAGAAGAAATGTTAAAAGTCCAGACACAGTTATTATTTCTCTAAGCTTTGATTACTTATCGTGTGCAAAAAATATGGCTAAGTACAGCCGCACGGGTCGATCGATCAGGTTACGCTACGCTTGCCGTGGTTGGTCTGCGGATGGATGACCATCTTTACATACCGACGTTGGTCCCGGCTGTCATTCGTAGATCTTTGCCAGTCTTTACGGGTAGTCAGAAGCCAAGACAACGAGAGAGACTAGACAAGAAATATCATATTACCCAGTAACTGGGATGTGGAGGTCAGATAGGGTCGCTCCATGTAAAATACCGGTATTCAGCTGCATCCGGTTAGACTGAAAGCAACAACATAGTTGAAGAAAGGCTAGGCAGATGATAATGATGATAATTATAATCAACATCGATTTTGATGATCGAGATTGAAAACTACATATAAATATCTTTCACCAAGATTTTCATGTCTTCTTCCCAATTATATATCCCTCTCAAATATCGGCAGCCATAATACCCCACGGCTCAGTATCATCAAGGCAGCAACAGACGTGCGAGGTGATTAAAGTAATTGCCTGCTCATTGCTCACTTAGCAAGTACTTAGCATATGTCGGTGACCCCGACACGTGCTTTTGGTACCTTAGGCCTGTCATTGTGGGCTGTTTATGGTTCAGGTTGGGAAATGTGGGTTTTTGAAACAGTTCTGGGTATAATTCGTGTCGTGTAGGGATGTAAAAGGGTTTCGTACAGTGAGTAAACTAATTGCGTAACACCATCGCGTAACACATCGCTCATTTGGAGAAACATATTTTTTCCCAAAATCACTTAGAAAGCGTATTTACGTTTGGAGAAACAATATCTAAAAAAAAAGTAAAGTAGCAGTTACGTCGATGTTTCTCCAAACGACCGACTTATAAAATTACCATTGATAGCAATTCCTTTAATTTTGACAGTTCAGCCACGTTCATTGCGTTATTTACGTTGTTGAGCAGACGAGTTTTTCAGATGTATGAAGCAATGGATTAGGAATTTCCTTCAAAACACTTGGATTGGGATTGAAAGTGTGTGTTGTGTGTCATATAAATCCTTTGTTCCATCAAACCATGCATAGATTTTCTCTTCCCTTAGGTATACCTACAGTAGGGAAGGATATTAATCGTTATTTATTTCCCGATAAGGCGTTAATTGCGTAAAATATAACATCGTATTCAGCGTGATACGCATTAGCAGAAAACACTCACTTTACATACAAGGCTTCGTAAAACCGCCCTAATTCTACAGCACGCTTCCCTAATTCGTAAATCGGATTTCGCCATACGTTAGACAGTATCGAATGTCGCAATATTAATTAATGTGTGCAAACCTTGTTATCCACTCATTTATATTCAAATTGAAACGGGAAGCGCACACAATTTGATTAAATTTTAATCGATATTTATGATACGTTGTATCATGTACTGGAAACCGCAACATTGCGTACTGTTTACGTTAAAGGGATGAACTAAGGTATTGTTTAACAGAAAATAGGCTTATTTCCGTTCATAGTTAATCCGATTTTAGGAGGGGCTTGTGGCTAAGAAATAACAGCCGCACGGTTCGATCGATCAGGTTAAGCTACGCTTGCCGCGGTTGGTCCGTGGATGGCGACCATCCTTACATACCAAGACCCCTTGGTCCCGGCTCTCATTCGTGGATCTTTGATAGTCGTTACGGGTCGTCAGCAGCCCGAAATTCTGACAACCAGTCTTACCAAGGAGTATCATATTACCCAATAACTGGTTTGTGGAGGTCAGATAGGTAGTCGCTCCATGTAAAATACTGGTATTCAGCTGCATCCGGTTAGACTGGAAGCCGACCCCAATATAGTTGGGAAAAGGCTATGCAGATGATGAGTTAATCCGATTTTGGCAGAGTTTCAAATACGATATAATTTAACTAATTATGGACTGGTGGAAGTTTAGTTTAGGAATTTAAGCTTTAACGGGAAATGAGATTTAATTTGTAAGTTAAACACGAGTTAATGTTTAGCCGTATTGATCAACGTTGCTTTAGCTTGATTATTTCATAAAGGATGTCTTATACCTGAAGATCTTGATGATATGTAAAACGATTTAAATAAAAATGCGTACCATCTTTTGTAAGGTTTCGCACTTGTTCGGGACGGGATTAATCGGCACAGCCGAGCGGCATTATCTTCTAATATATAAAATTCTCGTGTCACAATGTTAGTTACCATACTCCTCCGAAACGGCTTGACCGATTTTTATGAAATTTTATATGCATATTCAGTAGGTCTGAGAATCGGCTACTATCTATTTTTCATACGTTAAAGTCACGCGGGTGAAACCGCGGGGCGCAGCTCGAATATATTTTGTAGTAATTGTTTCGGGACGGCATTGTTTTTCAACAAATATCTATTGCTGAATCAAATATGCATGCAAAGTTTGAAGGACGCCTAACATAGGAACCCTGAATTTTGTCAAACATAAAGTAACAACCCACCCTTAACAACCTTTTATAACAGTAAAACTGCATACTCCATAGTTAAAAAAAAAGTCTATCGCCAGTATCGCCACACTCATACCCATATTACTCATTTCTGCGTAAACCGCCGAGCACGTCGGACGTGGGCGTGCTACAATAAAATAAACTAAATATTTCAGTATTCGCTCGCGAGTCACGATAACAACCGGCATTGTTCCTGCTGGTGCTCGCGACCGTAAATCTGGACTAAGGTGCTGTAACGAGCGCTATTGTCGAACAACTGTAGCATACGTCCATTGTCACTGGGTTATTTTAAAACTGAATTGTACTTTTTCAGCTATATTTTTGCTGAATACTGAACCTTTCGGTCTTTTTACGCAACTACCTAATAGTAACTTTGGGGGATAGAGGCTATCACTAAGGACGAATTTCACCAACGAAACACACACGTCTATACCTTCTGCGTTCAAGAGCTGTTAGTGTCATCATTGTTGTGGAATATTGACACTGACATGACAGCTCTTGCACGCGGCTTAGAGGTGCTGATCGCGTTCAGTTTCATTGGTGAAATTCGCCCTAAGTCCTCAAATACTGAATAGTATCTTGTATACCTATATCATAATAATATACCTAGACTTTGAAATAAGATTTCTTCTCGTTGCAGCGCTCTGTTGCTGTTACATTTTCATTGTAGTCACTGCTTCGGAGAGTGTCGGGAGTATTTATATGCCTTGATTTAATTAATGTCTGTTTGGAGACACTGTAGCTCGTAGTCTCATGGCTAAAATAACAAAAAATACTTACTACTTACGTACTTTAAGATACATAATGTAAGTATGTCATGTTTAGAACTTTTCAAAAAGTTTATTCAAGCACTAAATTTAGCGGCACCTAATACTTACAATTTTGGTACCGTAAATGGAATATAGCTAAGGTGCCATTCGCACAAGTGGTATTCAAATAATATTTTGCTATAACCAAGTGTAATATCTCCATGATCACTTGTCAAAATCCAATAAAAATACTTTTTTAATTTGCAATAAAAGTTTTTCGTAAGCCAATGGAGCCGTCCCTACATTCATGGGTGTTGTTTCCCGATAAGCTGTGGACCGCGCGTGCTCTTGGCTCGGCTCGCTGCGTTGGCCACGCGGCTTCCAACCACGACACACGGGACAGGCTATTTAGACCAGCTATTAAGATCTAGACTAGGCAAACAAATAGAAATTACGGAGAAAAGGCATTGAAGTAGGTGGAGCGTGTCGTTTTCGTTTTAGTTGAAGGTTTATCTTTTACGTTCACTTAAATTTGGGTCGTGGGGCTTTTGGGACCGGGACTGCGGCCCCGGATTCCACCTATAATTACAATAATTATTTTTTAATCGTATTTTGGGACCACAAGAAAAAGTAGTTAAAGTACAGTGAACAAAAAAGCTGTTTCAGATGCAAATATAGGTAATGATGAATGTAATGTAATGATTTATTTAGTTTAAGATATTTACTTTATGGTTTTATTAATTAATTAGGTATACATACTCGTAGTTGCAGGGACATCAAAGTGCAAACTGTAAGGTCTATGAAATCAGCACAAATATTTCGTTGGTTATTTAAAAAAAAAATCTGTTCCTTACATTTTGGCCGCGTAGGTAGGTATTGCACTACTCTATGTTTTTTTTTTTATTAACTGACGAAAAGTTCAACACAGGGTTCCTTTTCGTCGGTTAATTAAGTTTGTCGTCATTTAAATTGTGGTGAGTGATCATTTGGGAATGTTTCTAAGCACAGGTGACCATAGATTCAGTACACGATTCCAGAATCATGTACTAGACCTTTAGAATCCTAATAAAAGAAAAAGCTACTTAGCAGACCTAAAGCGATCTACAGAAATAAATCACAATTTGATTTTGTTGTGTTTAGAAACATTCCCCATTTCTAAACAAAAGCAGTACAAATTATTACTCATCACGATTTAAATTACGACAAACTTAATTACATTTTGAAGCAATTCCATAATGTTCATCTCGATACGGCGGCAGCCAGCATCAATTTGTTTAGCAACAAGAGGAACATAATTTCGATTTAACTCAATAAACTGCTCCAAACTCGATTCACTGGAAATAGTCCGTCTTTGTTTGTTATAATGTACTTCGCGCCCATCCAATGCCGATTTGTAATGATTTTAATGTACGAATGATGCCCTTTCAACTGTTCAATAACCGACATAAATTGAAACGCGGCGAAATATGGAACTAAATTTTTTAAAGACTGCTTTTGACATTTCGTTGACATTTTCCGCTGCGTGCAGCGCCACCTATAAATGTCAAGTTATGCTGGTGAGCCACCACATGCGATGTATTGTTCACGCCCCCTCAGGTCCTGGACTATTGTACTCAAGTGTATTATAATTGCTGGTTATTTATTGTGGCGCGGCGGGGGACAATTCTGCTACATAAAATTCGCTTCAACTTAAATGAATGAAGCTCTTGTTAAAATGAGAAATTATTTACCAGCGTCATTTTGGAATATTTAAATTTTAAATATTTCTTTTTTTATTGCTTTTCGAGTGCTTATTTAATATACTTGTTTTTTTCATTTATTTAAGAAACGCGCTTTTCTGCTTTATTTCATAATTTTATTTACACACGTGAAGATGCTCTTACTATTCCGACTCGTAGCGTTCGAATTTTTAGTTTTATTTTTACCATCCATTTTGTCATTATAATGGGTTGGGTACACTTTCATTCCTTTATGACTTGTAACCGTCACATAAACACCTTTATTTTTCTTTATGTCTTTTCAGTAGGCATGTGAAAACTTTTGGCAGCATTTTCACGGTTTTTTCAATAAATAAGCTGGAAGGCTGCCAGATTTCGGCGTTTATTTCGCGCGCTCCGTCCAATACACACAAGCCGTCCATCAATTATTTAGTTACAAATAGTTTCTGTATTGTACGTACATATGCGAAACCCCTGTAATCCAGCGTCAAATTCAATCTGGTAACAAAATTTAGTCGACGGTTAATCCGACACGCTTTGTCGCGAGAGCCGTCATATGGCGTCTAACAATTTTTTTGTCACCATCCAATACAATAGCAGATTTAGACGTATTTGATGACGTTTGAGATTTCACGGGGGCCGCTAAATATCAATACAATTGGTGTGAAATTACAACAAAAAATAATGAGCGTATTAATCGATGAATTGTTGAGCTGCATTTTATGAATTGTATCAAAAGAGTTTGTTATTCTTCGTTGAGAAGTATTGTGGATTTCGGGTGTGAAATTACGGTCGATAAATGCTTTCTGTGTATAATTTGAGGTGATTTTAATAAAGACGGATTTATGTGGTTCATTTGCTAAAGTATTTAGACCAACTGTCAGGTCGCAGATAATCTCAATCTTATTATGCATGGGGCTACTCTTGTGTAAAGCTGTTTTTTTTTAACAGAATTTTCACCCTAACAATCTTTTTAATATGATTTACCTTTTCGTAGAGGCTTTTCATGGAAACACGACAGGCTTTAGAGTTGATTCAAATTCAGCTATTGTTGTGCAAATCTCCGCCAGGGGGCGCCTACCATGGCTGTTGATTACGGACACGGAACAGAATTAAGATTATTTAGAAGAATGGCAGGAGACGCACGAAGGGAGTTCAACTTTAGAATTATAAGAACGATGGGTGAGTGAGGCTTATTGTACGGAAAGTGGAAATCGGATTGCAATGAATATTGTTTTCATATAATTATTATTCTCGTAATATATTTAAATGGCTGCAATCCCAGTAACACTTTTTTGCAGTTACAATTTTATCTTGTTTTCACAGGTAGGTACGCATTTCGAAGATCAATGTATGATTGAAGTGCTTTTCTCAGCTATCTTCACTTAACGCCGATTTCACATCAACATAATGCAAATCTATATTATAAATTAAAGTCACTTTTCTTGTCTGTCTATGTGCCCCCCCGCTTTTAAACTACGCAACGGATTGATGCAGTTTCCAGAAGGTTACAACCATAAGCACACTTCCCGAGACCCAAGGGCTGGCTTTTGCCTTGGGCAGAAGCTAAGCATTGCCAAACAACGTGGCAATGCCGCCAGTCTCTTGGGTACATTACCAGTCGACAGTGAAATAAATATCAGTTCAGTGGAATATTTCGCCGCAATATTTTAGTGTTTTGATAGATTTCGTTAGATTAAGTTATTATATTGTTATTTTAATAAATTTTAGTTTAATAATACTTATGTAATAAACTTTCCTAAAATTAAGAACATATCTCGATGTTTATGTCAAGTTTTAAAACGGGACGGAGCGGGGCGCTAGTCAATCATTAAACAAGTGAAAAAAATTAAAAAGTTTTTGTCGCAGGTTTTATACAAATAATGAAAAAGCTAAAACACCACTAGCCAGCACCACGCTATTAATCACAATCTGAATAATTTTGAAGGATATTGCTAATAAAATTATATTCATTGCTTCATAATAAGTATGTTCGAAAAATTTGTCTGCTCAGCAACGTAAATAACACAATGAATGTTGTTCAACTGTCAAAATGAAAGCCAAACCCCGTTGTATTAAAACTTAAACTATTTCTACCATGGAATGCAGAGTAACTCCTCATAGTCATGACGTGCCAAGTCGGTTTGATGCAAATATCGCGAGACAGCCGGACGGCGTACATCACGGTGTTTTATGGCTACCCTAACGTGTTTGTTTACAATCCATAGATTTGCTGGATAGCTGACACCTTGCGTACTTATTGGATATTATTGAAGCCAATATTGTAGCTTGGTTGTAGGTAATATTTTAGAGGAATGATGTGTAAAGGTTGAAGATTTGGCTTTGAATGTTGAAATCTGCAGTGTTTAAATAACATGAAAGACGCGGGCAAGAGACTACTGTTCCGGTCAGAGCATAATACGATGCTAGATATATTAAAGGCAGCCGGTGGGAGGATGGTAGGTACCTAAATGAAAAAATCAAAACAAGGTTTTGGCGTGTCGAAGATGCAGCAGATTGCAATTCAAAAATTTTTATGTTTTTTATAACTAAGTAGGTAGGTATTCTAATAATATGACTCCCGCTATTTACGTGGGCAGGTTATTGATTTTACTAAAATAACTCATCTATAAACTTCCATAATCGGTATAATATTCTATGAGCTCCTGCCGCCTTTTTTTTTTTAAGGTTGGGAAATCATCAAATGACCCCACATCACATGACATCTCTTTGAGGCGCGCGTGGAACACATACGCGCCGTCCAGCACGGGCTTGGTCCTGATCGGACGGCGAGCTACTCATTACTCGCCGTCTGCAGGCCCGCGCCTACGGTGGCCGGGAATCGTCACGCGGCTCCCGACGCCCTTAGCGTCTCCCGCGGCGGCTGGGACGGGAGGCTCTCGAGGCTTTCTCCCTCGCCCATCCCGCCACCTCCTTCGCCAGCATGACTGCTTCGCAGAAGGAGGTGACTGCTTCCCACTCCCTCTCGCTCCGGACCATGGCTTGAACCAGAGCCAGGCGCGAGAGGTCGCCGCGCTGCCGATCGCCTCCACGAGGACACGGCGGTGCTCCGCCCAAGCGGGGCAGACCTCCACCGTATGCTCTACCGTGTCCTCTGGGCGATCCTCGCAGTGGTGACACCCGGGCGTTTCCTCCCGCCTGACGATGTGCAGAAACCTCCCGAAACATCCATGCAGGTTTATCCTAGTACAGGCATCTTACACTATATATACCTTACTAGCTGCGCCTCTGCGGTTTCACCCGCATAAGTGTCAATCCCGTGGGAATATCGGGATAAAAAGTAGCCTACTTATATGTTAATCCAGGGTGTCAGCTACCTCCAAAAAAAATTAATCAAACTTGGTCCAGCCGTTTGAGCGTGAAGGAATTAAACACTTAAACACACACACTCACAAACTTTCGCCTTTATAATATTAGTGTAATTCTATACCTAAAATTAAATAAGTACCTTTGTAAATGATTTCTCAGATTTTAGTGTTCATATTTTACCAATTTTAATGCTGAATAAATATTTATTATTATAATAATCTGAAAAAAACTAATCAACATCGTATAATAATAATAAATTCAGCAAAATATTTCATCCCGCACTCCATCAGGCGAAAGGCACTAAAATAATAAAATTTACGCAAACCTCATAAGAATAATGTGCCCCTTACCTACCCAAAGGAACCATGGCAGGGTCATCACTCATCCGCAGATCTTTTCTAATTTCACGATTTATCCGCTGCAAGTGAAGACACGGAAGCCCTAGTGGTGTATATAAATCACGTTTGTGTAGGCCCCCTAGATCCTGAACCTCACGCGATCCTTACGACAAGGAGGAGAGGGTTTTAATTGTGAAGGTACGTACTGGAGGGATCGTTAATGGGCTAGATAAATTAAAAAAAGATACACCCTTATTAAATAGTGCTCTTTTTTGAACAATTTATGGACATGAATCTTAATTTTCCCGTAATCCCGTCAAGTCGTACTCAGCACTTCTTCTCCACTTTTATTATGCGCACAGCCAATGTGTGGAACTTTCTGCCGGCATCTGTGTTCCCTCCGACATTTAATCCGTCTGCCTTCAAATCAAGAGTGAACAGGCACCTTCTGGGCAGGCTCGGTCCATCATAGACCTCATCTATGGCTTTTCATCAGGCGTGATCGGGGTCAAGAGCGAGCCCATTTAGCAATAAAAAAAAAAATCGTAAGAAAATGGCCTCACTCCAAAACTTATCATTCCGAACACTTAACACACTCACTTTAATGGTTTCAAAATGAAAGTCGGAAATAAAAATAAACGAGCCATATTTTTATAACACAAGAAATAAATATTACGCACACGATATGAACCTACTATTTGCATTTTGGATCATTCATTCATCACATTCCGACCCCCGTTCAGTTTATGATCTTTAAAAATGACTATATTTTGCACCCTAAACGGTGGTGTTCGAATATTGCCGGTAATATTTCAGCGAATTTGCTTGGCTAACCCATCTTCCGAGATAGAGAGATCCGACTTTTTAGAAATGTTAAATTGTGTACCATAAGGTTAGAGGGTAGGTTCAAAGGAACCCAGGAAAAATAAAAAAATAATTTGTTTAAATGCCATAATTACTTACGTACCGTTAATTACTTACGTCCGAAAACAAATAAAATAATTTTAATTCTAAACGATTGCTATTTTAAGTTAGTAGGGGTAGGTACTAAATTAGGTTGATCTTGCAATAATTTTTTTGTTTTTATTTTTTTTATTTTTCCTGGGTTCTTTTATAGATACTGAACCTACCCCTAAGCTATGGCACGCAATTTCTTTTACACCCTGTATATACCCCTTTTCTAATTATCTTTAGATAACTTCAATATTACCTTATCTACATCTACAAACTAGTTAATTTCAGCCTTTATATTTAAGTCACTGGGTACAAAACCTTTATCTGTTTCATAGCATAGTGCAGTTTGCATATTCAAATATTTCCTAACAGTTCATCCATCTTAGTTCTCCCAAAGGAAAACCTAAGAGAAAAGCTTGATAATGAAAGAGAAATATTTTATGTTCATTCTAATGATTACAATTTTTCTTGAAGTATCTAGACTTCAGTAAGTGCTATGAGTTTTTAATTATGACTAGAATCGTGAGTCAAGACGATGAGATGTAGGTACCTAGTTTGTTAATGTATCTACTGCCGGTTTTTGTGTCACCGAATTTCAGACACTCAAAAACAAAACTTCTCGATTAATATAATTCACGGACCGTGATTGTATCTTTACCAATAATGAAGCAAAGACATCATAGTTTTGCCTAGTAGACCCCTCCCATATGAAAGTAGCTCCATCACCGTTAAACTACGAAGGAACTACGAAAAATTAGCTTACGAATCTATTTATTATCTATATGCGCAGTTTGGCAATAAAAATCATTGGTGAAAACTATTCGTGTTTTTTTATAGGAAGAGAATAAAATGTCTCAATTTAACACCAAGGGGCTTAAAAAGGCCACTTTGCCAGAATCATAAAACAGTTCATATCACGCAATTCATCTGTTTTACAATTTCACACTTATATATCTCTGAAGGGTTAGGCAGAAGTGTACCTATAGCATTGTACGAATCTCCATACAAAACTGTCATACAGATGAAATTGCGTGATATGAATTGTTTTATGATTCTGCCAAAGTGGCCTTTTTAGGCCTCCAGATATCTTTATACGTGTTTTATTGTTTCGGATGGGAACAAATTCTGATCATAGCCATCCATCAGACCCTTTTCTATTTAGCATACGTATAGCATCGCTCAGCGCCATTCGCATACTCCCACACACTTGGCTCCAAATGGGCTATTATAAGAGTACTTATTGCTATTGCTAAGGGAAATATTTTATGCATACTTAAGTGGAAGAGCTTCTAATATGGCTATCGAGTTTCCTTTGATATTATTTCGGTGCATATATTTCAATAAGAAAATATTCTTCACAATGTTAAATGTTCCCAAAAAAAAGTGCGAGTCGGGCTCGCACACGAAGGGCATCGAATCACAAGGCAAAAATACCCTTTAATTATTAACTTTATTTGATACTAGCAGCGCCCCGCGGTTTCAAGGGCGTTAGTTTAGATCCCGTGGGAATATCGGGATAGAAAGTATCCTATGTGTTAATCTTGGTTATAATATAAACTATCCGTGTACCAAATTTCATCCAAATCCGTTAAGTAGTTTTTGCATGATTGTGTAACAAACATCTTCATAAACTTTCAAATTTTTATTTCTTTTGTTATTATAGCGGCAAATAGAAATACACACTATGTGAAAATTTCAACTGTCAACCTATTACATTTTATGAAATACAGACAGACAAACGGACGGACGGACGGACGGACGGACGTACGGACGGACAGCGGTGGCTTATTAATAGGGTTCCGTTGGCACCCTTTGGGTACGGAACCCTAAAAACAACAGTAAGATGTTAGGTAACCTTTTATGAAATTGAATAACTGGAACAACTTGTTAGTATTTACCCGTGGTATTTACAGGGTACCTACAAGTACATACCATGATGTCAGTCAGCCTGTAAACGGGCACTGATGATCATAGGACATAGCTTTACAGGGTGATAGGCATCGACGCGCATCCTGTTGCCATTCAGTAGGTACATGATTCAGGATCTCCGATGTGTTGAAAATTTTCGAGGGTAATTAAAAAAAAAAGACTGCGTAGGTATTGCACTTTTGTGTGAACCGTCGTGTCTATCCTGTATTTTATTAACACATAAGACCTGTGGCCCATCTTGCATCAGCAAAAACTGCGTGACCGCATAATTATATCACATACCTACTTAACGCGAAGACTCAAAAGTCCTGTGTATTGCTGGGCCAGCACGTAAAGAGTAGCCCACAGCAAAGGCCATTCCTCTCACATGATTTACGTCCGAAGCGTGCACCACGCGCCGTCAGCAACTCGCGTCTACACTGAGAGATGTGCTGCATTCCTAATTGTTTTAATATCGCTTGTCTAGTAGAAATGATTGCTGTTAGTGCTCTACAATCCTTTCTGCATACTTTTCTATATATCTTTTTTTCCTGAAGGACGTATCTTAGTGTTATTTTTTTTTCGAATATGGCCATGAAAATGAATGACGTGTAAAAGTGTTTGTGCAAACCTACTTACAAAAATAAAACCATTTAATTATTTCAAACTAGCTTCCGCCCGTGGCTTCGCCCGCGAGGTATGTCAATTAAAACTATCCTATGTTCTTCCTCGGGATGTAATCTATCTCTCTGAAAATTTTTATCGAAATCCGTTCAGTGGTTTAGGCGTGAAAAGGTAACATACAGACAGACACATAGACAGACATACTTTCGAATTTATAATATTATAGTATGGAAGTATGGATGGATAATGTTTGCAATTATTATGAATCCGTTGATGATCATGTATGTTTGACATATCTACATTATCAACTACTATTTCGTTTACCTTGTTTATCGTGACTTGATGCATCCATTTCCTTTCCGTTGATAGATTCGCGTAACACGGGAAAAGGGAAACCGATCAGTCTTAACAGAATTTTTCGCATTAAACCTCGGCTATCTTATGCCTCTTTTTATGCCAATGAATACATTATGTTATCATAATAACCCTTTATTAATAGGTACTTTTAAACTATATTACACTAGATACTAAATTAAATGACTATAAACTAACTTATTATATAAATAAATACAAAAAATAAACAAAGGACACTTAGGCGTCGAAGTACTCATTATGTTATCAATAAGAATAAGACAACACACCATATGCTTTAAGAACTTTAAAATGTTCCAAAATCCATTTTGGACGTGTTCTAAAATAGGGAACTGCCTTTCGTAGAGTTTAAAATTTATCGCAAAAATGTGGTCCCCCAATATGAACATGGGAGTGAATCTACGGCACGGAGCTTCCTAATTTCGTTATTTATCGCTTTACGGAGAGACGCAAAAATGTCCGGCGCGCGAGCGACCCTTTAAATCATACACAGTCCTTTTAATTGAGAAAAATAATAATACCTCCCACTAAATTGGTTTGGAATGACTTAAGAATTTTCCCTGGTCTGAATATTAAATGTTTTCTGAAGAAAAATCTTCCATTAATTTAGAACTGGACGTAAATAACAGAAGTGCTGTAAATTCCAACGCCAGCCATTCTGTAAAAAAGTTAATTAAAGTAGGGCAGGCTGATGGAATTTATGCGAATAATCACGGTTATGGTATAATGAAGTCAGTTCAGTTTTATATATGGAGGAAAAGTCCATATACCTAACTCAAACTTCTTCATAGAACCAACTTTTGCGAACAATGTTTTTGAGTGAATTTAAGTTGACTTTTTAACAACTAAGTTAGAGCTGTTATACCAGATTTTTATAATTTGTATAATATATTTTAATCTAGTAAAGGTTATATGGGCTGCTGTAGTTCTGTTTAATAGTAACAGATAAAAGTTAATTTTCTACATTCCTGCAAAGAACTCAAGATATTATAACGAAGAAGCACACAATGAAAGGATACATACAGGTTGAAAAAAAAAGCAGCCGTTCCCTACATTTTGACGAGTTATGCGAACATAAATGTAGGGAACAGCCGATTTTTTGTTCGCGATTTCAGGTTTGGTCCCATAGTAAAAGTTGTTCATAATGATGAGTACACTCTTCCATTTCGATTTGTTGCATGTTTTCAATTTCACCCTGTATAGTAAGCAAAACCCAAAACAAAAAATCCATTAACCAAACAAAACATTTTCCATCAGCTACAATCATAGGAACATTAATTCTCTGTCATATATCTTCTTTACAAACACAGATAAGACCTCAAAAACAATAGCCAGTTATCACTCCGAACAAAATAAATCCAGACAAGATTTACAAGCCGTTACTCATAAAATATATGGTTACTTACCCGGCGCTGGCGCATACCATATCTCGGTTAATTTATCATCTACCGCAAGAAATTGATATATGCAGCCCGCATGCCGTCAGATCGTCTACATACATTCTGGACTTGTTACACGAACTTAACCTTGAGGAACACAACTAAACATTAAAGGATAATCAACTTTAGAAGAGTGAAAGTAGAATTGAATTTTGATTGGGAGGTTTTAACCGTAGGGACTTGTAAGAAGGCCCCGTGTGGTGCCAAAGCTCAACGGGTGGTAAACTTCTTATTTGCATATGTGTTTGTTTTATAATAACAAATCAAAAATGGTCGTACGCTTATTAGTGAGCGGATGTTTGCCCTGTTACTTTTATTTGAACATGCTCTTTTTGATTCCTATAGGGATAATGAATAGTTTGATGTTTATCGTGGAATCATGCGCAGCGTGATCTAAGTGTGGTGAAAGAGTTTTTACTTTGGGAAAGTTAAAAATAAACTTATCGGAATTTGTTTGAATATTTTGTAACCAATGAAGTCTGCTATTGACAACTCTACCATTAGAAGAACCAGCAGTTTTGATAGGAAGCCATTAGGATAGGGATCTACTGCTCAAATGAAAACATCCATTTTAAAGCAGTCAAGACAACTGCATCCTTCAAACAATCAATCAGCGGAAGAAACAGCTAGAAGTCCTAAAACTGGCCTTCTAACGAAAAATCTTTTCAAATTACCGGCCAAACGAACAGACATAACTCTTTTAGCTAAAGGAGGAAAGGATCCCATTCCCCATAAAGCAGGGGCACGCACCTACTGACGAGCGCGCGCGTGCACCAGAAACTTGAGCCTTCGTAAAGAGAGCGTTTATTACAACGAGTCGGCAACCGGTGTTATTTATGTGGGAGTCGTGAATCCATCCGTGCTGTGTTCTCATTGTAACACAAAAGGTTTGTATGGAATAGAGATAATAGGGCTTGGTGGAAAATTATTAAGGCTGGTGGGTGAAATTGGATGAAATATATCATGGCTGATAGATGACATGAACATGATATCATGGTGATGATGGTATGTGTGATTATTAAAAGAAAGTGTAAACAAACGGATTAAGAATTCGACAATTGTTTTTTTATGTCAATTCCCGTACGTCACAATCTGATCTCAGTCTCAATCCGTCAAAAATATCTCTAATTTTCCTAAATTTTTGACAAGTTTTTGACATTGACTGTCGCCGAGATGAGATTGCGGCTAGATTTTTAACGCTTTTAATTAAGAGAATAGGCCTTCTACTTTTGGTTTGACTATTTTAGCCTTTGAATACTTTTGATTAATCTGTAAAAATCTCACTGTGAAAACTTAGGCGAAGAAAGCTGTCATTCCACCTGATGCTCTAGCTAGGGATTCATACTTTGACAGCTCACTCGAACCTCACTTCATCAAAGTTTTCAAGGTGACAATTTTACAGAATAGATCGACAGGTCTTATAATCCTATTTATAGTTCTCACAACACTTTAATAGTTTTTAAAATTCTTAATCCAGCATGGGTCACCAATGCTTCGCACGAAGATACTCAACATGATAATATCTTTGCCGTAGCGTCATAATGTTATAATAAAGATTTTTACGTCTTATTCTATATAATAAAGGCTTCATAACACTAGAAAACTTGCATTAACGAGGTAAAAACAACGCGCTATTATTAAAGGAGAAAAGAGGAAAAAATGTTTAGCTTTAATAAATATCTGAAGCCTGATACTATAAATTCAATTACGTACAATACGTACATGTTATAACATTGTTGTGATCATAAAGTAAGTGTAGCGAAGGCCATAATGTTCTCTAGTTAACTGTTCGTAAAGACGAGAATAGCGTGTACATTGTAAGTTTGCAGGGTTCAGTAACTGGTGGTTTTACGTTGCGGTTTTCTGTATCCTAGATAATTTATTAGATTATCAACGGGTCGCGCACTGCAGTGCATTCGCCGATGATTAATAGGAGCGGAGAGTTTCCAGAGCGAGCTTTAGTTACGAAAGTTGGAGAGAATTTTACATGAGATCAAACAAGAACATAGGAAAAACCATGCAGTAACTTTTATGAATCGTAGTTCGTATACTCTTGGGAAAAATTTGTGAGGGAATTTTTCCCATAATCGGTTTATTTCTTTCCTATGTTTTGAACTAATGTACGAGTAATACTGGCTAGGCTAGACTTGATTGTATTTTCACTCGCATTATAGGGAAGTTTATTTTCTTCATTTTCTCAGGTGAAAATGATTCTTTGTCTTAATGCAGCGGGGTATTTACGTTGACGCGTAGCACACTAACAGTAGTAATGGTTTTCATTTCAGACAATTTTTTCGAACATAATTATGAACAAAGGATTAACAATATCCTTCAAAATGATTCAGATTGTGATTGATAGTGGGTTGCGCTATTAGGGTGCAGTTCATGGTTCTCTGTGTGCCAAGTCCATTCAGCCATTTAATACTTGATTGGATATGAATCTTCAAAAACATTTGCATTTACAAAATCAGACAGGATTTTGTCGAGTTCTGATTCGACCTCTCGTTTCAACAGAGGACACTCATCCTCCAACGAGGCGCATGAATCAGCATCGTTTAGCTGAACTGCACTACTGTTGTTGGCTCAACGACCCGGCGCAAGTCGCAACGTTTCCATCAGCGTGTCACTTGAGAGCAATGAGCATGATATGCTCGAACTGTGGCAATCAAGACTATTTGTAGTAATTTATTGGCTTCGTGATGCTCAATTTGTGTAACTTGAGATTCGAGAACTTGTAAGCAAAATGACATCACGAATGAATGGCTGTTTTTCGATGTTAAATTTGTGTCCTTGCTGTGTGCTCTCGATGAAAGTGGAATATAGAGCGAGGAAAAGTAAAAAAATGCATTTGGATGGGTTGGTAGAAAACCATTTCAACCAATGAATGTTTCCGAATTTTATAAACACATCCTTCACATGAAACCTAAAGTTGTATACAGGGTGGTAGGGACTTCGAGGCGCAAAGTGAAACCATGAATTCAGCACAAAAAAATCTTTAAAAAAATAATCTTTTGTTTCATACAAAACTGCAATACCTACGCGGTCAAAATGTATGGAACAGGCAGTGTTGTTTTAAGTAACCGACGAAAATTTTCAAACACGGGGTTCAATTTTTTCAGAATCACGTACTTACCTACTGCATTCGTGGTTCCGCGTTGATGTTCCTGCCACCCTGTTTAAAAACCAAAAATTTACTATGCCACTATTATACCACTAGTTAAATATGACATCTCCCATCTCGGTTAACTGGTCTAAAACGCGCCTAGAAATGAGCACAGCAGGAAGTTTACCTTAGTAGAAAACCACAAAGTAGCTTCAGCATCATTTTGCATCTAAGTAAAGTGTTTATTACGGCGTATGAGGTCCTAATTGTCACAGCTTTGGCACTAGCTTACCTCGTGGAACAAGATAGGAAATTTGCAGAAGGTAAGCGCGAGCGCACGTACGAAAATATGACAAAAATGTGGAAGGCAGACTGAATACCAGAACAAACCAACATACCTTCTAAATGGGTAACACCTTAACAATCACAATCTAAATCATTTTGAAGGATATTGTTAAACCATTGCTTTAAGTGTTCGAAAATATTGTGTGCTACCTAATTACCCCGCAGGACATCACTTATAATGGTATTGAAGCTACCACCATTCCAAGCATTTCGAGGGCGATGAAATAAACGATAACTTTTCATGCCCTTTGAGGGAATTCGCAAAGGTTACTTTGAATGTTAGGCATTTGCTATTTGTGTTTCCCATGCAGAATTGCGAGTAGACAGAAATAGGTGTAAAAAAAAGAAACATCCTAATTATTGAAAGTGAAACTTGCTCTCAAAATGGTAAAGGAAAACATCGTGAGGAAACCGGCATGTTCTAGAGCCAAGAAGACATGTGTCACCTACCAAATCGCATTGGGCCCGCGTGTTAAGAGAGGAGGCCTGTGTCCCAGCAGTGGGAACATTATAGACAGATTATGATTGAAACTTTAGTAAGACCGCTAAAACTTGGTGGAAGGATTCGCTTACTTCTTAGACTATGCATGGCCAGTAAAATGCCTCGTTGGCTACTTAGTTTATAGACAGTTGAGATTGGCCTGTTTTTACTTCGAATTGAAAGACTGGATTACAGGTGCGGTTTTTAGAGAATATATTATTAAAATAATTAGGACAGACTGGAGATGCAAGACAGAAATTTATAAAATATTCTGTGTTATGTTAAAACTTATGAGAGATAAGCTACGCACAGAATACAAATTGATTTCTTGCGATTTTTTGTGAGCAGATTCTTAGTGACACAAAAAGCAGGTCTTCTGCTTCTTCTTATTTCGCGCTTACAGACCGTGTGTTGTCGTCAGTCGATCTGTCTGTCAGCATGCGCACACGCCGGCCGGCGACCACTAAATACGTCTGCGCCAACGTTACTGTTTCCGATACTATTTCCATTTGTTGTTGTTTCCTCGATTTCTACCTACACGCGATAGAGGAAGCTTTATGTCTATTGGGATATTTATTTGGCTGTTATTATGTGCGGTAGGTGAGGGGACATCAAAACGTTGGGAAATATGTTGTTTGGGAATTGACTTTTGATCCATTTTGGTTAAAGTTTCTTTTATTTTTAAGATCTCCGGTAATTGTTATGGTTTTTTAATGTTATTGGTTTACATTTGGAAAAACTGATAATAAAACTAGAGGATAGAATCCGGAATGAGGTGTGATCTGGCAGAGAACCAAAGTTGTCGACATAGCTCCCAGAAAAAGCAAGCTGAAGTGGGCCGGCCATATTAACCGTAAAACCGATGAAAGTTGGGGTAGACGTGCTCTTGAGTGAAGACCGGGAATCAGCAAACATGAGGTAGGACGGTGGAGCGACGAACTTCAAAGGGTGGCTGATAGCACTTGCCTAGAATCGAGCTGAATGGTCTGCAATTGTTGAGACCTTTGTCCAGCAGTGGACTACTGTAGGCTGATGAAGATGATAATGAAACCGAATTATTCGTGATATCGCTGGCGCAACATAAGTTTTTCTACATAAAGAAACATCCCCTCTATGTTTAAAATCCCGTCTATATATCTCGTTAACCTATATCCACACTGTTTGTATTTATTTTCTAATTAATCTAAAAGCTCAGAGCGCTTCAGTTTAGATTACACAGAAACACGACATACCTAATTTGATTTCTATTCATCCAAACATTGTTTCCGCCATTCCCGTCCAGAATTAGGTTACTGAGTCAACGATGCCTCCCTATCTGTTTCTAAAATCGAGGTTTATGGGACATTTCTGTACAATTTTATGGAGTTTTTGTTGTTCTGTATGGCAGAAGAGCGTAATAACCATAACTTTTAGAGTTGTTAAAATTTATTTCACTTTTCGGTAATATGGCTCGCGAATATTTGAGATTTATGACGTGTGTCAAACCCGGTATGGAATGTAAACGTAAAGTCCTGTTTGGTTAGTATACCTTAAGGATTGGAATATTAAAAGTGAAATCAGACGTATAGTTTCCTAATTTGTGTTACTTACTGCAGAAAACGGAAATAGAAAAATATTTATTTCCTGCTTGAATGCTTGATTAGTTACTTATCTTAAGTTCTTTCCTTTCCGAGTTTATTAACTACCTAATTTTTTTTTTCTTTTACGATTTGCGTTTTTTTATTTCGCTCAAATGGCCCTCAGTTTATTGCATTTTATATAAACTTCAACAAAATAAATCTTTACTCTGTTATTCTTAGCTGCTTCAGAACAAGCTTGGTTATTGTTTCAGCTGTAACTTGTGGACTTTCCTTATAATAAACAGTGCTCCAAGGGACTCCTTATCTAAATGTCACAACACTGAGTAAATTATTGCTATTCTTTGTTTATTTGTTTTTCAGTCGAGTGTCAGCATTTGGTTTGTGTATCACTGTATGTTTTTTTAGAAACAGTGTACCAGAATTGTTTTGTTTTTCTTTACTCTGTCAGTAGATAAGTAATTCAATTTTGAGGCCCTCATGACGAAGGATTTACTCCTTAGGCACGAAATCCGTAGTTGCGTTCGAAGTTACGGGCGTTCCCTAATAAGTATCACTTTTTTTTTGTCAGCCTCTATTGTGTCCTATTGCTGGGCCAAGGCCTCCCCTTTTTCCTTCCAAACCTTCCGCCTTGTGCGATGTCTGGCCACACTCGTATAATTACTATTTAGTGCCCGAACTACGAATTAATGACAATACAATAAAACTCCTCACATTACCCAGTATGTGTATTTTAGAATGTGCTAAATTTGTCCGACAGCATTTTGACTTGTTTAAAAAGGCTCAAGACCGTTGCCCTCGAAACGTAAGAGATCCAGATAAAATAGTTCTGCATAAAGGACTTCTCTGTATAAAAAAAACTGTTATCATATGAGTGGACTTACCTATAATAAAATACCAAAACACTTGAAAGATTTACCGAATAATGAATTTTTTATAAAATTAAAATTAGCCATAATTTTAATTGGCTGGAAAAACGATTATATTCTATGAATGAATTTATAAATAATGTTAAATAATGTGTTTTAAATTATGTAATGCAAATGTCTCCGAAAGAAAAAACTAAATCTGAAACTCTCTCAGCTCTTCACAAGCGATGGCATCTAATTTACTGATTAAAAGCAACTGTTAGGTGCTAGTTTAGAATCTAGAAATTAATTTACTATAAATAGGTAATTCAGTATCAAGTAAAAGATTCAACTATCGATAAAGTAACATAACATAGGAAGTACATAAATTCGCCACCTACATTTCGCCTTCCAGCTACAAGTTTGCTACTCCCAAAGCGGAGTAGTAAAATGGACATTTTACTACCTCCAGACTGAGAATAAGGTGATATTATCAGGTACTTATCTCGTCGCCATGTCGTAAGTATCTCGGGAGAGAAATAGCACGTGTTTTCTATGCTACCACTATGTTGGTATGTGTTTGTACACTATTTCTATCTTCGAGATCGTTATGTTCCACGGAATGGGTCTAACGAGGAACGAATATCCTCTAATCGATCAGAGTGAACTGTGTGAAATATTCAATAAATCTGTGTTCATGTCTGGTGTAAGTGTGGTTGTTTGAACATTCGTTTTAGTGAGTTTTATTTTGCCTTTACGTTTATATAAAGGTAAATACTCCTTTAGTTTTAAGGCTGCTTAAAATTAAGTAATGATTAGCGTCTGTTTAACTGTATATTTTTGACGTTTAAACGTATCCTAATTTTAAGTAACGTTTATATATAAGAGGGTTCGTGTTTCAATAATTGTAACTGTTGGAATAATAGGTACAGAGGTTTCTATTCGAAAAAAATCGCCATTTGGCAAATCTAAGTAAACTCTTCAACTGATTTTCTCGCTTCAGCACACTTTTGCTGAAACTTTGTTTACCATCTGCAAACATTGTTAGTTTTCGTTTGTTCATTTAGATTTTATTATTATATTTTTTGTTCCTCTGAAGTATAAAAGAAGACAAAAAAAATATCTACGAACGATGTAGATTTGATCTAAAATTAAACATAATTTCTAATCCTACTAATATTATAAATGTGAAAGTTTGTGAAGATGTTTGGATGTTTGTTACTCAATCACGCAAAAACTCCTAAACGGATTTGTATGAAATTTGGTACATAGAGAGTTTATAACCAGGATTAACACATAGGGTACTTTTTATCCTGATATTCCCACGGGATCGAAACTAACGCGGATGACATCGCGGGGCGCTGCTAGTATTTAATAGGATTCGATCGATAGAATTCGATTATCGTTTCTGATTATCACAACCCGAATATTACCTACCCTTTTTACAAATATGACCCCAAAAATATCTTTCCAATATCTATAATCAGAATCCGAAAGCCCGGAAGCCCGAAATCTGACAACCAGTCTTACCAAGGGGTATCTTATTACCCATTAACTGGGTTGTGGAGGTCAGATAGGCAGTCACTCCATATAAAATACTGGTATTCAGCTACACCCGGTTAGACTGGAAGCTTACCCCAACATAGTTGGGAAAAGGCTAGGCAGATCTGTAATCAGAACAAATAGCCCCATCCTACATATCTTTACTTGTAACTGTAACCTTCTTTAAGGATTCTATAACCGTATCGCCGCTGCAGCGCTGTAAGTTTAGCATAATCCAGCTATTTGTCGGGACAGGCCCGCGGGCTGATAGACCTGACCCTCATATTTCCCAGATTATCCTACTTCCGCTGAGAGAGGTCATTTCACTTTTCCCGTAAATCTTTGGTTAAATGTGGGTCTGTGGGATAAAGGATTTCATTGCTTATTTAATATTTTGTTGTAGAGCTGAGTTAGAGTGCGGCCGACAACTTACACTAATAGGTAATAAGATAAATGCCGGAATAAATTTATTCCGTTCTGATCCCCTGAACCCCCTCCACCCCCCCTCCCCGATCCCCTGCTAGTTCTTCTTCTGTTTTAATCTCTTTCTTATTCAACTTTCTCATTTCGAGTTATTCCGGTCTGAGAGTTTGTTTGTTTGTTTTTTTGAACGCGCTGATCTCTGGA
Source organism: Gortyna flavago (assembly GCA_963669345.1). Classification (NCBI taxonomy): domain Eukaryota; kingdom Metazoa; phylum Arthropoda; class Insecta; order Lepidoptera; family Noctuidae; genus Gortyna; species Gortyna flavago. The sequence continues at coordinate 6,011,508 of OY770126.1, forward strand.
ACTTCCAGTCGGATTTAAAAAAACGTTTTTGAATTTCATAGCTGAATTCTTGAGGAAGGCTTTAGGCTTTAGGCTTTTTAAAATCTTGCTAGAAGCCTTAGGGACCGAGAAAAAAAGTCAGAAAGATCACTAAATTAAAACGAACTATTAGTGCGTTCAGGCGATGGGATGCGACGCGACGGGTGGCTCGTGGGAATAAGACAAAAACACGCGGACGAAGTCGCGGGCAGAAGCTAATCGTTTGTCGACTTGACGTTTATGTCAGGTGTCAAGAGAGTGTGATGTGTTTCGTGTTTACCAAAGCACAGATAATATAATACTCCAAAGTAAATAATCGCCATTATTGTGCCGAAAGTGATGGAGGGATATATTTAATCTTGAGCGTACTCGTGGAGACTATTATTCAATGATCTATGGAATAATTTTATTAACCATTACCTACTTATTATGTTATCGGACACTTCCATTTTCCAAGTCCTATTAGGTTTTGCGAAAGCGTCTACCTGTTCTGCATGGTCCAAACGCGCATCCTCAAATACTTCGGACATTGTCTCGAGGCTTGAGTGACTCTAAAGAGCGTTCTTAAGAGGCTTTAGACCATGCGGACGCTCACCCATGAGATGGACTTACTAAATTAAATCCACAGAGGGCGATCCCTTGTATGAGTGCACAAAAAATATCAGAAATCGGAGTAGGTGGCGAGAAAACGTGAGGCAAGTCACATCAGCCCCTAGACAAGAAACTACATGAGGACCACGACCGCTCTGACAAGAGTGTTACGAAGAAGAAGATTAAGGATTTGCATTCAGCGAGTTACGAAAATAAACTAATCAAATTATGTTCTTTTTTTTTTTCTTTCTTTCATACATAAGTTTTATTTTTAAGAAAGAAAAAAGAAATTCAAATAAATATGATGGTTAAAATATTTGATGTTGGTAGGAAGCCATTTAATAATAATTTGCGTGAAACGAGTCTGCTTATTAGTCCTTACTACATGAAATTACCCGTTGACTGTACCATAAACAAAATGCCAAACACACGGGAAATACCAATGTGCCCCAAAAATTTCATAGCTCAATAAAATAACTACAATAAATAAAGTTGTTTACCCCTGAACTGACATGGCCATTGCAACAAACACATAAATCCAGGGTTCCGTCCATTTCCCGTTCCCTATAGGGTTCCCATATCGGGTTCCGCTTCCGTTTTGACACCGTTGTAATTGTCGTGGGAGACGCCATCTTGATTGTTGGGTACTCTATGAATTATTGTAGAGCTGTCTCACTCTAATTATTAAAATTGAACGCGGCAGATAGAGATGGGAATATATTTAAATATCGAATTACTGATAGTAGAGTTAGTTAGTAGCTGTTGGATGAAGAGTTGGTTTTGGATGTGGTATTTTTAATCCAATTAAAAACTGTTAGGTACGTTGTATAGTAAGTCCTTCCCGTCTTTGTTCTCGGTAACTTTGAACATGATTTAAAGTGATTCTAATGGATGAAAAAAGGTTTAAATCATCATCAAACATCACACCAAGTCCTAATTCAAGCCATTCAAAATAATATTTTTAATAAAACTGAACATTAAATACTTGGACACTCATAAGCACCCCCATGTATACATACATACATAAACTCACGACTTCTTCCCAAGGGGGTGAGCAGTAACTACAAAACGCCACCTGGTACTATTCTTAAATACACCTTTTGCTTCGTAAACGAACCGTACGCACCAGACATTTCTGAAGAACATCACCAATACGGTCACTATAATTATGTTCTCTACATAAAAGAAAAGTCCCGAACTATTGAATGATGCCACATCTAAAACGAGCTATTATTCATAGTTATAAAACTATTTGATTGACGGACAGATAAGATGATTAACGATAAATTACAACGTCAGTAGCCGTTCGGTCATCCATAGCTCATTGGAGCTTTTATAACCGTTTACCGTTCCTAATTGCATTCTCTATGGTCACGTTGCAACTTTAGACTCAGGTGTTGTTGTAAGTAATGCGTTAAAAACTTTGCAAGGTTTTTGTGTTTATTTTTATAGGTAATGATTTTGATTATAATTGCAGCACTCGAATTGTGTAACACACTATCAATTTCAATCTGAATAATTTTGAATGATATTGCTAATCCATTACTTCATAAGTTCGAAAAATCTTTTTGCTCAGTGCTCAACAAAGTAAATAACGCAATGAATGTTGTTGAACTGTCAAAACTAAATCTATTGCTACTGATAGTGTGTTACGCAATTACCCGCCATATTGTTTTTCATTATTACTGTAAATTATGGAAATCTAATATTTTTTCATGAATATGCCAGCTAGGCATTGGAATTTCGCAAGTGAGCTTTCAGAAGAACAAAAATATTATGTTAATTATTAGACTAACTAAAATGTGAATAAAAAGGCCACTGCATAAAATATGACACATGAAACTAACTACCTATTTATATTAGAGCCAGGAACAAGAAACTGAATCTCACACTCAACAAAGTTCAAATTCCAATGCAACCAAAAACTTATTAGGATCTTTTTGTTAAGCATGGTCACTCAAAAATCAACTTAGAATACATTTTTCTAAAGTAGAAAACTGATTAAGAGGCGACGGCATGCAATATTATCTGAGATTTTGAACACTAATGTTTCCTTTAAGTTATGCGAATGTGCGTGTCCAAAATTACTGTTTTCTTAGATCCAGCTGTATTCTAAAAAAAAAAATTTGTTTCGTTTTATGTGGTAACTTAGGTAGATAATCGAAGTTGTTTCTCCTAGATAAGATAGTAATCTAAATTAAGTCTAAAGTGATGCTAAAAAGGTTAATTTAATTACTTATTCAAAGAGATCATTGTAACTTAAATGGTCAATGGTCATAAAAATATATTATACCAATACGTACTAATGTAATCAACAGGTGTGAATTATTTAAATTAAATTAACTAAGTATTTCTACTATTTATTTATTAACTTTGACACAAGTAATGATAAATGTGTAGTTTGTCTATGTCTTTTGTAATTAATTAAGTTCTAATTAACATTTAAATAAGGCAGTCAAAGACTAGCGTAAGTTCCGGTTGGAAGAAAAATACTGCTAATCTTATTTGCGAAGTTATCTTGCATTGGAAAACAAATTATTTGTAACTTTGGTATTCGTTATTATTTATACCATCATCATAACAAGCAAATCGTCATAACTGTTATTTTATACACCTTGGTCATCCCTACTCATTAGAGATGATATAAAATAGCAAGTGTTCAGAATCAGAATTTATATATTTGTAAGAATTTGCTTTTACCTACTTACCTACGTAGTAGATATTATCTATGATGTTAATTAATATTTGTTTAACTTCTGAAAATTCTACCACAACATACTTAATATGGTGTGCTGTGAGGAGGAAGATCTCTTCTAAGGAATCAAACAACGTTACGATTTCTTCACATTTATTTTGACTGAACGTCTTTACATTTTCCATTAAACTATCACTGTTTTATTCTAAACAAAAAAAAAAACCTAATACTAAATAGGTACTTATTTAAAACCTCGTTCTAAACTTGCTTGACTGTTCCAATATGACCCACCCTAATTGAGTAAAAAACTAAGTCAGCCTCACTCTGAATCATTTTGAAGGATATTGCTAATCCATTGCTTCATATGATCGAAAAATGTGTCAACTCAACAATGTAAATAACGCAATGTATGTTGTTGAACTGTGAAAATTAAACCCATTGCTGATCCTAGTGTGTTACGCAATTCCACAGCAGAGCTAATCTATTGCCAACTTGCACTACATAAGATCAACTTTAGCGGACAACCTTTACAGTACCTACAAATATTCAATTGTCATTGTTCATTTGTTCAGTCCACAAATCCTCCCAACAGTTTCGCCGCAGCAGTCCTTCAATAAACTTTAAGATTTGTTATTTACAATAAGTACAAATATGGATATTATTGTAACTAGCTTCTGCCCGCGACTTCGTCTGCGTGAAATTTCTTGTTCCCCCATCCAACACGTCGCATCGCATCGCCTGCCCATGCTATTACTTCGGATCGTTTTCGCTTAGCGTGTTATTTCTGACGCTAAGACCCTCAGGAGCTGAGCAAAAAAAAATAATTTTTAGGGGGGGGGGGTTAAGGGTCTTATCGTGATGTTAAAACGCCTTGGTCAAAAAAGCAAAGCAACAAACAAACTTTAATTTAGAGTTTACTTATCTAAGGCACGTATTACAGAACGTCACTCAATATTCAAGCATTCAAGCCATTTGATTGGTTGAAACTAGTTTTAAGTAATTCTTGAGTATTGAGTAAAGTTGTGTAATACGGGATTAAGTGTTACTTATCTAAGTATAGATTTTAGATAAATGAGTATTCAATCCAATTTTTAAGTTTATTATAGATCAGTGGAATAAGATTTTTCAAATAGCTAAATAGTGTCCTCGATTTTCTTTATAATTAGGAAATCGTTCTTTACGTTGTACATAATTATATAATATTTACATAACATCTCGCACACTTTCATACCTACCACCATGCCAGTCAACAATAAATTAATGTCACCTCAGATCAATATCAACAAATAGCTCCCACACACTACACTATTAAACTCAATTTAAAAATTAAATAGTGTTATGACGTGTCAATAAATACTTAACTGCAATTAAACGCTCTCCACAGCAATTACTTAGGGTGTCTTTATTATGTTGTAGTTTTAGGGTTGTCACAAGAAAATTAAAAAAAAAAAACACGGCATTTTAAATATTCTCATCATAGCCTAGTCTTTTTCCAACAATTTTGAGGTCGACTTCCAGTCAAACCGGATGCAGACTGAATGCTCCAGTATTTTACATGAAGTGACTGATAATCTGACCTCCACAACAACCACAACCCAATTACTGGATAAAAAGATACCCCTTGGTAAGACTTGTTGTCAGATTTCTGACTACCCGTAACGACTGTCAAAGATCCACGAATGATAGCCGGGACCAACGGCTAAACGTGCTTTCCGAGCTATTAAATTGTCTGTCATGTACCTATAAATGAACAAGCAAAGTGACCTTTGCTGCTTCGGTATGCCCTTGAATTCTAAGTAGTCTTAAATTTTTCTGAGAACAGTTGATTATAAATTATATTTTGGACGTTGATTGAAGACCAGGAATTTTATGAGGAAACGATGTAGAATACATATATAAACTAATCTTGACTTGCATTTACTCCTTTCCACAAAGTTTTCAAGGAATTCATCATTGTCTGCCTAGCCTTTTCCCAAAGTATGTTGGGGTCGGCTTCCAGTCTAACCAGATGCAGCTGAGTCCCTACCAGTATTTTACATGGAGCGACTGTCTATCTGAACTCCACAACCCAGTTACTGAGTAATGCCATACAGGAATTCATGTTAATAAAATAAAAATATTGGTTTAAGTCGCATATTATTTCATGAATGCCTCTCAATTCATATTCAGTGTGTGGAAAAATATAAATTACTAGCTGACCCGGCCACGCGTTGCTGTGGCTAACGTTTTTCTTTTTTTTTTTCTATTTTTTTTTCTATCCTATCTTTCAAGTTGGATCAAACTGCACACGGTGTACAAATTTGATTAAAATCGGTTAAGTAGTTTAGGAGTCCATCGCGAACAAACATCGTGACACGTAATTTATATATATTAAGATGCATATTTAGGTAGAACTCGGTATTTTCTTAAAATTAGTAAGTAAACGTGTTTTGGGAGATATATTCCTTTCTGATATTATACCTACACAAATAATTAGAAGCCAGTCGTCATTGACTTGAACATGCAACCTTTCAAAGATCATCTTTGCATTTCTCGCCGACTGGTCGACACTTCACGTGACCCTGGCTGGCTCGTTCTTTGGATAAAGAATTAGCATTGTCATTCAACGTAACAATGCCACCAGTGTTCTGGGCACGCGTTCAGATGACAGCGGACGAGTACTTTAACGCCTAATTGTTCTTTTGTTTTTGAATTTATTTGTATAGTTAGTTACAGTCCGGCCGTCGAGAGAATGCGTTCCTGACACCTGTCAGTGCGACAATTCTAGTAGCTACTCGTAATAAAGATCGCAAAACACGTATTTGTTTAGAAACTGACAGGTGTCAAGAATCCATTCTTTTGTCAGTCGCACTGTACGCATTTAATTGAGTACCCAGTGTTAATAATTAGTTGTGTCATTTGTTGTATATAAGCATTTTGTTGTAGTATAAATGTGTAGTTTTTTTTAAGTATGGGAAATCATCAAATTACTCCTCCCGCTCTGGGTGGTATAGTGGTATAATGTCAGACTCTTACTGACTAAAACCCATCCATGTTTCTTCCTTAGCTCTTTATGTTCCGGGGCAGCGGTAAGGTAACCCTTTCGGACAATCCCGCTGACTCGGCAACATTCCCGCTGACCCGGCAATATAAATGTGTAGTAATATATGCTTTAAAAAAAATGATCGATTTACTACCAGCCCTAGTCTCTGAAGGGTTATTTCACATACAGCACGTCATGCGAAACGCTACGTTTTTACGTAGAACAGAGTAGTGCTTTATCATGTGTTATTAATTACTGCTTATGTTTAATTAACACGTGAGCGGTCGCCGGGGACGCCAAATTAGCTTAGTAGAATAATGTCTTATTAAACAACGTTTGGTTCCAAAGGGGCTATTAGGGGTATCATGATGGTTACCTACTGGTACTTGTTGACAGGTCTACACAGTCCTGCCGTACCTGTTAATACTGTAATTCGGAAATACTGTATAAACCAAGTGGAGGTGCTTGGGGGAGGCCTATGTCCAGCTGTGGACGTCCTTCGGCTGAAATGATAATGATGTATAATTTGTATAAAAGTTACAGTGGAGTTTCATGCCGGCTCTTCTTTAAAGGAAACGACTAATTGGAACCGTGGACCTAGTTTCTGACGTTTCACAAGTGCTCATGTAGGTTTATGTGAAATATTCAAGAAATATTTTGATTTTGGATTTTGAGTAGGCTTTTGTTTGTGTGAACTTGAGTAGAGTGAGGTTTGAAAGTGTGTAAAGTGTAAACTCATCATCAGCCGGCCTTTTCTGTAAATGTTTCACCGTGAAAATTGAGGTGAAGTGAGCTGTTCACTGATGCTGGGGATTGACATTAGTGACAGCTCACTTCACCTAAGTTTTCACGGTGAGATTTTTACAGATGAAATCGAAAATATCATATCGTGGGTATATTATATCGTGTTCTTTAGTGGAGACCGCGAATCGGTAAACGTAAGGTGGTGTACGCCCTCAGGCTAGGTGGAGCTACGATCTTCGCGGGATGTCTGGTAGCAGCTAGAATAAAACCCATCCATGAAGGCTAGGTAGAATGGCGTGCCATTGGAGAGGCCTATGTCCAGCAGGTGATAACATAGAGATACTGGGTCATAGCATATTGCGCTCCTAAAAATGTATTGCATTGTTTAATAGTACCTCTTTTTGTGAACCTCTATAATAATAATTCCTATTTTGAATACTTAAAGAAACAAAGAAAAATGCGTTTATTGGCATGACCTACAGTAAAAAAAAACTTCCTAAAACGATAAAAAAAAATCAATTTAATTATTTTAAAAGTGTTTATCAATAAAGGCGTAAAAAGTTATAAAGGTACATAAAAAAAATGTCCATCTTATGAAGGTCAATAAGTTTTTAGAGGATCAATTACATATTTTCCATTAGCTTAGGTAGACTGTTGGAATATTTTTAGCCTTGTCGGAGTTATCATTTCTAGTTTCCACTGTTCTCAGTATGCTTAGATGAGTACAAGATCTACAGTTAGATCTAAATAGTATCCAACAAAAATGCGTACAAAAGCTATTACAGTTCCGAGTTCCGTTGATCTTTTAAAAGAAAAGAATGTAAAGTATTTAGTACTTCTACGAAGCGTGAATTCGTTTGATATTCGGAATAGATATAACTTTTTACGAAGAATCAGCTGAGATTTATTGTTATTACACCGTTAATGCCCCTTGGCTTTGCCCGCACTAATTTTATACTAAGATTATGGTACCTACTTATGTTTTCGTCAACAGCTTCAGCAGCTTTCTTGTTATTTGAATAGGTGTCGTTAAATTAAAATTACCTATATTAGTGTTAATTAATATCGTATTAATAATAAGTGGAATCTAATGGATTGGAACGCATATTTTTGGCACATTTTTATCTTTGTTGCTCTGAGTTAAAAATCTGTTTTTCAAGTTGATACATATTATTTTGCAAACACATATTTTACGAAAGTAATGGGCACTTTTTGAAGTCATAAGTAGTCATAAATCAAGACTGCAAAAAGAATAGAAAATGTAAACTAAGTTGTGAGTGAAAAGTAAACTGGTGGAGTTCATTTTAAAGAAGTTTGATTCATAAATAAAGCTCCGTAAACTTCTCGAGATAAAGCTATAGGATTACTTACTTCGCTGCGCCCGGGGCCACTGACGCTGAAAAATACTTGAAACAGAATGGAAAATGGTGGAAGTCAAAAGAAAGACGGAATAACTATGTACCTATATTATGTTTGTATAATGTACCAAATTAACATACAACCGATTACAAAATCCATTAATAAAAAAAAAAAGTTTAATTCAGACTAAGCTTACATGACATATAAATATCCATATTTTGTTGGTTATTATGATCGCATAATATCCTCAATTAACAAACAACTTTATTACGATTATAAAATCCATTCATCATCAGTTACTTATCGCGCGCTACATACAAATTCTTCGCCTTAAAAAAAGCAATAACTTATAAAATTAAAAACATCTGTAACTAACACGGGCCTGCTAAATGGCTCGTATGTGGGATTAAAAAGATTTCCCGGCTCACTCCGGGTCATAAAAGCTCTTAAATTTAAGGCGATCTGTCGGGAGCAAACGTTTCGCACTCGCACTCTATAGATGTTTTAATCCTGCTCTTGAAAAATGTTCAGGGGTCTACCCGCCTCGGGGGATATCGTCCAATTCACTGACAACCATCTAGTCGCAGCGTAGATTAACGGATGTCTTCCCTTTTTTAGGGTAGGTCTAAACGATTATGAATATAGAGCAGTTGGCGAAATTACTGGAATTCGAAGATTTCGTCTTACGAAAAAATAGATAAAAAATACTCCCTTACAGAGAATCAGAGCATTTGGCTGGGTCTTGTTCTCACTCCAGACAGCTGTCAGCTCCAAACAGGAATCATTTATTAAATTAATAGTTTGACCTAGCTCAATCCAATGGCAAACCAAGGTGATTTCTTGAAATAAAAACATTTAGGTAAAATAAATACTTCGTCTGTATAACCGAGTCTTTTCTCAGAAGTAGTATACGTATCTCAGTATAAAATCGCTCTTGAATAGGATTACTAAATTTAACAAGATACTTGGAACTACTGAATGACTTCATGTGTACTGAATAAGGTCTTTTTAATTACACTTTTGCGACACTAATTAGCATTGATTTACTTTAGTTGGGAATTACTTCACTACTCATTTTGATTTCTTTAATCAACCTGTGAAAAAAGTAAGTAGGTGAAGAAAATTGTCACACTAAAATGATAGCCAAGCACACTGCCTAGTAAGTACTTCATCGCGTGAAAACAATATAGCGACGTGTCAAGTCCCCACAGGGCAGGGTTACGAAAATTAGACCCCGGGGAGCAAACTGCATTCGACCTGCATATGTGCATAGCACGGTTCATGCAATAGAAGAGCAAATAACTCAAAGACAAAATGTCGGGCTTTAAGGCAAGGTTTCACGAATGTCAGTACCTTTGTAATATTAGGTTTGTAAAAGCCTTTTAAATAGAAATCCAGTGACAAATCTTTTTTGCACAAACTGGTGCAGTCACGACACTGGATTTTCCGGATTCCATGCATACCACTGACGAATTTATATCGAAACTCATTGAGAAGTTAAGTAGTTGTGACATTCTAATGTTAAAGATGTCACGCAGTTAAGGCGACGCCGACCGCGCAGTGGCGCCCTCGTTGTTTGTTTGGTTATTTCTTTTATTTTAGAATGAAAATGCAGAAAACAAGCACGTAAAGTTGTGCTCCACAAGATTATACGCTAATATTATTAAAAACGGTAGTTTTACATTGTTCAAACTAAAATAAAAGAAATAACCAAAAAACGATAAATACGCTACTGCGCGGTCGGCGTCGTCTTAAGCATCAGGTTTATGAAATGTGTACAAGTGTTTGGTCCAAAATAAATGATTTAAGTATAGATAAAAAAAAAAGAAAACGATATTTACAACTAAAACAAGGAATGCTCCTACTCACATGTATTATTCCAACAATCTTTTAACACAGGATGTTGAACGCAACTAGCAAACGGGCTTTTATACATAATTTAACTTTTAATTATAAAAACACATTCATAAAAGTAAAAACCACAGGTGCCATACTAGTTAGTAGCAAAATTTAAAACAGACATCACAACAGACATCAGACATCAATAAAAACTAGAACATCTCAGAGAACAAACAGCTAACAAAATAAAAACTGCAAATCATGTTCCATTCTTGTTGAACAACGTCCCGGACTCACCGTGCGCATTCCCAATGAAGTTATCAAGAAATACAGGGGTCCTCACAACAGGGGGTTACTAACGTAGTCCGTACAAAAAAGCTAACATGTCGCACAGAAATTGCGTTACTTCTGTCAAGGGGAGCACGCGAAATAGTGAATAATGTAAGTTTCCATTCATACAGTTAAAAGTTTAAACACCCTCTATTGACTGAACAATCGCTGGGTGTGAAATGATAAATGTAAAGTCTGCTCGGGTTTGTTTGCAATTGAACGGTATAAATGATTGTATTTCATCGATTTGTGAATGGAGTAGCGGTTCTTTTGAAGTGGAGACGAAAGGGTCTATGTTGAGTAAAATATCTGCACCTAATAGTGCTTTATCATAAACTGAATATTCATTGATATACAAATCAGTAACATGCTTTGACGCTACGGTTTATATCCCCATTGGCCAAATTACCATTATCTGAAAACGTTTTTCCAGCATCACTACTACATACATCAGAAACAAAACATTTCATTTCAGGCCTCCATTGCGCCTACTTTCCATCACGTCGATCCCCAAAGCCTTGTTTACTCAAAGAACCTTGGAAAAAAACATTCTTCTACATTCCTTCTTCCCACATCAGCCATTTTTATTTTATAATACGCTCATGTATACTTGTCCGTTTTAATAAAATCTATTCCCAAGAGCCTTCATAAAACTTGGAGGAGGAATAAGGAGAAAACCAATTCTTATTCAAGTTGAGTGCGAACACTTATAACTTTCAAGTGTGGGATATCGTCGCTTAGTAAGTATAGCTTTATTATCATAACTTTACTTTTGTTGTCATACTGGATATATTGTTGTTATTGGATAACTATATTTTTTTGTTTATATAGGCCATGTTTTGGGGTAAGATCGACATTGGTCGGTCACTAATCACTTGATTCCAATATGATAATTTCGAAACTAAATAAGTACAACTTGGACATTCCACACAACGCCATATAGTCCCAAGCTAAGCAACCTAATGCTTGTGTTATGGTTACGACATGGCTGATAAACTACTTATATACATTTTTTTTTTGTAAATACATACATATTATAGATAAAACACCCAGACCCGGAACAAATACTTGTAGGTCGTACAAATATTTGTTCCGTGCGGGAATCGAACCCGGGACATGCTGCGCAGCAGTCAATCGTTCAACCACTGCGCCAACCGTGTCGTCAACTAAATCAACAAACGATGAACAATGACGATAACGGCTAGGCTACTCAAAAAGGGAAAGGTAATAGTTGTGCTTATCGTTCAACCTCAACTCATCGATATAGTCACAACAAATCGCCACAAACACAACTGTCCATAAGATAGGCAAAGGGATGAGTTAACAATGAAAGTAAAATACATGTGCTTTCAGAAAGAGATGACTCTTTGCTTCTGGCACTTCATTCTTGAAAATAACTACCGCAGTTTAAAACCTTCTTTCCAACCACTTTAATAAAATCTCAGCTATCTGTGTACCCACTCGGTCATCGTAGAGTGTTGTAAAATTTCCAATTATTCAGGGTACAAAGAAAAAGTTCCTTACTATGAACAAAGGCCTACCAGTGGCAGGCGATGGACCGCGGCATTTACACTCGGTTTTAATCAATGAAGTTCTGGAGCGATAGGACTCACCACAAAGGAAATTATTGAGTCGGGAAATGGTTGAGACTGGATGAAGATGGTGGTGCAAGTTAGGAACGGTTGATCAGGAAGAGATATTTTGGAATTCGGGAATAATGTTATGGTTTCATAGTTTCTAATATTAGTTGAAAATTTCCTGACGAAAGTTTTGAGTATGAGTGTGGGGGCTACAACAGTAGGAGAACACCAAAGAAACCGATGGTTTTAAATATATGGCTAGAAAGGGTGGGTCTACCGAGATGAGGATTATAGAGGAGTATGAAAGAGAAATACATGTTGCGCCGACCCCAACTAAATTGGGATAAGGGCAGGAGAGTGATGATGAGTTTCTAAAATTAGTTCTTTTCATATGTAAAGTGAAAAGTATTTTCTTAAGAGAATTATATTCGAGGGGTAGGTTTAGAGTACGTTAACCTAAACTAAATTTACAAGAAAAGTGTATCTAAAATAATTATGTTAGATTTTATTGATGAAAACTTATCCCTTTATTATCTGACAATATTACAGCTTACTTATTTTGAGCAACCATAAATTACAGCTATAAAGTAGACAGAAATTTTAGTTATAACGTTATAATCATAAAAACAGTAGTAAAATTTGATTTATAACAAACCCCTATTGGTTCTAAAGAGGATCTAAAAGCCATTATTGATAAAGTTTATGTGGTAATAAAATTGCAGAAAGAAAAGAACAGAAATGATACAATAGATATACCTGTAACTTCTTGAAATAAAATCAACGAAAATGTGATCTTGGCAAAACACAAAAAGTTTTTGGACATGAGAGAGAGAATTTATCACAGTCGTAAATAGTTTTTGCTCCCTTAAAAAAACATCTGATGGCAGGAACGCCAATCGTAAGTAAACAAATAAGTTCTCTTATCAAAATGGATGGATGTGCCCGTGCCCATGTCATCCTTCATCGTTGACATGAGCAAATAATTCGATATCCGTTTCCCGACTGGTGCCTGCTTATCTATCGGTGCCTGGGTCCTTAGAAGACAGCCTTTGGGTTGCTTTGAAGTGTAAGGAAGATAGGCTGTTGGGGTTGTAACTGTTACCAGAACACTATAATAATGTATTTAATGATTATTAAGGACGCTTAGATTAGTGATGGTACGTTATTTGGCTTAAAGGGGAAGCGCCAGAGTTGCCTGCGAAATTTAAATTTTCTTCAGTTTTTATATGAACTTAGAGGGTTGTATTGATGATTATAATTCTGTAAATACAGACTTTTTACGGTCGCAAATCAAATTTTGTTCAACATACAACCTGGCACTGACCTGAAAATTGCAAAAAACTTAAGAAAATTTCAATGTCGCGGGTTACCTTGGCGCTTCCCTCTTCAGTAGCATGAAATTATTCCTCTGGTATTTGAATATTGACTCTAAAATATCCAGAATTTAACCGAGTATATCGAAATTATTGGATCACATTCATACGGAGATGACAGTAACTTATTCCTTTCCAAAAACTCTTAATAACATTTCGATTTCAGCTTGGGGCTGATAACAGAAACAGCATACATAGACTATAGTCCAATAATGTCCGCTGTTAGCTTGGACTGGAATGCTGCAGCTGCATTCGGATTGTCAGAGTCGTTATTGAATTGTGGCAGTCGTGAGACAGCATCCTACTTGTATTGATAGCTCTCATTCAATAGGCGAATGGTAGAAAAATTGCTTTTCGCAACAATGAAACATTTGTCTCTTCGAATATTTTGCTGGGAATACAATGTGATATTGCTACTTGTGCATTCTTATGCTGATATTAAATTGAATCGTCTTGGGTTGTGTATTGTATATGCTGCTCCAACGATTTCCTCTGATTATTTTTATTTATTTGTCATAATACACTGACGGCTTAAATGCTTTTAAATGTTGTAAGTATTTGATAAAGACTTAGTGTAAAGTCGCGTGGTTTTTATTACTTCTTCTTTAAATGTCTCGTGTTTTCCGAAAATATCAGTAGCAATAAACAGAAAATGCAAAGTACCACCGTAAGTATGCCAAACAATGTTAAAGAACGATAATAAACGAGAGACAATTTGCACGAAATAACGGAAAACATTTCGAATGATTCACTTAAAAAACTTCATAAAATAAAAAAAATGTGGGAGTATCATCAGGGGGAACGATCTTGGCGAGTTCTTCGGCCAAGTTGAATTACTTCCAAGTCTTGGCATTCATAAACGTGACCGTAATATTTCTTGCTCAAACCACTTTGTTTTCGTAAAGTTTTATTTTGTAATTTACTTGAAAGTAAGACTCGTTTGCAAACGAGATAAAAATGACAAAGCTAAACGAAGATTGCTAATAAACTGAAAGATCCGAGCAAAAGTGGGGAATATGAATTAATTTCCATTTGGAAATGAACAAAGAAAACATATAGAGTGCTGTAACTGTCATTCTGAGTGCTTTACAAAAGAAGCAATTGAGCGGAATTGTCATTGTAACCCTGAACCCATAACTATTGTCCTTTGGGTGGCGTTTTGATCACCCATGTCCTCCCATGGGCGTCGTAAAAAGCGATTATGGGATTGTATTTGAATGGGCTAAGCTTCATCTACATCTACTACGATCACCAATATACCAGTGTCTGCCGATGATAATTTAAAAGTTATGGAATGCCTTTAAAAGTAACGTCATTCAACATCGACTCTTTTTTGTGTTTTTTCACCAAACACCCCAATTAGAATGTTAGAATCATAATACATACACTGAATTTTTATTATTATGTATAAAATATTATTGTGGTCACATTACAAATCTCCGCACGCACAAAATCGCACACGTATGATCTAACGTAGTAGATACTTCTTCCATTTTGGTTCGTCTTGACTGTACAGCGGAATGTAATTTATGTAGTTAAATTTATTTTTGGAATAATTGCGCATATAAAAAAATACAGAAATCCATTCGTAAACGATTTTGAAAAAACTAATTTCATAATGTGCATTAATTCAGTAACATATTGTAAAATATTTGTACCTACCGTTGGAAGGAAATTTAAAAGCCAATAAATTGTGTATAGCGCTTTGGCTTGCGAACAGGGGGCCTAAAAAGGCCACTTTGGCAGAATCATAAAACAATTCATATCACGCAATTTCATCTGTATGACAGTTTTATATGGAGATTCGTAAAATGCTACAGGTACACCTCTGCCTAACCCTTCAGGGATATATAGGTGTGAAACTGTCAAACAGATGAATTGCGTGATATTGTTCGTCAATTTTTCCATTCCTTCAATATTTATTTCGAGTCAGTTAACTAATTATATTATGTGAAAATATTTGTATTGTTTCTAAGTCATCATTCTAATTGGGTGTAATCTCAATCTTCTAACATAATTAGACTCGTGTTTTCAAACGAAATTATTTTATTTGATTAGTCGCTTGCGTAGTCACAACGTTAACGATGTGCTCGTTAATTCTGTCAATACCACTGAGCATGAACAGCTAAAATGTCGTCTCGACGACTATTAATTTTTTAACGTGACTTGCTTTCGTACGGTTTAAATTCGTCAAGAAATTAAACCACTGTCACAACTAACCAAAGCTGGCCAAACACAATTAATTGTATCAGACATGTTTGTTGGCATGTGAGTCGGATAATAATAATAATTCATAATCGAAATTAGAATGGTGAACCAACAGCTTTCCAAGTCCATTGGTAGATATAATCACAATATAATAATGACAGGGTATAATTAACGTTTTGTGACTATCAATTGTATATTAAGTTTGCCTTCAAAATGACGATGGATGGCACAATTCTGAGTCCTAAACTTCATAAACCAAATACCGTATCGAACAAAAGGCCTCTTCGGAAGTCCACTCACATAGCCCCGCACTAATGCTGATATAAAACCTCATTATAAATCCCCTTTGGATTTCACTGGCTGACGGGGAACGGCGAGGAATTAGGGATGCGCGGTCACGTCCCGGGTATGAAAATAACAAGGCGTTAGATGAATGGACGTATGGCTAAAATTTATTGGAAAGAAGTTATGCTGCTGCCGATTTGTTTGGACGTAAAGAGTTTTTGGAATTAAATAACTTAAATATTGATTTTCATATGAAGTTTGATTTGCAGCCAGGAGAAAATATTCAAGATGAGTCACGGCACAAAATCATAAAGAATCATTGTTATGAGAAAAAGTTGTTGAAAAGTTTAGATTGCTCAGTATGTTTTTTATACGCACATAATAATAAGCTTCGCTTCACACGCTTTATTATTGTTTAGTTTTATCAAAAGCTAGCCTTATACTTATGTTTTTAAATGTCGATCTATAATAAGCCACAATAAGACTCGATTCTCTCACTTTTCGTTTGGGAACTCTTACTTACAAACTATACATAGGTAGCTGTTTATTATAAGTAATTTTAATTTAATTAATTTTTTAAATGTTTTTGTGTATTGTCATTGAATTTGTGTCCATATTAATGAGCCTATTGTTACTTGATGAATAATATATAATAATAATAGAAAAAATTGTATAGTCACCGTTCCTTTTTTTTATTTACCTTTTCCATTTACCTATGTTTTCAAATGTCTATATATACATACCTACTATCCCACAATCGACTCTCGACTAGCGTCGAACACGATTTGTAAAAAGTTCTGCGATCATATTGTAGTGGTCACCGTTTCTCTTATTTCTTTCTCTACGACAGCTGCTCCCAGCGTCATTTTAGCAGCCTTCACCACCGTTCGTCGGGGGTAAGCACAGGGGCGGATTAGCGCCCCTGACCTCGTGACTGCGACTGCGACGACTCAATCGGACCGTCTCATTACCACGCCCTGTATTGACGCCCGATAAGTATCCTATATTATTATAATTTGTTTCGGGGATCATGTTGTAGGGATTTGGACTGCTTGTTAGCGAGATTTTGATTTTATTTATTTGGTTTGCAGATGTGTTCTGTAAAATATTTGGGATTGTTAGTTTTAAGTTGCTTCGGTTAGCCAAAGCATTATGTTGTGACTAGCTACACTAGTTGTTGTACGGACTGAGGCGGGCAGTGCGGGTCAGGAATTCGACTTCAGAAGCTGTTTTGTCGGGGTACTTTTTTTCTCAATAGCATCAGCACAGTGAAATGGATCCTGAAAAAAAACACTATTTGTCGGTACGCACATACTCATAATATTATGATTGATTGCATAAATTATGAATGAAGCTGTGTAGATCCCCTCGGAGAATTTCCATTCGAAAAAAACGGAGTGAAAAACTGCTCCGTCCGCAAGTGTGGGTTGCAAAAACGTCGCAATTTTACTCACAACATCACATACAAAACCGAATATAATCCCAAAAATATCTACTTCAGATCGATATTTCAATAAAAGTAATAATGTTCCAGATCACAATAATAAGGGTGACACCCATTAACGGCACGTGATGCAGCATGCGTGATTTGATTCTGAACGACTGACATTAAACGAGTATGATCAGAAGGACCGCTTCAAACCCAAGTCGGCCGGAGCACAGGCAATCTCCACACACGGGCGGTCATGGACGGCTCAGATCTCAAGTGCGTATGCGGCATCGCCCCACGGACAATGGCCTATGTTGCATCCTGTGCCGCATGCCCTGTCACCTGTGCACTGATGATCTTATGACTGCGTCAGCGAGCGGAGTTCGCGCAGCAAAATTTTAGGCCAAACATGTTTGAACTTTTTGCTATCCATACGCTAAGAAGAAGAAGAAGGACCGCTAGAAATACGACTCAGTATAATAAGGACCTATCGCAGTCAACTGATGACGCTGAGGATGATACGAGACGAGGAAACTTTTTGTCGTGATGGTGGAAGATAAGCTTTAGCTAGACAGCAATTGGGCAGGGTGCTAAGGCTGCATCAGAGTACGTTCTAATATCAGTGACGTAACTTCCAATCACCAACATCTTATTGGCAATTCCTGTAGATATTTGTAAGAACATTGGCATTCTAATCCCAGTGTCAATCTGTCAGAAAACCTCTAATTTCTGTCGAAAACTACTACTATTACTAGTGTTTTTAAATACAGGAATTGGCCTTCAGTTGGTAAGTTTTGGCCTCTAGTAAGTTTACGTTAGCTGTATTTCTTTAGGAACTGTCTAATAAACCTTTACAAACGCTCTCGCTTCACCGAGTTTATTTAAGTCACTGAATGATATCTCGATGAACACAATCCACCTTCTGAATTCTTTCTACTGAGCTTCGACTATAAATAAAGTTGGGTCTTGATTGCGTTCGATGCATAGAATTGCAAATATTTGTTCTATGGTCACTGATGGTGCATGTGGCGTAAGTAATTTTCAATTGAATATTGCTTTGTCAAAAGCTGTTGATTTGTGGATACCGACATTAGTCTGTATTTTTTCAGTTGCCTCAAATTAGAACCGAAAAATAGAATATAATAACTCTTTATTATGTACACCATGTAAAATGCAGCGTTGGAAGGCCTCCGACGATGGACCGATGATCGTGTGAAGGCCGCAGAAATCCCCAGAACCGGTCGAAGGCCTATGTTCAGCAGTGGATGTCTTTCGGGCTGAAATCATGATGATAAGTGATGATAAATTGCTGAAATTAAATGACATAATGAGCGGTCTTATCGCTAGAAACGATATTTTAAAGACCACCTTTGGATAGAATAAAGGGAGAAGGAGAACAATACTGCAAGTAAACTGTATATAATTATACTATTAGCCTGTGATATCCCACTGCAGGGAAAGGGCCTCCCTAGGTACTCTCTTTCCACTTCTCTCTGTTCAAAGCTGCTAGGGATCAGTTCTTGTTGAAGGAGTCCAGCTCATTCCGCCATTTCCGCCTGGGCCTGCCGCGATGTCGCTTGCCATTAAGATGGACCAATTGGGTCGTAAGTTTGGCCCATTGGTCGTCTGACATGCGGAACCATAGTGTACCAAAAAAAATATACCTACATAACACATAAATATATGTACCTATACTTATTAAAAATCATCAAAACAATGAACAAGAGAAACAAAAATAGACATACGCAATTAACACTATATAATTACAAGCTTGACAAACACTAAATTAACATCAACCTTTTTCTAAAAGCTTTCTTTCGTTTCTCTCCACTCCACTTGTCAATAATTAATCTCTATCAGACAAAGGCATGCGACGTTCTGCCGCGGTCTATGAAATGAGTTCAAAACTATTTTGTTTACAAACTATTCAATTAAGCGGGGCTGTGGAGTGCCATAGACGACCATAAAGTTTTGTTGTTGATTATCCCGCGATTAGGAATAAGGGGAATAAGTGACACGCGATCAAAAGCGGAAACTATTATTACTTTTGATAATGTGATTATTAGTGTGATAACAGGAAAAATGTGGGAACTGATACGAAATTCTTGTCAGTTTGGTGGTGTTTGGGGAAATTGAAAAAGTTTTAGGATTATGTTCCTGAAAAGGGATTTCCTTCCAGAAATTGATTAAGTAAAGTCCAGTGCTGGCTGCTGACTGGAAAAATAAAGAAAAAAAAGAAAGAAGACAAGAAATATTTTTTCATTGGTTGTTAAACGTAACGGTGTTTTTTTTTAATTATATAATTATGTTATAAGTACTTTTAATTGGCGAAATCTGGGTAGGTGGGTAGCTATAGGTGCACCTCTGCATTACCCTTTGAGAAATACAGGCGTGATGTTATGTTGTGTTTATGATGATATCTTCCTCCAATGAGGGTTCTGGTTCTCGTAATAAAAATTTCACTTGTCAGTTGTCAACTAACCAAAGATATTTGTTCCAGGTGGAAGCCACCCACCTCAAAATGGATAACGGTACGTTCTGGCGACAAGCCAGCCGAAATACCTACTAACTAAGATTAAGAGACAACGATGTATAAAGGTATCTATTTTATCTACCTACCTATCTTTATTAACATAGTGCAAAGCATGCGATCTTAAGGCGAAGGTTTCTTGAAAATGGTCAAAAAGTTGGGTTTTAAAGCAGTGTGAGATACACTGCTTTAAAAACCAACTTTTAAACCGTAAATAATTATGACCACCGTAAATAATTAATTATTTAACAGTGATGGAACTCAAATCACAATTAAATGTACATTAATGCATCAAAAAAATCATCAAATACACCTCTGACATTTCTTAAAAAACAGTTTATCCCTTCATTAACAATTTAAATTATAATTAAAAATATAGCATTTTGTTACCATTAATATGCCAAACTGCATTCAGTGATGGATTATTTATTATTAAGTAGTTTGTAAATAGATGATTGTTTCATATTTTGAAATAAATTACCAGCGTTGTGTCATCGCGCTTCTCTTTCTTTTCTATGCAGTCTGATAGTGACCGCGCTTTAGGTCATGTGGTGAATGCGCAGTAGTACCTAGAGCGAAATTCTGCATTTTGCTGGTCAGTGTCGCAGTCTCACATATTATTAGTAAACACACCTTCCAATATATAAATAAAAGGATTAATAAACGTATTATTGAAATCCTTAGAACAGTCTTTCCTTTGGTGTTCCTCCATTAACCCTAACAGGTTATGCAAAATTATAGTCATTAGACGATTTTTAGTAATACATATTTTTCTCTCTGTGAGAGGGAGTGGGCCCAGTGCGGGTTGGTGGATGTCACATGTCTTCGAATGTTTGGTTCTATATGCCGGTTTCCCCACGCTGTGTTCCTTCAGCGTTTTGAGAGCATCCCCCTTAAACGAATTAAATCAAGATGATTTAGATTGTCCTGTCTCTTTGCTTTTCTTATCTTTCAGTCCTGCATTGTAACCAATACATCTGTTATTTTAATTCACCATCGTTATTTAAATTGCAAAACGTATGAGAATCCATTTAAATCTCACAACATTATTCTCACTGCAGTTCGATATTAATTATATTGTTAACGATACAGTAAGTTATGAAAATAAATATTTCATACTCTATTTTGAACTCTATCTTGCTGTTCTCAGAGTTCAAATTTATATGGTGTGTGCCCGATTTATTCTCGATCACAATTACTCATTTCATTGCGCCTGAGTCGCGGGCTGCTCGCAGACCCATACGTCTTGCCGGAGACAATATTATTTATCCAAGGTACACTGACAGGGGGTAACAACTGCGCGCGCAGTGTAAACTCAAAGGAGTGGGCGAGTAAATCAACTATTTGCATCGGCTGCACTGCGCGGGCGCAGGGTGGTAGGTATGCACGCGACTGCGGTGCGCACGCGGATTTTTCAGGGTGTTGTTTTATTTTTCGTACTGTTGCTTTATTTTTCGTGTCTATTTTTTCGAAATCTATTTTAGTTTTATAGCTAGTGAACAGAAGTTACTAACAACAGTTTTTTTATTCCTTGGGTAGGTTAAGCATGATGTATTTTTTGAAGAATGTAGGAAGGTCCTTTAATTCTAATAAAAAAACTAAAATGACCATAAACATAATAATATATTATAGTAAAACACGCAAATAATTATGTTAAAAGTAGAAACTACGGAATTTTACAACATTTTCTTACAAAATAACAGTTTTTTTGGTCCCATACTTTTAGTTTACTCCACAGGGTCAATTAATTAATACCATAAACAGAAGTTTATGTAAAATAACTTCATTAATGTCTGTACATCCTATAAACTAGCGGGTGCGCTCGCGCTGAGAGTTACCATGCGTCAGGATTTGTCTGGACATGCGCTTTGGCTCCCCGTCCAAACTTTTTCCAGCATTGTCATTTGTCCGGAATTATCTACTTAAAAGGTCTTTTTTTGTTTTCTTTTATTTCATTATAAACATATCAATATTTTCATAATTTCTTAACTAACTACGAGTATTTACACTAGGTACCAAGTTAAAAGACTACCTAATTAACTAACTATATAAACAAATACAAATACAAAAGGATATTAATTGGTCGTCAAAGTACTCGTCCGCATTGCTGTCATCCGGAAACGTGCCCAGAAGACTGGCAGCATTGCCACGTTGAATGGCAATGCTAATTCTTTAGCCAAAGAACGTCTCAGCCCTCTGGTCACGTGAATTGTCGACCAACCGGCGAGAATTTCCATATAAAGGAGACGCGCACTCGGGCCCCATGACCCGAGCGTTTCGACCCCTAACGGCTCAAAGTTGTAGTTACTCATAAGGTTATACAGTATTTGCGCCGCTTGAGGGTCTCAGCAGCCGCAGCAGTGGCGATTTATAGTATTTTTTTTGAAAATGTGTAGATATCAATGAGTAGGTACTATGTTTGTTCTGTGCTCAGGATTATGATCTGTTTTGTTTTTTATTCGAGTTAACTTATATTTGTTATATGCACGACCACATGTTCCTGTGAAAAATAAACCAATAATTTATCTTTTCTTTACCTACTAAAAAAACAAAATTTAAAAAGTTAAATATCCGGATTTTTTTACAACTGTCCGGTTTTTTATCAGGACTTTTTGAATTTTTAACTGGTCACCTTACTTGCGCCGCCGGCGAGGATCTCGTTAGCGACACGCATGCGCGACACGCGGCCGGCGACGGCGCGACAAATGCGACGTCGTAACTTACACCCGCCACGACGCACAATGAGAGAAACATGAAACAATCACCTAAGGTATGCGAATGTAGACAGTAAAAGTTAAGGAATTATCGTGTCAGTGTCGTTGGTGCTGTTTTTTGCAGCAATAAAGGTTTAAAATAACAAAATTGCTTCACTTGTAGGTACGTGTAGAAATAAAGGTTTACAATAAACATAAGTACTTAATTCCTGACCCTTCAGGGATTGCAAGCAGGACACAAGACATATTCTTCTGGGACTTCTACAAGGGACATTTTTTATTCGTCTTTCATCTTGGCAATACAATTAATTTCCCTGGCTTTATGTAACCTGAGAAACCCCCAGGTGACATAAAGCCAGGGAAATTAATTGTCATGCAAGTTCTTCTTCTTAGCGTGTCGATGGCAAACATAAATCATGAAAAAATAATATCGTTTTTTAAATTTGTAAAATTTAGCAACGCGGCTACCGTTCGCAGACGCAGAGCACCAGAGGTGGTGCATGAAAGGAGCCTCCCCGAGTGATGACCTTCCGATCTTTTGTTATGTCCGGCGCACCCAGGGCAATCGACTTCTGTTGAATGACTTATCCTTTCACCACGATGGCAAATATAAGTTATGCAAGTTGACTACAGACTTAAATTGACCGTATATTCCTTTTTTGACAGCTGCATGAAATGGCTATATCACGACAAATAGACGTAGGGTGTCAATTTATTCCCCTGTTAGTGCATTGCAGCCGTTCATAAGTTTGGATCAGTGGGGTAATTACGTAACATTTCATTCAAATCTTTCATTTTGACAGTCCAAAAACATTCATTGCGATATTTACGTTGTTGAACAGACAAATTGTTCGAACATATGAAGCAATGTCCTTCCAAATCCTCCTATATATCCTTCAAAATGATTCAGATTGAGATTGATAGTGTCTTATGCAATTAGGGTGCAGGTGTATCGCGATTATTTTAAATACCAATAAAAAAAACTTACATCCTGGCAGGCTGAAGTAGGTAGAACATAAAGTACTTAGTTGCAACCCAATAAAAATAAATCTAAATGAAACAGCACGTCATTTCTAATTACGTACATTCACAAGCCAGATGCAGTACCTACAGAGCTACAAAGTCAAGTGCAGAGACAATTTACAATCAACTGTACATTTTAATTGTGGACCGTTTAAAACGTATTACAATTTGAGAGTACGAGCATTTATCAAAATGTCCTGATGCGGGGCTATAATAGGCGTAATGAATGAACTGGGTGACAACTCCGTTTTATTGTTTTATATCCTCGTAAATCAAAGAGGTTTTATTGTTTCTTAACTTTGTTATGTGGTTGGGGTCTTTCGAGAGGTTTGTGCATGGAAAATATGGTAGTAAATGCTGGTAGTGATTAATTTTACCGTTGGTTATGGTTCCTACTCTAAGGTCTCCAACCCAATTATTGATGGTAATTCCTCACGTAGGCTGACTGTCGATTGCATGTCTAGTACATACTTTTCAGTGTATAATGCAATTTTACATTCTGATGATTTAAATAAGAATGTTAAGAATTTTCTATTTGGAACTCACGAGTCATTTTCTTTCATGACATTGTAACAATTTTCGAGCCATTTTTTTCTTGATAATGTCATAATAGTAAAGCACTTATTCCTTGGTGTGTCTATGAGACTGTCACAGTCACTAACTCGCTTCCTCTTCTCTTCTCTGATAAACTGTGACCTCGTCAAAACATCTTATTTAGCCACTTTTGTAATGCCTGGTCTTTCGATCGTGAATTTTATCATACTTTATTTCTGCTAAAAAAAGTCTTGAAAATTCGGATCCAATTAATCCTTCTAAAAGAACACCTTCCGAATTCCCTAACTTTAAATGTAAATCCTGTAAGAATCCTACGTATTTCTGACAGCAGGATTGTTAGTTTCACATTAGTATGCCAGACATAAGCCAGCTCTGGCTGAGGTCCTGGTAGCCTTGCTTCTATTATCGTCTTAGTTATAGCTGGCTCCATACCTGGTTTAGCTGTGCCGCCTGCATAATTCCACCAAGTTTTTAAAGAATAAGTTAATGTTAATAAGAATCTTGGACTAAAGTTATATGCCTAAGGGCTGATTTTACCAAAGTCAGATAATTTTTATTCTTGGAATAAAATTGACGACTGACAGTTCTAGCATGGACTAACTGTCAAAAATTCAATAATTATTCTCAGGATAAGACTTACTCTAGGTATAAAAGTTTGGTAGAATGCGCCCTTAGAGGCGTTGCCTTTCTGAAAGTTCTTAGTACAAATTTAATATCAAATCTTTTATTCCACTCCTTATTATTATTTTACACCATGTGTATGACTGTTTTACATTAACAACTGAAAATGCATGTTCTTATCCCAAATCGTATGCAGAATGACCTTTGCAGCTGATAAATTTCTTTTAAAATTTTACTTTCTGTAGTTAGCTACAGAAAGTAAAGTTTTAATAGAATTAATAAAGGCTCAGGCCTATTATTAATTCTATGTTATTGCTATTAAATCACCCGGAAATCACAGACAAATTTTTCAGCCTTTAGCTAAATATACACATAAAACTGCTGAATAAAACACATTAGGAAACGACCTATTTCCAAAAGCAGCAAGGGTCACCGAACGCGAGCTTCTCATAAATCATAGCGATACAAAACGACTGCCATCATAATTGTCATGCAAGGAGGAGTGCAGGGCTCACTCACATTTATGATACTCTCGTAATTTTTCAGTATTTGGTTCCATAAGCTGAGCGGGTAGCGAGTGAAGTAGAACAAGAAGATAAGCGAGATTTCTCATAGTAAAGATACAATTCATCATCATCATCATTTCAGCCGAACGACGTCCTCTCCAGCCTGGACATAGGTCTCCCCAAAGCGTAATCCAGGCTCCAGGTCCAGTGGATTCCAGCGATAAAGATTTTGACTATAAGTAATTTTGTTGTCATATTCACCTATTAGGAAATGAATCGGTAGCAGTTTCTCAGTCTTTACCACTTTTATAACTCTATCATTTGCATGAAACTAGCCTATCACTGCGACAATCTTTAGATCTTTCCGGTCTTCAAAATTAACGACGAAATGCATAAAATTAATTAACCAATTTACGTTCAAACATCATCATCAAATTATTTTTAAGTATCAATTTTGTGGTAGCAATCAGAATTTGGAACTGATTGGGTCTATTAAATGGTCGATTAAATTTCACGCGGTTGTAAAGTGGTGTGTTTAACCGCTTTCTGCTGCTCTGAGGTCGAGGCCTAGCCATATATCATCACGCTAGACCGCGGTATACCACGTGCGGTGAGATCCACAGATAAGCAATAAATGGAGGCAGAATAATTCACGAGTCCTGTCATAAATTTGTATCTATCTATCGGGTATCGGGATCGGGTAACTTGAGAAGTGAAGGGTTAGGGGATGATGGACGATCGGTTATTTTAATATTAGCCGGATATCTGATGCATGAGGGTTAATTAGTTAACGTTTTGACGTTTGGGAGTACTGTGTACGTTTTAATGTGTTGTTTACACGTTTTGTTTGAGTATGTGTGAAAATCCAGCGATGTGAAAGTAAATGAATGAACTATATCAAAGGTGGAATGGAAAAATCATTTTGCTTGTTCTTTATGATAATATTAATATTATTCTTCTGTTAAATTCTAAAGAATGAATAAGTCCCTTATGTTGCGTATTCGACCTTTTATAAAGTTACTGTCATCCCTACACTTCAACTTCAACCCTAATGGACGTAACGCCTTTCCAATAACATTACATCTTGAAGCCGTACAAGCAAATTGATCGATCACGTCACCCCAGAATAGGGGTGTCATAGTGAAAAATGTAGCTATTTGTTGCAATTAGGGAACATCTAGTGATCTCGGTGCTCTTCGTAAAAAACCAGGGTGACATGATGGAGAGAACCTAGAAAGTATATTATATACGTTTAAGTGTAGTGTGTAGTGTAGTGTGTTAGTATATAAGTATATTGGGACGAATTTTGACGTTCTCAAGTGCCTTATAAGTGCCAATTTGTTATAAATGATTTGACTTTGACGACTGCCAACTTTTTATGACAATCATGGATTTATGACAATTGGTTCCATACATGCTGTTGTAAAGGCACATAACCACTCATCGAACCTCTTAATGTATGGGATATATCCTTACATGCTTTCTATAGAGAGTTGGTAAAAGTTTAATCAAGTAAATTAAAGAAAAACAAAAAAAAATTGAAGAACCTGTCCATGGGAAGAGCGTACTATATGATTTAAAATAGACTTTTGAAGAAATTGGATAGTTGAGTAGAAATTTTACACTTTACACAAACATCGTAAAGATCCTTTACACCATCTAACATCTAATTTATTTCTTCCTGAGAGGTAACACTAGCCCTTTCCGATCCAACTTTATTCGAACTCAAATCTATAAATTAGAAGAACTGATAATAAAATATGAGGAGGTGTCACGAGAGCGCGGGCGGCGGGTGGCCGGGTGCGCGGGCGCATTGTATGGAGATGTGCCCAAGATGTGTTGTGTGCAATAAAACAATGATGGTAAACAAACAAGCCTTCGGAGCCGACGCACCGTCATCGTTATCATGTGTTTTTTTATAATTATTGGTATGGTTGTAGAGGTGTGGAGCTGTTTTTAAAATATTCTAGAATTTAGGAAGAAATACTTGTGTTAGGATATTAATAGTCATATTAAATTATAAAATACCGTTGTGGAATAATACAAAACTATTTTAATTCAAACTGAAAATGTTTAGTTGATAATAGATTTGAAACAACAATTTTGGACTTTAGAGAAGCTTTTGAAACTTGAGTCTTTAAGCAGCTGTAGTAGTCAGGTGGATTCGACGTAGAAGGCATAGCACAAAGAAGAATGGAAAAATATTAGGGCGACCTTAGCCAGCCATGGAGTTACGATGTCTCCATTTTGTTATGCAGAAAAGGGTAGAAAACACAGGGAAATCGAGTTCAAAAATTTTAATTACACAGGAAACTACTCTACTCACGTCCTGTTCTACGTTTCAATATGTAACATTTACGCGTCGTCATGGTCCGTCCGTCTGTCACATCGTTAATACTTTAACAGTCTAATTGTACCTTAATGTGAAGTAAAAAAACTAAATAAAAGCTTGTAAAAAGCAATTAAAGAACAATTTGTGTGATAACAGGCCGCGGACGCGATTTGTTTTGTACTTTCAAATAGAATTTGATGGTGTTACAGATAGGTAGGTACTTTCTATCTTGAATACCAATTAAATTCTGTTTTTAAACCGGGTTCTGGTGTATTTATTTAAAGAAGTGGGAGGGACATGGGTCTTATTGAAATTGTATCATCAGTTCGGGATAGCGCTAGTTGAACAAATTGTCATTCAAAATCAAACTACTCGTATATATCTTATCTCTAATCTTTGTTGAGATTGGCAACCGTTACCGAAATCGGTCGGGAGGTTATTATTGTTATTCTATTCTATTCTAATAAGCCACAAACACAATATCACGATAAATATGTCAAACAAAACGATGCCACATTGATCATCGCAATCAAACTGACAGAAACACGTAAAGCAAAATATTGTTGTAACAAAACGCGTAGGCGACATTACGTCAGTCATGCAAAGGGCTGGAAGGAAGTGACTCATACATAATTCAAGAACCACGTAGGATAATCATCCGATACTGTTTGTTAGTCAAATAAGCCATTGTGAATGTTAACATCGGATAATATGGGAATTGGATAGACTTTGGGACGAAAGAGATACGTTATTAGTCGAGTAGTGGGTTTGTGTGACCAGAATATATTAAACTAAGACGATTTTTTTTCGTAAAGAATTGGAATATAGAGAGAAATATTAAGCAAGACTTGGTCGTTTATGACTATTGTAGTTGGTATGAAAACATACAATAAACTCGGGCTATGGTACTCCACAGAGAGTATTAAATAAATAAATAAATAAAATTATTTTAATTCAAGTAACAAGACTCATATACAAACAGACATATAAAAGGATACAGTCGATACAGACAGGATAACAAGCACAGACAAAAACTAACACTCACAATGTAACAATATGTCTGCTGGGGCAATAGTCTGTTGGCGATCATCGCCAGGATGGTTTTGGGTGTTGGCGCTGCTGCCCCGCACTCTGCGCACCAGAGATTGGAGCAGTAGTGGTCCATTGGTAACGGCCGCGACTTACGAGTTGTAGGTCATAGGTTCGAACATAGACAGGCGCTTTACTTTGTGTAAATTATTTCATCACCTTCTCTCAAAACGGTGAAGGGAAACATCGTGAGAAAACCGGCATGTCCTAGAACCAAACATTCGAAGACTTGTGTAGATTATGGTCCACTACCTCTCGAAGAGAGGAGGCCTGTGTCCCAGCAGTGGGAACAATATAAGCTGATTATGATATTATGCTGTGGTAGTCTACTGCTGGAAATATGCCTCTCCAGCCGGTTCTCCGCCTTCCGGTCCTGGGGGCGTTCCACGCTACGTCTGCAGATATTTCATAAATTTCACAATAAGCTATTGATGATCTAAATTCTAAATAATAATATGGGATGGAATTGTGACAGGTCCTTATAACATGGGACTTGCGAAATGTAGATATTCTATAAGGTACAGCACTGCAATTCTGTAACCATCTCACCGTGAAAACTTAGGTGAAGTGAGCTGTCATTAGTATCAATCCCTATAGCATCAGATGGACTGACAGCTCACTCCACGCAAGTTTTCACGGTGAGATTATTACAGAATCGACATGCTGCTCTGCCTAACCCTTTTGGGAAAATTGGCGTGGTGTAATGTTAATGTTGGGTGAGAAGAACAAACCATCGAATAGATAATTAATAACAACAAAAACTGAATAATTAATATAATATCACTACGATGGCACAAACACAGCGCATCCGCCTAATCGTTGCTTAAAAATCAATTAAATTGAATGAATGTGTTCTGTTATCTTTATCTTGTACTACATGCATTAACTACTGACTTCCTGTGCGAAGACGATTTACAGCGTTGAAATCTTGTACCAACTATTTTATTGCGTTCACGCAACGTATTCAATCAAAAGTTAGAGCTGTGCTTTCGTTTTGGTATTTTGTAGTTGGGATTCCTGTTATTGGTATTTGGAACGCTTTTTGAGAACACAACCGCTAAGATGACATTTTTCGCTAAGATCACATTTTTCGGGGAAACCGTTGTGTTAGAATTGCGTGTACTTTTTGTTTTTTTCCATCTTTATGTTTCCACTAAGTGGTCTAAGTGAAATTATTATGTGGTGTTTTGAAAATCCAGCATATAGTATCTTCGCAGACATACTTTTGCTCAAAAGCTCAAGAAAGATGTTTAAAAATAATCGCTTTCCACACTAGGAGTTGTTTGTTGCAAGTCTGTCTGCAGGTATTGTGAACATAACACTTTCATTTTGTCTTCTCTACTTCTATATCACTTTATCTGTGAAAGGTCTTCCCAATAACACAAATCACTGTTCCAATATACCTGTTATTACTCATCCGTCCCTGTTCCTGTTCCCATCCTTACTGCTAACGTGTAGAATATTAATCGTTTTTATACGACCTCCGGATGCGTCCACGGTTGTGAATTCACAACTAATGTTTATTAACACCGATTACATTTTATTTGTATAAAACCTTGTTTATTTTATTATGGTTTGAGGTTCATGTGTTGCATTACGAATGCTTTTTTGTTTATTTTTGTGGCAGATTTAGATTTGGTGTAGAATTACGGATTTTGTTGTAAGTCAACAAGAAAAGAAATTGTAAATTGTGTAAAAATATTAGGTATATTTTTTTTTTTTTGGGAACTTTGATCACAGTTTCCTTCATCATCATAATCATCATTTTAGCTGGACATCTCCCCCAAGCACCGCCACATCGACTGGTTCTGTACTTCTCCCCAGGTCATCGGTCCACCCATAATCTGACAAAAAATCATAATGATTGTGTGTATATTAGTATGGTTTTTATTGTAAAAGGAACGTTTTTAGAGGTACCTTCATGAGTTTTTTCTATAGTATCAAATTAGTTGTATTATGTTTTCAACATACTATCTATCTACCATAAATCCTGAAGAATATCATATATTTCTGTGATTTTGTTTACTCTAGTCGATCATATACTTCTAATGTTTCTAAAACGTTGAGTTTTTTGCGTTTAGGTCCTGTAAGCCCCTTTACCTTCCCTTTACCTACTTAAGTATAGGTATTTCGTTTGAGAACAAGTCGTGATCTGTTATTGTCCCAGCCATAATGTAGGATTAGGGACCTAATCTACATACGGTACTTTAGTGAAGCTGTTGGCTTTTTGGTTGGTTTTAGCAAATTAATAGGCCCTTCACTAATCTATTATCACAACCCCTCGCCAGTTGCCATAGTCATTATGCCGGACACTAACTACTAACTACCTTCATCCGTACTTAATTCAACTCCAAAGAAAACTAGTAATTTATGCCTAACCTAACACATTACCCAATTGCCAAATATACCTTATTCCACTAACTTCACCTGTTCAACTTCAAACTTTAACTCCAAGTCTCAAGGTTGAAATCTCCTCGTGTAAATTATTTGTTATTTTAATACCTCAGCCATTCTAGCCCAGTGTACCCCTTACGGTCCGGTGAACAACGGACGGGGGCACTTAATTACGTGATAGTGGCGGTCCATTTTAGTAACACTCCCTCTTCAAGTGTTTTGCACGTGTGCCCACTATAGCCACAGACTAAACTTGTACGATGAAAGCTTTGTTGGGAAATTCGCAGTAGGATAATTTTAAAGTAGTGTTTTTGTTACTCTGTGTCAATTGTCCTTGACAGTAGTAAAAGGAGGTATTTTGGGACCATGTGTCGGTTTGACAATACAATTTAAGGGTACAGGGTGTGTCTTAGATATGGGGCTATCGTCCCTTTGATTAATACTATCCTAATGGTCCACCGGAATTTGTAATTCGGAAGTTGTGGCAGTAATGTTCTTAGTTAAATTAATGTTCGCCTAATTTGTATGGAATTATTTGTAGTAAGTTGGGAACTACATAATAAATGCTTTGGGAAGGCACAAACTTTTGTATTGGGAGTGTTATTTAATTACATTTATTTCTAAAAATCGTTTTGCATTTAGTACCGCCATAAAACAAACATTTAATTTTAGATGCAGGTCAAATTTTCCAGATCATAACTTTACTATTTTATTTAATGAAACTTCTTGTAAAAAAGCGATGTTTTTCATGAATTCATGAATGAGCCGCTCCAAAATACATGTGAAAATACCAAAGGAACTTTATACAAAGTTGCGTCGAGCATTTAAAACGTTCTAAATTCAAACTTTGCAAAGGAAACAAACCGATGCTCGTTTGAGTTCGGACGACAAACAGTCGTAGAGGATTTGAAAATGGAACGAGGCGCAATCACGAAGGATTGTGCCCGAATCCTAGTCTACTCACATGTCTATGGACGACCATGAGATAAGAGCTTTAGTACAACACACGATTTCCCCTTTGTCGCCTGTATTAATGAGGAGGGAGGGAGGCAGGGTAGGTTTTGAGTACTTGGTGTGTAAAAGCGTGAAGGGGTCGCGTGAATGACATTTGCGTAAGCGGCTGCCCGCCCTCAAGATTAGCTCTACGATGATTCCCGTCTGCCTAGACTTGAGAACAGTGGAATGGGTTGGAGACTTCATTTATTGATTTATTAATTAATGTTACTATTCAACTCCATCTAAATCCATTATACAGACAGAGTAAACTATGTAGGTATATTGAAAATGGGTGTTAATAACATACTTATATCAGTATTATAAATTATAATTTCATTAGAATTTAAAAAAGATGCAGAAAACTTATCTTCTATCTACATATGTACCAATAGGTACACACGCACCCTCGCATTGTATATTTTATTTTATACACAATCTGAAGTCAGCTTAACGAGTACTGGTTATGTGTACATGTTTAGCCGTGCGTACATTTGCAATAGTTTGTGATTCTGGTTTAATAACGAAAGCTTATATTGTCTTACTCGCTATCAAGGTCCAAATACACTGTTCAAGGCTAATAATACTAAAAAGTTTCATCGAATCTAATTTTTTTGTGCAGTAGTGGTTCCACTCTACGTCTTTCTCTGTGCAATCAATGAGAAAGGCTCAAGCGTATCCCTAATTTAACTGTATCGGCGGCATGTTGTGAGCGAAGTTGTAATGGTCGCCATCAACCCTCGCCTACCCTATGTAGTCAAACCTTCCATAGATATACTTTATTTTATGGTTTAGATTGTATAAGGTTCAAGCTTCTATCTTTTCTGGCTTTACGTTTATCTTCTGTACTTAGTTTTATATGGTTATATTATATCATAACTGTTATACAAGTATAGCAGTAGGTATGCTTTGTTCCAAAACACAAATAACAGATGCTGGCTGCAGTTGCTGGACTCTAAAGCCGAATCGAGCTGGCCATATTTGTCGCATGTCGGAGAAGCAATACGCAAAAACCACCACTCATTGGATCCCAAATAGCAGGAAACGACTACGCGGCAGGCCGAGAAAGAGAAGGCGGAATGAGCTGGACTCCTTCTCAAAGGATTGGCCCCCAATCGCGGTAGACCGGGAAAAGTGGGATGGAGGAAGAGAGGCCTCTGCCCTGCTGTGTTGTCCCACAGACTCAGACTTATAAATGATAAATGATTTTATTTTTGTAAGTAGGTTTGCACAAACACTTTTACACGTCAATCATATTTTTTTTAAACTAGATGAGCTCGGCGTATCTTATCTGACTACTCTGAGAAGAAAGGTCGAAACAAACTCAGAGGTCACAGTCTCTTTTAAAGTCCAGACATAATCTTGGTCAGGTTATATGAAGACCATGTAGATCGATGTCTAAGATGGTCTTTTGGTATAACAATAATATATACAAGAGCATGTATGAATAGTAAAGATGGCTACTTAAAGACAAGTCGAAATAATTTAGCAGGCGATGCTGCACCAATGTGCAAATGTGGAATAACCTCAACCTCTTATAACCATCCCCTTTTCATTAAATTAATAGTCTATGACCAATGATAAGTCTACTAGGTACCTACGACTTATATGATCTTTTTCGAGATATCGCCAAGCGGTTGGTCGACTCTTCACGTGACGTAACAGAGGGCTGGCATATTTTTTGTCTAAAGAATCAGCATCGACATACAACGGGGCAATGCTGCCAGTCTTTTGGGCACTTTTCCTGTTGACAGCGATGCAGATACCCTATGATTCTTTCCCCCCCCTTTTTTAATATAGGTACCTACATATTATCATTTATTATTTTAAGTCTGTAAGCTTATATTATGTAAACATTATCTTGTTTTAAAATAAAAGTATTTCTACTACAAGTAGCTTTTGCAATAGCCATTATGGTTTGAAACCTTTAGTACCTCAGTTAGTAGGCACATTTTCGGAATTATTTTCTAGATGACGAGAGCTGTATAATATTCAAGTTGCAGACTTTATCACCTATACAAACAAACTTTTTACTTTAGCATTTACAGTGTTTCAGCTCAGTTGGTCCCCTGAAATTAATTTCGCCGGCGAAAAACATTTAAAATGACTTCTGCCAGCAGTTGCCCAACTTTCCCGACGCTTTTGTACGACAAACACCACTTTTAACTACCTCACTTTAGTTTTAATTATAGTTTTAACGTTTCTATAGTCACTATGGAGGTCTATGGTAGTTAAAAGTTGACGTTGTGTTTATTTAAGTGTTGTAAAGTTTTTGATGCAAATGTTTCAATTTATAAACCACTTTTCGAGCCCCGACTGCAGTTAAAATATTGGTTGCAATAACATTCACTTGTTTTTTTTCCACGTTTTTGATAAAAAAAAAAAGCAGCGGGAACATTATATGGTTATAATGTTCCCACTGCTGGGACACAGGCCTCCTCTCTGTGAAAGGGAGTGGGCCGTAATCCACCACGCAGGTCCAGTGCGGGTTGGTGGATGTCACATGGTTGGATGGATGGTTGGCATGGTTCTAGGAGATGCCGGTTTCCTCACGATGTTTTCCTTCACCGTTTTGAGAGCAGTGGTGATGTATTAATATACACAAAGTAAAGCGCTTGTCTGGGTTCGAACTTACGACCTACAACTCGTAGGTACCTAAGTCACGCCCGTTACCACTTCGTCACCACGGCTCATTTAAAAAAAGAAGGCATATTGCAGGTACCTAAATAGAAATACTTAGTTAATGAAAATCATGGAGTCGGTCGGGTTGCTATAAAAGGCCACCCAAACTGACCGAGAGTGACTTTGTATGTGTCGCAAAGAACACACCGGGTTTTGTAACGTGAATTTCAGCAGCGTTTATTCACGAAAAAAGCTATTCAGTTACAATTATCATTAGAGTGATAGTAGCTTTGAAAGGCGAATCGCTAGCCTCAGAAACTGCCTCTATTATAAATGTTAATGTAGCGTAGGATAAGTGAAATTTTGTTCATTGTTCTTATGGTAAAATTGCACCAAAAAACTTTTCATGTAAAGTAGGTTTCCAAGACCCACATAACGTTTTTACCGTTAAAGAGTTATCAGATTTAACGTAGAGCTAAGCCCCAACCCTACAAGGCCTAACTCTACAAACTTATATCTTGGTCAAGATGTACGGCTCTGCCGTTTCTCGGCCGCCGCACAGATTCTCCTGTGGATTTATGGGGTTTATGATGGAGGGTGAAAGTTACAGATTTCTTAACTTTTTTATTGATTGTGTGCAAATCCTAGCCTGCATACCTCAGTTTTCTAGGACTACGGGAAGTGCCCTAGAGGTTTTGATGAGTGAGTGAGTCAGTGAGTGAATCAGTGACGAAATGGTATTTTAGGTATTAATAAAATCCAAAGTATAAAAAATAGACAAACGAAACTTAGTCTGTTTTATAAATGTGCTATACACATCTTATCCTGAGAATTTGGGCTCTCTAGCACTATTCGGCGCAACGCTTCGAGAAAAGGTTTTTGACTCGTCTTGGCCGACACTGTCGTGCGCCCAGATATTGGAAAATGAAATGAATGATTCACGAAAATAAGAAATCAACAATAGAAAGACCATGTAGAAGATATATTTATCCACAATCTGGCGACCTTCTCTCTCATTTGCATTTGCCCGTTTTAGAACAAAACAAAAACAAACAATTTAATCCCGTTAACTTTCGGGTTTCGGTAACTTTGTACTACAGAGAGAACCGAAGATCTTCAACATCTGATCTCTAAATCTACAACCGATTCATATTGTATGCAAATGACCTAAATGCAAAGTACCTAGTTCCGTCAACTCCATTGAAACGTCATTATGCTAGTTTTGAAAGGACATTGTCGCTTGACTTGACTTGGGTCTCAGTTAATTTCCGCCGGGATTCGGAAACTATCGGACTCCTAATAGACTTGATTTTCTAAACGACGCCGACGCCTGAATATTTGGGAGTCCTGCCGATTTATTCTGTAAAAATATCACCGTGAAAACCATTGTTCAGGTGTAGATTCATAGACGACTTCGCCTTGGAATGTAAATGTGGTGCTGTTCCACAAGCGATGAGACACTTAATATCATGTCCTGCGTGCCCTGTCAGCTGCACGTTATAGGAACTAAATGGATGCTAGTGATGGCGCCAAACACGTAGCCGAATTCTGGGTCGATTTAGATTGCCCTCGACACGCTAAGAAGAAGACGCCTGTGAAAACATAGATGAAGTGCGATTTAAGTGAGCTGTCAATAGTGACAAGGCCTAGCATCAGGAGGACTGACACTGACAGATCACTTCACCCAAGTCACGGTGAGATTTTCGCAAAAACAATTGCAGAGCAGTTCGAGTGCAGGGCAAGTTGCATCGCACATGGTTCAAAATAGCTTGACACTTCACTGTTTGACACTTTTTCTGGCTGGAAACAAAGAAGAAAATGTTCTTTTTACAAATCTTTTTGAAAGTATGGAGGAAAAGCTTTCAAAAAGGATTGTAAAGAATGATTCGTGTAATAACAGCCGCAAAATACAATAGCTTTTGTGCAAAAATTGTGGGGATAAACTGATTTAGTTGAGTTTCGCCGTCGTCTGATATAGTTGTAACTTCTTCATGAAGAGATCAAGTTGTTTGAAATGTCTAGTCTAGGAGTTGCTCAGTCGAGTTCCAAACGTAATTTAAATTGTTTTCCAGACTTGTCGTACCTTCTGCATCAAATAACATCGAGTGACTACTAGTGAAAATTACTCCAACTAAATTTCGTTAGACGAAAATGCTTAAAGCTGAGTGCTGTCCTACTTTTAAAATTAATTCAGTTAAGAATTTCCGTTGTAGCTTTACGTCCAATGAGATAACTTTTCTGTTTTTGCAATCTTCACCCTGGACTCTCATATTTTCCGAACTTGAAGCAAATTGTCAGGCTTCCTGTAGCAACATTTTCCTCCATTAAAAGTTTTATGTAATTACGTTTTCTCCGCTGCGATAAATAGAAAGGTTTCAGAGTAGGTGTGCTGCCACTTAAGTTAACGACGCTTTTCTAATTTATCGCTTACAAATTGCAGGTTTCCCACTAACCTATTTTCCTTGCCTTTTTGTGTGGGAAAATGTATAGCTGGTATAACTGCACCTGTATTTTCCCTTGCTGAGCCAACTTACCTATAATTTCGAAGAAAAATACTTGGGTATGTTAAAGTGTTCAATCGTTCTTCACTCACATACTAATAACATGACCATGACCACTAAATTCGCTCCCACGTTATTGAATCCGCCGGGACGTGCCGCAACAAAATAAATACACAAAATAAATTATCCGTTTCCAATAAAACAACATCCTTGCTACGCTTCGCAAAACACAAGTGCGGGGTAAAGTTGCACAGAACAATTTATTTTGCAGCGTATTTCGTGGGGACTAAAGTTGAATTTTGGTTATGTAAATGATAGATTCGTGGCACGCGACGCATATCTTTCGGGCGGTCGTCGATTTTTCAAAAACCCATCCTCTGCGCTTAATCGAGCGGATGTAAACACACCATTTTTCGCGTCTCGCGGAAAAATATCGATATCTCTCATTGTAGTGACGAGACAGCGGAATAGAGGGGCTCCCACGAATGAATATGTTTTCGAAGTCTACAATCATTAATCATGCATTGAGTGGTGGCACAATGCGTCGTGTAATGGAGGGTTTTGTCGCAAAATAGCGGTGGGTGTATAATGCAGGTAGCGAGGCTTCCTAACAATGCGAATGAAAGGCTTTGTTTCAGTAAAGATAATTTATTTTGCCTCTACGATCTACAGTTGACGGAGCGCGGCTTAGTGGATTAAACTATTGCATGAAGTGCTCCGGGGATAAGCTGGCTGTGCGCTGTGCGTGGAGCTTAGTCTGGAAGGCTAATGACGCGGTATTGTTTCAAACAATATTAATTTACTTACAACATTGCCAAGTAAAGTTTCAGTGAAGCTAATTTCTCAAATGTATAAAACTATTCAAGTGGCCAACTCTGCTTTATCAAAAACACGCAAACGACAGGACATGTTATTTGACAGCGGAACTCATAGCACATCATTGATTCAATTTATAAGCCATCAAGAACTCTGCTTGCAAACTAAAAACGAATCTTCGCAGTTGTCATTAGAGTTTGATTTAAGTTGTAGCATGAAGGTGTTTATTGCTATGTAAATGGTTTACAGGGGATGATTAAAAATGGTCCGAAGCTATCCATCAAGCGACAAGTCGCCTGCGATACGCAGCGCGTCTTATTTGAATAACGCCCTTTGGATAGCGAATGGCGTGGAGACGCTTGACTCTTCTTATTTGGTTTTTGAGTATTGAATACATAAGTACCTATTATTATCTTATTAATCAGCCATTTTTAGTCACCCATGACAGCGCATCCTTGGAACAGGTTATCTCACATGGCGCCTAGCGGCAAAGTATTTCACTTTAGGATGTTTTACAGCAATAAAAATTCTTCAACATAGACTTAGAAATAGGTATTTTTTTCTTATTTTATTAGCTAAGAAAAGATCGCAGCATTTATAAGAGTTTATCTAAATTAAATTAAATTTTAGTCTTCCCTCTACTCAATTCCCCGGAAAAATAAATATTAAGTAAAAAATAGTATTAAGTAATCATTTTTGTAAAAATATTGTTAAGTATGTAAACATATTATTAACACATCGACTCCACCCCTCTCCAGCACACGTACAGGGTGTGTTCAATCCGGTAGATTGATCGTTCCGTATCGGCAGCGTACAAATTGCGGCTCATTTTAATATTAGATCCGGATAACTAGTCTAACAAGTGCATGCATAAGTTAGCCAGACAGATTGTTGGTGAGTACCTATGTTATAAGGATTATAGCCGTAGTAGGGAATGTCTGGGGACTGGAAAATCAATCACGAACGGTTTTGCAGGGTTTTATGTTAGTTTATGAATGATTTAAGTGTTGTAAATGCTGTTAAGTATGCTGTTTTTTATTTTGCTTTTGTATAATTGCACAATTCTAGCCAAAAATATTTTTTCATGGGTGTGTTCTTATTGATGATCTTTTCTATCAAACGCAGCGGCATTTTTTTTATATTAGCAACATTATGATTAGACGCCATTTTATCGGCTACCGTTATCGTGCCGATGTCGCCATAAAAAAAATGTCGCTGCGTTTGGTAGAAATTATCATCCTACCGAATATACTCATAAAGTAATTGCCCCAATAAACTATACCTACTTTAGGTAGGTAGATACATCCTGCATCCCAATGACTTTATAAGCCAATCTTGTTTTAGAATTTACCTAACTAATTATTCGTGTACTTCTTAAAATATAAAGCATACTCATTCTCTATTCTGTCTAATATAAGTAGTACTTTTATAAAACAAAATCTCCCAAATAATAAAGTTCTTAAAAAATCATAACTCAATTTCCAAGCACTCATTCAAATTTCGATTAACCCCAAAATGATGGATGGCCCCAATAATAAGTAACCAATGGATTTATAATCATAATCCTGTTGTTTGTTTACAACCCGTATCTGTCGGACGCAGGCAGCTCCCACAGCCGGGGCCTGGCGCCTAATTGATCGGCCCAAACTGTTTACAGTACTAACAGTAACTACTTATGTGTCTTGTGGGTTTGTTTTAGATCAAGTTTCGCCACTAAGTTACCTAGTTTTTGTATTTTACGAAGATCAGATTGTAGGAAGACTCAGTGGGTTCATTTTTTGACGTCTTCGTTAAGAGCCCATACTACCTCAGCTAACATTCACTCTTTGTCTCGCTCGCACGATACTGCTCGCGGACTAAGTGTGAGCGAGACAGAGTGCGATACTGGGCGGCAGGCAGCGCCAATAGTTTAGGTTTTTGCTTTTACGGCGAAAATAAATGTAATAAAAAAAAAAAAACACATAGTCGCTGCTTTATAGTTAGTTTAGTTATTATACAAAGTTTCCTGATCAAATTTGAAGTAGTTTTTTAATACCAGCGGTTTATTGTTCAATTTCGAGTTAGGTTTGGTTTTTTTTTCTATCGAGAAAATTTTATGGAATCGTATTTTCGTCACACATAGTACCTTACATTAATCCTCAACTTTACCATATATTTATTTCAAAATTAATGCTGCAGTATTTTCGACATAACGGAGGATCATGGTAAGCAATTTCAGGTAGTATAGGCCCTTAAGAAGCGGTAAAAAAAACACCGTAACTACTTAAGTGAAGTGAGCTAAAAGTGTGCTGTCATTTCGTCTACTAGGGATTGACACTATTGACAGCTCACTTCATCTTAGTTTTCGCGGTGAGACTTTTACAGAATAGACAATCTCATATTATTTCCCTAATGCGTCGTCTGAAATATTTTCAAGAACCATGTTTTTTTTTGCAATCGGGGCGAGGCGGGGAATTGGTGTCACAGATTTTGACAAAAAAAAAATTACATCGTACTATGCCTTGTACTTAGATACCTTCCTACCTTCTTTGGTAGAATTAAACAGGTATATAAAATCATAATTTGAAGTAAATATAACCATTAGGTAAGAGGTTACATGCTCCGTGCATTAGGTTGTCAAATCCTGTGTGCCTGTGGAGGCCTGTGATGCAGCAGTGGGAACATTATAGGCTGATTATGTATTAGACGCCGTAGGTAACTTCAATTTCATTTACAAGTAACTTGTTGAAAATTAAGTTGGATTTAGAGCGTCAATGTGTTCGAGTGGACAGGCTGGGTCCTAAACATACTCTAGTTTGTTTATTTTTCGACCCCTGTTTGTACGGTAGCCGCGTCTTATCTACTTAATGTTTTCTTAAAGTCCTGCTCAACCAAATTTGAAGTAGAATGTATAAAGTTAGAAATCCATTGCAGATACTTAGTTGGCCGGAATATGCATGTATATGGGACTGTCTCTTTAAAACTGTTAAATTACAATTTGTTGTCGCACTAGCAACTAATATAAGTTTCAATCATTCTATAAGTAAAATTATAGTAGGTAGGAAAATTATCTACCTATTTATTAGAAAAATAACCAGATAAACCAACATGATTGCTGCATGGAACATGAAACTTGACTAGCATCACA
Source organism: Gortyna flavago (assembly GCA_963669345.1). Taxonomy (NCBI): domain Eukaryota; kingdom Metazoa; phylum Arthropoda; class Insecta; order Lepidoptera; family Noctuidae; genus Gortyna; species Gortyna flavago. Next base: position 6,052,804 of record OY770126.1, read on the forward strand.
AAAACAAAAAACTTTACGGAAACGTGTATCAGGCCATCTACATGTTTAATTACATAAGTGAAACATGACAAACGCGTTCTTAATTTAAAAATTCTATGCACGAGCACCTTCGAATTACTTCGCGTCGCATCGTTATCCAGCTACCATCGACCATAACTAAAGTTAGGGTAAACAGGGTCGATTTTTTGTCGCAAAAACTGTCGCGTCATGTGGGGAGCTGCGACAGTTAGTCGCATGATGTCAAAAGATTTGTGTGAAGTGCTGTGTCACTGCGAAAGGTAGAACGAAACGCATATTATATTGTACACATGTAACAGTTTTGATGCGATTATGCAGAAACAGCCGTGTCACTATTTTTTATGACGTTTTAAAGGTTGGGCATAATAAACAATGCTCAATGTAAGTGAGTAATGAATAAAGAGTGAACCTATTTTTCATTAGGAAGTATTTTTTCAATCATACAAATAAAATAAAAGTACAAGTCCGTAGCCGACTACAGAGGACGACTACAGGCGACATGTCGCCGCTACACTGCTGGTTTCTATGTATTTCTATAAATTTATTAATCAAATAATATTGATACTTAACCATCTCATAGGGCCGCACCTAAAGTATCATTTTATTAAATAACGTCATTCCCAGAAATCACCCTAGGCGTCTGTCATTCCCACGCACAACGCCTCCGAACAATACGCAACTTATTTTTTATTTAAACCAATGTTTATTTTATTTATCTCTTTCGTTATTTTATTGGGGACCGGACGCACACAATAGATTTTGCGACATCCCTACGGCGACACGCGACGTAATGAGTCGTAATTTTGTAGATGGCAATATTTACGATGAAATAAATTATTAATAACCAAGTAGGTAGGTACTTAGGCTATTTATTATTAATAAATAGGTACCGATATTGCATAAATATAAATGTGGACTCTTTACTGACAAGTAAAAGGTATATGCCTAAAGCATTTGAAAAAAACTCACGGAACACAATATTATTTCATTATACAGAACTTATCAGACTATAATGTTCCCACTGCTGGGACACAGGCTTTCTCTCGGTGAGAGGGAATGGGCCGTAATCCACCACGCGGGTCCGGTGAGGATCGGTAGATGTCACATGTCTTCGAATTTTTGGTTCTAGGACATGCCGGTTTTCTCACGATGTTTTCATTCACTGTTTTAAGAGCAGTGGTGATGAAATATTTTACACAAAGTAAAGCGCCTGTCTCGGTTCGAACCTACGACCTACAACTCGTAAGTTGCGGCCGTTACCACTGGGCCACCACTGTTCTCAATTAATTAATAATCCTTCCAATTCCAATAAGTATAATTAAAACCGTCGAACACACGCGAAATGAAACAACCACCTTTATTTAAGTACTTATAACGGCAACGACGATAATTTGCTTAAAATATAATAAGACAATCTCAACCAAATTGGTATGTAAACGTAACATCATCATAATTGCAGGGCACACTACAGTAAGTAATCAATAAGCAGTCTGCCCGGGTAATTTGCCCAAGTATTGATGGGTAAAACAAACAAGCTTGTTCTGAAGAAATGACTTCTTGTAAAAAATCGTGAGTAATTTCCGATACGTATGTTTTTGTGCCGGTAGGCATTATTGGCTTATTGCTTGTGCCTTCATTACAGAAGTACTTGTATGGAGACCATGGAGTCTACATAGTTGAAATGATAATATATAATTATCATTTGTGTTCAAGCTCAACTACCACTCAACACAATACAGATAGATGATTTTCGTGAATGTTTAGTTACGTAACCCCTAAAGTACTCATTTATTTAATTACAACGGAAAGATAAGAGATTGAGGACATTTTGTGGAATGAAAAAGTTTCTACACAAAAACATCAAGTTTTAAAACACGCACGAATTCGTAATTTGCCTTTTAGCTCAGGCTAAGATGGGCAAAATATACTTCCATGTGGAATTCCTACAAAAAACAGCTAAAAATTTATTATTTTTCCCAAATGCAAAATACTCGATTCCAGACAATAACGCACTAGAGTCCCAAAATAAAATAAACAGAGGTTTAAATGAAGATCGTTAGCCTGAACGTGTTTCTGGTAAGAAGGAATGCAATTTGCAATTTTGTCGGATCAATATCGGATAACGAGTGAACGGAGAGATTTTAAATTGCAGCCTCCGCAGCTCGTTCGACGAGGTGTAATGAGAATAGATCTATTTGTTTTTTGAAATTATGAGGTAAAATTAGGACCTAGTTATGCAAACACAAACAGCTTTAAAAAATAAACCGTCTATCGACCCTGTAAATATCAAAATGATTTGACAATTTTGACTGAATAAAACATATTGTCAGATCATTTTGATATTTACAGGGTCGATAGAAGGTTAATTTTTGAAAGCTTCTGTGTCCTTATCTCGATTTTGGCATGTGTGTGGATAGTTCTAGGTCCTAAAAACTAGGTTATAAAACTAGGTCATAAATTATATATGGGTGAAGAAATTATTGATATTTGAACTTGTATGTTGTGTTTGTAAACGATAAATATCTCTTAAACTTTTGTCACACCCACTATCAATCACAATCTGAATAATTTTGAATGATATTGCTAGCTCAACAACGTAAATAAGGCAATTATGCTGCTGTCAAAATGAAAGCCATTCCTACTATTAGTGTGTTACGCAATTACCCCGCTTATTGTCACATCGACACGAACAAGTGGATAAAAGTCTGTTGAACGCAGGCACGAGATTTAGGACTTCAGTTTTCAAATTTAAGTCTTAACACGGTCTTAAATTACTTATTTGCTAGCGTATTGTCACTTGTCCCTCAACAAAACAGATTTCTTAGCCAGGAAGACTCCCAAATAAAAAACAAGACAGAGCGCTGAGAACGATACAGTGAAGCATGCCAAAACTACACCTCCGCTTTGTGCATACACGCTCACACGCACACATTTACAATCAAACTACACCTCACCAAGTGCACAAATGTTTACGAAACCGGCTTCACTTTACTGTTGAGAGCCCTATGTCTTGGTTTTTTAATTGGTTCCAGCAAGAAGATTGACCATTGATAAAGCTACAGGAATCTTACAAAAGTTTCTAACACCTTTCAACAGAAAGAAAACGAGTTATCTCTAAAAACCGCAATTATAAAATGGCAAAGGGGAGCGTGATCAAAAATTTAACTGTAATCCCCTTGAAAAAAATTAGCAGCAGCTTGTACAATAAATAACCCAGTCCCCGGACCGACTTAATTCATAACAATATTTTTCTTTAGTTACCTTCGCGCCCTCTTTGCTAACCAAAGCCTTATACTCAACTTCTCCTACTTCCTTATTATACCGTATTTCTTCATCTCCCTTCTTAAATTATGATTAAAATTTACGATAACCGCAATTTTCCTATCTACCAGCCCAAAGTTGTTTGCTCAAGCGACTTTTAGATGATTTTGTGCAAAATTTACTTTGCTTATGAGCAAAATTTGCACTTATAAACGCTATGAGGGGGTTAAAATGCTAAATGTAAATATAATTTGATGACTTTTGTTTATTAACTTTGTCTAATCTTTGGTAAATGTTTAACAGCAATTAAAAGTAATGTTTCAGAGATATACTGTCTGAAGAGCCTGAGTTATTAACTTATTACAAAGAGGAAACTGATTTAAATTATGATTTTAGTAAACCTTTAGTGGCTCCCCTACACAAGGTTGTGGGTTTAAATCCGGGCAAGTACCAATATGATTTTTTCATTTCATATACCGCCTACAAGGTGGAGTTGACAATACAACAATACATTAAACTGACGTATATCTAATGCCGTTCAGTACAGTCTGCATATAAAAATTCAATAAAATTTTGTTACTAAAGCTATTCAAAGATGGGACACCCATGGTCGGCCCATCACTGCTATTTAGTTTGTTTGAAAAAATCACTTTTAATGTCGATGCCAGGATTTATTTGATAGTTCCAAATATTTTCATTTATTGTCGTATTGTTGTCCACCTTTTATACTTTCTAAGTTTATCACTGATATTGGTGAAGGAAAACATCGTGAGGAAATCTGGACTTATAATCAATGTAAGTCTGAAATCGCCAATCCACCTTGAGCAAGCGTGGTGATCAATGCTCGTGCCTTCTCTACATGAGAAGAGGCCTTTGCTCCGCAGTGGGACAATATGCTGGTAGGATTATTATTATTTTAGTGACTTCCCTAAGAAAGCGATTGCAGCATTGCTATAAAAGCATAAACAGCGTATCCAGAATACTTCTTTTTAGTCTGCAGACTCGGGGGTCTCAGCGCTGCAGCGCTGGCTGGACTCGGTAAGTACCTAACGGTATAATAACTAGCCCCAGGTGTCCTCCCTTTTATTATCTACTAGATGTAAACTGTAGTACACGATAACACTTCACGGCTAACGTAGCATCAACTAAACACCATAGAACTTCCACAAACTTATTGACTAACTTTGTGATATATCTCTTCAACATCCTTCTTCCAATATTCAACCTTAATTCCTTTAAAATAAGGTCTATTTATAGTTTCTCGAAACTAAATATAGGAGTAGCAAAGTTAGAGAAGTGCATTTGGCGCAGGTGGCAGTCCCCACAGATTCAAATAAATGGTTGTTTCCTTGACATCATTTAATTATTCATAGGTATTATCGTTGTTTTGTGACGGCTGGGAATATTAGTTTTCAGTAAAGGTACCTACTGAAGAATTACAATGGTTTCCTATAAAAGGTTGACCTGTCCATATTTTCTATTCATCGGAATTTCCTCTAATTTCTGTGAATATGATTATTTATTTTAATAATGTAGCTTGAGAAAAGGGTTTTCTTTCTCGGAATACACGCATTTTTTGACTTAAATACATACCTAGTACCTAATTAGAAGGTCAATCACTAACAAATCTGTCATTCTATTTTCGTGAAGATTAAAATGTCGTTACTGTCAAAGCACAGCTTGAGAAACATAAAAAAAAATAACTAATCAGTTACTAAATCGTAAGTGCTTAAACACTTAATAATTTAAATAAAATATAATAAGTATTTTGGACGTCGCTCGCTCATACGTCATGTCATGACGAAACTTGTAACTTAACTTTGAAGTGAAAAGTACAGTGACCATACATTATTTTGAAAATAAATAATTTCAGTTTTGATTGACCAATACTCGTTTAGTTAACTTTGAAGAGCCAAACGTCAATAATCCTACTAATATCCTACTTCCTACTAATATTATAAATGTGAAACTTTGTGAAGATGTTTGGATGTTTGTTACTTAATCACGCAAAAACTACAGAACGGAATTGGATGAAATTTGGTGCACAGATAGTTTATAACCAGGATTAACACATAGGATTTTTATCCCGATATTCCCGCGGGATTGAAACTAACGCGGGTGAAACCGGGGCGCTGCTCGTAATAAATAACAAACTTTATTTATTCAGACTACAATGAAGTCCAGTGTTAGTAACAAAGTAGCAAAAGATTTTCCAAATCTGCTACACAAAACCTTGTACTCTGAATTCCGTATCCGGTAGCCTTTACTCAACAAGAATTTGTTCGGTCTGTCACAGACTGTTTAATGAATTAATGAATAAATAGAATAAAGATTTCGGATTACCTATGTGTAAATAACAGCATAAATATAAAATAAAAGTCAGAATACACAGGATGGCATTGACTCGCACCTGTTACGATGGATTCAGTACAAAAAAATTATAATTATAAGCTGTTCCATATATTTTGACCGAAATGTAACAGCAGATTTTTGTTGATAATCGACGAAAAATTTCTACAACCATGGTCTAGATCTATGAGCCGAATTAATGGCTACAATTTGCGCATCGACCCGCCACCCAATAGTGAGTATCCAAATATTTCAGTTTGCAGAACCTGGTCACCCTACTCCTCATTCGACTGACATGAGGTGATTACGGGCCTTGTTTATTTTGTTATTATTGTTTCTTTTTCTTTTTTTTATCTAAACACGATCGTGATTATAGAATGTAAGTGGACGGCCAGACTTATGAGTGATTTCTTTTATTTATTATATTTTTATTTTAACTTTTGGGATTGTCTTGTGACTTGTGAAGTTGGTGACCTTACTCTGCGGTACGTTTCAATCTGCCTAGCCTTAGCATAGCCAACTATTTTGGGATCGTCTTCCAGTCTTACCGGATGTTGCTGAATGTGTACTCCTAGGCCAGGAGGTTTCTCGACAAGTAATGGATGATCACTGGTCACCCATCCACGAACAGACCGCGGCAAGCAAAGCTTAACCTAAGATCGACCCGTGTAGCTGTTATTAAGCCACGTTGCGTTTACTGGACTTAGGGCTGATTTTTCCAACGCCAAGTAATATTATCCGTGGAATAATTTTTAATTTTTGACTGTTCTTCGATACAAAATCTGTCCGACGTCAAATATTCCACGAATAAGAATTATCTGTTGATTGAAAAATCTGCCCTTATTTAAATATTTCACGGTGAATGGTTATTTTATTTGATATACGGTTTACTTATGTTAGTAAAACGCAATAAGTAAAAGTTAGATTTGCTTGCTAATTGATTGAAACGAACGGTAAATTAATTGGATTTTATAATAGGGGCTTATTAAAATGTTTAGTTTAGCTACTAAACAGTTATTTCATGATTTGAATTCCTGCTCAGCCTTCAACATAGACTTATACGAGTTGTAGGTCATAGGCTCGAACCCAGCCAGGCGCTTTATCTTGTGTAAATTATTTATTTCATCACCGCTGCTCACATAACGGTAAAGGAAAATTATGAAGAAAGCGGCCTGTCCTAGAAACAAAAATTCAAAGACATGTGACATCCACCAACCCGCACTGGCCCACTCTCTCTCACAGAGAGGAGTACTGTGACATTGGGAACATTATAGGGTGATTATGCTTATGTTGTGCCTCCAAAAAAACGAATAGATATATAATTTAATTAAGTAGGTAGGTTTCTATTTCGAAATATTTCCCAGGCTTGATAAGTACCTTCCGCCAGAAATTCAGTCAGAAAAACATAATTGAATTAATTTATGTGTCGAGCGTTCAATATTTGCTCATAAATATCGGACAATAACAAAGTAGCTGATACTTATCTCGCACTATGAATATAGGTGGGTAATTGTTCTGTACTATCAAAGCGGTTGCCGCCAATGATCAGCACTAAGGCATTCTATAATGTCCAGAATAAATTGAACGGTGGTGATATGGGGATCCGCATTTGTATTAAAATGAATTTGTCTAATTATTTTATTTATATACATATTTATTTTAATAATCTCTTAACTAACTGTTTACACTAGGTACCTACTAAATTAAAAGATTAACTATATAAATAAATACAAAACAAAAGAATATTTAGGCGTCGAAGGACTCGTCGTCCGTTTAATTTTATTTAAAGGTACCAAAATGTTACCAAGAGTTATTTTATCTTTTATTATAATATTTGATTTTAGTTTTTCCTTAATTGGTTAGTTTGTTAAATTTGTTTTTTAGTCTCGCTAAGGGTAACTAGCTTAACTGAAGACAATTTCTTTTACTTTATATTTTTCAAAATGTTGTGTCACGTCCAAGAGCAGGCTGTGCCTAGTTTCGGACCAACAACACCTTCATATTGTAATTTAAACTGTTGATATAAAAGATTTTATTTAAATTTTTTGATGACTGTTGACCCAAACTGGCTTTGTACGGAAGTTACATAAATACATGTTTTGAGTTTATTAACAAGTATTTTATACACCTACTCACGAGTCGCCCATGATTTAGCACAACTTTTAAGACTTGACAAATCATCCAGATTTCTTTGTTATAATATGTAAGTTTTTACAAAATTATTATAGACTTTCCGGAATAAATTCTCTAAATTATTGTGAAAACCGCATCAAAATGCGTTGCGTAGTTTAAAAGAGCAACGAGGTCACACAGGCAGACACGAAGAGCGACTTTAATTTATAATATGAATACATATTAGAAGACCAAGTTACTTTCAAGCGTACTTACCTGAATCAGTAAAATTAAAATAATATTGTACTAAATAACAACTAATACCTAACCACACTAATATTACAAAGGCGACAGTTTGTGAGTGTGTTTGTATGTTTGTTACATCTTCACGCAAAAACTACTCAACGGATTTGGATGAAATTTGGCATACTTACATATAGTTTATAACCGGGATTAACACATAGGACTTTTATCAAGATATTCCCAAGGGATGGACACTTATGCGGGTGAAACCGCGGGGCGCTGCTAGTTCATTAATAAAAATAACAAAGTTATATCCTAACTTAAATAAAACTATTAAAAAACTAAAATATAACGTCGAAAATTTCATCCACATCGCTGTCGACTGGTAATGTACCCAAGGGACTGACGGCATTACCACGTTGTATGGCAATGCTGAGCCTCTGGCCAAGGTAAAAGCCAGCTCTTGGGCCACGGGAAGCGACCAAGATTTTAAGATTTCCTTAAAAATACCATATTAGTTGTTATTTACTTACATATTATTGTATACCTTAGGTAAACCAGCGATACCTAGTAGCTATCGACATCGACAGTTTTCTAAACTCATACTTTAATTCGATGAATTGTCTCCCGTGGTTAATTTTGAAAGCAGCTACCCGCAATGAACATCTAAGAGTCCAACATAGATTGGACACTAAATAAATTCGGTTTGACGCTTCAAGCTCACTTTTCAACTTGACAGATAACTTGTTATAAGTGAATAACATTTGACCCGCCCTCCTCGCGAGTAGGGTGCACAAGAATATCCGCCATGCAGGATTAGTCATCACTGACTCATTGGTTTTTAAGGAGCACCTCAGGTTGTGAAGGCGAGGGTTAAATTGATTTTTCATTAGCATGGTTTAAAGAATACTTTTGTTTGTTTGAAGTTTATTTTTTAATTATAGCTACTTCATGTTGTGTTAGGAAAGTATCTCATTGATGTTAATAATTATAAACCGCGTCACAGGGAGTAAGTTTTAAGAGTCCTTTATGATTATATAACATACTATCACGCCTATATTCTGTAAGGGTTAAGCAGTGGTGCACCTATAGTACCTACAATTAGACATAGAGCTGATTTTTCCAACGCCAGATAATTTTATCGGAAGAATAATTTTGAATTTTTGACAGTTCTTCCATACAAAAACTGTCAGACGTCAATCTCATTCCACCATAAAAAAATATCCGTCGATTGTAAAATCAGCCCTTAGAGACATTTTTTATTTGAAATGTGTTTGCTCTTGACTCAGAGGTAACAGAGACAAAGTCTACGATGGAGTGAGCTTACCCAGAAGAAGCATTCACTCTCACTTTGAAGAGATTCGGGTTGTATGCGCTCGGAAACATAACTGGAGACTTAAACATAACTAGCTAAATGTTTGCCAGTTATATTTAAATCCCAGCCTTTGACATCAACCGGGCGCAAAATCAGCTGTTTCATACATTTTGGTCTAATATGGTCTAATATGTATATAGGTATTGAACTTTTGTATTAAACAGCTGATATTTTTTTCATGATTTCATTTCCATAGTGAAAGTTGTTCATATTTATGGGGAACGAACGAAGAACACTCTGTAAAAATTTTGAGACGGAGAATATATCATCCAGTATATTATTGCACCTTGTTGTGTATTTCCTCCACAAAAGTAACGACATAGATACACAAGGAAACGACAAGTCATTCACTAGGAAAAGGAGCCATACCCATTTCCATTACTCACATGACATTTCGTGTTGAGAAAATTGAATTTTACTGGAAGAATAATGTAATGTTCGTATATAGGAAAAAAAAAAGAGTTTTGTGGTAAAAGTAAGGCGATGTAGATACTGTTGTTATGAGTTTTTATATTTGCGCAAATTTTTAACATGTTTTTTACTTAACTAAACTAAATGCAAATACTAGGGTAGATGTTCTTATATGCATTAGTTAGTTATTTAGCGAGTCTCTCGTCTGTAGGTACGTGACATTACACTGGACTAACGTCTGGACACATAACTTGCTACTTGAACTCAACTCGCTAGTGCAAATCCTTCTTCCTAAATTTGTGATGATGTTTGGATGTTTTTACTCAATCATGCAAAAACTACTGAATGGATTTGGATGAAATTTAGTACACAACACACGTATTGGTACACGGTATGGTTTGGTTTGGTACATTTGGTATTTGGTTTATAACCAGGATTAACACGTTTAAGATAACTTTTTATCCCGATATTCCCACGGGATCGAAACTAACGCGCGTGAAACCGCAGGACGTTGCTAGTGTGTAATATTTCAGCCATTAGGGTTCGACCTCAACACATCTTTTGGCTAGTGCTTATTAGGTATAACATTAATTTGTAGGTGAGTATATAACAATTCTAATCACGCCTTATTCTTTTCAAACATACATTATTATACTATACTGTGTGAGCTGTGCTGCTGGGGAGTTTGTTGCGCCAATTCTTCTCCCCAGCGAAAGCACTAGGAAGTGGTGAAGGGCGGGCGTTTTGGGGGACTGTCTTATGTAATTTTGACGTTCGAAAAGTGCTGATTCTCAGCCTAGTTTGAATAAATGACTTTTGATTTTGATTTTGATTGATACCTACTCACTTAGTGAAACAAATAAAAAAACAGGTGGGGTCGGCGGACCCCAGGCAGGAACGAAGTTCAAAATAAAATTAAAATTACGAAAATCTGAACATTTTCGCAGCCGCCATTTTGCATTATCATTTTGACCTTATTATCGGCTTCAGCACCTTCGAAAACCATCAACACTATCTTCTCTTTGTCTGTCTCTTTCTATTATACATATATATAAAAAAGTCGCATAGAGGGGGCAAAACGGTTTTTCGTTACGTGGCGATTTCTCCCAGTTTACTCCTACCGCAAAGAACTTCGTTCAAAAACTGGAAAGAAATAAGTACCTACCTAATGTTTCATTCAGCCAGAAAATAACTTTTCCACACAAACCAAGGGTGTTTTAAGTTGTGTAGGCATTAGGTACCTATTTATTTAAGTGATGGGTAAGGGAGCCACCTGTGAACTAAGTAATAATAATTCATTAGGTATCACGGTACTTTCCCGACGCTGTGGTTTGGGCTGTATCCCTCCTGTCATATTTCAATTAATGGCGGAAGCCTTATTATTACCAGCGGTCTCTAGTTTCAACTTTCAGCCAATAAGTTAATTGATTGTTGTAGGTGTTGCAATCATTTTGAATTATTTTTTATATACCTACCTACTTAAACGTTTTTCTCGAGTAATTCGACGCTGCCGCGCTGTAGTTTGATTTTAAAGCTTTCAGTGTTTTTATTAATTTAATTTACTATTTCGTTTTTTCACTTTACTTTTATTTTTCTGACAAATACATTTCACTTAGAATTCTCTTCTGCTTGACGTAGGTAACATTGTGTTATTGGGTTTACAATCTGGAATTTATCAGTAACAGTCCGGAGTCTGGTATTGTGCCTGGTTGATGTCAATAGGCCAATGATAATCAATGATAGGCAAATGATGATGATGATGAAGATGACGTCAGCACTATCCCAACTAACTCCCAAAGCATGGTAACTGCACAGAGATGCTCTTAGAAGAAGCCGCCATTTTATCTCCTATTGAATTTACATTGTGTCCGTTTTTTTGTCACAATCGTGACCGTCTGATAACTGGGTACATAAATACATACAAGGCAGTTATTTTGCATGCTATAAATTCCAGCAACGCTTTGTGCTTACGCCGATATTTTTTGCCTTGTTAGCGAAGTATGAAAAAGTTATTAATAAAATAACGCGCGTTGCTGATCAGCTGTCAAAACTTTTAATAGTTTACTTTGTATTATAATTGGAAACTATTTGTTAAAAGTTCCGTGTCCGACGTGTTCTGGGCAGGGATTTATTTTTCTGAGCGTCGTTATTTTCAAAGGGTAAAACTTTGTAAAACGACGATTTATCGACTTAGTAATTTTTTTATACTCTGAGAAAAATTCTCTCCTTTGATCCTTTCTATGGTAATGACAAAAAGACTGATCACATCGAAGGACTTCCTTGTCTGAAGACTTCACCCTGTACCATTCTTCAAAAAAAATCTTGGGTGCGTCGGTCTAGCTAGTCCAGTCAATAGTAACGCCTCCAAAGAAAGATGTAATCTATGGCGGAAGCTGTATAAATCCCCTGACAATTTTATTGAATCATCTGAGAGCCTTCCACCTGGGCACGCGTCACGATGGCCGACTTGGAAATCTCTAAATAGACTTCGAAACCAAGTCGGCCGTATGCAATGACAATCCCCACAGATGGGGGTTCACGGACTGTTCATCTCATGTGCGTATGCGGCACCTTCCCACAGACAATGGCCCTCCTTCTATCCTGCGCCGCATGCCCTGTCACCTGCGCACTTCATGATTGCCTAAGTGAGCGGAGTTCGCGCAGTCGACTTTGGGCCAAAAATGTTTGAACTTTCTGCCATCGCGATACGTTAAGAAGAATATTTTTCTATCATCACACACAACAAGCCACCTCTGGGGTAATTATGTAACACTTACAATGGACATGCCTTTCGTTAAAAAAAAACGTTAGGTAGTAATTGTGAAGTTTACGTTGTCGAGCAGACGATTTTTTTAAACATCCTCGTATTATGATGCAAATGTTTACGAATGGATTATGAATTTCCTTCGGATTGTGATTGTTAGTGTGTAGATAATCTTTGTTACGATTGAGGGCACAGGATAGATACTGTAGATACTTATTTGTTTTACAATAATACTTATACGATTTAGGCCTTAGTTACATACCTAGCATGTTGAATATTCAACCATATATAGGTATTTAGGTCTGAATCCTTTTAGCATTAGTTAATTGAACACGTAACCTCTGTTTGGAATCTTATTCGACCGGTACCTTAATGGAAAGTGGCCCACGAATGGCCACGAATTACCACGTTACGTAAGTGTTTTCCTTGAAAAGCTTAGCATATATGCAATATTTAGCATAAGAGCATGAGGTAAAGGTAAGTTGTGACGGTGTGGGGCGGTAGGGCCCACTCCGCTGATTGCGAGCGCGCCATTTGCATCAGCCATATTGGTGCTGTGAACACCGGTCTGTACACTCGGGTGAAGAAATATCTGTGTGGTGTACCGAAACGGTTGATTATCTTAAAAGATTCAGAGATAGCTTTCCAGCAGTAGGTTGAAACCTACTTACCTAGTTTCATGAATTAACAGATTTTAGGAAGCAAATAAGTTCGACGGCGCTTACAATACCTACCCGTGCTGTGCTACATTGAATTTATCTTTCCTTTTTTCAATAACCTTTTCTTAAATCGTTGGACAAAATGTCTAGGTTAGAATATGCAAACGAAGCAGATATCCTAGCGAATCGAAGTAGGTAAGTAGGTACCTCACTTAAATCCACGATGACATAATCCAAACCAATTTTGAACACCACAATAGACTAAGAACAGAAAAAACAATTTCCAGCTGACTGTACCTACATGTGTACCATGTACAAAACTAGCACAGCATCTTGGTAATTTGAAAGCGTCACCCGCACCCCCGCTGCTTACCTTAAGAAAAACAAGAACTTTTCTTGCGGTTTCACTTTCCTTGATCATAGCACATACCTGACGAACCCTATGTATAGTGTATGTATTATACCTAAAAGTATGGCTAGATATCTTATAAGAGTTGTACGCCTCGTTTTGATTTCGTTTGGAGTCTTATTGGGTTCTTCACTTTTTCAGGAGCTGTAAGGACGCTTGGTATCTAATCCATCCCTTTATTCATAAACGTTGCTTAAAGTTAAATAGTGATTAGCGACTGTTCAACCATGACAACCATACGTTTTTTTTGGCGTTTAACTTTAAACGTCACTTAACTCTAATCATCGTTTATAAATAAACCCTAATGTGATCTGTGTAGTGACTATCTCGTACCTTCTCATATTACAAATGCGAAAGTGTGTCTGTCTGTCTGTCTGTTACCTTCAAGCTTAAACCACTGAACCGATTACATGAAATAGAGATTGTTTGAGTCCCGGGAAAGGACTTAGGATACTTTTTATCCCAATAATCCCACGGGATCGAGACTTATGCTGGTGAAACCGCGGGGCTAGCAGCGCCCCGCGGTTCATGAATAAACTGATTACACCTCTTATTCAAAGTACCTATCTACTGCCCATCATTATTACGACACGACATCCTTTCCAAAACCGCGACACAATTTTCCTCCATCGGAAAAAGATTCTAATCACCAACCCATACCATTAACCAAGTCAAATAAAGCCTGTTTGACGTTTCAAGACACCCCATAGGTATCTCAAATACGGTCTGCAATCCCCCAGAATCCCCCTAGGAGATACAACACAGCTTTGAGCTTTGAGCGCGCAATATCCACGGGCAAACATGCGCCTATCTGCCCGGAAGAGAGTTAGTTCTTTGCAGGTCGCTTTGCTTACCATGGCAAGATATCATGATTTCTGAGACTGTTTACGGTGAGGCGGGGACTAAGCTATGTCATAAAGGAATACGTTTATTTGAACTAAGTAGGTACTCCTTAATAGAAAAAAAAGTTTAAAAAAAGTTATACTTGATAATAATTAATCGTTTATTAACCAAATAGAAAAATATTATTACTAATAAACTACTCCTAAAACAATTATTGTTACAAGGGAAACATAATTTTAAATATTTTAACTTGTGGACTCCACACTAGGTGAGCCTGGGAGATGTGGTATTGATAGAAGTGGAACCTGTCAATGAGGAGACACCCAGTACTTAGGTATTGCATAAACTGCATTTTGATGAAGTCTCGCTTTGCTGCCAGCTTTTTCGGTATTTTAATTTTTTTTTCTTCTTGATTTATGTATACCTACTGTTGCATGTACAGACGCCAGCACATCAAACTACAATCTGTCAAATTTCTTTGATAGATTTTCAACTTTATCGCTAAAGTATAAGGTTCAAAGTTGATTGGGAAATTTTGACAGTTTCGGGTAGGTTGATGTGCTGGCGTCTGTACCTACTCATCATCTGCCTAGCCTGGTCGTTTCTTCCCAACTATGTTGGGGTCGGCTTCCAGTCTAACCGGATGCAGTTCAATAACAGTATTTTACTGTTGCGTGTACTAAATGTAATTATTACCCATTGTTTAAATCTTCGTTATAATGCAAAAGCTCAGCAAACAAAAAACCTGTAATGACAACAGATTATTTTTATTTACTTCAGAGACCAAACAGTAATTTCAGTTGAAAATTCACCAGCCCGGCTAGCTCAGTCGGTAGAGCATGAGACTCTTAATCTCAGGGTCGTGGGTTCGAGCCCCACGTTGGGCGAAATCTTTTTGCTGTTGTAAGTTCAACTCTGCGCAGCGCCATCTACCAAAAATATCTGAAGTTTTACAGTGATTTGTTATTTCTGTCGTCTGCTCATAAAGGTTTATACATAAGTTCATAGATGGCGTTTATTAGAATATGACAAAAATTTGAGGTGCACAGTGAGTGCTATTTATATTCAATTACTGCGATCTGCCATCTAGCCTATTTATAATTATATTAATTATAAAATAATAATGAAAGATACTCCATGAATGATAGTGAACCAATTTTCCAATCTAATATGTGTCAACGTCCATACTACGTTGAAAACACCGGTTCTCGTCCGATCACCGAAGTTAAGCAACATCGGGCGTGGTCAGTACTTGGATGGGTGACCGCCTGGGAACACCACGTGACGTTTGACTCTTTGATGAATTTTAACAGGATATTGTTTTTTGGATGGAAGTCGACTCCAACATAGTTGGGAAAAGGCTATTCAGACGTACACCACGTGACGTTGACTTTTTGATGAATTTTAACAGGATATTGTTTTTTAGATGGAAGTCGACTCCAACATACTTAGTTGGGAAAAGGCTATGCATGTGATTGTTTTTTTTTTTGGTAAAAATCAACAATTCAAAGAAAATTACCCAGTATTTTTACTTAGACGTGCTCATGGTCACGAGTTGATTTTGTTTGTTGAACGTTTACTTTGTTCTTGTGTACCTTTAGACAATCAAGTATAATTATTCTCTCCATCTATCAAGATGTGGGTAGATTTAAAATCCTGTGAATAGTATTAAGTAACAGAAAAATGAACTTAAAGGTAAATAGGTAATTAACACTTTTTTACCACCAGTTAGTAATTAGTATTCAAACGATTATTTATTTTGTAGAGTGACTACATAAAAATAGTTTCTATTCTGGCGACTGCAGTAGACACCAAATAAACTAAGTTAAAATGATTGATTTATTCGTTTTTTCCTCAAAAATAGGTAGTCTTTTCTTTTTTGTTACCTACTATTAGTAGTTCATATGTTTGTTCATAGATAGCGCTGTTTTCAAAACGGCACAAACTTGATGATCGTGCGTGTTTTACACAGTGGGTGTTATTTTAAATATCTAATTAGAACCAATTATTATTATTTTGCTAATTACCTAATTGTGATATTACCTGGCATTTAATTAATGATAGGTGTATTATATATTCAGTGTAGGTACTACAAGATACTGAACATGCTTTCCGACATGATTTTCGTCAAAGTCCATACTACGTTGAAAACACCGGTTCTCGTCCGATCACCGAAGTTAAGCAACATCGGGCGTGGTCAGTACTTGGATGGGTGACCGCCTGGGAACACCATGTGACGTTGACTTTTTGATGATTTTTAGCAGGATATTAAAAAAAAAACAACTATGCGAAGAAAACGGCCCAGTATTTATACTACCAGACGTGCTCACGCTGATCTTGTTTGTTGATCTTTTGTTATTGTAATAGACCGGTACCTATTACAATTTTGGTGTACTACAATCATTATGTATATAATTCATTCTATCTATCTACCATGATGTAGACTGATAACATTCGTGAATAGCATCAACAGAGAAACCGGGCTATAAATAACACTTTTTACCACCACTTAAAAATTAGCATACAAACGACTCGTTATTGTATGTGATTACATAGAAACCGGGCCTATCTTGAGCCACCTTGAGCTGAGGATCTACTTGACGATCTAAACCACAGAACAGATAAAAGAGGTCTAAACATTCTATTTGACTGTGAATTGGTAAACATTGGGTAGGACGCAGCAGTGAGCAGTGGTGGTATCGGCCGCGACTTACTAGTTGTAGGTCGTAGGTTCAAACCCAGACAGGCGCTTTACTTTGTGTAAACTATTTCATCACCACTGCTCTCAAAAACGGTGAAGGAAAACATCGTGAGGAAACCGGCATGTCCTAGAGCCAAAAATTCGAAGACATGTGACATCTACCAACCCGCACTGGGCTCGCGTGGTGGATTACGGCACACTCCGTCTCACAGAGAGGAGGCCTGTGTCCCAGCAGTGGGAACATGGTAGGCTGATTATGATGGGTAGGACGCCCTCTAGGCTATAGGTGTAACGACGATCTTCACAGGGCGGCTGGTAGCAGCTGGACGAGAGTTGCCGAGAATCGACCTGAATGGCGTGAACTGGAGATGTCTATGTCTAGGAGTCGATACAATCAACTCTAAAAGGCTAGTCTTTAGTGCTTTTTGAATGTCAAAATTATAATAAGACAGTCCACCAAAACGCCTATCCATCACACACTTGTGACAGGTCACATTATGTTGTTACTCCTAATAACCTGCAGGTACGCACAACCAAACACATTTGGTTTGATTCGATTGGACAAAGATCACTGTCGAGTGCGTTTAAAGACTTACACAGTGTCATGCACAAGGGTCAAACTTTTTACACATCACCATGCCATGTGACTGGCATAAACTAACATTTCTGCGTGCGTTCAAACCATGACAAATCAACATTAGCCAGTACCTACCATCATTACACTCAGGTGTCTTATGTTTCTTATAGCATCGACGCAAAGGTAATTGTGCAGCTTCCTTTGCGACATCATTTAGAGCAATTTTGTATAGTTTATATAAAGCGTAGTAGCACGCGAAGGATGTCATATTGTTTGTGAGCTAAGTGACAACATGACAGGGCTGTTCTATCTCTGCTTGAGTGTTTGTGGTAAGAAATTGATGATATTTTTGAGCTTTTTATAGAGTGTCGGGTAAATAAATTATCTTTATTTTTTTATTAGAAAATAAAAATATAAAATAGTTTATTAGCTAGGTAATACAGCACGTTTGCTGGTGAACATCAAGTTGAGACGACATGAGGAACTTAAAATATTACCTATTAATAATGATAGGTTATAAAGTATTATTTACCAGTGAGCCCCAAATTAAACAGATAGCCTGTCTCTTGGGGCTCGGGGCATGAATTCCAGAGTGGAGACTAGCGCTGATTTTAGGTGTTGAATGGTATATCTGGTATGTTTGTGTATGAATGATGTGTGTGTGGTGTGTGAGGGTATGTGTGCGTGTTTGTTCTCATTGTGCGGTGTTTGATTCAGTGTAGGTATTTATATTAATTGTTCCGAGTCTTCATACTAGAGTTTAGCAACTCCGCCCCTAAGACGACCCACTGACCTAACATTTTCTTTATGATGTTACCCGAAACCCGCACGAATTCTGAGCACATGTGGAATATTGGATAATATCGGACGAGAATTAGAAACTTAATAATCAAAAAACATCTTCCAGGGGGCCTAAAAAGGCCACTTTGGCAGAATCATAAAAACTTCATATCACGCAATTCATCTGTTTGACAGTTTCACACCTATACGTCCCTGAAGGGTTAGGCAGAGGTGTACCTATAGCATTTTACGAATCTCCATGCAAAACTGTCATACAGATGAAATTGCGTGATATAAAAATTGTTTTTATGATTCTGCCAAAGTGGCCTTTTTAGGTCCTTTTTTTTTTTTTAAGGATGGGAAATCATCAGATGACCCCTCCCGCTCTGGGTGGAGCGGAAGGGAGTGTCAGACTCTTACTGACTAAAACCCATCCGTGTTCCTTCCTTAGCCCTTTATATTCCGGGGTAGCGGTAACCCTTTCGGACAATCCCGCTGCCCCGGCAGGCTTCGGCCCTGACGGGCCTCTCCTTCAATGCTGACATCTCTTTGAGGCGCGCGTGGAACACATACGCGCCGTCCGGCACGGGCCTGGTCCTGATCGGACGGCGAGCTACCCATTACTCGCCGTCCGCAGGCCCGCGCCTACGGTGGCCGGGAGTCGTCACGCGGCTCCCGACGCCCGGGGCGTCTCCCGCGGCGGCTGGGACGGGCGTTTAAACCTGATGTCAATTTATTTATGTTTGGCGAAATACCAGTGTTTTTTCTTCCTTACCTACATCTCTAGCAGCCGTCATCTCAGTGTTCACTTCCTTCCTAGTACTAGTTCCTAGTCTTCCTTTTCTTTGTACTAGATCTTTATAATGTTTATATCTTTTTATGGTGTTGTATCTATAATATGTATGTACCTATTTACAAAAAAAAAAAATATAAGTAGTTTATTAGCCATCTCGTTACCATAACACAAGCATTAAGTTGCTTAGCTTGGGACTATATGGCATTGTGTGAAATGACCAAAGATATTATTGTTATTATTTTTCCTTACCGTGCTCAATGTTCACGTTTGCAAGAATTACCATGAATCACAAAGAGATTTTGTTTCAAGAAATTAGAAAAACCTAATTGATGGCGTTTTAATTTTTTAATCGTTTATTAATCAATCACCAGAAATCGATTAACAATACCTACATAAAATAACAGTTTTAACTCGCTCACTGACTGACTCATCAACCCCCAGCCCAAACCTAGAAAACTGATGTACGAAAATTCGCATGGAATATTGAATACAGGGCGGACGAAGTCGCTGGCAATGTGCTAGTCTGCTAGTCATAAATATAAACAATTAAAAGCTCTTTAATTTAAGTAATGAAGAAAACTTTTTTGCTAGTTTTGAATAGATTTACATTAACAAGAATATACAACCTTAAATAGATCACTATTAGAGAAAGCAAACGTTAAATGGGCATAGTCAAAAGCCCAAGGCTTGCGTATTCTGTGCCCAAGCTATCATTAACATTGACATATTGGAAAGCTAAAGCCTTGGGACGAAAATAGTCAATGACAATGAAGAGGAATTTTCCAAGGAGAAAGGGTCTAAAGAGCAAGGCCAATGCCAATGTCTACTTGACTTTGATTAATAGGTCAATTTGATTTGGCATTAAGGTTTCAAATAACTCTTTTGATGTTTGATTCTCCATCTATTCAATTTGAATATCTGGCATTCATTAATTTTGTATATAGCCTGTGATCATCAACATCTGTTCCTGGACTACAGCTACAAGAGTTATAGGAGATATATATAAATCGTTGATAACGCAGCAGTGCCTGCTATTTGACATTATACAGAGTCCCATTAAAATAGATGGACAAATTTTAACACAGCGCTCAGTACGTCTAACCAAGATATCCAAGCAAAAAAAAAAACACTGATTAAAGTGATTTTATTTTGACGTAATATAATAAATTGCCGGCACATTAGTTTATTTTTGTTAGCTGATTATTTTTCTTGTAAGTATCTAATGCATTTTTCTTATATATTTTTTACCATCGGCATCGTCCTTATTTTGGTGGTTTGAATGATTTCTAAAAGATTGTCCATCTATTTTAATGGGGCCTTATATATTTCGAGAGACAGCAAAGTTTCAAGATTTGATTTGATTTGTTTCATGTCGTATTGATGTAAAACAAATTGACTTATTTTGTTGTTTTTGGAATCACATTCAAAAACCACAATCGATAAAATAAATTTCATATGCTATCAATAAAATTTCAGTCTACTGGTAAACATCCTGATAGAGCAGATTTAAAGAACGATAAAGAAACTTTAAAAAAAGTGCAGAAACAGAATACAATAATCACCTACTACAAGAGCATGTTATGTCTTCATAAATCACTAAAATTAAAAACGTAACTGTTTTTTCAGCCTTTCCTGTTTTTAGTGATGCTGTCTCGACAAAGATGGACTTTGGCGGAGACGAGGTCCTTACAACAGTTTCCAATAATACCAAAGTAGAAGACGAAGATGTTGAAGTACAACATACTATTGTTCTTTCAACCAAACTGAAAAACAATAATAGAAGAGGACTACACAGCTCTAATGAAGGTATTATAGGATTTTCACTCTATCTATATTTAATGGTCAAGGAAGGGCTTTTTGCACGCTTTTTTAATTTTCTTTCAATGAGGCAATACTAGTAGTACGAATTTAACATTCGTTTTTAATACTATTAAATAATACCCAGCTCTAGTTGCGAATATGCCGCGCCCGATCTCTATGTATGGCAAGCCGATCCCCTGGGGAAAGCGAGCCAAATACTTAGGTGTCATCCTAGACCACAACCTCACCTTCAACGAGCACATAAAGACGGCGCGTTCGCGCGGATCTTTCGCTCTCGGTAGGCTCCACTCCATGATAACTGCCCGCAGCAAATTGTCACTCAAGTGCAAATTGCGCCTCTACACCGCGGTCATCCGTCCCATCATGACCTATGCTTGCGTAGTCTTCGCACACGCCAAGCCGCGATTTCTGCATAAAATGCAAACCCTCCAGAACCGTTTCCTCCTAAAGGTCACGGGAGCCCCCTTCTATGTCCGAAATGTGAATCTGCATCTAGATCTCAGACTCCCCACCATCCAGCAGTTCATGAAACGTCTCTCCAAGCGCTTCTTTGACTCTGCCATTAAGCACCCCAATCCCCTGATTGCGGCGGCCTCCCGATACACTCCCTCCCGCATAAGTAGGATTCGCCGACCAAGGCATACCCTCACTATCCCCGACGACGCCACTACCCTCCTCCAGGAGAGCAGTAAGGCCACGAGTACTCTCAGTCGACAACACAAACACAAGCTAAGACATCCGTCCTTCCGTCCTCGCCGCCGAGGCCCGTCGCGACGTCCCGCACCATCACCGTGCCCGCCCCGACCCTTGCTCGAGCCAGCCCGCGCAGCTGAGCCTGTAGTTTTAAATTCGCCCCTAAACACCAATAATAATACCGATCCAGCCTGTCCCTTGCTGTCCTCTTCCAGCGACGCCCTGAGCCGAGGTCCGAACCCCGCAGGGGGTTACCCTTAGCGCTGTCGCTTAGTTTTTAAGTTATTGTTTGCCCTGGCTGGCCTTAATTCGAGGCATCCACAGGAAAGTCCGGTTAAGCAGTAGCCATCCTCATAAAGGATGAACTGCGAGATGCCATAGTTAAAAAAAAAAAAAAAAGTTGCGAATATTAGCCCATAGAATATTATTAAGTATACCTACATTTTTAAAGAATACGTAGGACCTCTTGCGTGTGAGTGGGGCAATGGACGCAAGCGTAATTTTCCAGCCGGCTGACCCGAGCCAACATGCAGATGGTCTTTTAGATAATGATAATATTAAAATTAACATCATACTAGAAAACAGTCTTGGACGACTGTTTAGGTTGAGATTATTGTTATCATATCGATCGAAAAACATGCATAGGATTCCACGCAGATATCAGTAACTACACAAGGTCGATGCTACTGACCTGATTACAATGACTTGCTTATCTGTTGACATTTGCGGGTGTAGGTGCAGACTATATCTAGATAATCTGCCTATTTACGTAAAATCACCGACTGGTGTTTAGGTTCATTAACTGAAGCTTAACATATCAACTCCTAAGACTCCGCCCTGATTAATATTTAAGTACCGTGTTTTCGACTTTTTATTTCTATATGGTTAACAAATATAAAGTAAACTAATATTTCCGTATTTTCCAATCCTTACAGGTAACACACGATCACTGTCGTACAATATCGATCATAAAGCAAAGGAAGATAGTGGTGAAGTTCCCGTAGTAAACGGATACAAATCAGTTGAAACCACACAAATAAGGACACCGGACACAAGGACTAGGGGTAAATTTTACCCCGACTCTGCATTTATTAATAGAAATGTACGAGACGAGTTCGATATATACCCAAACTATATATCGAACCCTGCACAATGGAAACCTTCGAGTTTCTACAATAACATCAACTGGATGAGTCAAGAAGTACCAATAACAGAATATAATACAGGCTGGAAAGTTAGTAGACCCGCTTACCAGACTCCTGGAAAGTTTCATAGGAGGATAACAGATGATGGAATAAAAGAGTTCTATTGCAAAAAATGTAGGGAGCTAAGTGGTATGAGAGGATGTCCACAAGAGCCACAAGGCTTAATACAAAGGCGCAATTCTTGGATATACGAGACAACAACTCCTAAACTAAAGTTGGACGGCAAATTAGCGAAATTAAACTAATTTGCTTGCGGTCATTGTTTTTGTTCATCCCGTATCCTTAAGTGTGCAGAAAAAACTTGAAGATGTTATCTCAGCGACCTTGAGACGTAGCGCAGAGGTTGAAAGGCATGGAATAATGAGACGTTCATAATTGTGCGCACGTTTCCAAGTATTCGCTAATGCTTATGTTTTCGTCAGATGTTATTAAATCCATATCTTCTTCTTCATTAATAGATGACCATTCTTTATTATTAAACTATGTAAAAGTATCATTGTATTTAATTACTGCTTCCGTCTGCAAGGTAGACGAACCTTTTTTTGTCACTTTTTGTAAAAACTAGACTAACGTTGATATCATCAACGTAAAATGTGCAAAAAGTGATATTTTACATTTCAATTAGGTACCTAGAGATTTAAAATTAAACTCTAAAGCTATTATTATAAATTAGTTAGTATTTAGCTTTATCACAATTAAAAAACCCCTGATGAGGAAAAATATAGAAGCCGAAAAAATTAGTTAAAAAATGATCAAACTATAATTCGAATGTACATAGTAACTCACAATTTGTCTTGAAGAGACATAATTTAAAATACAAAATCTCGACTCTCGATTGAAGCATCTACAGATATTGGTGTGTTTTTACAACAGTTTTTTCCATTAAATGAGCAGTCATATACCGTATAATCACTTTATTGATACATCTTCATTTATAAATATTCTTTGAATAGTTAAATTATTCATAACATTAAATATAATTTATGTTCGCCTCTACACAACGAAATAAATACTAGATTTATAATTTGGATAATTAAATAACAATAGTTTTTCATCCTTTGTGAAACATCGCCAATAACTTTTGCATCATGAGATCCATGTTTTTAAATAAATGTCATACGAGTAGGGGCGTTTTAAACATCGTTTATTTCAGCTTAGGATTGTACTTTATAATGGGTGATCTTTCCGTTATTGTTGACAAGTGTTTCAGCACCTCTGTTGGACGATTCCTTGCCATTCACATTGGAAGATGAAGAGAATGACTTGCTGGAGACTGAATAGTACCCTCCGTTACTTGGCGCTGAGGCGTCGGAGAAATGATTTACGTTCGGGCTGTCCTGAAAAGTTATATATTGTTATATGTTGTGGTTTGTTGTTTCATGGTTATCGTAGAGCCTACAATGAGGTAGCTTTTGAAGTGAGCTTTCATTGCGCTAGAAATGCTGAAAGTTTTAGCTGCAGATTGGGAATTTTGAATAATATACCATTGCATTAAGGAACATTTGGAATTAAATCCTACTAATATTATAAACGCGAAAGTTTGTAAGGATGGATGTTTGTTACTCTTTCACGCAAAAACTACTAAACGGATTTCGATGAAACTTCACAGTAATATAGCTTATACATCAGAATAACACATAGGCTACAATTTATAAAGTTTTTGTGTAATTTTTTTTTTGCCATAATATAAGTATTAAGTAAGTCGGAAAAATTCCTGCCCTCTGAGAGCTATCTTGGCGTGCGCTGCCTAAACCGTTACAGCTACACGAAGATAATGTATCGTGGGACTGTTTGTCTTAAATAGTTCTAAATAAAAGTCCGCGACAACATATATCTACCTTTTATGTGGAAGCCATCATATCCAAAATAGTGATCCATAAATACATTTGTAATCGGATACTTTTTTTACAATGCACATTTTAGAGTACTTAGTTCATTCTTATGAAAATTAATACATTTATCGCTTTCGGTATTTAATGTAGATAAACTTTGTCTTTTACACCAAGCAATTTGGACAAATTCTTCAAAAGTTATCACGATAAGATTGACCTGAGGTAGAGCGCCATAGGAACAGGCGGCGCGGCGGCGCGGCGGTCCCGAACGCGGGCAGGCAGACGCGTGAGGCACAGAGCACTTTTATAATACGTATTGCGTACCTATCACAGTATCAATCTCAATCTGAATCATTTTGAAGGATATCGCTAATCCATCGCTTTACCTGTATATGTTCGAAAAATTTGTCTGCTCAACAACGTAAATAAATAACGCAATGAATGTTGTTGAACTGCCAAAATGAAATGAATGAGTAGGCATAATTATAATTTTTAGGTAGTATATTTTAAGAAGGGCCCGAGGGGCCCGCAGCTAAATAATAACAGCCGCACAGGTCAGGTTAAGCTACGCTTGCCACGGTTGGTCTGTGGATGGATGACCATCTTTACATACCGAGACTCGGAAAGCACGTTAAGATGTTGGTCCCAGCTGCCATTCGTGGACATTTTCTTCTACAGTCGCTACGGGTCGTCGGAACCCCTAAAAGTCTGACAACCAGTCTCACCAAGGGGTATCGTATTACCCAGTAACTGGATTGTGGAGGTCAGATAGGCAGTCGTCCTACATAAAATACTGGTAATCAGCTGCATCCGATTAGACTGGAAGCCGACCCCAACATAGTTGGGAAAAGGCTAGGCAGATGATATTTTAAAAAGAAATATCAAATCAAATCACATTTCATTACTTAGATTATTATAATTGTTTTTTTTTTTGTTAGTTTAAGATTAACGTATAGTTTTAGGTTTAGGTTGTGTTGTAAGTAGGAAGAACATAGATTCGTTTTCCTCATAATTAGCTAATGGAATTGTTTTAGTTAGTTTGAAAATTACTACGGATTTTGTGTTTTTTTAAGTAGTACTTACAATAATGACTCAAAAGCGTAAGTCTAATATATATTTCATAAAGCTCTAATAAAGCTCGAGCTATAAAAATAGCTAGACTTAACGAGACGTCTCAACAAGCTGAGCTGCGAAGGTTTGACCAGGCGGTGCGTGAGGCGCACACAGAGCTACTGAGACAGACACCAGAACAGTTCCAAGGTTATCGTCAACAACACGCTGAGTATCTGGCATTTCAACGAGCTGCTGAAACTTCAGAACAGTGTCAACCTAGACGTCAACGGCATGTTGAGTATCTGGTGTCTCAAAGGGCTGCGGAGACACCGGAATAGTCCCAAGATTAGCGTCAACAGCAGACTTAGTATCTCAACGGGCTGCAGAAACACCGGAACAGCCCCAAGATCGGCATCAACAGCATGCTGAGTACCTATAGTGGTGTCACAACGGGCTGCGAAGACACCAGAACAGTCACAAGCTCGACGTCAGCAGCAGGCGACTTACATGGCGTCTCATAGAGCCACAGAAACCTTTACTAGGGCTGAATCCCGCAGATGCGCTGTTGTTACACTAATATAATGTATCGTGGGACTGTTTTTCTTAAACAGTCCCGACAGCATAATTATCTACCTTTTATGTGGAAGCCCAAAATAGTGAGCCATATCGAAAGTACCTCTTCCTGTATGTTACCTTTTCACACCTAAACCACTGGACGGATTTCGACAAAATTTGGCAAGGAGATAGATAGAATCCTAGGGAAGGACATGGGCTACTTCATCGGTACTGTCCCGTGGGATAATTGATATCCACGCGGGCGAAGCCGCGGGCAGAAGCTAGTATCTGATAAACATAAAAAATGCTGCTTTAAAATCTATAGAAAGTAAAAAATCAAACTAAGCAAAGACAATTTGAAACAAAGTTACTATCATTTGAAAATTACTTTAAGAGTTTTACCAAAAATGATTACTTAGTACATTACTATAAGAAGCTATTTTAGGTACATCACGCTATGATCAGTAAGAGTGGAACTACCGGCGGCCGTGCGGATTCAATTTAAAACTATGATAAATCTCCTAAGATATTCATTGATATCAAGTGATGTCAACGGCAATTTTGATCAAAATTAAATACTTGTGATGAATAACGTATTTATTTGACTATTGATTAATTTCATGTTTATAAAAACACCTTTGTAAATAATGCATTAATTTTGAACAAATTTGATTACCATAAAAACGGTTATAGTGAGTCAACCTTAAATGATAGACATATGCTGATCAGGACTTTTTTGTAGATATTGATGTCTTCTATAAAATTGTAGTTCATCACTTTGCTCTATTGTCAATAGTTTCCGCAGCGTACGCGATATAAGGATTTTCTTTGGTTTTTTTTTCACACCTTGGGTTATATTATCGCAGTTTTCATACGGATCCCTCACATTTTTGAAAATATTCTATAGCCTATGTTCATCAGCAATAATGTACGATTCTAATGGTGAAAGAATTATTTTGTTAAATCGGTTCAGTGGTTTCAGAGCCTATTCAATTCAAACAAACCAATAAATCTTTCCTCTTTATAATTTTAGTGTAGATAAATAAATAAATGAAAGGCACAGCACAAATAAAAGTGGGAAAATAGGGGGGAGACCTTTGCCCAGCAATGGGACAACATAGGTTACTTAACTGAAGAAAAAAAGTGTCAAATTATTTTAAAGAACCTCCTCCATTGATGGAGGACCTCCTCCTCTTCCTCCTCCTTAAGTATGGTGTATTACTGCAACCTCTTTGTTTTTGCATAAGTACATAATAAGGTAGGTACATGGAATCCAATATTAGCGAGCAGGTACTGAAGCTCATTAAAATTATACGTTTGTGCAGTTTAGTCACGACTGATAAGGACACGTCAGTACATAGCAATGTTATCGATAAATATTCGATATAAACCCAGTATTTAAATAAAGCTTTAGTGTAAGTGTAAATGCCAAAACAATAAAAATATCCAATTGGGAAAAACTTTTTCGTGCTTCGAATTTAGAAAAGGAATAGGTACCTATAGCTCATGATGATAAATCTTTAAATGATATTGATCAAATATACAATAATAATTAATTTGTTGACGATGCAAAATGAAACACAAAAATGCTTTGTTCAGAAGGTTCCCTATAAAAAAATAAAACAAGAATAAAAAATTATACAAAAACAGTCAGGCACAAAGAAACTTGTCCGTGTTTGCAGGTAGGCAGGTACTAAAGTTAAAAATCGTGATCTAATCATTAAAACGAATGTATATACCGACAAGATTTTCTCATACCTAGATAAATAAAAGAAAAAAGCTGCTACTACTTACTGGATTGCTTGGATATATCGAGGCTACTTGATGTTGGTAACCTGGTCCTGCAGCTGCGCTGGCGAAAGCGCTATTTCCGAAATGCGTGATTGGTCGAGGCATTGTGAAGCCAGGTAAACTCGGGAATGCTGGAGACCTGAAGGCAATGTTTGGATTCGGATAGTCACCACCAGAGTAACCACCAGAGTAGCCACCTGAGTAGCTACCAGGGTAGCCGCCGCCAGCCTGATTCGACGTTAAGTCAAAGGCTTTTCTTGCAGCGTTGAACGCTAGCCTCTGGTTGTCTATATTCTTATTGAATACCCTGTAAGCACAAAATTGTTAATCAATCATACTGAATGGTTTAGTATGCAATGTTAGAGGCAGTTGATGGAAGCGCTAGAGAAGGTAAAGCATTATTAGTGTTATTGGAACACCTTAAAGTTATAACGATCATAAAGGCACTCCACGCGCATGCATTGTCAAAGCTTACCTTTTTACCCGGGCTCCGTGAGGGCTACTGCAAGTTATTAATGAAAAGTAATAATTAATGCGTTAGACAAAAGTAGGAGTAGGAAAATCTTAAGACGGTTTTGCTGAAAAGTTTAAAAGACTTTTTTAACTTTTTATTCCCATTTCTGCACATTAACTATTTCGAGAAGTATAAACGTTAGAAAACAAAATGAGATTAATTCGAAGTGCTCTTAGGAAATTGACATTTAACTGTCTACAAAAAAGGCATGCTCCTTTTTTTCTGAAGCCGTGAAATTCTTATCTTAAACTAATTTTGTAAGCTTGAGAAAAGTTTTATAAAACTTGCAAGCAAGCAGCTTGCAGGTGTTCCCTACTGATATATCCAACCTACTTTGAGATACCAGACCATAAAGCTATAACATAAAAAACTATACACAAATTCCGTTCTAAAGTCCCCTTCACCATTAAAACACGGCTTTTCCTCCACCGGAAGCGTGTTGCTTCAGACACGTTTTAGATCTTACTCTTGGAGCAAATTCTCGAAATTCGCGAAATAGTTCTGGCCGAAGTCGTCTTCGCCTTGATGCGCGATATCGGCGAAGTGTTGAGGGTACGGGATGTAATCGGCGAAGTGTTGAGGGTACGGAATGTAATCAGCAAAATGTTGGGGGATTGCGTCGCCAGTACTGCTGACGACCTTCCCGTCCTTCAGGCCGTATGTACCTCCGTACCTATGGCCTGATGAGTCCACGTACGCGAATGCTCCACCTCCTTGTGAATTTGGTTCACCTGGAAACAGAAGATAGACATTTTGTTATTGATGATGTTGGAAACAGTCTTGGCACTGACAATAGCCGCGCGTGGGCAGAATACTATTAAGAAGTGAAAAGGAATCATCAAGGCGTATATCATCAATCATCAATTATAAAGAAGTCCAGATATGGAGAGCTACACCTACGATGATAATCATAGTAATTGAATTGACGTCATTTGTAGATTTTACTAAAATGGAGTCACTGAGTCAAATCAATTTCGAACCCATTAATTTTAATAAACAAATCGATAAACTATTCATTAGTAAGATATACAATTTTGGAAGATATATGCATATTTACAAGAATAGTTCCATAAATAGGCTTATGAATCAAAAACAGGTTTTGTTTTTCAATAATCACTGTTACTTTCTTATACTTTATCGGAGGTAAAAATTCATTACTAATAATTTTATTTCTGTTCTGACTCGCTAATTGAAGCCTAAAAGTAGATCCTTAAACTGAATGGGGAAAACCCACAAAACATGAATCACTGATCAAAACAATAGATATATCAATTTGAAATGCTAATTTGTTAAGTCATCTACTTTAAAAATTAGTACACAAATCACGTGTTTGTACATAATTATGTAAAAAATCGATATAAGTATCTTCAATTATAGACAGATATGTAACTAAAAGTGTCAAAACGTTTAACGTCAGCGTCTCACTGTAGTAAGTATAAAAACTCAAGCGCATCACATCAGCCTGAGATCATTATTTAATCGACGGGAATCCCTGTACTTTATAATACGTTGTTATGGACTTTGTAATTATGATTTTAATTACGTCGTATTAGTTTGCGAAAAATACAGAACCAACTTCGCACTTGAAAGTTATAAGGCGAAGTGAATCTTTTCTTAAAGCGTGTGGTGCAGATTTTATTAGAAAATGTTATATTAAAATGATGCAATAATGTAGATGTATAATTTTACACCGGAAGGTGAATTTAAGCACACATAAACTTTTTCTAGGACACAAAAACTGTCCTATCGAGGCTAGAAATAAGAAAAAATTATATCTTTATAATCACTGTCCACTGATGAATAAAGATCGACATACAAAATAAAAATAGAATCTGGTAACAATGTACAAGAAATTATAAATGAAAACGTCTAACCTTAAGTTGTCAACGCCTAAGCAGCGACTAATGTACTGAAATCAATTAAACTAGTGGACACACAGGTGTGAAGTGGGCAATAGAGCCAAACGAAACTACAATAACGGTGGAGGTTGCATGAACACATCAAATGACGTCATTTATGTATAGAATTAAAAAGAAAGGCATAGTTAAAAGTTCTAATATGAACCGTGTCGATAACAACCTTTTAAAAGGCCATAATATTGCAATACCTATGGATATCATTTTTAAAAGGTATTAGATACGTCAATTGTAGGTTAATTGTAGGAGTTTCATTAATTTACTAGATACAGATGAATGGATAAAATATTCCAGTATTTTGAAAATAATGTATTGATGCGTAAAAAAGTAGATAATGGTGTAGGCGTGGACAATGGAAAATAATAAGTTGAATGAAAGCCATTAAATAAAATGCAAAAGAAATAATTTTTGTTTAGAATATAGATTAGTGAATCACTACCTACTTATAGAAGAGTTTATAAGTATGGAGAATTAATGTTGATTGGAGCTCAATTTATTCTTAACAGTACTTTTGTTATAAAAAACAAAAAAACAATAGGTATAAAACAAAGTGAATTTACACTAAATCACCGGACGTTACTTGTTCCGGATAACAATCACGTCATTATAATGAGAGTAAAGTAATGAGGCTCGGCACTGCAAAATGGAGTCGACGATCAAAATCTAGCTACAGGAGTACACGTGAAATAAATTAAACAACTAATTAAAAGAATCTTCTAGCATTGTTTGAAAATAGCCGTCTAATTTCTGCTAACGAAATTACTTTAGATTTTTAAGAGAGTCTACAATTCTTTTGTGTGAAAATTCAGAGGATTGTGTCCGAGATTATGGTATTCGAGAAATTCTTGTAGAAAAAATGATTCTTTTGCGCAGGATAGTACAATGACAATTCAAGGTGATTGTCACTGTCATTTCATGTTGTAGTAGCACTATAGTAGATAAAGAAACTATTAACTAAATTCATTAGAACTCGATTAGAACACACTCGACTACTTTAATTATTCTAGTTTTGTCTCTCGAAAGGGCCACTGTTGGATCTACAACGTTGGCGTCCACTAAACTCTCATTTATTTCCTCTTCGAAACGAGACTTTTCATCGCATTAATCGAATGATGTGGCAACTGACAACGCTCTATCTATCGGTGAGATGGTTACAGAATCGCACTGCTGCAGTGCGATTACATCACAACTTAGGTGAAGTGAGCGTGGAGTGAGCTGTCATTAGTGTAAATCCCTATAGCATCAGATGGAATGACCGCTCACTTCGCCTAACTTCTCACGGTGAGATCCTAACAGAATCGACCGGCTGTTGCGTGAGACAGAAGCAGAAGTGATCATTAGCACCTTATTCATTATCAACTAGAGTAATTGTGGAATATTTATTTTGTCTAGAAAATTATGTTTGTACCTATTGATGAATCATTTCATGTTTTGTTCATCTCTTTGATTGTCTCTTGCGGTTTCAAAGGTGAGTATGTGGTATTGTTTGTAACCTACAGATACATACCTATATCTAAATTTAGTTTAGTTATATATAATTACTAGCAGTGCCCCGCGGTTTCACCCGCATATGTTTCCCGTGGGATAAAAACTATCCTGTCTTTTCCCGGGACTCAAACTATGTATACCAAATTTCATCTAAATCGGTTCGGCGGTTTAGGCGTGAAGAGGTAACAGACAGACAGACACTTTCGCATTTATAATTGTTCTCAGGGCAGATATAGATATAATTGTTCTCTGCAGGGGGGGCCTGCAGTGGGAAAATTATGGGCTGATTATTTATTTATTTATTTATTTTAGGATCTCCAACAAAAGATATACACTAAACATGGACACGTTAATGGACGACAAAGTATTTGGTAGGTGTACTCTTTCAATTACAGGAGATCACAGCATGCACAATAAAATAACAACTAAGCTAACAAATGAAATAAGTAATAAAGGAATTTTTTTTGACTGTGAAACATAAAAACAACAAATTCTGTAAAAGATTAAAATATACGTAGAATAATAAACCAAATAACATTAACATAAAAAAAAATACAAAAATAAAAAACATTCACAATAATTTTTTAGACATTTCTTATATATAGAGAGAGATTGGCTGATATCTAAATTTGTAGTTTTAGCTAGCATGTTGTATTGCCTACAAAGTCTTGGTATAGCAGCGTAATGACCTAGGTTTGTTTTGGAGCCTGGGATGTAGAATAGATTATAAGTATTAACCCTGGGAATCCGAGTTGGAATTTTAATTTCTAATGAGCCCAAAAGTTCACTGCAGTCTATCGATCCGTTAATATCTTGTGAAGGATAAAGAAGCCCAGTTTCGTCCTACGACTCCTCAACCCAAGGTTTTGGACCAATGTCAAGATGGCAGCCGGTTGATTGCTCTTAGTCAGTCTCATTAGTAATTCCTAAGAAGTTATATGAATATTTTAACATCCTAAAGTCAGTCAATCAATCCAGGATAAGAACGCTTGGAAACATGCTGGTCCTGCTGCATAGGACAATGTAGAGTCTACACAAGATCAAACTGGTTGCTTATTTAATTGTAGATTTATTCTTCTTTTTTTTATATTGTTTTACATTCTGTAGTTGCTCTGACTCACACCCTGACTTATTACTTGTATTTTTTTTTGTTTTACATATTTTTTTGCATGAAAATCGTTTAATTTTACCATATTTGTAAATATGTGAGCACCATGTATCATCAGATAATTAATTTATATGTCATGGTTTCATATTTAATTCTTTTACCTATTGTGGTATAATAATTTTATTTTAGGTGCATCGTCTGCACATATTATTTATTATATAATTAATGTACTTATGCAAAATATTGTAAAACATTTTAAAAGAGTAACGGTGGAGTTTCTTGCCCATTCTTTTCCATACGAAAACTACCTTTTGGAATAGGCGACTAGAATCAAATCTATTTCATAACAATTTTTGACGTTCAAAAGTGCCTTTTCTGTGCCTATTTGAAATAAATGCTTTGACTTTGACATTGTCATTTATTTTTTAGGTATTTTCTCGGTCAGTGTGAATGAGAATGAGAATTCACAAAGATATGAGTGACAAGTAAATTCGCCTTGTGAATACTAAAGCAGTCGCCACAACAGCCCATTCAGTTGCATACTGCATAATGTAGAATTGTAAATATTCGTCATGGTTTTAAAATACATGTAGGTGAACTAAGAAACCAGGTACTTATTCGGATGTTTTTTTTAATGCAGCTTGTATTTGCTATTATTTATGTCGGTAGTGTGGAGAACATAGATTAACTGATTGGGTTTTATCTGCTCCTATTTATCTATAGTAATAATAGTCACACTAATATTATAAAGGCGAAAGTTTGCGAGTGTGTGTGTGTGTGTGTGTGTTTATATGTTTGTTACTTCTTCACGCTCATACGACCGGGCCAATTTTGATAAAATTTTGTATGGAGGTAGCTGACACCCTGGATTCACATATAGGCTACTTTTTATCCCGATATTCCCACGGGATCAAGATTTATGCGGGTGAAACCGCGGGGCGCAGCTAGTCTATACTAATACTAAAAATGAAGCTGAAGAGTTTGTTTGTTTGAACGCGCTAATCTTTGGGGAACTACTATTCGGATTTGAAAATTTCTTTTTGTATTTGATAGCCCAATTCTTGAGGAAGGCTATAGGTTATATAATATCACGTTAGGACCCTTAGGAGCCGAGCAAAAACAAAAAAGTCAGAAAGAACGCTGAGCGGAAACGAAGTAAGTAGGTACTAGTGCGGGCAGGCGATGCGACGAGTCGGTGTGGGTCGGGGTACAAGAAATTTCACGCGGGCGAAGTCGCGGGCAGAAGCTTGTAGCAGATAAAACCCAATCAGTATGTCGTACTTACCAAATTTTTATTACGTTTGTTTTTTGACAAGTGATCAGTGTAGGAGCTAACAACTATTCTCAGGTTGGGAATTGATACATTGGAACAGTGCCTGATAGACACAGGACATAATGGATGATAAAGTATACAAAAAGGACACTAGCGCACAGATGTGATAGGAGTTAAATATTATAAAACGTGTACTTTTTCCCAATCCTAACTACCCATACTAATATAATAAATTCGAAAGTAACTCTGTTTGTCTGTCTGTCTGTATGTCTGTATGTTACCTTTTCACGCCTAAACCACTTAACGGATTTCGATAAAATTTGGCACAAAGCTAAATTGCATCCCGGGGAAGGACATAGGATAGTTTTTATCGACATACCTCGCGGGCGAAGCCGCGGGCGGAAGCCGCGGGCGGAAGCCGCGGCCGGAAGCTAGTTATATTATAAATGCGAAAGTAATTTTTTGTTTGTTTGTTACCTTTTCACTCCTAAACCACTGAACAGATCATCCTCAAATTTTGCATATACATTGTCAGGTGTACAGAAACGCACATAGGGTACCTATCATCCCGAGAAAAAGTGCTGTTCCCGAGAAAACAACAATAACGTCATTATGATAATAGATGGCGCCACGTGTCTTTAACTGGACAACGTCTGTCGGGTCAGCTGCAGGAGTTGTCGATTCGCCCACAAATAAATTAATTTCGTGCGACTCGTAGAAAGGAAAAAAAATAAGTAACGATTCACCCATTTCGGGCTATTAAATTCGTGCGAATCGACTAAAATAAGCCTTATCTCTCACTATTTTGTGTTCTTCGGTCGTTATAATTAAGATTTATGATGAAAATGCCCGCGCCGTTTGTTTGCAAAGGTTATCTTCGCCCATCCTTTTTTGGGTGCCCCATGTAAAATATTAATCATACATAATAAAGCAATTATTTGGCAATTAAATTACAATAAAGTTTAACAGCTTGTCAACGAATCTCTCTTGAGATAGGCACATAATATATAAATGAATAAAATATTGTTGTATTATAATTTATAATAGAAAAAGATTAAATTGTAAAATTATGCAAAGGATAACAATAAATCTGCCAATTAACGTTACCTACTATGGGTTTTTCTACCGATTTCCGTCTTAAAAAATTGAGGGTTATATTGTCTATCTTAAAATATATATTTTAAATTACCAAAATGTTATAAAGTCTAACTGTCACATGAATATTTGAACATCTCCCAGTGTCTACATCTAATCTATTATATAGAATTCTCGTGTCACAGTGTTAGTTACCATACTCCTCCGAAACGGCTTCACCGATTTTTATGAAATTTTATATGTATATTCAGTAGGTCTGAGAATCGGCTACTATCTATTTTTCATACCCCTAAGTGATAAGGGTTGTCCATCCCAAACATTTATTTTTTATTTTTAGGACCATTTTTTTTATAATGTGTTTTTTTATACATACAACCTTAAACTTTCACCCTTCTATCACCAACCCCTATTTTATAATAGTCATTTTAGATTTTTTTCTACACTAGAAATTCGCTAGAAATAATTTATATGGCAAAAAAACGTTTCCCGGGTCAATTGTACATATTTAAGAGCCTGAGGGCACTCCTGATAAAATATTAGGTATACCTACACAGTATTCACCTGTATCCGGTCACATTAGAAGCGATCCAACATACTTGGGTTAAAGCTAGGCAGAATATGATTACCTACCTAATTGCCTGCTTAGAGCCTTAAGGATCTGTCCAAAAATGGATCCAAAATACACGATGAGAGTCAAGCAATGTGTGAAAATTGTTCCATGTACAGCAAGTTCAATGACCTCTCACCAGTATAGATGTTATCAACAGGAATAACTTAACAGTGTTCAATGGGACGATTCCGTCATCTTATGTGTACCTAAGTATATATTTTGCCAATTTTAGATGTTTACTGCGACTTCTAAGAAGTTTGTGTACTTAGCAATTTGCACATAGTGTGAACAATTTATATCGATTTTGTACGCGTGGTTATTTTCCTCGTCGGGGATTTAATTTAGTATGCTTTAGAATTGTCATTTAAGTTAGAATTAGTAGAAGAAAAACTGAGTCGGAAAGATTATCAAAACTCAATGCTAACACTAAACTACACATCTCGAGAGTTGTATTTTACGTCTACCTCTACACCCTTCACCTTCACTGTCTACACCTAAGTATCTAATATTGACATGTGTAGGACTGATTGCACCATAGAAATGTAAAATATATATGGATTGCACGATTGAAAATAAATAAGTATTACTGAAAGAAACTTGTCTACGAGTTGCCTGCGGGAAGTCCACGACGCGTACCCCTGAGTTTTTCAATATTCATCAAATTGAAGGTAGGGAAGCATTTTCCCTTTGAACCAACTTAAATAGTTATCGCTACTGAAACAGAAAATCAGTCTGCCTAGCCTTTTTTCTTATTTCGTTGGGGTCAGCTTCCAGTCTAAACGGATGCAGCAGAATACCATCCATCCATCCATCCATCCATCCATCCATCTTACATGAATCGAATGACTACCTGACCCCCACAACCCAGTAACTGGGCAATACGATACCCCTTCTTAGTAGGTAAGATTGGTTGTCGGACTTTCGCTTCTGACTACCCTTAATGACTGTCAGAGATTTACGAATGACAAGCGGGACCAACGACTTAACTTGCTTTCTGGGGCACGGTGTCGATATGTACTTAATGGATGGTCACCCATCCACGAAGCGACCGCGGCAAGCTTAGCTTAACAGCTTGCTTATAGCTTTATATTACACACACAGCACAGCACAGCACACAGCACACAGCACACACGCGCACAGCTTGCTTTTTTGCTTTTTATTTTGCTTTGCTTTTTTTTTTTTTACATGATAAAGAATAGGACTCTTGAAGACCGAGTTGACCGACTTGTAACTGTCGATCGAAGGTACTAATACCTACTCTTTAGGGCTCGTGGCTAAATATTAGCCACGAGCCCTTAAACGCTTCTGAAACGGAAAACCCTACAATTAAATTGACAACATCGAAAGCATCATCAAGGATGTGGGTGCTACGTGATAGGTCAAAGATTAAAAGTTCTCTAAGACATGTGTCATCTGTCATCAGATCAGCATACGAGTACCATGTGTGTAACTTTACTTACTTTCACAATATTTTAACAAAGATTTTGTGTTTTTGAGCACAGTAGGTGAAATTTTAGGTCTTTTACGGCAAGCTTTGTTGACTCACAAGTGTTTATCCTATCAGTAGGTACTATCGCGGACGCTCGTTCATTTTTGCTTGCACCAAAAAAATAGAAGCACTCACTAGTAAGCGCGCCAAGATCAAATAGTTCATCAGTAAAATTCCCAAAAGGAGTACATGTGATGTGTCACTAAGCTGCGCAGTACAGGTTGCAACTAATTGCGTTATCTCTTTCCTTTTAGGCGAAAACTTTAAGGCGCCGCCGCAGGATTTATGCGAATCTTTAAGTGATCAGGCGGAAAAGGCTCGGTGGTACGTGGGTATGTTAGTAGGTAGGTAGGACCTACTTTTCGATTAGTCAAGTCAGTTTATATAACATATGTAAAATCACGACTGTAATCGCGGAGGAGTTAGGCAGGGCGAGTATACTCGACAACACCCACATTTCGCACGATGATGTTTAAGTCCCATGTCATAGGGGACGAACCGGGCAAAAATACAAACTACAGGCTGCAATGAGAAGTTCCTGGTGAAAAAAGGCCAATAACACTTTGCCCGACGTGAGAATTGAACCCTGGACCTCATGATCAGCACTGCTTGCGACCACTACACCAACGAGGCTTTCAAAAAAGTTATGCATCATATTATTTAAATTATTTTATTAAAACTCTGTCTACATAATTGTATTCTTTACCTAAATATTCTCAAGTTACAAACATAATTTCTTATATTTATGTTAATCTTAAAGGCATTCTTTGAAGTATAAGTAGAATTGTAGGTATTATCTTGTGATCAAACAAGTTTATTATAGTAGTTAGACATTCCTTTGTTTTGTTAATTGCTTGAAACTTGATTTTTTATTATTATATACGGCGCTCTTGGCAAACCTGAAGATGAGAACCTCCATAATCATTAATATTAGTTCACTACCAATATATTTATTTATTTGTTAAATTAGCGTGTTGCTAGGTCGATTTCCAAAATCTAACTTTGTTCAACCTTACATACTAACTAGGTATCTACTTAAAAACTCAAAACTTTTATAATTAACCTAAAATCAAACGATTTACCATATATACAATTTATCTAAACAATTCAATCTTTGATCTGATTGCTTCTTGATGTGAGACCAATTTTACAAAATCTACAAGATTTCTTCAACTTTTATTTATTATATTTTTATATAAAAGACTAAGAAGCACAGTTCCTAATCAATTTAATTCAAAATTATTAAATTTTATGGCACTTATTTTCTGTTCTGGTAAAATAAAAATAAATTATTGATATTTTGCAGGAATTCAATAAAAATAATTTAAAATGGACACGGTTTTTTTTTTGTTTCAAGCAATCATTAAATTACTATAATCTACAATAATTTAAAGTCATAGCCATTCCAACTAATAACTTGCCACTAATGCCACTAATTATTTTGAATGGGTTTTGCATGGAGTATGTTTTTAATAGATTTCAAATTACGTACCTACAGCAAACGTGATTAAGAACACAATTTTTAACTAAATCCTTTGATTATGAAAATGTTATAAACGAACAAAGATAAAAACAAAAAAAATAAGAAAAAAAAAGAAGAGAGAGAGAGAGAGAGAGAGAGAGAGGGAGAGAGAGAGAGAGAGAGATGAGAGATGAAAGGATGATGGAAGAGAGATTAATTAGTAAAATAGAATTTAATTAAAAATTAATAAAAAACCCCGAAACAAACAAAAATTTCTAAAAACTAAAATAATAATAATTATGTATTGGCCCTTTAACATTAATATAAGTTGTAGGACGGCTAAAAATTGGAAGTGAAAACCAGCTATGTTTTCTACAATAACATACCTTGCTGGGTATAAGCCTCATCTGTTTGGCGTTTTAAAAAACAAAACAAATATATTACTACTCAAGAATTCTCTTATCTATCCTCCAGGTCCATCCTACGGAAAATCGCCATAACTTTTTTCACACAAAGATTTGTTAAGAACCGCCAGACTAGTTATTGCTCTTTATTAAAATGACTATATCTAATGACATAATTTCGACTCAATCAGACCTGTGAAAGATGCTCACATCAATTTATCAACTAGAAAAGAGCTGATAATCTTCAAACGGCTGAACCGATTTTGTTGAATTATAGCTAAGATACTCTCGATCAACTCAACTCACCTTTCAAACAAAAAAAAAAACAAAGTCGGTTCAGCCGTTAGGAAGCTACGATGACACAGACAGACACACAGATACACACGTCAAACTTATAAGACCCCTGTTTTTGTCGGGGGTTAAAAATACCCAAGAAATAAAGCTAAAATAGCAATTAGTGAGCTTGCCTGCAGGCGTTTCTTTAATCTCTTCAGAATTGTTTAAAATAAGTTATTGCTGAGAAATACATCGTCGATGATGTATTTGCTTATATCCGGTCCAGCTCCGCGCGTATCCTATGATACAATAGAAAATAAATTGTGTCTCATTAACGGAGCTTGAGTGGTCATACAGTTTAACTGTGAAAGTTAAATAAATCTGTCAACTAATTCTGAATAATGAGCTCATTTTTAAGCTGTTAATTTGTGCTTTTTTTATAACCAAACTTTTGCCCCCAGTGCATTGTGTTGGTCCAAGTGGAAATACTTACAACAAAAAATGACTAAGAGGAATTTAAGATTTATAAGGAAAGGATTAAAAATATGCATTTGGATTATCGGATCCGGAATCAAACCAAAAAGTTCAAAATAGAACTGTATTTTTTGACGAAAAATCGATAAAATAATTTTTTACCCTGCAGATTGTCCAAATGCATACAGTTTCTGAGAATCGAGCTGATTAGGAGAAAGTGTAGCCGATCCTTTACCACAACTATAATGATATTAAAATTATTCCTAGTGTGACCAAAGTTTTTTTTTTAATCAAACTATTTGTCACAGTTTATGGCAAATAAGCACCTCTAGGCAGCTGTTTATAGTGCAGATGAAATGGTACCATTTATAAATCCGATAAAATGTTGGTTTCATGGTTCTAATCTGGGTAATAAGGTGCTGATGGATAAGTGATAATGCTTGAGATATTATTTGGTACTAGCTTTTGCTCGTGGCTACGCTCGTGTGGTGCTCGTAAATTATCCCACGGAAACGTACTACTGGGATAAAAGTATTCTATGTGTTAATCCAGGTTATAAGCTATCTGTGTGCAAAATTTCATCTAAATCCGTTCATCCCTTTTTGCGTGATTGAGTAACAAACATCCAAACTTATAAACTTTCACATAGGTATCTATATATTTCACATAGGTATATATAATATTACTAGCAGTGCCCCGCGGTTTTACCCACATAAGTCTCGATTCTGTGGGAATATCGAGATAAAAAGTATCTTAAGTGGTAATAATACAGGTCGTCACTACCTCCATA
Source organism: Gortyna flavago (assembly GCA_963669345.1). Classification (NCBI taxonomy): domain Eukaryota; kingdom Metazoa; phylum Arthropoda; class Insecta; order Lepidoptera; family Noctuidae; genus Gortyna; species Gortyna flavago. The sequence goes on from OY770126.1 coordinate 6,093,951, forward strand.
CCAAATTTTATCAAAATTGGTTCAGCCGTTTGTGCGTGAAGAAGTAACAAACACACTCACAAACTTTCGTCTTTATAATATTTGTGTGATAGTAGGATCATAGATCATTAGGATTTGCAATATTTATTTAGTCGCTTCAGGAGTGGTGCTCCTGGGTTAAAGTACGTCGGTGGAATCAATGAATTCTAAAATCAAAAGGTTGACTGGTTGATAATGCCTATAGCATTAAGTCCGCTCCTTAGGTAAATAATTTACACCCAAATAGGATAGTGAGAGTCAAGAAGGCTTAGTTTCACTACTCCACTGAAATCTCACTGTGAATCAAATGATTGCCAATAAACCCTTTGATTTATATAAATCAAAGGGTTTATTGGCAATCATGGCGCCGTGAAAATATTACCTTCACGCCATAATCATCGACAATGGGCTTAATAGATTCAATGGCAAATTCCTTAAAACAGCTTATTGTGTAATACCTATTGGGCAATTTGATCAGTGACTCTAAGCACCACTGAGTTTGTTAACAGTGTACACTCTGATTTTTTATTTGCTAGATTAAAATGACAGCTGCATAGTAAAAAACACTATCAACATGACAAAAAGGTCGAACGCAGCTGTCATTTTGGTTTAGAAAATAAAAAAAATCTGAGTGTCTTTATTAACAGATTTGAATTTAAAAGATAATATTTACATAATTTAAAAGCTAATTATATGTACAAGTATAAAAAAAAATGGGATGGGAAAGAATCATAGGGCATCAAATAATTCGTCCACATCGCCGTCAACAGGAAAAGTGTTCAAAAGGCTGGCAGCATTGAGACGTTGAATGAATATGCAGATTCTTTGGCCAGAAAATAGGCTAGCCTTGGCTTGGCGATGTCTCGGAAAACTGGTACTATTAAGGGGGTGGTGCCGTTGTAGCCCGCGAAATTCAAATCAACCTTCAATCATCACTACAACCCTCTAAGTTCATAATTATAACCCTATTGATTGACACTGTATTCTGTACACTATATTCAATTTAACAGTCACTAGGATAGTAGTAGCTTCCACTATCCTAGTGACATTTACATTCTCGATGTAGCAAAAACATTGAATAATGGTGCTGCCATAATGATACTTAAACGTTTAAACCTTATAATATTGTTTGAAATATTTTTGGCAGAATATTATTAGCTTTAGTGGCCTTATGAATTATCTACGTAAAGGCTGTTCAAGAGGAAATCAATAAAAATGTCGAGTGCAGCGAACGCTTATCACTCTGACAGTTTGAAATGACTGTAACCCTGAACTTCGTCCATATTACAAATGTAAAATCTATATGACCTGTTTGGATGACACGGAGAAAAGAATACAAATAGCATACTTGATGACCTTCAAAGTCTGGAAACCTCTGTCGGGCTTCTACTTTTTCTTTTTATACCTTTGAGGATATCTGTTTTTTTTTCTTGGGTAGATTTTATGCAGAAATAATAATATTATCTATACTTATAATAAATCTGTAGAGAGGTCAATTCTGTACATGATATATATTTTCAAAATAACTATCAGGAGGTAATTAGTGATCGATACTGATGCCAAAAATGTAATCAGTAAAATTTTTGTCTGTCTGTCTGTCTGTCTGTCTGTCTCTATGTTCCTTATAGAAACAAAAACTACTCAACGGATTTTAACGAAACTTGGTACAATTATTCTTCATACTCCTGGGGAGGTTATAGTATACTTTTCATCACGCTAGAATGAATAGGAGCAGAGCAGTGAAAGGAAATGTTGGGAAAACGAGAGAAGTTGCTCCATTTTTTAAGCTTCCTGCGCGTGTGCAGCCTTAATGGTTAAAGCTACATAGAAATCATTTATGACGGAAATGTTCTACATAAAATTATATAAAAAATATCCCACTACAGCATATGTCTATCTTTTATGGTTGACTCACAATAACACCTGTAAGTCCCGATAGCTTAGCAGTTCGGAGCTTTCTGATTATATTTGTTTACTAAGAACGCTTATAATACTCTCACTCATCCCTAATTAAAAGTAGTTAATATTATTACCTATTCAATAAAAAAAGAATCATAGTAATCGGTATAGAAACACCAAACTTATACATGAAATACGCTAATAAACCATCGCGCCGTCGCGCGTGAATACTGAATCATGCCATAAGGATTATTTTTGTGTAACGGTTGCCGCGCTCGACGCGGGTCGTGGCGGTAGGGTATAATAAAAAGGCGGGAGGTCCGGGCAACCTTAGCGAGTTGCAACTGCGAGTAGTCATGTCAAAAAAAAAAAAGCGCGAGCTTCATTCAATATTTGGCTGTTGATTCAATGCGTTCAGAGCGTTCGACCTTATTGACAGATAATAATTGATATTAACAAACCGTGCTTATCAGCGCGACTTTTAGTCTTTAAATAGTTTATTTGAATTTCTTTTGTTATTTTATAAAATAGGTATTAGTTGTTTTGGTAGTGTTTAAATATTCGTACATTGAAAATATAAAAAAAATAAATGGCAGGGGTTGTTGCGAGACCGACACGAACCCAAAAATGTGATTAAAAAAATTTTTTGTCTGTCTGTCTGTCTGTTTGTTCAGGCATCACGCAAAACGTACCGGTCCGATTACGATGAAACTTGGTATAATTATTCTTTAATATCCTGGGCACCACATTGGGTACTTTTTATCCGGGAAAAGTATATACAATAAAAAACAAACTTAATTTTGCGGTTCGATCCCTAGACCCGATTACTGTACCAACCGCAAATAATAAGTTTGTCGTAGGTTACGTCACCCGCACTGTATATGTAGTGCTGAAGGTTGAATTTGGTTTACACTTTTTGAACTTTGATTTGAACGGATGTATCGAGTGGCGAGCGTTCGTTCTTATTAGCATTCTATAAATTGTATGTTTTAACTGCTACTTGCAATTCTAAACCGTGCTTTTCAGTGCGACCTTTTTATTCCTTTTAGTTTTTACTAAGTACAGTTTAAGGTAGAGTTATTTAAGTTTATTTTTATAATTCGTAGGTATAGATTTTAATTTTAAAGTATGGGTTGTATATTTGATAGTGTACGTAGTGACCGTAGGTTATTTTATAAATCTGTTAGGTAGGATTAGTCATTCGTATAGATAGGTATTAGTTTTTAGGCATTTTGCTTATTTATTGAGTTTAGATTAGTTATCATCAGAAATAGGTTTATTTAGGTAGGTAGGTATTTTATTTTCTGTTATTGAGTTTTTGTTTTTAATTAGGTAGGTACTTAGGTTTACTTTTATAATCTAATATAAAATTCAAAGTCAGACAGACAGGATCACAGTGTCTGACTGATTATATCAATGCACAGCCTAAACCGCTGGTCATGTAAAGACATTTTTGGAGAGTGTGTTCTTTGTGAAGTGTATATCCACTAAGAAAGGGTTTTTCGAAATTCCACTCCAAAGAAGGTGAATGGGGGGAGGGTGAAATTTCACGCGGACGAAGTCGCGGGCAGAAGCTAGTACATAATATGTGTGCCTGTCTTGTGACGATTAGTAGAGCTGGGGAGAGCTCTCTGCTCTAGTTAGTACACAAGAGCTTCTGGAGCTTGTTTTGTTAGTGTTGCATAATCAGCCAATAACGTTCCCACTGCTGGGACGCAGGCCTCCTCTTTGTAAGAGAGAATGGGTCATAATACACCGCGCGGGCCCAGGGCGGGTTGGTAGATCTAACATGTCATCGATTTTTTGGTTCAAGGACATACCGGTTACCTCACAATTGTTTTCCTTCACCGTTTTTGAGAGCAGTTAGTGTTGGCGACGACGCATAAAGTACTCCTTTTACTCTTTGATTTTACTATACTATATTTCATTGTTGTTGACAAGGGTACGATATCTACTTGTGTTTTTTCTCTGTCTGTCCTAAGTCCTTGGGCTCTTTTATTTGGTCCTCTAAGCAATTCTACAATCCACAGCTAGCTACTACCTAAGTAGTTCTTGGTTTTCATATAGGTACCGACTGGGCAGATGGTAGACTTGAGAAGAAAAAGCTGGCTGCTGATTTTTATCAAGTTCCGGGAGCAGGATAAGTTAAGTTCACAGGTCGTTAGTTTAATTCATTTATTTAAACTTTTCGCACACAAAAAATACACATAGACGGACTTCATTTCAATTCTCTAATAAAATAAAATTACGTTGCCATAAATTTTTCAAATGCTACTGTTTCCCTGTCTCTAGAATATCTAATATCCCAAAAATATCTATTTAAATTCAAAATGTAACTTAATAACTTAGCATTTGTATTCACGTCCCTGACTCTTGACTTAAGGAAATTATAAATAGCCTACTTTAAGTTGGTTTTAAATTATACCGGTCAGGTCCCGTTGAGTACTTAATCTTCCTGTAATTGCTACTAAACAAACATCGTTAATACATTGTAAAACGTGTGATTTTATATGTGCCGTACCTATTGTATGTTTGTCTACTTTTTCCTTTTTTTTTGTCAGTGTGCTTTTACTGTGTGTGTAGCCTTGTTTCGCTTGGCATAATCAGTCTATAATATTCCCACTGCTGGGACACAGGCATCCTCTCTGTGAGAGGAAGTGGGCCGTAATCTAACCACGTAGGCCTAGTGCGGGTTGTTTGGCTTGCAAGTTTAGCAATTGCAGGCTGACTTTATAATAGAGTACCAGCAATGCTATTCTATACATATATGTCATAAATTGTCTGTGTGACCGCGATGTTCCCCTAAACTCTGCAACGGATTTTGATGCGATATTAACCATCATTTAGTTAGAGAATTTGTTCCGGAAGGTGTAACATATGTGTTTATTACATTAATACTAGCTGCGCCCCGCGGTTTCACCCGCGTAAGTTTTCCCTTATCACTTAGGGGGATGAAAAATAGATGTTGGCCGATTCTCATAGATACCGGATAAGCACAAAAAATTTCATCAAAATCGGTCAAGCCGTTTCGGAGGAGTATGGCAACGAAAACTGTGACACGAGAATTTTATATATTAGATTAGACTCACGTGTAGTACCTAAAGTTATCTCGATATTTTGTCAAGTCTTGTTTGACCCTCCCTTCTAATGCCGGGGCCACACAAACGGGAGACGCCGTTGATTATCGCGATGTTGGGCTTTAAAGTTAAGGTTACCAAATTTTTTTTTCGGCCGGGCCTAGACTCCTCGGGTGAATAAGCACAACTGTCAAATCGTGTTGTCATTCATTCTTAGTTCGGGCCACGAACTAATCTTATCTACATAGGTAACTTTGACTGAAACTACGGATTTCGTGCTTCGCGAGTAGCCTCCTGGAGCGTGTCGCTAGTTTTTGATAAATTAGCAATGAAGTCATCAGTTTTGCGTCCGTAGATTTAATTAACGTAGGTATGTACCTAACTACTTTTTGCTAGAATACAAGCTTTGTGCCCGATGAAATTAGTGGTCGGCTTGAAAATTTATTTAACTTCTTCCAAAAGTCCTTCCTTAAAGCCTTATTTCACAACGCGATATTTTGGGACCCTTTCCCTAAATAGGGATGATGTAATACGATAAAAAAGGAAGGATCGTTACAAAAACACATCACCTAAATATCGGGCCCTATATTGTGTAGTGTAAATAAGGGTTTTAGTGCTCCGTCAGTGAATGAATGAATTTAAGATTTTTTTTATATCTCGAAGATACAGTCGGACCTTTATAAAAAAGAACAGACATAGGAATGTTGCCAGAAATGAATTTTTTGCACGACACTGAGCTTTGGTGATAGGTAATACGGGCTGTTACAGCTACATGAAACCTTAAGCTAGAAAATATTAAATCAACTGGAAAACTTTTGTTTATACAAACCACTAATATTTAAGTCAATTAAGATCCTCTCTAAAATATGTCTATGAGCAGCAATATGAACAAACATGTTACCTTTTATATCCCTGACGTAATGCATCTTGACCTGACGCAATGTTTACCATGCGCGAATATTATTGCTCGTTATTCATTTATACCTACATTACTGGCCATCAGAGTGCCAAATGCAGTATTTTTAAGAATATTTGCATTCTAATCTCAGTCTCATTCCATCAAAAACACTTTCCCTACATTTTTGAGCAGTTTTTAAATTGTTTGTCGCTGAGATGAGATTGCGACTAGATTTTGAAAGTTTTAAAGGCAATGTATGTACACTCGAAAAAACTGGCAGGTGATCACTTTTGAACTTTAATTTCACCCTAGTCAACTGCGAACATTCCCGACTGTACCTAGGTACATGGTTTTTAAAATAAAGTGCATGTCCTATGTGTAGGATAACAGTTCTGCATCGATGAAAACTTTCCTTATCAAAAACAAATAGTGTATGACAAACACGTTTAAGTACACGGAAACGTTCATCAAGTAAATACTGAACAAGTAGGTATAACTTGTTTAGTCGTTAATGAACCGCATTGTTACCTAAAACCATTGAAACAACTACCTATGACTAAATACTTTTTAATTATAATTCTGTTAATGACTGGATTTTTCCTTGAATAAAAAAATAAATTGATATAACTGTCATATTTAAGTAAAACGTATTACAAATAAAAATAAAAGTAAAAAAAAACGTACCATAACTCCAAGCCAAGGGTAGCATCACTAGAAATATTATTTTCATCATATTGACACGTTCACTGAAGATTCTATTTTTAAATTCAAATGAGAGACGAGTAACACCTCTGATGGAGCACAATTAGAGTATCGATACACGAGTATGTCGGTCGGATGGTCGGCGTGTTGTGATGCTCGTCGGAACACGCGCGTTATAAGTATTAAATATTTTTCACTGCGCTTATCACATCACTAGCGATTTAATGAACTGCAGACTGTTATACTTTTATTATTATTTATTTGATTCGATTTTCACGGTTTAAATTAAATAACCTACCCACCTACCTAACCTATATGTTTACTGACGCGTGTGGTTTAAGAGTGGAGTGTTTTCTTTGTATGGAAATTATTATTTTGAAAGTTTCATAAAATTCTTGATTCATATACGGCTCAGAAAGCGGTAGAGAGATGACCTGGACGCGAGGGCTGGTTCGAGGTGGCGCGGGAAAAGAGTTCCTGGATAACTGCATAGATTTGGGGCAGGCCTTTTCCCAGCAGTGGGACAGTATAGGTTAAACAAAAAAGTAAATCAATGCCTGAGTAATAAAGTCAATTTAACTATTTATAGTTAAGTTATTAGATTCCGTATTACAATTTTTTTGATTAAAAGATCTTATTCAAGAGCTGTAGATAATTTGTTTCATAATTGAAATAATAAAATAAACAATAACAATTTTATCTGTTAACTATGTCATTAGGTCCAAATTCATTATAAATATTTATAATGTTATCAGCTTATTGTGAAAAGGTAGGTATAAGTACAATAAAATAAAGCTTATTATAATAATTATGATTCCCTAGTGATGTTAGTAACAGGGCTGATATCACTAACAGGCTAAACTAAATATACTAAACTAAATATACTGTTAATTCTGTCAAAGGTGTGCCCATGCCCTTTAATTTTTTTTTATACATTAAAATCCGAAGTCAGTTAAAAGGAACATCATACTTAGATCAATCTGTGAAAGTGGTGAGCGAACGAATATTTTTTATTTACAATATTTTTATGTAACTTAAATTTTTGTGTACCTATATCTTTTAAGAGTCGATCTCGTAAGTTCTGCTTCTTCACCCTAAGGTTGAATGTCACTTACACGTCAAAAAACGACAAGGTCTATAATATTTGTCCATGTGAAAGTTAGATAGTTTGAACCTTAGTAAAGTTTCAATTTAGTGGGAATTTTAGTAAAAAGTGATAGGTATAGCAATGAATTACGAGGTCGACATGTTTTTTTATGTATGTACTTTGTTAAGTACTAACATTTTAAGGTTACTAAAGTTTGATACACATTACAGTGTAGTTTTTATTTTCAGCAGTCTTAAATTGCACGGGTTTTCTATAGTAACAGCGAAAAAAAAATCTATCACTCATTTCGTAACTTTTTAGTGGTATTCAGTATATCAATAACTCGCCCCGATGTGTCATGCAGGTCATTTTTAACTACCTACATTTTTATTTGTAATTAGGGAATGCAATCTCGATCTCGAGCCTTTTTTCGAGATTCAAACTCGTAAAAAGATAATCCCGTTCTTGAAATCTCGTTCGTGATCTTGACCGTACCTATGCTATACTTATGGCACATAGATAGTAATAACAAGGACTAAAACGTAGTAGGTAGGTTATGTTTTTGTGGGATATTTTCCGACATCCATGCGGGCTATTTACTTAAGTATATAAACGTTGGATTTTTTGGTTCGATATACGATTAATTTCAGTAGATTCATTTGAATAAAGTTTAAGATTTTTATTTATTACTAGCTGCGCCCCGCGGTTTCACCCGCGTAAGTTTCGATTTAGGGGGATGAAAAATAGATGTTGGCCGATTCTCATAGATACCGGATAAGCACAAAAAATTTCATCAAAATAGGTCAAGCCGTTTCGGAGGAGTATGGCAACGAAAACTGTGACACGAGAATTTTATATATTAGATAAACTCGTATTATTTCAAAAAGTAAGCAAAATCTCGATTTCAATAATCTCGAAATCCACGCGATATCTCGAGTTCCCAATCTCGACTCGAAACCGCATTCCTTACCAGTAATACCTAATACTATTTTTAGATAAATACCTATTCGGGAAATCCGTCCCTGGCAGCATCACAAGCTATCAGTACTTACTTAAATTAATATAATTATCTCGTATGTAAGAAACATTGTTTTGCTTTTCATTGTCATAATTCAGGATTTTTGAGTCGTCAATTTCGAGGTAGAGGTTTATTTTTGTAATCAGCGACCGTTCAACCCGTTTTTTATATTTTTATTTCTGTTATGATAATCATGAGTAGCTTGGTTTATACCAAAAGAAACATCAAATTTTGATTACCTTGTATTACCATTGTCTTCATTTAATTGATTAGATATTTCTCGTAGCTGTCATGTGGGATGAATAAGTAAGTACTTAAGTAATCACAGTTTTTGCTCCAAAGTGAGAAAATCATTAGTTACAGAACATATGCCGTCACTGACGCAGCTTATGAACCGGAAAACATTATTTATTCATTTATTTATAACATAAGTTTCCAGTGCTTACGACCAAATCATTTTTTATTAACAGATTATTAACGGGCACTGACAGGCTACTTAGTGATAAAGGAGCCCAGAGGGTCTGATCAAGCATACGCAGGGCGAAAAAATTATTCGTGTCGGATGTGTCATTATGCGCCAGGCCGCACACGATCAGATGAATGAGCAATGACTCTGAAGATCACGTTTTTTGTCCTTTTTGGAAATCTGAAAAAATCTTTTCAATTATCTATACTTTTGGTTTTCTCTCTTCATGCCGCAACTATCTAGCTATCAACTTTTTCGCCTTGCGAAGTATATAACATAGGTAATTTAAATTCACACATTCTATTCATAGGTATACTTGCTCAAAAACCTTCTAAGCTCTCCAACTTACCATAGACAAGTCAAGAAGTTTCAAAGATTTTGTCGAAACATATTGTGTCTTTCATAAAAAGTTCGGCACAGATCGCGACACATCTCTTGTCACGGTAGGGCGTTGTACCCCCAACAGTGACATGTGCCCATGATGTGTTTGCAAACATCCGGGTGCAATGTACTTAATTGATGTAGCAAGAAGGAGTTCCTTCTAGGGCTCCTCATGAATAACACACAGCTCTTCGATAAGGATGTATCGATACATTTACATTTGAATAGACATTCTATTTAAATTTCTAGATTTGTATGTCTATGTAAGTACTCACTATGTTTGAGGAACAATGAATTTACTACATATTAGGGCACTCACGCGACTGATTTTTATTTAATCCCCTATTACATGGGAGTTAGACATAACTGGCGGAATGTGGGTAGGTACTACTACAGGTAACTACTCATCTGCCTAACCCCTCGGGAATTAGGTACCTACAGGTGTCATATGTTTTAAAACTTATAGTAACTCTATGAACATAAAACTAGTTAATTTAATATTCGCAGGGATCCGAATTACTATCAGTACCTGCATTTAGAATTTTATCTCAAGAAACGACGCGCGCTTTACTTGTGGTAATCAAGTCTACAAACACCCTATGAATATGTGAGTCGAATCGAGTCGCGTCAGCACAGCACATAACACACACACGCACACACAATTACACACTTCCAAATTCGCTTTCATCTCGGTCGGTACCCAGAGCTCCTGCTTACACACACATTCATAGAGTTTGTACACTTGGTAATCACAAGTGAAGCGCGCGTCGCTTCGTGAGATAAAAATAGTGATGTGGCTGTTTTTGCATTGTCTTTTCTTAACCTTGGTGGTTAATTTAGTTGACAAGTATAGCAGTAAATACTGGCCTTCATGGATGGCACTTCGCCCGCATGGATGTCGGAAAATATTCCACGGGAACGTACTGGCAAGAATAAAAGTTACTATTTTATTATACTTATGTATAGAAAAACGATGTACAGACGCCAGCACATCAAGCTACCCGAAACTATGAAATTATCCCAATCAACTTTGAACCTTAACCCTTTAGCGATAAAGTTTAAAAATCTATTAAAGAAATTTGACACATTGTGGTAGCTTGATGTGCTGGCGTCTGTACCTATTTATTTTATACATCTAGAAATTAAACGAATTGCTAAAAACAGAAATCTTAAGCGAAAAGACACTTTTCGGAAAAGTCCTGTCCGGCTTAAGAAAGATGTAGGTAATTATCATAATAAAATAATATGTATGTATGGATAGGTAGGAAAGTTAGTTAATGTAGGTAACCAGACAAATCATAACGAAAGGTAGTAATAGCACAACAAAAACCCAATTTATAACGCGTCACTAATATAATAAGTTTAGGTACAGACGCCAGCACATCAAGCTACTACAATCTGCTTTAATAGACTTTCAACTTTATGGCTAAAGCATAAGGTTTAAAGTTGATTGGGAAAATTTGACAGTTTCGGGTAGCTTGATGTGCTGGCGTCTGTACATAAATTATATTGTGATGAATATTAAAGTGGATATTAAATTGTAATTTTATTATTAAAAATTTTATACAGGGTTAAATTAAATTAGCTAGAGAAACTCCGCAGACGTGTTGGGTATCGATATATAAACGTGATAAAAAAATATTTTACTTACATTTTTTTTGGGGTCAATGACGGTAGGTTAAAAACAAGTTTTTTTTAAGTTAACTTCACAGACCGGTAGTTATCGATATCTAAACACGATAAAACAAAAAAAAAAGTTTTACTCAAAACCATTACCACTGATTACCCATTCCATTGACCCCAAAAACAAATCATCAACTATTTTTTTTCGCTAGCTAATTTAATTTGAACCATCGCCACCGCAGCGCCTGACACTACTTTATACAAGATTAGACGTGATTAAAAACTTGCGTACTAAAATTACGTCAATTTACGTCAGGCGCTGATTAATTTGACAGGGCTTAACTAAAATGTATCGTCTGCCCTTTTCTTAATGAAATAGAAAGAAAAAGATGCACTGACTTTAAAGAAGATGTTTCAAAATGGGCCAGGTCTCAAAAAAAAGAGAAAAATCCATAGAATTCAGGAAAAATACAGATAATTCAATTAAATGTATACTGTTCTGGTAGTGAATTGATACTTATCAATTATTTTTATCGACTTTCAACATGGCGTCTCACCGATTTAGTTACTCTGTGCTTAAAAACAAGGACAATTAACCATTGATCATAGAAATAGAACTGTTAGCTGTCACAAAAGTGTCACTTCAGTCACTTTCGTCTTGTCGTCGGTCGTGATTGTGTTCGTTTTGTTTTGAGTTTCTGGAGTTCTTTTTAACAACCTCGCTTTCGTTTTTTGGATTTAATACCGTTTCTTTCCCATCTGTTTACCTAGCTTTCGTTTTTTTACTGTTACCCGGCTTGTGTTTAAGGACTTCGACTTTCTTGTGTGGTTTCCTCCACAGAAATAAACATGTCAAACGTCATTAATCAATCAAAATGACAGTTTACCGCCATGACGGATTTTTGTTGTGTGTTGCAATTTCAAGTGTAATTTCTTGTGTTTACCAGCAAAACAAGCCATTTTAAAGTAATTGGACAGTTGAGAACTGTTTTAAATGAATTTTCCTATTTTTTTGTATAGTGTACAAGGACCTGGCCCAGGCTCCATACATTTTGAAACATCTCCTTTAGTTTACTTTGTGAACAACAGAATCGTCACCATTATCTTTGGTAAATTTTTGTTTTGTAAAAAGTCATAGAGCAAAAGTTGTTGTTTATGATGTTACTAATATAGTCGTGCGACGTTGTAAGTGTTTTAAAAATAACCCTGTATGTGTATACTCCATTTGCCTCGTTGACGTTCTTACATCAGGATACCTACCACGAGCTCTTAACGCAATCCACTTTAGGACCTAAACTGAACTGCATACCTACCACGAGCTCTTAACGCGATCCACTTTAGGACCTAAACTGAACTGTTCTTCTAAATAGTAAAATGACGTCAGTTTCACGATCCAATTTAGGCCATGCCATCTGGATACCTACCACGAGCTCTTAACGCTCATTTACATTCAACGATACAAATGCCGCTGAGCGTATTGGACGTCATGGTACGACTGTGAGCGATGCAGTTTAAGAACCTAAACTGAAATGTCTTTCTTTTGAATCGTTTTTAAATAGATCATGGTAGGCCTCCTGTAATGCTATTCTGTAAAAATCTCACCGTGATAACTCAGGTGAAGTGAGCTTAAAGTGAGCTGTCATTAGTGTAAATCCTAGGCATCAGCCGGTCGATTCTGTTAGAATCAGCTCACTTCACCTAACTTTTCACGGTGAGATTCTAACAGAATCGACCGGCTGGTCATTCATACAAGCACTCCGGTTGCGAGTACTACGCACCTGACCTTTCTGAAGAACATCACCAACAAGGTCACTATATGTCCTGCTAGGGCATCCTAGGGGTAGCTATCCTAGGGTTGATATTTAATTGCAAATATTAAAATTTGGGTTTCCATGAAAGTAAAATAGACCATAATGACAGATACGTACAAACAAAGACTGAATCGAAACTTCTTGAACTTCTTTGTAAGAAAGCTAAACATTGTTACACATTGAATTAATATTTGTTCAAGTGTTAAAGCGTTGTTGTGTGTTCAAGTGAGCAGTGGTGGCCCAGTGGTAACGGCCGCGACTTACGAGTTGTAGGTTCGAACCGCTTCATTTTGTGTAAATTATTTCATCACCATTGCTCTCCAAACGGTGAAGGAAAACATCGTGAGGAAACCGGCATGTCCTAGAACCAAAAATTCGAAGACATGTGACATCTACTAACCCGCACTGAGCCCGCGTGGTGGATTACGGTCCACTCCCTCTCACAGAGAGGAGGCCTGTGTCTGTGTCCCAGCAGTGGAAACATTATAGGCTGATTATGTAAGTGTATAATTTCCTTGCTTTGTTAGTATGCATACACATGAGTCGGCATGCGTCAGCGGTAGAGGCAACTACAGTGGTCGACACTCGTCGACGGCTGCCGTCGACAATTGTATATTTCAATATTGTGCTCAAATACACGAGCTGCTGCTGCTCATGTGTAGGTATACACATTTATTTTTTTATTTACCACGTATGTATATATTTACGTTTACTTTGTTTTAGACACTAATTTTATCTTTGAACACGTACAGTACACCGCAAGTCAGTATTGTAACACTGTTTGAACTACGAAAACCCGCTACGCAACGTAGTTACGAAATAAATGTATGCACTATACCAAGTATTAAATCTATTTACTTAAAAGTGTGGTAAGATAATATTTTAATGAATTATAACGACGATAATCGCGAGCATTATCAAGTCAATGCATACCATTGAATATCTCTGGTCAAGGTCAGATGGCGCTATCTGTACAGGTCGCCTCTGATATCATTATGAGATATAATAGGTACGAAGCAATTATGTGTTTGTTATGTTTTATACATAAACTTAAAGTTATGCACAGCCAACGAAATTAATTGTTACGTAAATTGACACGCTACATACATTTTCATACAACTATCAAAAATTGATGGGTGTGATTTGAATATACGGACAATTTAAGTTTGTAGTCAATTTCCTGAGCCAACGTCTGTTCTTTCCAAAGGGTTGGACACAGGAGTTCAAATTTAAGCTCTATGTAATGGGGGCGAGCATATTGCTATCGACCAGGCACCTACTGAAAAATACCGACTTTGTAATCGACTTGGAAATCGGACCTTACTTTCAGTAATGCTATTCTGTAAAAATCTCACCGTGAAAACTTAGGTGAAGTGAGCTTAAAGTGAGCTGTCAAAAGTGTCAATCTCTAGCATCAGCCGGCCGATTCTGTTAGAATCTCACCGTGAGAAGTTAGGTGAAGTGAGCTGTCATTCCATCTGATGCTATAGGGATTTACACTAATGACAGCTCACTTCACCTAAGTTTTCAGGGTGAGATGGTTACAGAATCGCACTGCTGGTGGAATGACAGCTCACTTCGCTTAAGTAATCACGGTGATCTTTTTACAGAATAGCACCGCAGGAGTCGAGTTCCGAAGTGATACTTATAGAATAGCAATACTAACTGCGCAGAAATAAAAATAGTGATTAAAAATTACGCAGGCACCCTACTCATTAATGGAAATCGGTGTTAGCCTGTCTATTCACCTTACATAAATTGTGACAGCGATATCATGCAATATCGTAACACAATTTGCAGTCCGCGACTTTGTTCGCAAACAACCTCACTCCTTCGGAAACATAAAGAAAGAAAAATTGTTTATTCTAACATGTGCCCCTGGTGCCTCTCGAAAATTTCTTGGTTTTACGATAACATTTTCATGGGATTTTCCGTCTGATGCCTGTCAGTCAGACGGTCATGGAAATGTTTTATATGTATAATTACATGTAGTATACTCATACAAGCATATAACTATATGTGCGGGACTATAATTAATGTTAATCGTGCCTCACGACCCACTAGTATGGCTCGCACAGTGGGGACCATGACGCTATTGAAGACCGGATGTGTGCACTATCAAAACTACCAGTTTTTATACTTCTAGGAATAAAAAAAGAATATCTACTTACCTTGGTAAACAACGATGCGCAGTCGCTTCAAGAGATAAGGGGAAATAAAATATTTATGGGCTGTACTATGGCGGACACTCCCGGCTGACCACCACTAAGTTCATTTTTACTTGCACTCAAAAAATAGAAGCCCTCTCTAGAAAGCGAGCCAAGGTCAAATAGTTTGTCCGTAAAATTCACAAAAGGAGTACCCTTGATGCTTCACTAAGCTGCGTTGTGTAGGTTGCTACTAATTGCGTTATGGCTTTCCTAATAGACGAAATTTTTAAGGGGGCGTGGCTTGGCGCCGCCGCAGGTTTTAGGCGAAAAAATGTTTTAGTGGTCAGGCGGAAATGGCCGCGATGGTACAAAGCTCGGTTTAGGCACATGGCTAAAAAATAAAAACAGCCGCGCGGTTTGATCGAAGGTCAAGCTACACCTGCCGTGGTCGGTTCGTGGATGCCGTTCGTCCCGGTTGTCATTCGTAGACCTTTGACAGTCCCAAAAGTCTGACAACCACTCATACCAAGAGGTATCGTGTTACCTTGTGTGGTGTGGTTGTGGAGGTCATATCGGCAGTCACCCCATTTAAAACACTGGTATTCAGCTGCATCCAGTTACCGACCTCAACATAGTTGGGTAAGATTGATTCTAATGAAACATCGCCGACCGTTGTTACCTGGATGTCTTTATTTGATTCTGTTATTGTGGATTTCGAGGAAACGACCTGTCGAGTTAACGAACCGTCGAATAAACGTGCCTTCGAAGTAAAAACTCGTCGATATTATAAACTTTCGATGAATAGACCCTTCGAAGTATTAACGATCCATCGAACAAGTAAACATTCGAGGAAAATACTTCGAAGTAACGACCGTCGATGAAACGTCGTTCTAGTAAATTATCAACATTTAGGGAGGAGCTCAAGGTGTTTTGAGGGGAGACGCCAGGGTAACCTGCAAAATTCAAATCGTTTTTTGCAATTAGCAGGACACTGTCAGATTGTATGTTGAATTAAATATGATTCGGGACCGTAACAAGTATGTATTATAATCATTGCATTCATCATGTAGAATTATAATCATTATATCATCAATAAAACCCTCTTAGAAGGTAATGATTTTAATTTCGGGGGCTTCCCTGGCGCTTTCTCCATAATGGTAAAAAAACATATCTATTGAAAACTATTTAAAATTTTACACTTTAATTTATTTACAATACGTAGGTACATAAGTGTATAATACGATCACAGAATATCAACGACTAAATAATCTCATACTTATTAGTTAAATTAAACACAACATAATTTCGAATTTGCAACCGAAGGTAAGCTTACAATTACTATAAATATCATATTTTTTGTTAGAAAGTTCCCTGCTTAATATTCCTAGGATTGTCTGGCTGATTCGTGGGTAATAGATATGTAGAACTAACTTGCCATTCAATCTTAAATGGTTTGCATTAACTAAAGTTACCATACCTTAGGTGATAAGTAATAAAATTTAAGAAATTCAACTCGATTCGATTACGCTCATAAATATCAGAAGCAAGAATAATTTCTGGTTCAGGATATTAATTAATGGCGATTTTTGTCCTACAAGGTCATTTGTACACGGCACGATTTCTTTACGGTACGGGGCGTAGGTATAAACCGCGCCGTGGAAAAAACGCGTCTGCCAACAAGCTTCCCTATTGATCCATACCACACTGACGACCATGCCTACATACGGCGAATAAACCATAGTTCTTCACGTCAAGAAAAACAAAGGGCCTTACAGCTCTTTTTAGCCGTAAAAATATCAGATATCTAATATGGCAACATTTTTATACAATCAGCAATCCGTGTTAATTGAATACGGATGAAGGCAACTTTTCGAGCTAAAAAAAGTTCAGGCGTTAGTTAAACTTTGTTTAAAAATATTTAAAAAAAGGCTTCTCCGTCAAAGTAATAGACTGACAGAGGCATCTAAATTATTTACAAGTAATTAAAAGCTTAATTAAAATAAGTAACAACTGGTGACTTTTGAGGACTTGGTGTAAAATCGAACTCTTGGACCTGGCCATTATTGTTGATGATTTTATGGCCACCCTGATCTTCTGTGACCTTGCCGTTGACGTTGGAAGACGTGTGGAACTGGAACTCCGCCTCACCGAATACCTGGCCGCCCTGTGGAGGCTTCAGATCCCGCACGTCAGTGTAGGAAATAGGCTGAAAATGTAGAACATCATAGGTTATGCAACAATTGGATCACAGTACGATTTAGATTTCCAATAAAATAACACGTTACATTGTTTTAAGCTGGTAAATATGCCTTCATCATCTTAAAACATCTACATCATCAAAATCATTATCATCATGTAATGGCCATAGTCATTAGAAAATGTTTGAAACATTTGGCATTGGACTGTAACTATAATGGTCAACCATTTGCTTACCAATCGCTTGATTAGAAGATTTTCCTTCAAATCCCTTTTTAATCCTGTCTAAGTTTTTCAATCAACTCAGCCTATCGCATTCACTGCTAGACATAGGGTTCTCCCAGGCTGCGCCAGGAAGGCGGAGGACCGGGTGTCCCAGCCACCTTCTAAAGGTCGTCGGTCCATCTAGCTGAAGGGCGCCCCACACTACGCTTGCCGAGTCTCCACTCCAGGACTCGTCTGCTCCACCGCCCGTCGGTCCTTCGACAAACATGGCCAGCCCACTGCTACATCAGTGTGCTTACTCCAGATAACTTAACATTCCTAATTTTATCCATCAAAAAACCTCCGAGCATAGCCTGCTCCATAGCGCGCTGACCGACCTTGAATTTGTAAGTGGTTTAGCAACACACTGTTGAGTTTCTAAGTTTTTAGCAGCAGAAAATAACTTACGGAAATAATTGACTTCTGTGTGCTTAGCGGTAAATTGCCGCCATTTTTGACAAGACCGCCATCTACCGGTTGGCCGTTGACGTAGGAGTGTGAGTGAGAGTACGAGTATTTATGGTTGTATGAGTTATGGCTGCTCTGTGCTCCCTGGCTTGGTATACTGGTGAAGGAACTGGAAGGCTGAAATAACATACCGCAAGGTTAATCTAAAATTTGAAAATTGTAATGGAAAACATCGTAAGGAGACCGGCATGTCCTAATACCATTCCACCATAACCATCCAGCCATAGACAAATTCGAAGACATGTGACATCCTCCATCCCGCACTGGGCCCGTGTCGTGGATTATGGACCATTCTTTCTCACAGAGAGCAGGCCTGCGTCCCAGCACTCAGCAATTGGAACTTCAGAGGCAAATTTTGCTACAAATACACTTTTAATAGTCAGTCTGATAATCTTGCATTGCTATGGCAAACGTTAGGTACGTCTTTTATTCATCTAAGTATATGAATCCCATCGGTAGTGGGAACAAGGTGCATGCAACGGGCTATTCGCTATAGTTAGATAGAGGAAACTCCTAACAATACGACGCAGTATCCAGGAGTAGAACTTTCTGACTCAAGATCAAGATCATTGACCCAGTGGCCCATCGAGAGCCTTCTCAGGTGTTGGTAGAGGCACTAATCTTTGGTTATTTTTGCAAATTACAGTTATATAATCAGCCTCGTTCTCACCGCTAGGACACAGGCCTCCGCTTTGTGGGAAGGTGTGGGCCATAATTCACCACGCGGGCCCGGTGCGGGTTAGTGGATGTAAAGTGTCTTCCAATTTTTTGGTTCTAGGACATGCCGGTTTCCTCATGATGTTTTCCTTCACCATTTTGAAGGCAGTGGTGTTGAAATAAATGACACAAAGTAATGTGCCTGCCTGGGTTCGAACCCACGACCTACGACACGTAAGTCGGAGTCGTTACCACTGGGCTATCACTGTCAAATTATAGTTATGAACTGAGTACTTACATGGGCGGGTAGATTTGTTAGCTGCCCAATTTGGACGTTATTGTTGTCAACTTTTGTGCTGCCGATGTTGGTGTAGTCCGCTGGCTGGGCGGCAGACGACGGAGCGTATTGAAAGGAGTATTCAGAGGCACTGTAGTCATTGCCGTTCTGTGGCTGGGGGTTGTTCGGGTGAATCTGAAATAGATAACTGTACGTTCATCATTTGGTGTGTATGCAATAAGTGATTCACCAGACCTTAGTGAACCTTAGTGTGTTAAATTTTGTTTTGTGATTTTAAAATCCAATCTATATACTAATAAATCTGAAGAGTGTGTTTGTTTGCACGCGCAAATCTCTGGAACTACCAGTTCTATTATCACGTTAGGATTCTTAGGAGCTGAGCAAAAAGTAAAAATATAAGAAAAAAAAGCTAAGCGATAACGAAGTTATGGCGCGGGCAGAACCTAGTATTTCATAATGTCGCATCTATTTATGGTATAATCTGAGACGTGCAGAGGATAAACTCGGACACGGGTATGATAAATACGGATGCCACGATGAAAAGTTTTCTACATTCGTATAACAAATAGGTAACGGCCATAACCGATGTGTGTGCCATGAACTCACTTTATATTCTTTCGTTTTTTTTAACGGTTTTTAGCCATACCCAGAGGCTGACTGGGAGAAAAGGCCTATGGCAATAAATTCGCCTCTGTACATTTATGTTCTTGAAGTATTTAATTAATAAATAATAATACAGGCTGGCATACATCGACGCGCAAAACTTTAACCATGAATCAGCACATAATTCCCCTTAGCGTAGAATTTTTTCGTCGGTTATAAAAAAAATCTACTGTTTTATAGAAAAGTGCAGTAACTATGCTGTCAAAATTTTTAAAACTTCTAAAAATAAAAAAAATATATAAAATACAAATAAAAAAATATAAAATTTCAATCAAGGGAGGTAAAGATTCATGCACTGAATCCTTGTATAAAAATATACTTACAAGGGGCGACAGTTCAGTTTTTGGTATGAAATCATACTCCTTTACTTTTCCATCGTCATTGATGACTTTATGACCTGCCTTGTCTTCGGTAGTTTTGCCACCGATGTTGGAGGCAGTGTGAAAGGAGTACTCTGCTTCACCATAGACATGACCACCGTCTACTGGCTTCAGATTCCGCACACCGTCGAACACATTCGGCTGAAATAAAAAGATAAAGAGCTTTAACAATTAACATTTCAACAAAACTGGCCAAAACCTAAGACAAATTCGGTTGCTGAGATTTTAACGATTTTGTAATTTTTTTCTTAGTAGTTATCAATGAAATGAAATTGTTTATTCTGTACTTAGGATATATATAAAAAAAAACAAGCTAGATGAAGTCGATTTCTGGTATATATCCATAATTAAAAATATCTTATCAATCGATATTGCGTATGTGCATCAAATCATATTATTTAACATACCTTAAATTCAGCATTCTTAACGAGATTGTTGCGTAACCTGCAAATAATAAAAAGAAAAATGTCACTGAAAATAAAAATAAAGTTACAAATGAAAGGGGCCCCCCTTAATTTGTAACTTTATTTTTATTTTATTACTTATTGTTATAGCGGCGATAGTAGTACAAAGTTTGTTAAAAAATGAAGTTTCAAGTGTCTACCTGTTACTGTTCAAAAGATTCAACCCTGTGACTGACGGACAGAGAGTAGCGTTGGCGTCCTTTGAGACGGAAAAAACTATCAAGCTCACGTAGAAACGACTTCTTTCCATTCACTCAATTTATGAAACCCAATTTGCTGTTCGTTCGTAAAACAAAATGATAATCTATTATTTTATTTCTTTGAATAAAATAATGTTTAACAAATTATTTTTGCTAATCATAGTTTGTTAAATACATTAATTGTGTGCTCTTCATGATTGAAAATTATTTAGGAAAGGGGTCATCATAATCAGCCCATAATGTTCCCACACTGCTAAGACACATACCTAATTACTGTGGGAGGGATTCGTCCATAATCCACCACGCGGACCCAGTGGGGGTTGGTAGATGTCACGTCTCCGAATTTTTGGTTGTAGGACATTCAGTGTCCTTACGATGCATGTGGTAATCAATGGGGATAGGAAAGGGGTAATCAATTCATACTTCGGCGAAGGCGTCTTTTAAAATTAATCTATGTGTACTACTAAAGAGTTTGTTTGTTTGAACGCACTTATCTCTGGAACTACCAGACGGATTTGAAAAAATTTTTGAGGAAGGTTATAGGCTATTTAACATCACTCTTCTACCCTTAGGAGACGAGCAAAACGAAAAAAATACAGAAATAATGCTAAGCGAAAACGAAGTAATAGCGCGGGCGGGCAATGCGATGCGACGCAGTGGGTCGGGGGCCGAAATTTCACGCGGACGAAGTCGCGGGCAGAAGCTATGATGAATAAATGAACTAAACAAAAAATTGCAGATTTTTCCTTGGACACTGGTTCTCATGTTTTTTCTTATCCGATAAAGGTCTTAAATTCAGGTTATTCTACTAATAAGACAAGGTTAGCAAAACATGAAGGGCATTAAATCAGGTTATTAATAATAAAACAAGGTACGCAAAAGTACTATATGAGCTGACATCGAGTGCCAGCTTTGCACGCAGATGACCGTCATGTAAATCGAAGTATGTAATTGAGGATTTCCCCAGTTGAGTTTAACAAGCCATTTGGAAGCAAACCACTCGGTAGATGCACGTTTTTATAGCTCTTATCTTAACGATCCATGACCTGCAGCTACCTCAGAGACTGTTTCAAAGGAATACGGTGTTATTTTTAGGATTTGTTTAACTTTTTCTATGCTACTCAGAAGTAGTTAGAAATGGTCTCCTTCATGAGCATGGAACAGGCGCTTTACTTTGTGTATTTAATTTAATCACAAACAACAATTTCTTCGTTGTTTTGAGGGCACTACCTACTGTTCTCAAAACAACGAAGGAAAACATCGTGAGGAAACCGGCATGTCTTAGAACCAAAGATTAGAAGACAAGTGAACTAGCAACCCATATACTGAGCCCGCGTGGGTTAAGTGGGAATATTATAGGCTGATTATGCATCCTAATGAAACTCCTTACGTAGCAGTTACTAAGAGTAAAAAGTGGAAAGTAATTATATTAGAGATGCCACTGCACCGTAAAGTTGGCACCAATGAGAGTTGGCAGAAATGAGAAAATGATGGTATATAAAATAAACAAGTCTTCGTCATAACATGTTGTCGTTCACTTTTGTTGTTAATGTGGTATTAATTGACATTCCGAAACGGATTGTTTGTTTTTTTTTTAGGCATGGTATAATAACATGTTTTTAGGTAGGTCTATGATGATTGTTCTTACAGTGTTTGGACCTGGTCCCATTGGTTTTCTCGTGCTGCTGCAAGGATTTCATCGTACGTAGGTGGAAGTGCTGAAACAGAAACGAAACAGGTATTTAAGTATGGGCCTGTAATTGCCCCACTGCTGGATGGTACTTATAGGCTTCTTCTCATGCCGAGAAAGAACGAGCACCGGTTAAGTCACCGCTCCAAAGCTTTGGTTTAAAAAAAAAACCGTCATTAGCAGAAAATCTGTCATTTACACCAGTATTTGACATTTAGTCAAACCCCGCTGCCCTAAGATTTAAAGCGCTAGATTTTCTCTCACCGTAATTAGTATATTAAGAAGAGTGAGCTCATACGTTATTAATTAGCGTGTCCATGACAATGAAGTCAAGTCACTGCGTCATTGTGCCTCAGAGGTGTCAAAACGAAACAGAAACGCGACTGTCTTTTGAAATGGATTAAAATTTTTGCCACTGTCATCATTTTCATGACGGCTGTCACTAAATGTCCTAGAAGTGCGGCCACCGCACTTTACGGAAAAATCATCACAGTAGGTAAAGGATATACGAGGACATAATATTTGAAATTATAAAAACCCACTTTGGTGGACAAGCGACGAGACAACAAACTAATAATGTTTTTATTATTTAAACGCCTTATGATGTCTGTAATAATTTTTATTATCAATGTTTTTATTTTTATAAATTATTTTGAGTCGTTCCATTACAGACTCGATGATAATATGAGTATAAATACGGAACTCGGTCTTCGGTAAAGACTATTCTTTGTATCACAATCAATTCACACTTTTTTTTTACCAGGATTCACAGTTTTGATAATATTTGTTCTGGCATTTGCTGCGGGGTGGAGTTGTATATAAGCGGAACAATACATACTCAGAATCCTGTAGATTTCTGAAACTTGTCTACTATAAATAAAATAAAAAAAATACTAGGTAGGTACTGGTTGAATATGTTTTTAAAGACCAAATCTAAAGTACTATTGTAGCAGACTGAGTCTGTATCACCAACTGCTAGTTCTAAGACTTTTCTTATTTTATATGAGACTAAACTACATAAAGCAAAAGGCGCGATCATCGTTGGTAGACTGATTTATTAAAACAGAACAAAAAACTATAAAAGAACCTATTCTAAATTTAAAGAAACACTGTACAAAATACATTAAAAAGTTAATAGCTGTAAAAAAGGTGCGTTGCGCACAACTATTATAAAGAGAAAAGATTTGATTTTTCGTATGTTTGTTTATTACACTTTCATGCTAAAACGGCTGAACGGATTGGGATGAAATTTAGCACATGGGTAGACCATGACCTGGATTAGGACATAGGATACTTTTTGTTCAGGTGTTCCCACGTCATCGGGACAGGTAAAATCACACACACCACTAGTCGAATGTGAATTAGCGTTTGATAAATAAAAAATCAGCTTTAATGATTCTTGCAATAAATTATCCGTGTTTTGATAAGGATAATACTAGAATACCTACCTATTTATTTGGTTACTGGTTTAAATATTAGCTAATGCTGCATTCAACAAATAAGGCAACAAATATACATCTAGGTAGACTAGATGTCAAACACAAAACAAACAAAATTACAAAATTCTTTAAGGAAATACCTGCTTGATGTACATCAAACAGGTATTTCCTTAAGGAATGTTATTTTGTAATACTTATAAGTTTCCTCATTGGCTTATTAGGCCTGAAAAACATTGCTTCTTATCCACAATAATTTATACTTTAGGACGTGATAATTCGCAAGGAAAAGATTTGGGTTCGCACGAGGCTAGTTTTTAATCCAGGATAGCAAGGAATTTATATCTTGGCTAACTATAAAGGAAAACGTTGCTTCTTATCCACAATAATTTCTATTTTAGGACATTGTAATTCGCAAGGAAAAGATTTGGGTTCGCACGAGGCTAGTTTTTTAAACTTGGATAGCAATGAATTAATATCTTGGCTAACTATCCTGGCTTGGCACTAAGCTAGAGCTGTTTACACGATGTTTCGTCATGTTAATTACTTACTATTGTTTATAAACAAAGTTCTTGTAACTGGACAGACAGCTGTGCTGCTGGGGAGTTTGATACACCACTTCTTCTTCCCAGCTAAAGCACTAGGGAGTTTTGGGGGACTGTCTTATGTAATTTTGACGTTCATAAAGTGCCGATTCACAGCCTAGCTTGAATCAATGACCTTTGATTGATTGCTAACAGCTTTGCGGTGACTTAGTCCGTAGTGTGAAATGGTCCAATTGGGAACTATCTCAGCCGGCCATAGGTACAAAAACAGGATTGTAAAGTCGCCGATGCGAGGCAAAAATAGAACCCCATTCTATTAAACTATCACACTAGCACACTATCATTCTCACTAGCTTACTAGCCTAAAGATGAGTATACTACTACTACTACTACTTGCTTGCTGACCAGCGTTATCTTGCTTCAAAAAACTATAGCCTTGTGTAACCCATTGTTTACTACTTCGTCGACCGATTTTTCTTGAACCGCGAAATTTGTTTTTCTTTTAATCCAATACCATTGGACATTCCGGAAACAATCGATTGTTGTGTTCATGTTGTATTATGTTTATGTATACTTTACGTATACTGTTTCTAGTATAATCAACGAAAACTACGACTACCTAGTATTGCTATGAGTATTTTCAAATGCCCCATTGTTTGGCGAACTTCTCGAAATGAAAATACATTAGCTTAAGCCTCAAGCCATTAAAAATGAAAAAATTGTCTATAACGCTAGTTTGAAACTGATTGAAAACTTTTTAAGCATAATCAGCCTATAATGTTCCCAATGCTAGGACACAGGCCTCCTCTCATCCATCACGCGGGCCCAATGCGGGTTGGTACCTGGTAGATGTCACATGTCCAGGACTCATTATAGGAACATTGAATAGGTATATATCTCACTAATGTTATAAAGGCGAAAGTTTGTGAGCGTGTTTGTTGTATGTTTGTTACTTCTTCATGCAAAAACTAATGAACGGATTTTAATGAAATTTGGTACACAGATAGTTTATAACTAGGATTAACACATAGAATACTTTTCATCCCGATATTCCCACGGGATCGAAACTTATGAAACCGCCGGGCGTAGCTAGTGAAATATTAATAATATGATTTCTACATATCAATCTACCATTAAGTCCTAAACGATTTCAATTCAACCAATAATTTTAAGTAAAGTCGTCATGTTTAGCTTTTAATTATTTCAATGTTATTAAACTAAATTAAGTGCTAAACATGACGACTTCACTCAAAATGGTTGGTTACCTACGAGGATATTTTCTTAAATTAGCTCGTATACCTACTAGGTTTTGTTGTTTGGAATTCCTACATAAATGTATACCTAATTATTTTCCTATTATCACTGAGCAGTTATCTTTCATATAAGTACGAGTTTTATCCGCATTCTAATATATTTCACTAGCTTATGCCTGCAACTTTGTCCGCGTGAAATTTTTTGCTCCCCGACCCACCGCGTCGCATCGTGTCGCCTGCCCACGCTTTTATTTCGTTTTTGCTTAGCGCTTTTTGAAAGAAAGAAAGAAAATACGTTTATTTGCGGTAAACATGACGCATGAAAAGAAAAAACATACAAAATAACAATTTGAGAGAAAACATGCGTCACATCTATCATAATTTTTCTGCCTTTTTTCTTTTTGCTCAGCTCCTAAAGGTCGTAGCGTGATGTTAAATAGCCTGCAACCTTCCTCAAGAATTGGGCTATCAAATACAAACAATTTTTTTTTTTGAAATCTGACTGGCAATTCCAAAGAATAGCGCGTTGAAACAAACAAACTCTTCAGCTTTATTATCTTAATATAAATAAATTACGTGTCACGATGTTTGTCCGCGATGGACTCCTAAACTACTTAACCGATTTTAATCAAATTTGTACACCGTATGCAGTTTGATCCAACTTGAAAGATAGGATATAAAAAAAAATGGCAAAAACGTTAGCCACAGCAACGAGTGGCCGGGTCAGCTAGTTAGTATATAAAAGTATAGATTTATTAAATTGTACTTCAGTGTCATTTGTTTAGGTCGAGTAGGTACTGAAGTTTTCTATGGGACAGTTGAGAAATTTTCCGCGATTACGATATTGATCCCATGAAGAAAGTTGTTCAGTTTGATGGTCTCTGTACCACACCCTTAGGCTGGTCTTTGAAAACTAACCCTGAATATACTTTATTGTGATTGTGCTTTAATTATATTATGCAAAATTATTATACAACTTCGTGATGAACCCTAGATAATAAAAATAATTAAACTTTTTAAATTTATTAAAAACATATTTGACATTTCGATTTGAAGAACTGTTTCTTTTTTTGTAGATGACGAGGTCTCGGCTTGAATGATTTTTTAAATGTAGGTATGCGAAAAGCGGTATATATATATATAGTGGTATAGGTATCAGAAGGTTTTACCCTGTTCACTTTAGTCTTTATAGTAATGACTTAGAATTAAAATATACTAAAAAGTATCTACACCGAAACACTGCATGACATGAACAAAACTTAAAAAAAAATTTGCTCCTCTGTTTGAAATATCTCACTTATCTAATTAATATAGACTTGATCTCACCCAACTTTTTTTGGGGTTTTGGAGGTCTGAATTTTATAATTTTTCGTTTGTAATAAACAATTTTAAAGCATGACAGCTTTTCAAACAAAAATATTACAAAATCTAATATTATTTCACAAAATCATTCAAAAAAATCCTGGAAAATCTTGTTTGATTTCCTCGTTTAGAATTCAACTAACAAGTTAATTTGCAGTGCGATAATTAAACATGTTTCGATGACATTTTGTAAAAATATTTCTAAGCAGAAAAAACTTGGTATGCACAGTTTTTTTTTTAAAACAACCCAATCAATTAAGTTTGAATAGATCACGTAAAACTATAATTTCTTAACTTTCCTCTTTTATGGACTTAAATATACAAAATGTGGCTTACCTTGGATGGTGATAATAAAACCCACTAGTATTAAAGTTGCGGCGAATTTTGCCATTTCGTATGAATATCTAACTTGTTCCACGAGAACACGCGCGGTATGTGTGAATTGTCGCGTCTAAATGCCGCAATCATATGCGTCCAAGTCGTATAAACGAGAATATTTTGCACATACTGTATCTATTTATGTTTAGCAGGATACTCGTAAACCTTTTATAATTACGGTTTATACGCCGTGTGTAGGTACGGTTGCCACACCAGTGTTGTATGGATCACTATGGAAGCTTATTCACGGGCACAACCGTGGCGCGTACAAAAGGTCATAAAGGGTAGCAACTCTCATTTGTTTTGATTTCATATTTTAACGTTCATTTTAGCGATCGTCCTTTTTTTTGTAAATTTCTTCACAAGATACCTCTTGTTTTTTGAAGAATCCGTTTTGCGTTTCATGATCGGAATTTAGCAGATTTTACTGGTTTTTTATTTTGTTTGCTTTTAACATTATCATTCTGATGTGAGTTTCATAAAGTTTAAGCACCTTTATTTTATATTCGTCATTATGATTTTTTATTACCTATTACCTATAAGAACACCTGTCTTTTAATCGTATAATTTGTGTCTGCTAGAATTTATGAGACAGATGACGATTAAATATTATTATTATAGTTTTGCAGACATAGTTGTCGTCCTTAAATACATAATTATGTGCTTCCGTGCACTGAAAGAAATATGCATACTTATTTTAGGTGCAACCAGAATGACTTTTAAGATTAGATAAGTTCTATATTCTATGTTTTGGTTTCCACACTTAGTCCTTCAGGTTATTCCAACCAGCCCATCTCCCTCCTGAAGTTAACTACACCTCCTGGTCTGTTAAGAACATCTGTGTAACATCTGGGTGCTCCGAGGGTTTCTGTCCTAATCTGGGTGACGCCTGTGCATTCAAAGAGCACATGCGAAACTTTTTCCTCAGCCTCCAAGCAAATAGAGATGAGATAAGTAGTAGTACCTACGCACCTAATTTTATCATTTGGACATACATTGTTGTAATATTTTATCATTATCCTACTGAAAAGGGGCAAAGTTTCTCATAAGGTTTTCGACGGGAGTTATCAATTGACAGAAATAAAAATGTAGCAGGTAAGGTCAAGGACATTACCTAATAATGTGTCAAATTACGTCAATTTGCCGTGCCATAGGCATTTAATACAACTGTCAAAGAATGTTATTTGTATAATATACTATACACAAATTCCATGGTTATTTGTGACTCGAATATACGGACAATTTAAGTTGGTAGTCACTTTGATAAACAATTGATTTCTCTGACAAAGCAGATGTGAGTGGCAACGTATATAGTGACCTTGTTGGTGATGTCCTTCAGAAAGGTCAGGTGCGTTGTACTCGCAACTGGTGTGCGTGTATGATTTGAAGGCCAATTCCCGTAATTAAAAACGTTCAAAATCTAGTCGCAATCTCATCTCAGCGACAATCAATGTCAAAAACTTGTCAAAAATGTAGGGAAATTAGATTAAGACTGAGATCATACTGTGATTGAGGCAAAATGAGTACCTATTATAAGGATCGTAACAGGTATCGTTCTGTAGTTTCTGCTGACCCGCGTGAGTTTATGAATGTATGTAATTTCCCTACTAATGTTATTGTTTATTACAATGTTATTGAACTTAAAGGACAGTCTGCCTTTCCTACCTAGTTTATCGATGACAGAGATCTAAACAGCGGGTTTTGCAAGCCAAGATGGCAGGCTAAGGTCCCTGTAAGACCTTGTGGAACTGGCTTGACTACTCCAAGGGTCAGGTTTGGTATCAATGAACGATCAAGAATGATAATGAATTATATGATGTTCCTATGATCACATTAATTGCCTACTTGGTCCTTTTTTCTGTTTATATGTAACTACATTTTCCTTATTACCACAAATTCTTGTTGATGAGTTGTTTATACTAAACAACTGTTGAACACGTCGTGTTTTGTATGGAATTTTACTTTAGACTGATTTTGACACGCGTTGAACATGTTTACTTGTCTTGAAGTTTTTGTGGGAAGGACTTTCAAATTTTTTACTTTTGGCTGATAATTATGATGACAGATGAATTAATTACTTACATAAGGAAAATCAAATGGGGTAGATTTAAATTTTCTGGCTTTCTCTTTTAATTAGTTAGATCATGGTTTGTGTTTTACGTATTGTGTCCATAGAACTTATAAATTTTGAATCCCTCGAAATTTCGCCTAGGCTTTCTATGGTGTTTAGTTGTTGCAAATGACATCACGTCCTGGAAAGAATACGTCAAATAACAAGTCATCCTGTATGTCAATAGAGAAAACTACGTTATATTTTTAGATTTTGTTCCCTAACTTTGCGATAAACATGTCGTTAAATAAATATGGGTAAACAAAATGTCACAGTAACTTATCTTCAATGAGCTTATGTTGAACTTGCACGCGATCCACCTTATTAGATATTCAGCTCAGTGCACTGGTTTCGGCCAATGACATTGTACCTAAACTACCTAACTATCTGGGATTTTTACCTTATTTAGTAAACAGACGCGTAAATCAGGTAATTAATAATAATAAGTAGGTATGAGTTCGCAGCAAGTGGCGCCTCTACAGTCCGGCTGTCGAAAGAATACGTTCCCGACACCTGTCAGTGGGACAATTTTAGTAGCTAATAAAGATCAAATTCGCAAAACACCTATTCGTTTCCTCTCGCCGGCCGCACTGTAGTTTTGTTACGAAGTTACTGGAACTATCGAAAAGGTCGGATAAGAGTGACACTGGCTGATGACTAAAACAATAGATACTAAAGCGACTTTAGTGCAGAGCGTGGTATCGATGGTTGCGTGGCAGCTGTCGTCTGTTGACAGAGGTGACGTCCGGAGAGCCGCTGTCGTACCACATCTACTAAAATTTTTCCTCTATGTACCACATCCACGGTGAACTACTATATATATTCCGGCACATTTATCTGATGATATTGAAACTACTAATACGATAACTACCTCTGGTAAAGGCTATCCTGCGCCGTTAAGAATTTGAGTTCCAATTTTTATAAAGATTCATGTTGATGTTCAAAGCTGTAAGAACCTTCTCCTAGCTCCCAGTGAACGAACTTCTCCACTGTACACACGTCATCCAAGGCCAACCGCCTAATTTGAGAGGAGAGTTGTAGGAAAAAAGACACTCGCCCCCACCCAACATCGTCAACCCAAGGAGCCTGCCACCCGGACGTGTCCTGCAGTGGTCAAAAGACGTCCACTGCTACACCAAGGCCTCCCTCAAGCATCACTACTTCTGTGCTTCTCGCAACCAGCGGATTCCTGCGGTCTTCACAAGGTCATCGGGCCGCCTTCTAACGCTACGTCTTCCGGTACGCGGTCGCCGCACCTGAACCTTTCGGCGCGAACGGCCATCTGTTCTGCGAGCAATGTGCCCTGCCTTCTGCCAAGTAGGTCACTACAAACACAGTCTAAAAAATTGGGAGATTATTGAACCCTCCTAAACGCGGGTTATTGGTTATTGTTGTAGGTACTGTCTGGTCTACATGACTACATGTAAACTATTTCTGTCCTATTTTCGTCTATAAGTATGTAGCGAAAATCGAAACAATAGGCTTTTACGTCACAGTGTAAAAATAGGTTTTACGTCACGCGTGGTGTTGTGTTTCTAGTGATTTATTCCGGTCTTAGCTATTTTGGTGTTTCTTTATATGGATATAAAATCAATACGAACAGACAGCCCTTATACTCAAGATTGGTTTGACCTGAGGCGTGCATATGAAACTCACTCACATCACGCCTGCATTCCCGATGATGGACATAATGTCCAGCCGAACATATTTACCTGTATGTGTAGCGGTACCTACAACGCCACATGCGAACAACGCGTTATACTGACGTCACGCAAAATCCTGCATCTCGCAAGCAGAGTTTACCGCGTAATTAGCATATAAACAACGGCCCGACTTGAATCATTGGGCAGTTGCCCTCCTGACACAACACCCGTCTGGTCGGAGGATCCTTCCTTTTCATAGAGTATGAGTTAACTTTACACCCAGTTCCTCATACCTCTATAAAATTATGTATATGCTGTCACCTCGGAATGATTCGGCACAGGCTCGGCAGCAAAAGCGAATGTATAATGTATATTCTGCCGACCGGCTGTACCGAATCATGCCCGAGCCTTGCCCTTTTAATTCCAGCATCTCGAGAAACAAATTTCTTATCCACACCTTAGCGTTAATTTTTTAAACGTCATCGTTAAAGGAGAACTTTCTCTAAACAAGTTTTTTTGAATTGACACTGATTTCTTTGAGATTTTAATCATCATCTGCCTAGCATTTTCCCAATACTGTTGGGATTGGCTTCCAGTCTAACCGGATGCAGCTGAATACCATGCTGATTAGTTTTTTTTTTTTGTATTTTTACACGGAGTGACTCCCCGACTCAATTACGATAAGTACCCCTTAGTAAGACTGGTTGTCGGACTTTCGGCCTTGTAGTCAGAATTACAGCCCAGAGGCACGGAGGGGTCTTCGTAAATGAAGATGGTCACCCATACACGGAACAACCACTGATCGATCGACCCGTGCGGTTGTTCACAAGCCCCTCTGAGATATTTTATGTATACTGAAAAACATGTAATGTAGGTAGAGATAGATAAGTAGATAGGGGTGATAAGTGGGGTAGTTAGATAAGTATGACATGTTCTGAAGTTTCCTGTGTGACACCAAACTAAATGTATTTTCTTTTCTTATTTCTAATGACTTGACTCTAACCTACTTTGTTTCTTGTGACGTAGTCACATAGCAGGAATGCCATTAAATTAACATTCTTATTATCAATTTGACGCGTTGAGACGTTACCTCTTCTCAAATAAATTCGTGGACGGCAATATTCTTTAGGATTGTTAAATAAAATCACCAGTTTTTGTCTACATTAATTTTATTGTAATGGTTTTAATAAATTAACATGACCATATATATTATATAGGTATTTTTTTTTTGCCAAAAACAAGCATAGTCGACATCACAATAATAAGAACTTGTTTTATAATAAAGGTAAGTGTATCTACGTTATGGTCCATTTTAAATAATATCGTTATATTTCATAAGAGTACTCAAAAAGTGTTGGCTGTGGCAGAAAAATTGTGAACTTAGTAATTTAATAACTTTTTTATTTCACTGATTTATCAAGCTATACGTTTTCACTATAAGCTGACTTCTCATTGTACGAAAAGCCTATTCAATGCGAGGTCAGCTAAAACTGAAAATGTATAGATTGATATGTTCTCGTGTGTAAAAGAATTTTTGGTTGATACTTGATACTGAATGTATTTTTCTTTGCAAGAAGCCCCGCCATCTTAGATAACAAAAGTGCAAATCAGGATCAACAGTTTTTCAGTAGACATAAGATGGTGTTGCCAACGAGGCAGCTGTTTCATTGCGAATATACGCATCATTGCTTTCATAAAGCAATAGTCTGACTACGAACTTAATCTTGACTCAGGTCTGCACACAGCTTAACACAAGATATACAGGGTGTTTATATTTTTGTAAATCAACAGTAACAAAGATATGTTCCGCCTTATGATTTAGGTAAGTAAGTGCTAAATTCATCTTTATTCTTAAATTTTAAATAGATTATCCTATATTGTTTAGGATTAGGGCTGGTTCTAGTTGATATGTCGCAGCCAACTGGTTTAATTAGCCGTTTAGTTAACCGCCTAGCCTTTTAACTAAACGGCGGCCGTTCAACTAACAACCTGAATGATATTCAATTATAGTTTAGATTGGAAGTCTGTATCCAATCACGCGCGAGCCGAATTGGTCGCAGTAATTAAGCCAGGGCACCCCGACCAAATGGGTTAGGTTAGAGCTGTGATCAACCGCGTGCGAGAGAGAGCGAGCGAGGCGAGCACTACTTCCAAAGGCGGTTTACTAACTGGCTAATTTCACCAGTTGGCTGTGACAGATACATTTAATAATAATAAAAGTTTATTGACCATAAGTTTAGGTTTAGGTTATTTAGTTGGTCCATGTCCATCCCCTCTTCTGTCCATTGTTGTTATGTACCACGGAGGTGCGCATCTTTCCGTCTCCAAAGCTTTGAGAGCTGGCGTAACTTGCATGGTAATTTTGGTTTGGGCCTGGCTGCCTATTAATTATTTCTCCGGGAGACAGCGGCATTTTCAAGTTCTGTACAAAAAAAATAACAGTGTCACTCCGGGAGTACCGACAGAATTGAAAACAAAACACAAATAGAACCGAGTACATTCTGAGGACAGCCGAACACATCCGAGGCGGTGTCGCTTACGGTAATAGTGGCGCAACTTATGGTTTTTTCCCTTCTCAAAAAATGCCAAACGCGCCTAAAGAAGTTTTCACTTCATAAATATCATCAAGCTATACATTTTATGCAGGTATAGGCTGACCTCTCATTGTACGGAAAGCCTATACCGTGCGAGGTCAACTTATACTGGAAATTTATAAATAGCTTGATATGTCGTCGTATAAGTAGTATTATATAATTATATATAGTAAAATTACTATAACAAAGCATATTGACATAGAGTGTCAATTTACTTCACAATTAATGTCCCTGGCTGTACATTGATGATTGTTAAATTATGGTTAAGAGCATATAGATACACCTAGATAACGCAAGAGCAACTACTTCCAGTGCCAAGAACCACACCAGCTTACGTACAAAAATCGTAAGCCGCCACTTTCGCGCTCAGTTCTGTCTTGTTGGCTGGGTGAGCGTGAGCGCTGGCGCAGCGACGTTTTTGAATCGATCTGATTTTCCCATCACTAAATAGTGCTTGTGACGTCATAGTGGGTATTTAAAAAATGGCACTCTTGGTTTTCATACAGATCGTGATACTTGCGTTATATAGGATTGTGTATATCTATGTATAAGGAGCAGTCAGGATTTTTCATAAATAAAAAAATTATTTGTGAATTTTTAAGCAAACCGAATACTTTGAAAAAGAATGGAAGTTCTTTACAAACACAATCTTTGTCTTGTGTTTTCTCATTTAATTATCTGAATTTAGTTCTAATTGTGAGCAGTGGTGGCCCAATGGTAACGGCCGCGACTTACGAGTTGTAAGATCGTAGGTTCGAACCGACATTTTTTTTTTTTGTTAGCCTATTTTGTGTCCCACTGCTGGGCAAAGGCCTCCCCTTTTTTCTTCCAAACCTCCCTGTCTTGTGCGATCTCTGGCCATGTTGGCCCTGCAAATGATATCAGATCGTCACACCACCTTCGCCTTGGTCTACCTCGACGGCGATGTCCTGCCTTAGGCGTCCAGTCTTTCGACTTCCTTATCTTGTCTGTTCTTGAAAGACACTATCTGGCCCAAGTATGTGTACTCATCGACATATTGCAACCCATGCCCGTCTACCTCGACCCTACGTTTCGTGCTGCTGGTCATGACCTGTGTCTTGGATCTGTTCATTGAAAGGCCAACCTCAAGACTTGCCGTGCTCAGATCTTGGAGCATTTCCTCAAGTTCTAAAGGTGATGTGGAGAATAATACTATGTCGTCTGCAAAGCGGAGGTTTGTTAGCTGGTGGCCGCTAATATGTATGCCTCGGGACTTCCACGAATCAGGCAACTTGTTAAAAACCTCCTGCAATGCACTTGTGAAGAGCTTAGGTGAGAGTGGATCGCCCTGTTTGACACCTTTTTCTATTTTAAAATTTGGACCAGATACATGCAGCTTGATGTTCGCAGAGCTACTTCTATAGATGGTGTCAATGAGGTCAATGTAGGTGTGCGTAACATTTTGGGACTCCAAGGCATTAATAACTGACTGATGGTCTATACTGTCGAATGCCTTGGCATAGTCTACAAAGGCCAGGTAAAGTGGTTTGTTGAATTCATTATATTTTTCTATTACTTGATTAATGGATTTGGACTGGATTATGGAGATGATCGGTTGTGGAGAAATGGGGACGAAATCCAGCTTGTTCGGGAGGTTGGTGAAGGTCAAGCGTCGGAGCGATACGGTTCTCTATTACTTTTATAAACAGTTTGTATAAATGTGAAATAACGCTTATGGGTCGATAGTTCGCGATGTCAGCTTTGTCTCCTTTCTTATGAAGTAAAATTATATTTGAGTGACACATTTCAGAGGGAATTTGACCATTGTGTAGGATGGTGTTGAAAAAAGATGTGATGTGAGGCAGAAGAGTGTTTCGCCCTAACTTTAAAACTTCTGTAGTAATTCCATCCGTTCCAGGGCTTTTATTGTATTTCATCTCGCGAAGAGCTCGTTGAACTTCGTAGGGATTGATAGGATCAACGGAGTCAGGGCAATAATAAATAAAGTGTCTAGGCTGTTTGTGTTGATCCTGGTACAATTTTTTATAGAATTTTGTGGATATGTCGATAATTTTGCTTGAACTACCTTGTTTTATCCCATTTTCGTCCATTAGGTTGGAAATCCAGGTTTTTCCCTTCGTGATTCCCTGTTTGGCAGATCTTAAAGAGGTGTTACTCAGTAAAGCTGATTTGATCATATTGGTGTTACAGTCTGTAACGTCTTTTCTTATGCTTCGTTTAACCAATTTATCTATTTTATTATATTCTATTCGATTATGTTTTAACAATTCTCTGTTCTCTATTAATGATACCGTTTGATTGCTTAATTTGTTATTGTTTCTTCTTGTACATTTAATTTTCTTGGTTGCTTTTGAAATATTTTCTATTATATTACTATATTGGCTCTGAGGATTTTGGTTTGTATCAATCGGCAGTAACTCGAATGAATTTTTTAATTCCAAATTAAATTTCTCCATATTGTTTATTAAAACATCTTTGTTAAGCTTCTTTATTTGGTTTTTAAATACTGATTTACGGTTTCATTTTACGTTAAGGACAATCTTGACCGAACGAAACGAACCGACATTACTTTGTATAAATTATTTCATCACCACTGCTCTCAAAATGGTGAAGGAAAACATCGCGAGGAAACCGGCCTGTTCTAGAACCAAAAATTCAAAGACATGTGACATCTACGAATCCGCACTGGGCCCGCGTGGTAGATTACGGCCCACTCCCTCTCACCGAGAGGAGGCCTGTGTCCTAGCAGAGGGAACATTTTAGGCTGATTATGATTATGCTAGTTCTAATTAAGTACCTTAAACAATGCATGTAGGTTGTCATATTGATGGAGTCGCTGTCAATAATATAAGTTATGCTGACGACATGGTGCTGCTGGGCCCGTCAATTAGTACCCTTCGTCATCTACTTAGTGTTTGTGAGCGGTATGCCGAAAGTCATGGTCTCAAGTAGGTATAATGCTGCCTAGAGCGAGTGTATGTTTTTTGGTCTTGGTGATAAAACCTCTCATGAAGCTCCACCAATTTTTCTGAACGGTTCTCCTCCCACTAGAGTGAAAATGTTTAAATATCTAGGGCACATTATCACCGATGATAAGGACAACGAGCACATTGAACGTGAACGCAGAGCGCTGGCGGTACGGGGTAATATGTTGGCTCGCAGGTTTGCTCGTTGTTCAGCTGTAGTCCAAGTTAGCGCTATTTAAAGCATATTGCCAATCTTTCTAGACGAGCAGCCTGTAGGTTAATTATACTCAAAAGGCATACAGCGCTCTGCGGGCACAATACAATAACGTCTTCAGGATGTTGTTGCAGTTGCCGCGGTTCTGCAGTGCGTCCGCGCTGTTTTCCGAAGCGCGTACGGATGACTTTTATGCAATAAGACGCAAACGTGTGTCGTCGCTGTTGGCCAGAGTACGAGGCAGCAGCAACAGCATTCTGAAGATAGTTGCCAGTAATTATCAGTGTCCGATACACTCGCTCTGGATAAGCATCGTGGTTGGAACGGTAAAATAAAATGTTTTAATTGTAATTGTTATTTATATTCAAATTCCGTACATACTAACATAGTTATTAAGCTCCTGTTGTCACTAACCATAATGGATCATGTAACCTGATAAATAAATAAATAATTATTATTAAACTGGACTGCATTATAAAGCCTTTTATTAAGGAATTGTACACTCACCTTAAATAAATCAAACAAAGGCCCTCCCGCCCTGCGAGCAAAATAAAACAATTAAGTATTATCAGCAAATTATTAATATTCTGATGGAATTGCGCTGTCAGTTTATCTATTTTTAAGATACATTTGTACTGAACAGAACACCGTTTCTTTTTGCGTAGCCGCGTAGTGCCCAGTGCCCTGCATTACCTTATCCTTTCCTCTATCCTCTTCTTCTTTGCAAAAGGGG
This sequence comes from Gortyna flavago, assembly GCA_963669345.1. Lineage (NCBI taxonomy): Eukaryota > Metazoa > Arthropoda > Insecta > Lepidoptera > Noctuidae > Gortyna > Gortyna flavago. The sequence goes on from OY770126.1 coordinate 6,131,577, forward strand.
TCAGGTAATGCAGGCGAACCAGAAACTGCTAACGCGAAAAAAGAAATCTGCTGTTTCCTACATTTTTACGAGTTAAGCGAACATAAATGTACGGAACAGCTCAATTTATTTCGCGATTTATGTTTGAGGTTAGTAATAGGAACATAAAAGGTTATCCATTAATTAAGTGACACCCTGTATACATAGTAGAATTTTGAATTATTATAGTCACAGATAATATAATACCTACTCTATTATAGTGCAGGCTGTACGTCAGCCGCTTGGTATTTTAATAGTGGCAGGGACATCGACGCTCATCTTGTCACCATGGATTCAGAAACTGATTCTGAAGTAGCCCTAGCGTACAAATTTTCCGTCGGTTAATAAAAAAATAATTAGCTGTACCATAAATTTTGACCAGGTAAGAATTGCACGTTTCTATGAAGCAGCAATTTTTTTTTTGTTATACATTAATGAACAATTTCTATGTTAGGGAGTTCAGAATTTTGTGCTGAATTCCTGGTTACAGTGTGCGCGTTGATGACCTACCACTCTGTATAATAATGACGAATCCAATAAATATCAGATAGGGTAGTAATAATAATACTTACTGAAATCCGGGAAAAGGAACATTTTGGCCTGAAAAGAAAGTAAATTACTTGAAAAACAATTTATGTTAACGAGGAATTTGGTCATACGAAAAAAAAAAAATTCAACTACAGTGAAACAATACAGGCTGGATAGGTATCAGAATTGATCATCATATGCCTAGCCTTTTCCCAACTTTGTTGAGGTCGGCTTCCATTCTAACCGGATGCAGCGAATAGCAGTGTTTTACATGGAGCGTCAGATAGGCCTGACCTCCACAACACAGTTACTAGGCAATACGATATCCCTTCGCAAGACTGGTTGCCAAACATTCGGGCTCTTAGCTACCCCTAAGGACTGTAAAAGATCAACAAATTATAGCCGGGACCAACGGGTTAGAGTGCTTTCCGAGGCACGGAGGTATATCAAATGTAATATAGGGATGATGACAATTTTTTATTATTTTGAACTCATAAAAGTATTTCTTTGCAAATAGTGCAAACAATATTTAAAAAAATGCCAAGTTATTTATAAACCATTTAAAATAATGCTAGACAAAGACGGCACTGTCACAGAAGTGACGTCACGACTGTGTAACTTTTTACACTAGCGCAATACATTGTCCGTACCGCGCGACAAGGACGGGAAGAATCCCTTCCAAAATTTTTAAAAGCGTGTAGCTTCTCTATTTTTCCATCGATTTTACAGGAATTTTCGAATATTCTTTGAAATTACCCTTCGTTCCTCGTGGTCAAACTTAATGGTAAAACCGATTTGACCACGAGGAATTCTGTTCCGGATAGTCAAACTACATAGTTTAACGAAAAATATCCACCCTTTGTTGTTCGTAAATACACTTGTATAGTCATTAACAAAAATAATTTACTTCCTCGTGGTCAAACTTAATGGTCAAACATTATTTGTATGAACATCCTAACTAATATTATAAATGCGAAAGTACCTAAGTGTTTGTTTGTAGGTTACCTTTTCACGCCTAAACCACTGAACCGATCATCCTGAAAGTTTGCATATACGTTGTCAGGTGTACAGAAACGGACATCGGGTACCTTTCATCCCGAAAAAAAAGTGCTGTTCCCGAGGAAAACAACAATAACGTCATTATGATAATAGATGGCGCCACGTGTCTTTTGTATTGATCACAGACAAAGTCGCGGGCAACAGCAAGTTTCTAATATCAGTTATCATACTTATTGATAAAGTAATAATAGGTAACTAACTGAAATTTCGTGAAACTACCTATTTCGATGTTTGTTTCGTTATTTCACACTGAAAATGTTGAACAAGGAATGCACAGCATGTTACAAAAAATGCGTTGTATTGAAAAGATAAAAAAAAATGTGGACCTTATTGAATTTACAGCTTGGAATAATCTAGAAAAATGTTTGCGTAATATATTATTTCTAAAAACTCTCTTGTTACAATAAAATTAGGTTTACACAAGTGTTAATTCCATGAAAGCATAGGTACTAGTGTAGAAAATAATAAAATGAACACGAACAACAAGACTATACCACTGACTATCATACTGAGAATAATATATTTTTAATTATTATAAGAATCATTAAATTTTGACCAGTTTAATTGATTTTTCAAAAAAACAAGACAATACAGGCAAAACACATTTGGCCACATCAGTAGGTTATTTTGCTTGAATAATTAAAACGATAACAAAATAAACATGGAATGTGTGGCGACGAACATTACTGTCGAATAAAAAATAAAAATTCTAGATAAATTAAAACAGAATTTTGGAGCGATGATACAAAACTGTTTATAGATAATTAATACTCGTAGGTGCACTATTGATTTTTAAGGCTACCTTACCAAACCAATCACCCTTACCATAACTGAAACAATGTATTTCTAGCAAATAAACGTTTAAAATGATAAATGATTTATTTTCTGTATATATATGTAGGTTTGTTTGTCCAAACCTACTTAGATACTACTACACTTTTACACGTTGACCTTATTTTTTTAAGCTAGATGAGGTCGGCGTTTCCTTTCTGACTATTCTAAGAAAGGCCGAAACAAACTCAGAGGTCACAATCTCTTTTAAAGTAAAGACATTATCTTGGTCAGATCATGTAAAGACCATGCAGATTGGTGTCTGAAATGGTCTGTCTAGTCAGTGCACGCATTTGTCAAAAATCGTGCGTTTGATTTGATTTGATTTACGATCAGAGACACCTCCTTTTAAGAGAGATTTTGGAAATTTCATAATATGCACTACTTTTAACCGATTTCATTCAGTTTCATTTTCGAATTGATTTAAAAAAAAAATGAATACTGAATGATATCTTAATGGAAGCTAAAGGATCTAGAGAAGATTTAGTTTTAATATTATTGGTTAATCAAACAACAATAATGATACTTTTGTTTTATAAATTTTTTCAAAGTCAAATTTTTTGATATTATTCAATTTCAATTTAAAATAAAAACAAATCTCTCGATCCTTAAACTGAGACAACGTTTCCTCTCAATTTTCACGAAAGACAGAAATCAAAGAAAATAATTAGATAAACAATTAGGTAATATAAAAATATAAATACCGTTTACAAACGACAACGTTACGATGGCAACAAATATGACGATTTTCACCATTTTTCAGTATTTATTTAATTTTATAAGGAAGGAAGTGTTTGAACCGAAACTCGCAATGTTATGAAACATATTGAAAATTCAGGAGGTATTTATACATAGCGGTTGTTGACCTTGAGAGAGTCAATAGTACCTACTCATAACACATGTAAAGGGGAGAATCGGGTTAAGTGGACTTTTTATATTAGAACTTGGAAGGCTCGCATTTTCCCTTGTATTACCACCGGTCAGCCTGAAGCCATTACTTTTATAAGTTATTTTTATTTGGCATTTCATAAGTGTGGGTGGGATGTATAACGGTAAATTGTTGTTGTTTTTTGTTCTATAAATAACACTGAGTCATATATTCATTATTTATTTATTCTTTAATTAAAACGGTTTACAACCAATTACAAAAATGCCGCTCTATTTTGTAGAAATCTACTTTGAAAACTTAGGTGAAGTTAGCTGTCAACAGTGTCAATCTCTAGCATCAGCGAAGTAATTGCGTAACACACTAACAGTAGCAATGGTTTTCATTTTGAAAACATTTTTTGCGTTATTTACGTTGAGCAGGAACAGTTTAAAAATTTTTGTAGCCGCCATGTTGGATTTTTATTTTGACCTAACTATTGGCTTTGCACCCACGAAAACCATGAAAACTATCGCTCTCGAAATAAGAAAAGAAAAAGAAAGAAAAGCATGGCTAACGTTTTTTCGTTACGATTTCTACCAGTTTACTCCTACTCCTAAGCCGCGTTAAAGAATTTTGTTGCAAAGTCACATATGTTTTGCACCATGTAGGTACTCAATAGTTAAACTTACCCTTTTATACGAATTTTAAATGAGTTTAAGTTGTATTATTTACTGTATTAGAATTTTAAGTTGTATTGTCAAAATTTGCTAATGCCTAACGTTTCATGAATAGGTTTTGAACGATAGGTACCATTACAATATCTATAGCAGGACAATGTGCCCACCACCACCAATGTATCTTTATGTCAGACGATGTTCTTTTGTTTAATTTTTCTCCGAATTTTAAAACGAATGTTGTTGTTGTTCCGGATGCTCCAAATTTAAAACAAAAGACGATGGAACATTTTCGAACAAGTGTTCTACGCACATTATGACTTGTCCAGTTTATTTTGGTATTCCAAAGTAGCGTTAGTTACAAAGGTAAAACTAACCAAGTGTCAAATTCGGCATATTTTCTTTTAATTCCATGTTTGGTCGTATGTCAGGATATTCTAGATGCAATAGAAGGATATTGTAAGTCTAAGTAGGTAAGTAATACTTAACAAATTAGTTTTCTTTAAAAACTGAAACAACGTCGCTTCGGATTGTCCAGGTGCTCATGGCAGTCGATTTTCCTTTATTACGCGATGATTATGGAGTAATTTGTTTAGCTTCTTTCTGTCTTAAGAACTATAAACAAAAAGTATTTATCTGCTACTTAGTGAAGACTCGTTGAATCGGCATCCTAATTGCGTAATCTCAATCTGAATCATTTTGAAGGATATTGTTAATCCATTGCTTCAAATGTTCGAAATATGTGTCTGCTCAGTAACGTAAATAACGCAATGAATGTGGTTGAATTTTCTATATCAAACCCATTGCTTCTGTTAGTGTGTTACGCACTTAACCCGCATGTCTATTAATTAGAGGTGTTTGTGCCTACTTGTACCTCTTGTACTGTGTTGCAGCTAAAGCATGATGAGTCACCATACGTCTCGGTTGCCACAGTCATTAGTGAGCTATTTTATGTATATTATATGGGCTACTCTATATTGGGAGTTATATAAATTATGTATCAGAAAGAACTTTGCAATTAGGTAAACGCCTTTAGATCGTTAAGAGCAAAATGTAGACAAGCTTCTCCGTGATATGACATAGGCACCAGGAGCTTAATGTTCAAAACGGTTTCAACAAAGAAACACAACATCGCTCGGGAATTTCGCGGAGAGTAAGCAGAAGTGCGTTGTAGGTACCTACACTCACATTTCGCCAGTTTTACCTACCTTTAAGTCCGATGTAATAGGAGGATGCTCACCAGCTCAGCGTTGGTGCTATAATTAATAATAATGATAGTAATTTTATGTCTTTCAAAAAGGTACAATTTTGATTCATAGCATCAAGATACATTTTTCAGTTTATCCTTTGTGAGGCTGGAGTCCATACTGGGTTCAGGACCTGTATGACAGATCTCCAGGCTCACACCCCTAAAATTACAATACGTTGCTGAAAATTTTTGTGGTTGGGGTGACGTCATTTTTTTTTAGATTAATTATGATCCACGGGTCCTTAAACTCCATATGAACAAAGTAGGTCACCTATTAATATCTAATCTTTTTATACACATTGTGCAACACTTTCATAATAAACTGATAGAATTACGCAATCATTTGGCGCTTGATCAATATTGCGCTCAAGACTGATAGACAGTCACACAAATTTCACTACTAAAACAAGTTTCAGATTTTTTAATAATGACCTACTTACCCTATCTCAAGAAAACATCAATTTACCTACGTTTTCGTTGATTACTTACAAATTCTGTTTTTATCTTTATGTACTCAACCAGCGCTGAGTCAGCGACTACTCGATAGATTATTTTTTTTGCTGGAATCGTCAAGGTTGTTTAAGTTGTTTATTCCATAATGAAACTAGCTTCTCATGGCTATGCTCTCAGAGATCTAGTGAACATATGTACCAAGTAAACAAATGATAAATGTTTGGCTACCTAAGTCTACATCATGGTCACTTGATTTTTTGTTCAATGTAGATCCAGGGCAGAGGGTGATTAACAGGATTGTGTATTGGACTTTTGTTAACATTTAAAAAATAAACTGCGAACACCTAGCCATTTGCAAATCGTAGTGATAGTAGCAAGTTCTTTTAAAACATATTAATAATTGATAAAATTTTACTAAGTACACTCCTGATTAGATAAGTACTTCGAGTACTACTTCTCCTTGATATTAGAAAATAAATTGCATTACATTCGCAACAAAAATGCATTTTGCTGCAAAAAGTTATTTGACTTGAAATTAATTGTTCGAGTACATTGTTATCTGTTGTTGAACTTGGTACGTTTTTCTCCGTTTCTGGTCCAACCAAGTGCCGATGACATCGTTTACAAGCTTCACATATACAGGTCGGTGAATCAGTCGACGACTCTATCGTAGAGCGTCATATCGCCTTTATTGGTCGCATGAAGTGGGCATGCCATCCAATTAAGTGTACTGAGCAAAATGTTCGCTAATAGAACTCGACTTTTCTAATCGAAAATAAAATACGTTTGGTTGAACGAAATTCTGGTTTGTCTATGTACTTGGGGCATACATTTTTAAGACATACCCGAACAGTTGATTTATATTCAGCTTTTGAAGTGGGACCATAATTATCGATTTACCTTTTATTTATGTATCAATTACCAAGGTGTAAAACTATTACCCTGGACGGTGGATCACTTGGCTCGCGGGTCGATGAAGAACGCAGTTAACTGCGCGTCATAGTGTGAACTGACACATATGAACATCGACATTTCGAACGCACATTGCGGTCCGTGGAGATACATCCAGGACCACTCCTGTCTGAGGGCCGGCTGTATAAAATAAAGTGCTACATTGCGCTTTTAGATGTGCTCGACGTCTCCACCTGTTACAGGGTGTGATGTACGCCGAGCACGCTTAAGTGCAAATGACGGTTCTATGACGCGGGTGTGTATAACATCCTCGTTTTAGTCCGTTTAAAAATATTTTTCTGAGTACATACAACAGCACATAGCCATATATTGTGACGTATTCAAAAGCGGTGTGCGTGTAGAGCGAGCTCCGATGCGTATCGTCGTCAAACACAACGGCGAGGACACGCGTTGACGCTTGCTTAACACACGTACGCGAGTCTCTTTTATCTGTGTTAATTACACTAATCTGAGAGCAGCGTATATACCGCTTTTGTTCTGCTTCCTTAACTGGTAGTTCTTAAGTGAACAGCAGAACGTCCAGTATGGCTGCATGACAATGTCTATTTTTGTATGTGACTAGTAAGGAGATTTCGCTTATGAGTCTGCTTCTCTAATAACTCGTTGGCCTCAGATCAGGGAGGATCACCCGCCGAATTTAAGCATATTAGTAAGCGGAGGAAAAGAAACTAACCAGGATTTCCTTAGTAGCGGCGAGCGAACAGGAAAGAAGCCCAGCACTGAATCCCGCCGTTGTACAGGCGGCGGGAGATGTGGTGTTCGGGAGGTTCCGCTTTCTCGTCGCGGTCACTCCTGTCCAAGTTCATTTTGAACGGGGCCGTTTTCCCGTAGAGGGTGCCAGGCCCGTAGCGACGGAGGATCGCGGCGAGAGGGACTCTCCTTAGAGTCGGGTTGCTTGAGAGTGCAGCCCTAAGTGGGTGGTAAACTCCATCTAAGGCTAAATATTACCGCGAGACCGATAGCGAACAAGTACCGTGAGGGAAAGTTGAAAAGAACTTTGAAGAGAGAGTTCAAGAGTACGTGAAACCGTTCAGGGGTAAACCTGCGAAACTCGAATGAACGAACGGAGAGATTCAGTGTCATTCCTTGGCGTACAGATGCGCTCCTCGATGCTGCTGGCTTCGGTTGGTAAGCACGAATCGCGTCCGGCGACGTCTGCGGATGACGTGCACTTCTCTCATAGTAAATACATCGCGACCCGTTTGATGTCGGTTTAAGCGCTATTCGGCTTCTCGCCCCATTGCCCTAAGGTAGTGGGACCGCGACGGTGGCTGACCGGCCGTCAGACGATAGATAGAAGCGCGCACACGTTTTTGACGCGTCCGGCCCGACGCAAGTCAACGTCGCATTCTACGTCTTCGCCTTTGTGCGGATGTTGGTGCGGGGTACCTAATTGATGTTGCAGCCGTGTTGTCTCGGACTGTGCGCGCCTGTCTGCGATGATTTAGTTTCGGGCACTCGCAGGACCCGTCTTGAAACACGGACCAAGGAGTCTAGCATGTATGCGAGTCATTGAGATAATAAAACTGAAAGGCGCAACGAAAGTGAAGGCGCGCGCACTGCGCGCTCAGGGAAGATGGAGCCTCGATCTAGGTCGAACTCTCGCATTCCCGAGGCGTCTTGTTTTCAACACGTGAATAAGGCGCGCTCTGAGCATAAATGCTGGGACCCGAAAGATGGTGAACTATGCCTGGTCAGGTCGAAGTTAGGGGCTAACCCTAATGGAGGACCGTAGCGATTCTGACGTGCAAATCGATCGTCGGAACTGGGTATAGGGGCGAAAGACTAATCGAACCATCTAGTAGCTGGTTCCGTCCGAAGTTTCCCTCAGGATAGCTGGCGCCGATTTGAACAGTCTCATCCGGTAAAGCGAATGATTAGAGGCATTGGGGCCGAAACGACCTCGACCTATTCTCAAACTTTAAATGGGTGAGTACTCCGGCTTACTCAAACGATGAAGCCGGTGATCCGATGACGGTGCCAAGTGGGCCAATTTTGGTAAGCAGAACTGGTGCTGTGGGATGAACCAAACGTAGTGTTAAGGCGCCCAAAAAACGCTCAAAGATCCCAAAAAGACGTTTTGCATTTAAGACAGCAGGACGGTAGCCACGGAAGTCGGCATCCGCTAAGGAGTGTGTAGAGACTCACCTGATTAGGATGCATTACTCTGAAAATGGATGGCGCTTAAGCGTTTTGCCTATACACTACCGTTACGAGCATGTGCGACATTCTTTGCGAAGTCATTAAGCCGTAACGAGTAGGACGTGCGTGGCGGAGAGCGCTGAAGAGTCTGGGCGTGAGCCCGCTTGGAGCCTCTGTCGGTGCAGATCTTGGTGGTAGTAGCAAATACTCCAGGGAGGCCCTGGAGGACTGACGTGGAGAAGGGTTTCGCGTAAACAGTAGTTGCTCGCGAGTCAGTCGATCCTAAGCTCAGGGAGAAATCTTATGTCGATGTGGCGTGTTTTTTCAAACATATATCTTAAACGGTATATAGATGATAAATAACGCCCTTTGAGCGAAAGGGAATCCGGTTCCTATTCCGGAACCCGGCAGCGGAACCGTTTCAGTAATCGTTCCCTCGTTTTTTTAGCGAGTGTTCGACGGGGTAACCCAAAGTGACCTGAAGACGCCGCCGGGAGGTCCAGGAAGAGTTTTCTTTTCTGCTTGAGCGTTCGAGTTCCATGGAATCCTATAGAAGGAAGATATGGTTCGGAACGCGAAGAGCACTGCATTTGTGGCGGTGTCCGGATACTCTCTGCGGACCTTGAAAATTCAGGTGAGGGATGTACGTGGAGATGTCGCGCCGGTTCGTACCCATATCCGCAGCAGGTCTCCAAGGTGAAAAGCCTCTAGTCGATAGAATAATGTAGGTAAGGGAAGTCGGCAAATTGGATCCGTAACTTCGGAATAAGGATTGGCTCTGAGGACCGGGGTGGTTGGGGCTTGGAACATGAAGCAGAAGGTGTTGGGCCTTGTCGATGCGCATGCGCCTCTTTGGCGTTAGCGTTGTCCATGGATCTACCTTTCAATTTTTGTGGATTTTCCTAGCTGTAAGCCTGCGTCGGTCTCGTTCGCGATCAGCGCGGTTCTTAACAACCGCCATTAACGGTCAGCTCAGAACTGGCACGGACAAGGGGAATCCGACTGTCTAATTAAAACAAAGCATTGCGATGGCCCTCGCGGGTGTTGACGCAATGTGATTTCTGCCCAGTGCTCTGAATGTCAACGTGAAGAAATTCAAGTAAGCGCGGGTAAACGGCAAGAGTAACTATGACTCTTCAAAGGTAGCCAAATGCCTCGTCATCTAATTAGTGACGTGCATGAATGGATTAACGAGATTCCCACTGTCCCTATCTACTATCTAGCGAAACCACAGCCAAGGGAACGGGCTTGGGAGAATCAGCGGGGAAAGAAGACCCTGTTGAGCTTGACTCTAGTCTGGCATTGTAAGGAGACATGAGAGGTGTAGCATAAGTGGGAGATCGTTCGCGCGATCGTTGCTGTAAAACCACTACTTTCATTGTTTCATTACTCACTCGGTTGGGCGGAGGCGGTACGCGGTCGATATCGACAAGCGTGCGGTTTTTGTGACTCAAACGTAATAAATGGCGAATTAGCGATAACGCTTGTTGCCAACTGCTGCGTGATCCGATTCGAGGACACTGCCAGGCGGGGAGTTTGACTGGGGCGGTACACCTGTCAAATAATAACGCAGGTGTCCTAAGGCCAGCTCAGCGAGGACAGAAACCTCGCGTAGAGCAAAAGGGCAAAAGCTGGCTTGATCCAGATGTTCAGTACGCATAAGGACTGCGAAAGCACGGCCTATCGATCTTCTTGTATAAAGAGTTTTTAGCAAGAAGTGTCAGAAAAGTTACCACAGGGATAACTGGTTTGTGGCAGCTGAGCGCCCACAGCGACGTTGCTTTTTGATCCTTCGATGTCGGCTCTTCCTATCATTGTGAAGCGAAAATTACAAAGCGTTGGATTGTTCACCCACTAACAGGGAACGTGAGCTGGGTTTAGACCGTCGTGAGACAGGTCAGTTTTACCCTACTGATGGCATGTCGTTGCGATAGTAATACCGTTTAGTCCCACAATAACAACGGTGTCGGACATTTGGTTCATGCACTCGGTCGAACGGCCGGTGGTGCGAAGCTATCATCCGCCGGGATAAACACTGATCGCCAATAAGAGTGAAACCCATCTAGTTAAATTCGGCAAGGATATTACTGTGGAGCCCCGAGAGTCGGGAGGCTCTAAACAATGTGACACTGCTAGTCGCGCTTCACCTCGTGAGGTGCGACGTCGAAGCCCATTTGGATCGCGGAGATCGATGCCGATCGCTTAAACGCGGGCATCACGGCTCTGAAGGTCTGAATTTACCTCAGTTCGATGTCGGGGCTCGGAATAGTCTGTAGACGACTTCCGTTCCTGGCGGGGTGTTGTGCTCGGTAGAGTAGTACCACTACGATCCGTTGAGACTCAGCCCTTAGCTAGGAGATTCGTATTGCAACAATTTAATACACGAACATAACGCCCTATGGTAATTATTGTAGTAGTAGTATTTCATGTTAAAATACTACAATTGCAAACCTTTCCACTTATGTATAAAGCAATAAAGCGAGCCAAGTGCGAGCTACCGCTCATATTATAGTTTCTAAAGGGTAATGTAATCGAAGGAAATGGTTTGATTTTGTTTAATAAGAATATTTCGTTTATTTCAGTTTCATTTTCTATTATCATAATAACGTTATTGTTGTTTTCCACGGGAACAGCACTTTTTTTCGGGATGAAGGTACCCTATGTCCGTTTCTGTACACCTTACAGCGTATAATACAAAATTTGAGGATGTTCGGTTCAATGGTGTAAGCGTGAAAAGGTAACAAACAAACTTTTTAAAATATTAGTTAGGAAGTTAGGATTAACAAGTGTTCTTAATAAAAATTATCTATCTGTTACAGCAAAAAAATACACCCCTGTGACTGCGCCGGCATAGGCCTATATGGTTGCCGTTGGCAAACTTTAGGTACAGGATTCGTCATTGCCGCTCGTCTTCTATGTCGATTATAAAATGGTGACATTATTCACAAGAAAAGTCCTCCTTTGTATTTGCCACAACAGAATGCATGGCTGGTTCTGATAATATGTCAGTTCTTTAAGAGCAAAATATAGACATTGCTCCGATAAATGTCGTAAAACACTAGGAGCTTTAATATTCAAAGCGTACTTCCAAAAATGAGGTTATAATGTTCGACTTTATGTATGTTTTTTTTTTTTTATGTAAGTATCATGTTCACCGATTTCTCCGTCAATTGCGGACCTACTTAAATTTTTTTTTGTTTGAAAGAGTACTCTCGAGGCGGGCCCATTGTCATCAAGATGCAATTTGATGAGAGGATCCCATGGAAGTGGAGGGAAACCCTCAAATTTTATAGGCAAACATACAGCGATTTGAGTATTTTTACTCGTGCATTTGCTCTCGGAAACCACCATGTGGTGAAGTCTTCATCATCAGTTCCACTGCATCAAATGGTGGTTTCAATGGTGGTTTTCTGGTCTTCCACAGATGGCCACCGGAACTACTCAATAATAAGTATTTCACTTTAAACAGTCAATTATATTAACAGACCCACTAAAAAGCGAGAAAAAAAAACTTTTAAACACTACAATGTACGAGAGTGAAAAATTACTTTAATTTCAAAAAAGTTTTAAGACACCGACTTCCGAAATTAAAGTTATTTTTCACTTAGGTAGTATTTTTTTTGGAAGTCGTTTTTTTTGTTAAAACGTTTTTTATTCATTTATTAAAAATAATAGTTTTTTTTTTTTTGTTCCTTTCAACCAAAGCACCTCTCTTAATCACCCTTGGTTGACTGGTAGAGAATGCATAAGGCATAAGTCCGCCTTTGTACCTTTTTGTGCGAAAAGTTTAAATAAATAGAAAGAAAGGCTATACAGACAACAAAAATGTGTAGTGTTACATAATAATACAGAAGATCAGTGGTGGCCCAGTGGTAACCGCCGCGGCTTACGAGATGTAGGTCGTGGGTTCGAACCCAAGCAAGCCTTGTGTAAATTATTTCATCACCACCGCTCTCAAAACTGCGAAAGAAAACATCGTGAGGATACCGGCATGTACTAGAACCTAAAAATTCGAAGATATATGACATCTACGAACCCTCACAGGGCCCCCATGGTGGATTATGGCCCACTCCCTCTTACAGAAAGAGGAGGCCTGTGTCCCAGAAGTGGGAACATTATAGGCTGATTATGCTAATGCACATAATAATTATGAAAAATGTTAATTGGTAAACTTTCTGTTAAAATTAGAAACTTCATTTCAATTACATTAAGTTTTTAATTTTGACGGTAATTTTACAAAAGACGGTTATGCAAAAGGTATACCTAACTCTTTAGAGAAGTTATATAATTATATAGACTTTCACGGGTATTTTAGGAGAGCGGCAAAAGTTTATTTTTGTACACCAAGGTTAATAAATACTTATTCCATAATTTTCATGATTCACCTACCAGCCTACCACTGTGTTTGTCTCTGCATCACCCAAAGGTTCATTGGTAGAAAATGCCTATGACATTAAGTCCGCCTCTACGTTTATGTGCTCAAAGTATTAAATAAAAAACTGATTCTTTTCTATTATAATATAAAAATGAATCGCTAAATGTGTTGCTAAGCGCAAATCTCGAGAGCAGCTGAACCGATTTCGCTAATTCTTTTTTTGTTGTGTTAGGTACTGTCAGGACAAGGTTTGTATGAAAGAAAAAAAAATGTTCGAAATAAAAATTCCACCCGTGCGAAGCTGGGGCGGGCCGCTAGTTACCTACCTATAATTTTAAATAGTGTATTTGCAAAAAAAAACTATTAAGTAATGCAAATTGTATAATCTAGGAAATAACCTAAAAATGAGGTTTAAGTTTTTTATTAACATTAATCGAAAGTAATGAATTCGTATACAAAACTTAAAAATACACAGATTATTACATTGAAAAAAAAAATGACAATGAATACTTTACATAATATAAGCCTTGATTTATGATAAGTTTATAGTTTAAGTCCATTATTAAACACTAACACAAAACCGATCGTCGACGACACTTTTCAAAAGTAACCCGGGGGCGTAAAAAGGCCGCTTTAGCAGAATCATGAAACAATTCATATCACACAATTTCATCTGTATGATAGTTTTGTATGGCGATTCGTAAAATGCTACAGGTACACCTCTGCCTAACCTTTCAGGGATATATAGGTGTGAAACTGTCAAACAGATGAATTGCGTGATATGAATTATTTTATGATTCTGCCAAAGTGGCCTTTTTAGGCCTCCTGTTCAAGCCACTAATGAGTAGCCAGCGGGGTAATTACGTAACACACTATCAGTAGCAATGACTTTAATTTTGACAGTTCAACAACATTCATTGCGGTATTTACGTTGTTGAGCTGACAAATTTTCCGAACATATGAAGTAATGGTTTAGCAATATGCTTCAAAATGTGATTAATAGTGTGTTGCGCAATTAGCTTGCTGAATGTCACAGCGCTAGTATTTCGATGGCGGTCCGTAACGCGTAATGAACTAGTTGATGTTAGTTGCTTCGAGCACCGACTCCATTGAAATGGGCTGTGGGTTACTGGCTATTCATTGGTGTTAAGGCTGATTTCTTTAGAGCAACTGAACGCACTCAGCACTTCCAAATCGCATTCAAGAGCTGTCAGTGTCATCATTGTTGGAAAATATTGACACTGACGGATCTTGAACTCAGCTCAAAAATCTGCACGAAGTTGGTTAGGTACATAATATAATAGGTTCCGTCGTGGACGACGGGACTAACTAAACTGAAGGACGCGGTTTACAAAAACAGTTTTAGGGCTGAGTACCATCACCAGACAACTTTTTCTTTCTTTACGTGGCCGTTGTTATTGTCGATTTTGGTTGAACTGCCTCCTTTCTTAACCTGGCCATTATTATTGGAGGAAAACGTGTGAGTTCTGATGGAGTGTCCTTCGAAGCTCTCATCTTTACCTGGTACATAGGTCTCTATCTTCTTTGGGTCTATGGCATCAAATGTGTGGTGGAAATCGAAGTTGTTGAAATCGTCGAATTTTTTAAAGTGGTCGTTATTCTTGAACTGGTTGGGATTAGAAGGCTTGATCTGAACATAGAGAAAATTATAATTATTTTTACGTTACTCAAAGGTGACCAATTTTATCAAAGATTTATCGATGACTTACACAACCTGCCGCTCTCAGAGTCGTCAATAAATAATAAATTAATAATTTACTGTAACTGATTATTATTGTAACGATGACAATCAAAAATATGACTGGTGGAGTTTTTTGTATACTAAGGGCGTGCTAAGGACTGACTTTTCCAACACCAGATAATTTTATCCGAAGAATAATTTTTAATTTTTGAGAGTTCTTCCATACAAAATATGAGACGTTTATTTTAAACAACGAATAAAAATTATCTATCGATTGAAAAATCAGCCCTAAAACTTGCTGGTAAATTAAAGTTATTGTAAGTGCCGTCCCAATGCGGCAGTTAGTCAATCATTTTCAAACAAAAACAATCATTGCTGGCTGGCTACAAATGAGACATGCACAATCACACAAAGATGAAAAAGAAATTATCAGGGTCTCAATTCTGTATGGTAACTTAATCTTACCACGTGCAAACCACGCGTGTACGGTTGTCAAGCGTCGTATTTTTACAGTTCAAACCACGCCAACTTCCCGTTCATTTGGCGCGGTTTATTTCATTGTGTCATTAATAGCAGATTTCGTGATAAGCTATAATAAGGAGTTGAATAAGGAATCATTAAGTTGTCATATTCAATTAGGGCCCTGTAGCCTGTAGACATCTTGTCAATGGATCCTTTTTAGACGGAACCACTAAAAATGAAAGATAGGAAGGAATAGCTGGAAGACCTTTGCCCTTGTATTTTATAGTTATTTTACCTCTGAATTTGCATCACTGTCAAAATCAAAGTGATATTTATTTCTCTTTACAATAAGGTTGCTGTTGGGTTGTTTCCACTGACTAGACTGTCAAAATCACAGTGATCTTTATTGACGTGACAATAAAGTTGTAGTTCAGTGACTGCTGTCAGACGTAAAATAACCGGAAAAGGACTATAGTGGGATGATGCAGGCAATCAGTGGCCTGCCAAGAGGTAAAGGTATCTTCGCGAAAAAAGAAACAAACAAGAAAGAGACACCGATACACAAAAAAGCGATGAGCCATCGACGTCATCTATTTTTTTTTGTTTCATTTGAATTCGTCACAATAATCAAATCTGACAAATAAAAAATACAGAATTTGTCGATGTACCATTGATGTGCAAAGAAGTGGAGTTTTTTGGAAATTCATTCAACATACACAGAAAAACAACACGTGCATACGAGCGTCTACCTTTTAGTTATAAAATTTAGGTTTTTTAAACTAAAAAGTACCTACCGCTAAATATATTGCATAAAGAAAAGTGTCAAAACGAAGTGAGGTCCCGGTTAAACCCGGTTTCTATAACCAAACGGTTAAATTGAGACTTGGTCAAGCGCGCGGTACAGAAGCGTCGATGGCGAGAGCTTTAATAGTGGGGGTCGGAAGGGGCTGCTCGGGTCTCAAGTTAACTCTTGCGGGTATGTATTTACTAACCGATCGTTTACTGCTGAACAAAGATTCTCTGCTCTTACCCGAAATATTTAATTATTAGCATCATAATCAGCCTATAATGTTCCCACTGCTGGGACACAGGCCTCCTCTCAGTGAGAGGGAGTTTATTAGCATAAATAACAGAAAATTCTTTTAAGTTTAGGAACCGGGCAATAGGAAGTAACTATCTAAGTTACGTACAAAAGTTCAGTGTAGGGCGCTGCAAGAAAATTACCAATAATAGAGATACAAAGTTAACAAACCGTAGCCAGAACTTATATGACGGTAAACGATTGAGCAAAAATCATTTATTCTTGAAATTATTGACTATACGATGTCTGTAAAATATTACTTATAGTTTTTCGAATTACCGTTGGTATCATTATTTTACGTAAAATAATTTTAAGCCAGGAATAACACGCCACTAATTTGCACAAAATTATGCAGAAGTACAGTTTCCAAAGAAAAGTTTGCACTTCGGAAATCATCGTCTATCGTCGAAATACGAACGCGCGATGATGCGATCTACTCGTAATAATATAGAGCTGTTACAACCATGGAAGTACTTGTCTATTTTGTATTACCATAATTAACAAACATGCAATTACAAAAAACTTCAAAACTTTTGAGTGACAAATAATGACCAGTGACCGGAGTTGGTAAATCTAACAGAGAGAAAACTGCATACAAATGCGCAATAAATTATCGTGGCGCGTTTGAACAGAAGAAAATTTACCAGCATTGCCTATACGGGGATTAATCTGTGGTGAGCCGTTCGTGCTAAAGTTGGAAATACGAAGATTACCGAAGTGCATATTTTTTTCTGGTTTATATGTAGTATGCTTGAATGACATTATACCATAACAACTTCTGTGATTGATGATAGCGTGGGTACTTATATCACAAGCTACTTGCACATATTAGTGCAAGTTACTGGCATGTATTTTCCTGGCTTTATTTGTTTGATATGTTGTATAAAATATGATGAGTAGTTATATAGAAAATGAAACCGCCAAATGTATTATATTGTCATAGATAAGCCTGGCTACGAAAACACATTAGGAATAGTAAATACAAATTATAAAAGTATACCTTTCGGTCGTCGAAATCAAACTGTAACAAAAGAAGAAATAATATTAGAATCACGGGAAAAAAAAAGAAATTATATTGAAAAGTGTGTACGGGTTCATTCACAGTTATTTTGCATCAGATTTCGCATCATTGTCAAAATCACAGTGATCTTTATTCTCGTTATTATATGGTTGATGTTGGGTTGTTGCTACTGTCAAATCTGTTAAAATAACTGTGATCTTTATTCACGTTATTATACGGTTGCTGTTGGATTGCTGCTGTCAGAAGTAAAATTACTGCGAACGGACTATAGTGTACAGTAGGAGTAGAAGTATTGAAGTAAATAGTGTGTAGTAGTAGAATAAGAGAAGAGAGTATAGTTCGTCTTTGTGAAAAATAAGAATAAATAAATTAGATAAAAGTTTAGTATGATTAGTAGCTTTTGTATTTACCTCATTCTGAACTGTCTTCCTCCTGTAGTTAATAATTTAAAATGTTTTAGTAAGTATGTGTAGGTATATAGTTATGTTTAGTATTTATATTTGTTATATTATATATTAATAAATTATATTATTTTATTCTGTTTTTTGCTTTTCTCAGCTTACCGCTGGAGCACTGGAACAAAAAGAAAATACATTCATTTTTTTACAATATAAACGTTTTCTTAATAAAACATTTTTTTTTTTTATTTGTAGACTACATTTCACTTAGTAACATACTTCATAACATTTCATGAATTTAACTAGGTATTGTAGATACTTAAGGACCTTAGCACACCTCCGCCCGTGAAAATAATGTGATGGGAAACCAAAAAAAATATGGAAAATAATGATGGCATACGAATTCCGCCAAGAAACATTACTACATTATGTCACGATTCTGTGTCATGTCATGATACTGTCTTTCAACTTAGTAAGCCGTTGTTTGTCGTTGCTTTCATGTTAATAAGCATTGGTCTACTACAGACTGTAGTTTTTTTGCAAAATATGTATTAGTTTTTCCGTAAAAATAACATTCATTTTACAAAAAAAAAAAAGGTTTCGCTTTATAAACTTGTCGATGGCGACAGATACGTGCAAAACCAATGCGGCACCGCAACAGAATAGTGGGCTGAGCGCGGAGGTGTAACTGGCTTTCGAGCAGATCGGCGAAATCACGCGGGAAAGAGATAAAACCATAATCAAATCTGAACGTTAGAACAGGCAGTTTCAATAGCGGGCTGGGCGCGGAGGTGTAACTGGCTTCGAGCAGATCGGTGAAATCACGCGGGAAAGAGATAGAACCATAATAAATGCGTTAAAAGTTAGAACAGGCGGTTTCGCTTCTGTTTCGCTTGTCGTACGGGCAAGTCTTGGCGGAACTTCTGCGGTTTCGCGGCTGAGATGTGATAACTGCCCCGTTTGAGATTGTTACTACATTACAAGAATACGTACTTGGTCGGTATCGGAGGCGGGTCGTTTCCAACTGAAAATTAATTATAGTTTCATAAAATAATCATTCTAAATTGACGGCCTCTAGCGATGCGAGTTGCGTCAAGCGTCAAACGTGCGTTTAACTTGTTTCCTCAGCGTGAGCACCGCAGTCGCGCCGCAATTCGCGTCGCAGTGACTCGTGGCATGCTACAACTTCTTTAATTTATTTTCTCTGCAGTCGCTGTCGCAAGACACGTATCGCTTGAGTCTGTGGCTCGTGGCCACGGGGTAATATTAACACTCTGGAGAGTGACATCGGACATCTGCTTAGATTTATAGAAATACTAGCTTCCGCCCGCGGCTTCGCCCGCAAGGTATGTCGATAAAAACTATCCTATGTCCTTCCCCGGGATGCAATCTATGTCTCTGCCAAAATTTATCGGAATCCGTTCAGAAGTTTAGGCGTGAAAAGGTAACATACAGACAGACAGACAGAGTTACTTTCGAAGTTATAATATTAGTATGGATTGCGTGTGTTCCAATTTTTATTTATCTCATAAAAGCTAAGAAAGCTTTCCAAAATGGTCGAAACGTGAGCACGAACGACGCAACGCGATCGTTACAGCGCGAGCTACGCCGTAGCGCTTCGCGTAACAATCATTGCTACGCCGTAGCGCAACACGTAGCATACTTTGCTACGCCGCGCCGCGCCGATTAGGTTATTTTTTTTTTGCAGTTTTGTCATATTATGTCTCTCTTCACTTCACACACATCAAACAACTTCCTTGAATTTGTCCAAAAGTCACGACACAATTTCAGCTAATATTTCAACAAAAACCACGTATTGTGTTTTCTTTATTCTAAATATTCATCTCCTCGTAATGTAGATACATAGCTCTTTGCAATTTCCCTGATGGGAACAAAAGGAGAGGAAAACACATAATACACTATGGTCATCCTCATTTATCAAAAAACCATAATTATAATATATTATTATACATACTTTGCTTCATACTGATTGCTCCATCTATGTTGGTCATAATTGTTGATCCACCCTTTTTGACAAACGTTCCATCGGCGTTCTGCTTCATTTCAGACTTCGAGCTGATTACTACGCCGGTGAAGGACTCTCCTTTTGTCGGGAATTTAGTGGCTATGTCTGCAACTGATGGCATTTGCGGGAAAGTGGGCATGGTAGGGAAAACTGGTAATTGATAAAAGGGGAAGTTTTGCTTGAAACCGGTCATTCCAGGCATAGAAGGAGGTGAAGCTATGGGACCAAAACGCAATGACGGCATCTGGAAATAAGGAGCCATCCATAAATTACATCACACAGTTTTCATGATTTTTGGAGCCTCGCCCTTTACACAGGTGGTCATATTTATGTGAACCCTGGTGGTCCCCTGGTGTGACGTCATATTTTTTGCAATTTTAAATTAAAGTTAATAATACTATTTAGGTATAGGGTTGGTTTTAAAGTCTTTCGGTACCCTGCGTCCTAACCGAACGCGACCATCGAGCTAGTACGCGATCGTTTGTATGAATTATGACGTGCAAACGCGACTTAATTGATCGTCGAGTACGTCATATTCATATAAAAGAGCGCAACGATCGCGTCCTCGCTCGACGATTGCTTTCGGTTAGGACACGACTTTAGACTTAAAGTTTAGACTTCGAATATTTTAGATTTTATATGTGATGTCACGAAGCTAATGACTCGTCGTCCCCTTGTCACATGATGCCACACTTACACCCCTTAGTGTGTGACGTAATTTAAGGATGGCCGTTAACGACAAAGACGAACTATGCTCATCGGATTAATGAATGTGTTGTGTAGTGTGTACGTGACCTTATAACATTATAAAATCTTACCACGTGCGAAGGGAATCTGAAACAATATCGGATAAATTAGCTAGCTTGTTAATTATGACAATGTTCCAATAAATTGCCACAATATCTTCATTGTTTTTTTTTTTACCCTGTTAGTCCGTCGAATCATGCTTGCTCATTACTCACCCTGGAAATGGACTATCGTTGGCAGGCCATCCTGGAAAGCCAGCTAAAAAGAAGTGGCCAAAATTAAGCCCTGTTTTGGTGAAAACAAACATTTGATTATATAAAAAATTATGTCCTTATGTTCTAGTAAGGATTTAGCGAAGCGGTTACTGGACAATGGTATCGATTCTGTAAGCAGGTGTAAGCTTACTGTTACCAATACTTATGACAAGTTATTTTACGTCTGACAGCAGCGATCCAAAAGCAACCTTATCGAAACGAAAATAAAGATCACTGTGATTTTGACAGACCTGTCAGTAGTCGCAACCTAATAACAACCTTCTTATAACGACTAAACGAATCACAGTGATGTTTACAGTGACGCAATTTCACAGGAAAAAAAAAAACAAAAGAAAAGTTTAAACTTTTTAAACCGTTGACTGATTTGACAGCTCTGTACTATCACAGACTGGAGGGCAGCACGCGTACAGTCAATTCGCTGTCCAAACCACAGTGATCTTTATTCTCATTATCATAAGGTTGCTGTTATGTTTCTGCTTTCTGCCACAGACAAGTCTGTCAAAATCTTGTGATTCTTATACTGTTTACAATAAGGTTGTAGTTAGGTTAGTGCTGTCAGAGGTAAATAACTGTTGGACTGCATCGGCGTAGCATGACCACCGCAGGAAAAGACCAAAGGTAAGAAAGACGTCATGAACTCATGACAGAATGCAGACAGATTTCTACGGCACGATGTCAAAAATTATGAAAATAAATGTCACATTGTCTTAGTAGAATAGAGAGTATAGAGATAGAAGTGGATACAGACACCTTGTCCTAACACAACCGAAACCATCGTTCTAACTTAAGCAAAAGCATCAACACCATTATTCTTTAAATGAGATTGTTGAAAATAATAACACATACAATTTCTTAGTTTATTAAAATGTGATGTTGAATATAGAGACACTACAAAAGATCTGTATTGATACAACTGCGCACACGCAATAAAGCAGAATCTAAAGTCAACTTGATCACAATCTATTGTAATAATTATTCTAGAAATTATCAAGCTTAATAATTCTAGGTTTAAATTTTGCGTTGATATTCATGTAAATTAAGGGTGACGGTTGTTACAGTTTGCACGTCATTGACGTGCAAACTGTAACACACACACACAGCACATGACTCTGAACCCCCCTATCGTAGAAGTTTTTCGTCGGTTATCAAAAAAAATGTATGGAACAGCTAATTATATTTTTAATAACCGACGAAAAATTTCAATGCAGGGTGGGTTCAGAATACGGTTGCACGTCGATATACCTGCTACCCTGTGTTATAAAATATATAAGCTTGAAATAAAGAGCTTCAGCCATTTTGAATTAGATACGGTTGGCGCAGTGGTTGAGCGATTGACTGCTGCGCAGCATGTCGCGGGTTCGATTCCCGCACGGAACAAATATTTGTACGACCTACAAGTATTATTGTTCCGGGTCTGGGTGTTTTATCTATAATATGTATGTATTTACAAAAAAAAATGTATATAAGTAGTTTATCAGCCATCTCGTTACCATAACACAAGCATTAAGTTGCTTAGCTTGGGACTATATGGCGTTGTGTGAAATGTCCAAGGATATTATTATTATTATTATTATTATACAATTGTAACTAACTATAACTAAATACTATTGTCATAGTTAGTAACCGTCTAAATATAGAAGTATCCATAGACTTATGAATGGCTTTAATAACTGTAAAGTATTTATAAAACAAAACGTTGACAAACCAAAATGAAAAACATTGATCATCAGCAAAAGTGATTGGCGAAGAACAAAATCGCTTCAACAAAAACCGCCATTGAATTGGATAATTGTTTCGCAATATTTCTTTTATACTATTTGATAAAAACAACATTATCTGCCGTATGAATACTTCTGTTACATCATTTTAATAGTAACTTGGCGTGGTTGAAAACATGGAAACGGAAAACTAAGTTACAAAGACACTTACCGCTCGCGATGGCGACCATCGACACGGTCATAAGTAACGTCGTGTAAGCCATTATAATGGCCAAGGTTTTATTATTGGTGATAAACTATTCGCTATGTATGTAGGTTAACCAACGTTTGAAGACTGAGCTACTTATAATAAACGTTCTTTTAAATATCGTTCATTAGTTGTTGTTCAGCCACCAAGCTGTACAAATAGTGTGACGAATGGCTCTTTTCGGGGTAACTTATTCAACACTGCTCAGCAGCTGAAACATACATCATGTTGGGTACAGTAGAAAAGAGTTACATTACATTAGTACATTTGTTTTCGAAATTAATGAACCGATTTTAATGAAACTTCATACGCATAAGCAGGATACAAAGGTCTAAAAAGTTACTTAAGAACATTATCGAAAAATAGTGTTATAACTAGCCAAGTTAGACCGATTTTAAAGTTTCCATAGAAACAGAGATTTCCAGTTAACTTTTTTTTTTAATAAGACATTTCGAAAAGTAACTTTTTAGACCTTTGTATCCTGCTTATGCGCATGAAGTTTCATTAAAATCGGTTCATTCATTTCAAGAAACAAGGGCTTGAAAATATGTATCTATGAAATGCCGCACGGCGTAAACGCTCTATCTATATATCGCATATTTTTGGTTTATTTTTACTTGCTGTTTATTCTTTATACTACGTATTGCCAACATTTTTAATGAAAAGATAGTCCGAAAATGTGACTTGGGTCTATTACAGTACGCCCGTCGACAGAATTCATTCCTGTAAGTACGACAATTCTAGTACAATCAATATCAAATTCGTAAAACAATAACGCATTTTCTCGACCGCTGTGCTATACTTAAGAAAGGAATTTGTTTGAAAATGAATTAACATTTTCACTCCTTGACAGTACATTGAGCGTGGAGCTCACTTAGCGGCTCCACACTTTGGGTGAAGGAAGTGTTAAACTTTACGTTGTCACTGCCTGCCATGATGTCGTAGTGCACTACTATTCGGCGATGCACAAACGCTTTGTTAAACCAAGCGCACATTACAGTCCCAACGGGCCGTCGTCGCGCAACGCATTTTCATACAAAAAAATGAGGTGCGTGTTGCGACCCGCCTAATGTTTGCGTTGGTGATGAAAGTGGATTTTTGCGTTGCGGCGCGGCCTGCCCCAATCTGCGCTAGCCTTTACACGCGCTTCTCCAGCACTTTAGTTTTGTCATCTGTCCTGAGTTGTTGTTGTGACGAAATTCACTCCATTGTTGCTTAACAAATCATAATTTATTATTAGTACTCGGAAAATGTACCGCTACCGGTTACCGATTTGATACAGCGAGATGAGTTGTTGGACTGTACTCGTTAGATGCGGTTTTGGTTAGGCTAAACGATTTATGTAAATTGAAAATTTTAAAGATTTTGCTTGCCGAGTTCTATAGCTTACCTACCGTTATAGCCATTTACAGTTGCACTCACAGTCATATGTATATTAAACTCACGATCACCTAAGATTTACAAGTATCTTAATAGGTACACCGATAACAAACTCAAATATTTCGCCACTTGCCATGATCTCATCCGAAAGACGTCACCGCAACAACCGGCAACCCAATTGTGTAAGACACTTCCAATAACAATGTGACAGATTTTGAAGGAAATTGCTTTATATGGTTGAAAAAAAAAACAAAAAAAACGCTAAGCGGAAACGAAGTAATAGCGCGGACAGGCGATGCGATGCGACGGGGTGGGTCGGGGGAATAAGAAATTTCACGGGGACAGAAGCTAGTGTAATCTATGATGATAGAACAGAATAGCATTTTTTTTTTTTCAATTTGTTTCTAGTAGTTTTCAAGCATTTAGATATTTATCATTACATCAGGCAGACTACACAAAAACTGTCTGTACGGGTTGAAATTAAGTTAAGTTTAGTGTATCAAACAATGCCAGTTACATTTAGTAACTTGCATTGTTTGATACACTAAAGCGAGTGTAAACGGAATGAATCAGTTGAATTCATTAGCTGATGTGGTCAATTTATATATTCATAGTTGACTGACAAGTTATAAAAACAGCGAGATTCCTTTGTGATTATGTATGTTTAATATTAATGTATTATACAAATAAACTTTCCGGAATTATTTCTCTAAATAATGATCAAAATCTGTTGCGTAGTTTAGAAGAACAACGCGGCCACACAGACACACAAAAATCGTAATTTTTTAGACTATAATATAAGTATGTATAGATAACAAGAGTATCACCTCCTTAACACTTTGTAGGACACAAAATGCCCCTCGACGTAATAACGATACAACTTCAATTGCCTCTTTCATAACCCTATAATGTTCTCATTGGGGCAGGCCTCGTCCACGGGCCCAGTGCGGGTTGGTAGATATCACATGTCTTCGATTTTTTTTCTAGAACATGCTGGTAATCTCAGGATGTTTTCTTTCAATGGGTTAAATAATTTAAAGTTGTTACCCAAACAACACCTTACCTGCACTACAAGCCTCTATTGACTCATCACTTATGATTCACACTGATCATATTTAAAACATAATGAGATACATATTTACCTGCGATGTTAGTCATTTCCATATCACTACTGTAACTTTAAATTACAACGTTGAATAACATATATTTGCCCTCTGTTATTTGTTTAAAAGTTGACTTCTGCACAGAAAACTCCAGATGAACGCACTGACGGTTTACAATGAAACTTGAATGGTATTGAACATAGGGATCGATGCATGTCGAAGTGTGTCCAATATTGACTTTTGTGTACAGGAGCCACAATATTTTAGAGTAATTACGTGTAATACCTACAAGTTCGTCCGCACTCTTTCTATGCCCTGAATTCATAGAACAACCGTTTAACAAAACGTGACCTACTCCATGTTTAATGGACGGTGACACATGTTTTCGCATAAAACAAGTATTAAATTTTGTCATGACATACTAGATACTAACTAACAAAGTGTTACGTTACCTATTTTGTTGTTTTACTTACTTTTAGCAGCCCAAGATGGCGAAAAAACGTGCATGGACGAACGCATGAAAACTCCATACTCTCTTACTTATATGAGAAATATAAAACCTCCTTCCTTCAAAGTATACTTCTCGTTATACAAACATGGCTTTTAATGACCATATTAAATCTGACGTGTATATGCATTAACCGTACAGTTTTCGTGGAAAACAAAACTGATAAGTCTTACAATAATGTTTTGTACGTGTAGCTGTTTGAGTGGAAAAGATTATGAATTTTAATTCTTGAGTTCAACTTTTAATCGAATTCTTTGTAAAAAAATTCGATTCATGTTTTTCGGAGAATTAAGATTAAACCTAATTGCAGTTTGCAGTATTTTATCAGAGCTTCACAAAGGTAGTTTTTAAGTTCATGTGTGACAACTGAGTTAGGCGAATACACTGTCTTCCTTTTAAATAAAATTCAGCATAAATGCAATGCTTATATGAAGTACTTGCACTTTTACCGCGACTTAATCCGCGTGGATTTCGTATTTTCTTCTAAAAAATCCCCTTTGAAAGGTAGTTTTCGAAAATGTATGCTTACGATCTTTTCTAATTAGGCAGCGCATGCAAGTAATTCTTCCAACTTGCTAGATAAAAATATGAAAATTGTGATAACTCTGCTAATAATATGCATGATATAATTATAATGTATAAAACCAGGAATAATGTAGCCTTTTACCAGTGAAAAAAAATTCTGAATTGGTTCATTAGTTCCGGAGATTACCCCTACATACAAACAAACTTTACTTCTTCATAATATTAGCATAGATGAGCCAGCCCTACTGCTAAACTGGACAGAACCACAAATGCCTTAACTTGGCAACACCAGATCAAGTTCATCCGATGTATAGGTATGAAGCCGGACAAACTTTGAGGTCAGTGAATAAACTCGTCAGGAATGTGTTGTCTTACGCAAAATATGCCGCAACATGGTTTACATTAATTTGGTACAAAATGTACGAATATATCCGCGTTGGTCTACGTAGGCGCCAAAGAGCTACCCACACGAGTTCACATGACTGGTGACGTCACCCAATGCATCCTTGCGCTAATGAATGCGCTTTCGAAGTTGCAACAGTTTAGTATTATATAAACTGTGACGTCATATCAACGCAATGTGATTCAGAATTGGCAGATTAAAGTCTTTTTAGACTGGTTTAATTAAGCATTGTGTTAATTCCAAATAATTGGCGATTAATGATTTTAATATCTGGGAGGTAAAATCTGTTATGCATTTTTGTTGCATGATACTGACACAAAATAAATGGGTGAAACCGATGCAAATTTTGCGAGTATCAAAATGACGAGTTGTGTGATTTTTAAATTCGAGGTGACGAAAATTAAAAATCGAGGTTAGGGGCTGTTTGCTTGCCGGTCATAAGCAACACAATGTTTAGTGTGTTATTGAAACAAATAAATCATTTAGTAAATGTTTAAGGCGAGTTAGTTCTAGAACAATATGTACTTATCAACACCACGGATTGAATAGTAAGTACGGATCAGGCAACATTTCAAGCTGAAAATTTACACATTAATGTACCGAAAACCAAATACACACATCAAAAGTGTCTAGGGATCAAGCATTTTTATGCGGATTTCTTGACATTGAGATGTGGCTTTGTAATAAATTTATGATTTTATAAATTTATATGGAGGATCCATATAAATTTATAAAATCATAAATTTATTATATATATATAATACAAATTAACTTTACTCACCCTCGTCTTCATCGAAGTCCATCATAAGCATTCTGTCATCGGATTCAGTTAGAATTTCATCAATCCAAACCGCAATCTGTCCACAAGAAAATTACACTTTTTATAAAAATATGTTTCGCGAAATTCACATAATAAATTACATTGTAATCGTTTCTATATCAAATGTTGTACCTTGTCCGACATCTCCATCATGAACTTCGCCTTGGAATTTGTACATCGTCTTGACGGTGTTCTCATGTGCATATAGCCGCACATATCGTGCAAGATAATATCAGACAATCGTAGCATTCTATGAAACAAAAATAAACACAAAAATCAGTACCTAACAAAATTAAATGTATTATAATTATATAATTAGCAAGTATGAGCGCGCTTTGAGAGCAATCTCCGAACAAATTCAGTTAAAATCTAGGTTTGTAGAACTACACACATCAAAAGTGTCTAGGGATCAAGCATTTTTATGCGGATTACTTGAGATTGAGATGTGGCTTTGTAATAAATTTATGATTTTATAAATTTATATGGATCCTTTTTGGTGCATTTCATAATTTGAATCAGGAACTGTGAATCAAATTCGAGTAAAAGATGAAAATCAGCTGTCAATATTTTCCCTATAAAAACATACAACGCATTGAAGACATTATTAGTGCTACTGTTTCCCTACTACTGATTAAAACCAACGTTATTATGGAGAGGCGACGTCATTTAAGCAGGGAAGAAATGCTCAGAGCCGTGGGAATGATAGAAGCTGGTTCCCGGCAACGTACTGTGGCTTTAGCTCTGAATACAAGTCAGAGTGTTATCAGTCGACTTTGGACACGTTACCGAAGCACTGGTACCGTGGCTGAGCGCCATGGAGGACGGTATCGCTGCACCACACGGAGACAAGACCGATACATTCAAATCTTAACTCGAAGAGCTCCAACAATAACCGCCATGATGTTAGCCGTGAGGCTTCATCACTCTTCAGGGAACTTAATTAGCGACCAAACAGTCAGAAACCGCTTGCATGAAGTGAACCTTCATTCCCGAAGACCGCTACGGGTACCACCTATAGCAATGCACAATCGTAGGATTCGATATCAATGGGCTCTTGAACACAGAAATTGGGCAGAAGAACAATGGCGTTTCGTGTGCTTTTCTGATGAGTCTCGTTTTGGTATGAGACCGGATACAAGACGTATACGACACTGGAGAACCCCTGGACGCCAACAGCGATTAAAATCCTGCCAGGAAGTCCATCCTTATAGTGGTGGAACCATCATGGTATGGGCGGGTATTTGGATCGGCGGAAGAACTGAGTTGATTTGGATCAGAGGCAACCTCAACGCTCAAATTTATGCTGAGACGATTGTATCAGACGTCATCGTTCCTCTACAAGTGCAAATCGGTCCCTTATTTCAGTTAATGCATGATAATGCACGACCGCACACCGCAAGAGTTGTAAGACAGACTCTCGCCGCAGCTAACATCAATGTCCTGCCCTGGCCTGCTCAGTCGCCAGACTTGAACCCGATTGAGCATGCATGGGATATGCTACAGAGAAGAGCTCTGCCGAATATGGAGGGTATCCAGTCGCAAGAAGACCTTTTTTTGTTGTTGTGAACGAACATGGGCGGCCATTCCACAGCGTGATTTGGATGAACTCATTTTGAGTATGCCAAACCGATGTTCTTGTGTTGTTAGTGTTCGCGGTAGAAACACGGATTATTAATTGTTTAAGTTACCCAATAAAATTTTAAAGAAAACTGTTATTTCAGTCTTTTTTTCGAACTTTTGTGTTAGTGGTTCAAATGTCAAAAATCCCTGTATTAGGAAAATGGCAAATTTCTTTATTAATGCAAAGGTGACTTGGTTTATCGTTACTGTGACAAACGAAAACACTTTATTTGATGAATCCTTAAAGAAAATTTTAATTAATATCAATCAGGAGAAAAGTTATTGCAAAAATATATGTTGATCCCTAGACACTTTTGATGTGTGTATGTAATTAATGATAATGTATTACAATGTCCTATTTCACAGTTCAGTTTAACGGTATATTTTACGGTGATATTCCTATGCGAGTCCCAATAAATACTTTTTCTTTATTCTAACCCCCCTTACTAAAAAACGTATTATATCAGATGAATAGTTACACACCGATTTCTCTCTTTCAGTCGTCAGTAATTTGACTTTCGAAAGAAGAAGACAGAGCGTTGTGTAACTATACAGAACCTATACGACGTTTATTAGTAAGGGGTAAATAAATGATTTAGACTTTGACTTTGATTAATTAAAATAACGTGCACAAAATACTCGGGAGTATTTTCGGGATTAATCCCGATTGACGCACCACCAATTCCTACTTCAAACCACCATTGTCATAATCTTTTGCATTGTCTTTTCCCAACTATATATGTTGGGTTTGACGACGACTAACCGCGGCTAAATACCACCAGTAGACCAGTATCACTGAAACAGATAAAGAAAAAAAAATGTTACTGGCTATCAATAAACTGTAGGTACCAAATTACTTTCAAGAACCTTCTAAATCCGTCACTGGGTTCGTCACTCAAGAGTTCATTGGCAGACCCGACTGACAAGATTCCGGGTCTCAGATATAACTATATAGTATTATGACGTCAGAGCTGACTAGTTCTCATAATTCGCCGTTCTATCATAAGTACCTTACCACAAGCCTGTGCTACAAGCGGATCTAGCTCTTTGTCAGCCATAACGGTATCGCGGTAGTAAGAACAATGATTTCCTGTTTGCATATTAGCAATCAAAATCTAAAGCTGTTCATAAGCCTTAATTAAGATTTCGA
Source organism: Gortyna flavago (assembly GCA_963669345.1). Lineage (NCBI taxonomy): Eukaryota > Metazoa > Arthropoda > Insecta > Lepidoptera > Noctuidae > Gortyna > Gortyna flavago. The sequence continues at coordinate 6,161,932 of OY770126.1, forward strand.
TTTCGGTGATGTTGATAGTAACTCGTTTTGTCATTAAGTTCCGTAGAATGATAAATAGAAATGCGTTGCTGGAGAGATTCTTGCGCTGTTTCGTCTGTTGTCTTTTAATTTTCGACTTTCAGAATTTTTCAACTGTGCGGAATAGAGCTTTATAATGCTTTTTTTTCTGCACCGTTCGATGTGGCGATGCATAAGATGGATTTTTATTATGTACACCATAAAAATTACAGACATAAATATAGAAATTATAAATAGGGTGACACAATGAGTGGTTTTGGATGGAGGGAAGGAGGAGAGAGAGGTACAGGTAGTTAGTACCTGCTGCCATGTACAGCAGTGGACTTCTTTTGGCTGAAATAATGAAAAGGATGATGACTGGATTTAGAGTAGTTCTGTTTGAAAGTTGAGTTCTACGCTTCCCTATAACGAATAAGATACCTACAGAAAAGTTGAGCCTACTTTTAGACGTTACGGTTTCAGTAGCCATATTTATCTTTTGGAAAATCTGAAGAGAAATCTTGCTATAAGAGCAGTTATAAAAACCCAGTCGTAAAACAACTAAACAGCTAACCACATGATTGACAACATTGTAACTTTGTCACAACAAGACGGTTCAGTCGGCCAACGACAGTACTAAGTATTAACACAAATAAATTTTCAACATTCTCGTCGTTTCCTTACATGTACATAAGACGTTGAGAAACCACATGACATGATCGACTTATTGCTACAGAGTGCCCGAGACACGTAAATATTAGCATAGTAAGTACAGAAGTCGATACAGTTGTGTTATTCTCCAATTATCATTTTGTAATCTCGATTCTTCGGCTAACTCATTAGTCTGGCCGTCTAGTGGTTGCAAAAAACACGTTCAATCATAATCTGAATCATTTTGAAGGATATTTCTATTACATCCATACTCCATACTAATATTATAAATTCGAAATTAACTCTGTCTGTCTGTATGTATGTAACCTTTTCACGCCCAAACCACTGAACGGATTTCGATAAAATTAGCAGAGAGATAGATTGCATCCCGGGGAAGGACATAGGATAGTTTTTATCGACATACCTCGCGGGCGAAGCCGCGGGCGGAAGCTAGTTGCTTCATATGTTCGAAAAATTTGCCTGCTCAAAAGCGTAAATAAATCAATTAATGTTGTTGAACTTTCAAAATTAAAGCCATTGCTATTGTTATTGTGTTACGCACTAAAGTTTATTTGGTTACATCATTATCCAAAGCCCGATTTCACCCACCGGTGTGCATAGGCCTCGGTTTGCTTGTGCCACTCCCTACGCTCCTTAACCAGCCCCATACAGCGGGGCAATTGCATAACACGTCATTATCAATTGGAATCGGTTTTATTTTGACAGTTCAACAACATTCATTAATTGCGTTATTTACGTGTTGAGCAGACAATTTTTTCGAACTTATGAAGCAATGGATTAGCAATTTGCTTCAAAATGATTCGATTAATAGCGTGTTACGTCCAATTAAGGTGCAGATTCTACCCGTGATATCAAAAATTGGTTTACTATTACGATATTCTCAATAGCAGGCAGGAGTCTGGATTCGTGCAATGGCCAACAAAATAGCAATATGCTCACACCTGTTGCATGGGACTTTTCCTACCTATTGTAGAATCACTATTCCCCCTACAGTGCCTCTCGTATTGTCAGTTCTTTGTCACGAGCACACAAAATGTAAGCACACAGTAGCCAACTAAGTAAATCTTTAACATAAAGCTCACTTCACACCGCTGCCACAGTGCTACAACTACGTTCTCTTTCAAAGTAACTAAACAAAATTCTAGAGATTTCTAGAGCAGTGGAACCAAGTGGAAACCGGCATGCCCTAGCACCCAAAAAATTCGAAGACATGTGTTTTAGAAGGTCAGGTATCCAGGCCTTTAGTACCTCCATGATCCTTGGTCAAAGCCCTGTTATTCACGGAGATATCACGGTAGTTCTTCGAAGAAGTTGTGTCTACTGATAAGATCTATGCGCCACCTCGTATCCTGCTCTCCGTGCCCCGAAAATTGCAGCCAAAGTGACCTCTGCACTGCCACCGACGACGCCGAAGAGGTGGGGAAGTTTTGGGCCAATAACATTTAATAAACGGTCGCTCCATCGACACGAAGAAGACTAAGACTGCTTAGATTTCGTGCTCTAGCATGCAGTGTGCCATGCGCCTTACCCTATAAATGATAAATGAACAATAGATGATTTATTTTCTGTAAGAAGGTTTGTACAAACACTTTTACGCGTCAATATTTTTTTTTTTAAACATGAGGTCCGCGTTTCCTATCTGACTATTCTGAGAAGAAAGGCCGAAACAAACTCAAGAGGTCACAGTCTCTTTTAAAGTCTAGACAAAATATTGGTCATATCATGAAGACCATGGAGATTGGTGTCTGAAATGGTCTTTTGAGGAAAGTACTACACAGATTGAGCAGACCTGTCCAGTTAGTGCACGCATTTGTCAAAAATCGTGCAGCTCAACTCAGAAGCCAGATAATGTATTCATTGCTTGTAAAACAAATTTAGCAACGCCTATATTATCTGTGGCAACGCGTTCAATGTCATTGCTAACTGATGCGCACGCGGCGATCGTTGTGAAATTACGCATCTACACCAAATTAGAACTAAACATTAGAATACCGACACGCCCATGACTTTAGCGTTCTTTACTTTTGTTGCAAATGTTTCAATCTTGTCTAATTCGTTACGATTTTCATTTCCAATCCTAACGTGTAGGAATTACAGAATTCTGTCTACCTACGCAAGTAAACTACATAAAGAAAACTTTACGTTCGTCAGCAGACTGAAAAAGCTGTATTCTGTGCTTGTTTTAAAAATCCAACTTCATTTTATAGAACCTAAGTACTAGCTTCTGCCCGCGTGAAATTTCACCCTCCCAGTCAGTCAGGACTTTGAATTTTATATATATATACTCGTATTTAGGTGTAAGTACACATTACATGTTTGCGGAGGCTCTTGTAGATTTTATAAATGTTAAATGATTTTATTTCTGTAAGTAGATTTGTACAAACACTTTTACACGTCATTCATATTTAAAACACTAGATGAGATCGGAGTTTCCTATAGATGACTACTCTGAGAAGAAAGGCCGAAATAAACTCATAGTCTCTTTTAAAGTCCAGACATAATCTTGGTCAGAACATGTGAAAACCATGTAGATTGATGTCTGAAATGGTCTTTTGAGGAAGGAACCACACAGATGAGGACTTGTCCAGTCAGTTTACGCATTTGTCAGCAATAGTGCAGCTCATTCGACAAACTTACACATCTACAATTAACTAAAGGAGACACGTAGTATTCTGGTATTGATTCAATCTTTGTATAAGCAATATAAATACATGTTGCTTTCTTAATATTACTGCATGGTGCAATGTATTTAACGCATAAGATTTCATAACATTCCAGTTACTTTACTCATAAAGGATGTCGATATTTGGTATGCAAAATTCCGTCGCGTAGTACATATTTAAAATTCCTTCATACATTATACCTTACATTAAAGAAACAACGAGTTTAGATTAAGTAGGTACCTAAACTTTAATCACATTTATTGGAAAAAGTGTCATTAGGTTTAAGCAAGAAAAACAATTCAAAATGAGTTGTAAAATAACAATAAATAAAATATTTTTCCTAAAAACAGACAGTTTAAATAGGTGCGCAAGAGTTCCAGACAAATAAGGTCAAGATTACACTTAGCGTACGTGCACAATTTCATCAATGAATGGCTAGACGTTTAAGATGATTCTATATTTGAAGGTCCTTTCTACTGTATTAGGTACTTATAGTCTGAAAAATATATACCGGACTAAATTCTGCGAGACAACTGTAACGAAATATGGTTTAAAGAAAATGAAAAAAAAAAATGGTTTAATACATACATAACTAGTGATTGAAGCCTCTTTTAAAGCAAATAAGCCTGCGTTAGGAGACTCCGCTCTTCCAATATCTTTATGAAGCTCGTTGCCCGTTCCAAATCGTAACGAGCAAGAAACTCCATGATAATTTTTTTTTATATTAAGGTATAAAATCCTGGGGTCTTTTAAATATTCTTGTTGCTTCTTAAAAAAACAATGTAAAGATTAACGGTTCTCATCCAGGTTTTTCCCGCGATGGCATTAATCGCGTCCGCCCATTTCTTCACCATTTCAACTAATCAGTGTAATACAACTTTTATTAATTAAGTAAAATGCAGAAAAAATAACACCAATTGCTCCGTTTCAACAAGCAATTGGTCAATATCTCAACAGTAACTGTTTCTAAACGTGAAATACTAAAATTCTGATATCATCAAAAACTGTGAACGCCTTTCAAAACGATTAGCAGACAACAACATTCTCACTAGTGACTCATATCACGCCTTTTACCCGCGTAGGCACGAAATTATGAATATTATTTTTCTAATACATATCATAATCAGCCTGTTATGTGGAAGTAAAATGTTCCCACTGTTAGGACACAGGCACCAGGCAGGTCTCTTCGAGAGGGAGTGAGCTGATGATCCACCACACAGACCTAGTGCGGGTTGGTAGATGTCACATGTTTTCGGATTTTTGGTTATAGGACATGCCGATTTCCTCACGATGTTTTCCTTCACCGTTTTGAGAGCAGTGGTGATAAAATTATTTATATAATGTAAAGCGCCTGTCTGGGTTCGAACCCACGATCAACAACTCATAAGTCGGGGCCATTATCACTGGGCCACCACTGCTGCTGTTCTAATAATAAGATGTATGTTACCTAACCAGCTACACATACGTACACTACATATTTCTCAACTTTGGAAAGTTGTGTTTTTAATAAATCGATGAACGTTAAATACTAATCGTAATTTTCTTGGTTTTTCATTATGAATCATAATATAACAACGGTAGGAGCAAACTCGGATATTTACGGGTTAGGTTCGCTAAAAGTCGAACCCATGATGATCGCTAGATCACAACAAAAAACTATAAGTAACACTACCACGTATCTGCAATGTCATGGGAATCAATGGGCGCCTACGTAACTAAATAATGAATTAGTTTAACATCCTGAATCATTCATTCATTTTATTCAGTTACAACTCATAAAAAAAAACCAGTACCATCACCTAAATTATACAGAACCAAATTCGGATTTGCCTTGATTTCTGCAACGAGTCTTCTGCAACTTCAGTTGAACAGAAGACATGATACTATCAAACGTGACAACACTCAGACTAGGGGATAAAGTTAGACTGTTATTACAAAATCCGTCTATGCTTATGTAATGACTAGAAATAGAAATAAAATCAAACTATAGAGCAAATTATTGATATTTAAAACCTACTTTCTACTTTTTTGTTTTTTAAACTATAATTTATGTTCATAGGGATGAAAAAGAGAGGGGCCCGTGGCTAATTATTAACAGCCGCACAGGTCGATCGGTCAGGTTAAGCTACGCTTGCCGCGGTTGGTCTGTGGATGGGTGACCATCTTTACATAACGAGACCCCTCCGTGCCTCGGAAAGCACGTTACGCCGTTGGTCCCGGCTGTCATTCGTGGATCTTTGACAGTCGTTACGTGTAGTCAGAAGCCCGAAAGTCTGACAACCAGTCTTACCAAGGGGTATCGTATTACCCAGTAACTGGGTTGTGGAGGTCAGATAGGCAGTCGCTCCGTGTAAAATACTGGTATTCAGCTGCATCCGGTAAGACTGGAAGCCGACCCCAACATAGTTGGGAAAAGGCTAGGCAGATGATGAGGGATGAAAAAGGGATTCGGATTTGCATCCGATGTTATACATACAATGTAATGTAGCAACACGTACATGTGCGGTAATGTGCATTGATCGCCGACCGTGACACGAGACGTGCGACCCCGGCCCTGTTCACACTCACCTTACACTTCGAACCAGTACTGTTTAGGGCTATCACAACATGTCCGAGTGTCCAGCCTTCCTGTTTGTTTGGTCATATTTAAAGGGTACAGAGCGACCAATTGAACAACTTTCTCCATAAGACCAACATCGTAACCACGAAAGAAAACGCTCTTTTGTATCATTCCTCACACAATCTATCCATATTTTCTTTGGCCTCAAGTAACATGGAAGAAGGGCATGAAGATGAATGTTGTTAGGAGGCCTACCCGATTTGCACCGGTACCAAGTATTGCAACTCCTATTTTTCAAGTTAAGAGCGCTTACGCCGTTCGGCATTTCATACAAACTCTCAAGCGATTGTTTTTCGAAATGAATGAACCGATTTTAATGAAACTTCATACGCATAAGCAGGATACAAAGGTCTAAAAAGTTAGGTGAGAACATTTTAGAATTTCTGCGTGCGTGCATTAGAGGAAAAAACTGAGATTTTTCTGATAAAAACAAATCGTTTTTAAGTTGATTTTAATACTAGATTTTAAGTTTAATGATTTACCTAGCTGCATATCAAAATGCAACTAAATCATGAATGCATGGAAATCGTTCTAAAACCCATTATTTTCTCTGTTTTTTTGTGAGATAAATATGCAAATTTAATATATTTAAAATACTAATCTACCGTTTTATTTATATATTTATTTGGTGTCTAACACTGCATAGAAATTAATAGGTACATATTTACATAAAACTGTCGTCCTCTTTTTTTGTTAACAGACAACTTGTTTACATAGGTTACGTATAAGTAGGTAATAATAATTCCAGCCTATTATTGTTGTATTGTTTTTATTGTTCTATGCCCTGCAGTGGCACAATAAGGGGGCTTATGCCACATAATCCTCTTCTCATCCAAATGTGGAATAAGTGGGTAGCAAAAGAATAAAATTAAAAATATTTCACCAACCCTAGTTATAATGATTATAAACGATAGGGCAATCTGCCGTTTATCTACTACATTATGACAAGTTAATAGTAACATGACTTAACCGTTACTAATACGTCTTGACGTGAATTATTTCGTTTACAAGGGTCAAGTAATGAGGATGGTTGAAAACTGAAATCGTAAAAAAAAAAATCTACTGTTCCCTACATTTACGTTCGCAACTCGTCAAAATGTAGGGAACAGCTGATTATTTTCGCGATTTCAGTTTTGGACCCATAGTAAAAGTTGTTCATAATGATGAGTACAATGACCTCTTAAGAGGTTGTTGGTGTTTTTCCAATAACTCTGTAGGTACCTATAGGTATTTTAAAAAATATTTTTGTTTGCAGCTCAAAATACTTATTTCGTAGATTTATAAATATTCCTAACAGACATTTAGGTACTAAAATAGCGGTATTTTAGTAAATGTCTCTTTTGCATAAATTTAAAATAGTAAATGCTTTTTTTTTCTGCATAATAAAATATCGTTTGTATGCATTAAATACCAAGTCAAATGATATTTTTAATTTATTATTTTATTAACGAAATAACAACCTTTTATTATCATTATAATAAATGGACCTAGTTCATTAGGTATTCGTTTAGCTGTTTTTACAAATGTTTTTGGAATAAAAAGACCACACAACGATAATGTTCCTAAGTGAGATAATGAGATGCACATAGAATAAAACCTCCGAGCTCATCAGCTTCCGCGGCTGAGCACACAATGATAACGTGCTCAGAGTGTTTAAATGTACACATAAAGTAGGACACTTGGATTTCCCAATCACGAGCACCTTAAGCATCTAATTTTCCCGTCGCCACTAAACTAGAGACAATAAAGTCGTTAAATTTAAAAGGAATACATCTCTTATGGACATGGGCGTGTAGGGGGGGGGATGGATAGTTGGCAGGATGTCGTCTCGGGCGCAGCGCAGTGGGTTTTCTGAAGGCTGCGGCGCGTGCCGCATGCCAACACCGCCGGTGACCTCGTGCGACCCTATTAAAACAAGATACATCGTGAATCTCACGTAGTCACCAGACAACACCATGAGGTTCATCTACACGTACCTGTGCTTCGCCTCTTTGCTGAAGATCGTATTGCCGGCGCCGGCGAATGGGTTCGTGTTCCCGGACGAGAGGAGGCGGGACAAGAAGCTGGACCCAGTGATCACTCCACCCGTTCTACCTGTTTTGGAACATTTGGAGCGTGATCCGAGTACTTTGTTGCCGCATGAGAGGCGGGCTCCGGGACCTAGTCAAGTGAAACCGAGGTTCGGTCAACCGTCGTTCGGTGGAGGTTTCAACGTTGCTCCCTCTGGGAACGGCGGTTTGACTGCGAGTGTGAGCAGCAGTGCAAGTGGGCTTGGTGCGAGCCAATCAGCGTCGCAGTCCTTCTCATTCGGATTCAACGAAGGCTTCAGCGCTTCGCACTCCGCCAGCCAAGCGTCGTCGTTCAATGGTTTCGGAAGGTCAGTCACCTTATTGTTTACGTAAGAATTTAGATGAATGGGATTGATATAACATTAACATAATGAGGCGTATTTAAATTTTTTTGTTTTGTGAAGCTATAGTTTCAGTATTATAATAATTATGTCGACTATGATAATATGACTGTAACAAAATGCAACTAATATTGTAATTTTCGTGTAGTTTTGGGTTATCAAACATTGTGTGGTTTATTTTATGGGCGCACTTTAATTAACGGTGTCATTTTCGGATTGCTGTTGACATTGCCGGATTGCTGTTGTTAATACTACACTACAGTTGTCACATTTATTTGATTAATCATTTGTGGAGTTAAAACAGGAAGTGTCAATCGAGAAAACAACAAAAAGATCATCTTTATAAAAAATGCTATACTGTATCTATGGATAGGTAAGTGGCGTGGTGTTAAGTGGTGGGTGGCAATGGTAGATAGGTGGTGACTTTTGATGCGTGGCCCAAATAAAGGCAATACCAGTAAAAAATTGCCTGGGTTTCCCATATGTGACTCAACGCCTCACTGACGTACTTTTACGGTATACGGACATTAGTGTTACACACTTAAGTATGTCCTTACTTGTGAAAAACGTGTCATTAACATACTCGTAGTTGTTTTAACTTATACAACTTTCATACAACTTTGAAATAGTTGTGCACAACTTACTATTCAACTACAGGCTATAAATAACAGATCAATCAATCAACTCAGTCTATCGCAGTCCACTGCAGGACATAGGACTCTCCCAGGCTGCGCCACAACACCCTGTCCTCCGCCTTCCTTATCCAGTAAATAACACAACAGTATGATCATTTTGATAAATTCACAAATGTATTAGTTTTAAATATCGATTTTATTTAATTATATTTACCTAACTTAAAAAGCAAAAGCAAAGTATTTGAATGATGCAGTACTTTTAAACCCCTTTTAAAGGGTTTTGAAGGTTTCATAGGGTTAGAAACAGTAAACTGTTGCATGTTGCATCCTCCATTGGGTAAACGAAACACAACTTAAATCTAAGTGGGGTGTTCGGGTCTGCTACATAAGGGTGCCTACATAAAGAAACAGGTAAAACATGTAACCGTTTCCTTCCGAAGATCAACCTACAGAGACCTGTACCGGGAGTCGGGACCGAAAACCCGCTTCTTTATGTAAGCACCCTAACTACTGAAATCTGAATGTCGGCCCGGCTAAATTCCGGCGATGTGTTATACTTATAAACAAGCACCTTAAGATTGCGTAATTGAATAATTTTGAAGAATATTGCTAATCCATTGCTTCACATGTTCTTCATTGCTCAACAACGTAAATAACGCAATGAATGTTGTTGGACTAATGTGAAAACCATTGCTACTGTTAGTGTATTTACTTTTGCACATCACATGGAGAAGTGTATTACGGACTCTGGTGCCATTCGTCTTGATTCCAACTCGCGGCTGTCTTATACAATCAAATATGCTATCCACATAACCAATTTCAAAAATATTATTAAACCGTTTTTGTATTTTCCAGCGGTTTCGGCGGTAGCCAGGCAAGCAGTCAAGCGGCTTCATTCGGCGGCTCCGGGCTCTCAGGGTCAGGTGCTGCTTCCTCAGCTTCGGCTCTCGGCAGTGGGTTCGGTGGAAGTGGAAGCCAGAGCCAGAGCGCGTCCTCGGCTTTCGGCTTTAACTCCCTAAACGGCTTCCAGCAGCAGCAGCAACCCGATGTGAGTAGAAGTGTTTTGGAATTCAGTTAGGTAGGCATATCTAAAACGGTTAATTGATTCAGGATTCAATGAAATATTCATACAGAAATAAGTATTGTAGGTAGAGAAGAAACAAGAACTGGAACATTGTTTTGTTTGTCATGTTATTTTGCGAATGTCGCAAAGAATCCATTACTTATAGTGAACCGAAGCTCAACTCGCCGCCGACACAGCAGAAAATGCGAGTTTAGTGGAAAGAAGGACAAAGATTGCTGACCCTAAGTATATGGGACGGCCTAGGTTAAACAAAAACAACAAATAAAAATAAATTGGAAGGTACTACGCCTTGTCGACCGATCTATTCGACGATTTCCTTCTTAAATAAATAACTTTGCTGATGTGTCAAATGGAAGCTTTAGAAATGGAGGCCGGTTTACAAAAAAAAAAAACATAAAATAAATATTTATGGAATAAAAAGTTTGCTAATTACAATTTTAAATGCAGATTTTACCTTGCAACTCTCAAAATTTTCTAAACCCACATTATTATTCTAATACCAATTTATTTTCACTTTTCAGTTCTTCGGTGACGGCCTCTTAGATATCAGGCATAGAGGAGTCCCAAACTTCCCCTTCCCCAATTTTGGAGGCAGAAGCAAGGGAGTCGGTGCTGCGGCTTTCCGAAGCGGGAAAAGTGGCCCCTCCTCGAGAAATAGGGACGACTTTTTGGCGGTTCTCGTCTCTGATTAAAGGACGAGAGTAGCACCGTAGGTTAATAAATTGCAAGAATGGTTATTGAACTAAAAATATCGAAGCGCCTTTACAAAATAATATGTACCTATAACGAAAGTTTGACAGTGAATCCAAAACATCCACAGGTCGTTCTATTTGTCTGACTTGGTCGGCCCACCGACACTTCAATAGCGCGCGAAAAACTCTTCATGACGTAAATATATGTTTATGATATAATGCTATGAGACCTATCATGTTCCACTGTTGTGTTTTTTGGCTAAGTTAATATATATGTTTATACAGGGTGTATCAGGACGTTGTTGATAAAGTTAAGATGGTACAGACCATCAAACTGAACAACTTTCTTCATGAGACCAACATCGCGACCATACATTTGGGTCGAGTAGAGTAGGTATTGAAGCTTTATATGGGACAACTGATTATTTCGTGCGGGACATGGTATTGGTAGATCAGATACACATTATATCGTAAACAAATATTTGGGCTAGTATCATTAACCAAGGAGAAAACAGAGGAATGGGTACGTTAGCATGGAATGAACGCCAACGACCATGTAACCGCGTTTGCTGTCAAAATTCCATTGCACACATTCCATTACGTATGTTATGCTCGCAACGAGTTTATAGTCGCCTCGACTTAACGTAAAATGCACCCTGTGTAAAGGCTCTAAGAATTTGTATTTGTAGTTAGTTTTATAAGTATGTACAGTCATCGAAAAACTATTTATTTTTTATGATATAGCTGACCTAAACTATACAACATGCAGTTTTAGCGTTCAAAAACAATAGATTCTTTAGAAGTTAAGTGGAATTTCAGGTTCTTTTAGGAATCTTTTTCCATTCGATTAACTAAAGAGTTCGACGCACATATAAATGGAAGTTCTACAAATATTTTAGATTCCAATTCAAATGAGGTTGCTTCATTACAGTGGAAGTGTGCCATAAAGTTTGTAATTTATTTAAATCTGTTACTTATTTCGTCAAAATTAATTTGGCACAACGTGGATACCTACTTACATATAATTATTGGCTATACTATTGGCTATTAGTAATTTAAATAATTTAGTAGTTAGAAGCCCAAAAATCTGACAACCAGTCTTACCAAGAGGTATCGTGTTACCCAGTAGCTGGGTTGTGGAGGTCAGAGCTGTCGCTCCATGTAAAATACTGAACATTCAGCTGCATCCTGTAAGACAGGAAGCTGACCCCAACATAGTTGGGAAAAGGCGAGGAGATTGATTAATATTTTAAATATTTTGGGCTTATTCTAAGCACTGAACAAACATCTTTTATACCTGCATAGAAATAAGGTTTTACTCGTAGACTGCGAATTATTTATTGATTTATTATTTAAGTTGTTGTGTTAATTTAATATTATTTGAAAAATAAATATTGTGTCCTGAAACTATATTTTTTATCCTGTTAGCCCAGAACAAAACTAGACAATACAGCTATATATATTTAGATTTACATATATATTCGGTATTGTGTAGCTTAGCGTAGCGTTGCTCTATGTTACGTGTCCCTTCAACTTATGTAATTACACCATTGCTACACAATTGCTCTGGAGCTTACACTTTGTTATAGTCTGTGATGTCTTAAAAACAGATACGATTGTAGGTATGTTTATGCAGCAAAGTTGCCATATTCCTTTTCTAATCCTTTTGTTGCTTAAAGTGGCGACATCTACGTCGCCACATGCAAACGACACACTCAGCTGCATCGCGCAAGCAGAGTTTTCCGTGCAACTAGCATAATAACATCGTCCCGACATCAACCGTAGGGCAGTTGCCACCAGACACAAAACCTGTCTGGTCGGATGATCCTCACTTTTATATAGAGGATGCGTGCACTTTACACCCTGTTCTTCATACATCTATAGACTAACCACGTTTAGTCGAAAAAGTAGGAAAGGACAGAAAGAAAACCCTTTTCAAAGCTAATGAACTGGAACTCGGCTATAAAAGTTTCGATAGGTACCTAAACGCTACTAATCAATAGTTTTATTCTGCAAAACCAATATCAAGCTAACCAAGTAACCGCTGCCAAAAAACTCACCCAAAACGAACAGCTCTGATAATATTGGTGTAAAAAAGGGCACCAACAGTTAGCAGAATCAACAGGGTCCCTTGTTGATGCCATGGTTATTGCTGCCCCCACACACACGAATACTTTTCAGTTTAGACAGTTCAGTAATTAGATAGAAGTCCTTAGGTAAAGTATGTATTTCAGTGCGTGTGTGTGTGTTGTATTTCAATGTATGTATTTCTCAGTAGCCGCCCGGAGCCTGGATTTGTGCGGTTGATGGCAATAGGTTCGCTTCCTATGGGAATGCTAGGACTTTAATATGACTGGCGAAATGTAAATGAAACCCAGCAGTGCTATACTGGATGATTTTTTTACCGTCTCGAATTTTTTACAAAACCAGCTGTTTCAAACATTTTGGTCTAGTAGATATTGAACTATATAGTAGGTATTAAACAGCAGATTTTTTTTTCGTAATTTCAGAATTGGTCCCATAGTGAAAGTTGTTCATATTCATGGGTAGAATAGGTACCCTGTAAAAATTTCGAGACGGTAAAAAAATCACCCGGTATACATAGGTTCTCTCCTCTGCCTAACCCATCGGGAATTATAGGATGTTATACCGTACTAGTATATTTTACAGTTAATACTATTAAATGTACAATATTTTAGATAAAGGTGAGTGAGTACTTCGACGCCTACAAGAATATAATCTGCACAGCGAACGATAAATTGTTCGGGTTAGCCTACTCAGCGCCTTCACAATCTTCAAGCGATGCAAACCATGCAGTTGCTCGTATAAGATGATCAGGCAAATGTTATTCAACTTTGTCTGACGGCAACAAAACACATCACGAGTTTAATACCATCAGTTGAGCAGGGGTAAGGAGATGTAAGTAAGTAGTACCTAGTCCACAACACATCGTGCCTTTAACGTTATCATCAATAAGCCCATTACCATGAACCGGGGACAAATCAGACACGGGGCAGCTACCTACTGAGATATTCCCGACCCAGGGAACAAAATTAACCAACATGCCAACGCAACGAGACAGGCTGCATTTACAAAGATCACGCTTCTACAGTAATTAACGACTTCGTGTCTCTAAGTCACTGACCAGAGGGGCAATTCTCGTAATTTTAAGAACGTTCACAGTCTTATCTCAGTCTCAATCTGTCAAAAATAATTCTAATTTCCCTACATTTTGACAAGTTTTCGACATTTGTTTGTCGCTGAGATGAGATTGCGACTAGATTTTGAACGTTTTAAATTACGAGAATTGGCCTTCTGATAGAGGTCAGTACTATAGGTGTATGGCGTCAAAAACAAAAAACCTCATAGTCTAAGAAACATATGGACATATGACTAATGTACAGGTTGAAATTGAAACCATGTGACAAACTGAAATTGGAGATTATGTTTTTATTATGAACAACTTTTACCGAGGGACCTATGCTGCAATCGCGAAAAAAAAATCAACTGTTCCCTACATTTATGTTCGCATAACTCGTCAAAATGTAGGGAACAGCTGATTTTTTTTTGCGATTTCAGGTTTGGTCCCATAGTAAAAGTTGTTCATAATGATCAGTACAATCTCCCCTTTCGATTTGTCGCATGTTTTCAATTTCACCCTGTAGAAGTATGAAAGAATAGGACATGTTGCGCCGATCCCAAATAAATTGGCATAAGGGGAGGAGATTGATCATGATGAGTCTAAGAGCCATCACCAGTAATCACCACATTCCCGTTTTGCGGTCTGTATGTATAGCTGCATTTCCAAGGTCTGATTTATTATCATAAAGACTAGGTATGCTTAAAGAAGACTGGGTATAATTGTGTTTCATTCTTCCAAGCAGAATACAAAAACAGGTACAGCTTGAAGATGTACCTCACGTATTCAAGGACCATCGAACCGGTCCCGCCCGCCTTGGCTAAAAATATCTTAAGTATTAACTTTTTGTTTTATATCCTTACAAGTAGTCGCAAATACTTTCCGCTCGTTGACTCTGGCTCCATAATAATATTAAATTCTTAAACAATATAAGATCAAAGAATTTAAGAGCCTGGTTCAGCTTAACTGATTTAAATATTTTGCAACACTCCCAAACAAATGCTGCAACGATCTGTCCATTGTGAATTTTTGACAGATCTGTTATACAAAATCTATTAAAAACTTACAATGGCAAGACCATCGCAATGTTTGTAAATTAGTAGACTTAGGCCCCAGTCAGAAGAGCCCTGTGTCCCAATAGGGAGAACAATATAGGCTGATTATGGAGGCCCCAGTTAGAGTACCTACTGCAATTGCAACATATCGCTCATTTGGAGAAACCGACGTAAATGGTTTTTTCCCTAAAATGAGTTAAATATGCCAAAACACTTAGAAAGCGTATTTACGCTAGGGAGCAAAGACTTAAGAAAATAAAATGGCAGTTCCCGTCAATTCCCGTGACAAAAGGATTGCTTTTTCTTTGGCCAAAGATGAGTAGAGTCTTTACTGCCAGTTACGTTACGTTCATTGATATTCTTTTTTAAGATGATGATGCGGCAATTCGCGCAACAAATAAAAAAAAACATATATATATTCCTCTATTGAAAAAAAAAAAAAAAACAACAACAAATTAACATTCAATACAGAAACAACCATTCAAAGACCAAAAATATCAGGATTTCCCGAACGTCCCATTGAATTGAAACGATCACAAATGCCTACATGGAATGTTACGTAATTTGACTACGAACAAAGCAAACTTGTCATAAATTGATCATCGCTTACAATCAGGTTGTTCCAATGACTCACAATTATCTTGTCTCAGCACGAACCTTTTGATATAAATAGTACAGCATAGAGTGCATACTAAAATAGGTATGTACTTCACTGGTTTATTTGATAAGCCTAGATCAGGATTTTTCGATAGCGAACTGAATCAATCAAATTGCAGGGTTGTTGTTTTTAAATATATTCTGTATCTAAGACACACTGTCTAAAATCTAAATGTTAGTATAACGTTGTATATTAAGTTTGTGTAAATCGGAAACATTTCGGCAAGTCGTTCAAAGGGTTTCGACAGGAATTTTGCAAAGGGGTTAAGTACAGTACCTACCCTTACGAAATGTGTTACACTGCTTAATTTATACGAACCGGAAACGTTACCCCTTTAAACATCAGGTTAGTTAACCCCTTCAAACCAAACAGTTTTTGCATTATTTGCATAGGGGTAACCCTTATTCGATGAACGTGTTAGTAAACCTACTCATATTAAAAACCGTGTACGGATTTGTAAAGCGGCTATACTAACCCGCACATAGTATGGGTTTGAAAAGGGTTTTGAAGGGAATTTTAACCCATTCGTGGTATAAGGATTTTTTTAATGGTTTACTAACACCTTCATTAGATAGGTAAGGGTTCCATCGAAAGGGTTTTAATGGGTTAAGCTATTAAATCAGTTACCAGAATGATACAGCTAACCCATTCAAAGTGTTATAATTAACTTTCCTTTAATTGGGTTCTTAAAGGATTGAGTGTTTTAAGATATTACATGTTGGATCAGGTATTTATTTATTTATCATTTATGTACACACACACATATAAACAGACAAGAAAAAAACAGAACAGAAAAATAGGTACAAAGGTTAAGTTAACCGAATGAACGAGGTTATCGTTTGAACGACTTAACTTTCAAGCAGGGTCAAGTTTTAAATAAAAACGTTTTACATTTTGAACAGCAAGAGAGAGATAAAGAGCGTTTGTTTGAAAACTTGAGACAGTGATAAAAAGTGCAAAAAGATTTAATTTAATACCTATTGAAGTTTCAAGGTTAGAATACATATTTTTATGATATTGTGATGAATTTGACACAGACGAGGAAGCTTCTTTGTCGTTTAAAGGTTAAGAGGTATAAAACGGGCTATTACATTCTTGTTTAAAAAAAACTTCGTTTCGTCTATTTATTTTAACATAATTGTGATAGTCATACCATATCAACAATGAACAGCTCATACCAACAATAGTTTGGTGGTGGACAGACATCATTTTAGTGATGTGATAATTATAATGTTTCATTGTTTTGATTTAGATAAGTTTATGTACAGAGGCCAGCACATCAACCTACCCCAATCTGTCAAATTTCTTTGATAGAATTTCAACTTTACTGCAAAAGAATAAGGTTCATATTCAATTGGGAAAATTTTACAGATTGGGGTAGGTTGATGTGCTGGCCTCTGTACCATGTCTTGGAAATTTTGTCTCGATAACAAGGTTCAAGACTTTGGTCACAATTAAATTTATGATAACCGAACGCGTACTATCGCGGCCTTTTCCGCCTGATCACTTAAAAATTTTTTCGCCTAAATCCTGCGGCGGCGCCAAGCCACGCCCCCTTAAAATTTTCGAATAATTATTAGGAAAGCGATAACGCAATTCTTTGCAACCTGCACTGCGCAGCTTAGTGACGAAACACGTGTACTCCTTTTGTGAATTTTACGGACGAACGATTTGACCTTGGCGCTTCTATTTTTTGAGTGCAAGCAAAAATGAACTAAGTGGTGGTCAGGCGAGTGTCCGCGATAGTACACTTGAAATTAGGAGCAGTGGTGGCCCAATGGTGACAGCTGCGACTTAGGAATTGTACAGAACAAACAGGCCCTTCACTTTGTGTAAATTATTTTATCACCACTGCTCTCAAAACGGTAACGGAAAACATCGAGAGGAAACCGGACTGTCCTAGAACCGAAAATTCGAAATCATCTGACATCTACCAACCCGCACTGTGCCCGCGTGGTAGATTACAGTAGAAACAACTATTGCTGATTATGATTTACAATTGAAATTAGAGTTCAAATATCATAAACCTCGTAATTTTATTAGGGTTTCGTGGCAAAATAATAAAAAAAGAGCTATTTTGTCTGACCCTCCGTCTGTCTCTCAGCATGTCTGTCACAGATGCTTATTTCAGAAATTACTAATGGTAACGACTTAGTCAGACGTCGGCGTTCAATGTTTGTTCGCTAATATAGCAAGTGAATGAATGGAAAAAATTGTTATTGCCCAATTGGGGCTTTGACATTTCATTGGATCACCATTTAATCTCGCAATTCATTATATACATTGGTAGCGCCATCTGACGGGCTTAGATACTGTACTCCATTAGCTAGGTTCAGAGATCACCTTTATCTTTCTTTGTTGTTTTATACGCATATCGTCGACACCACATTTTGTTTCCAACGTTGGCCCCAAAGCCACGCATCCGTGTGGATCAAAAAACTAGCATTGGTCAAGTGTGGGCCCATTCCGGCACATGCTAAATTATCTCCATACACACGTTGGACGAGTGGTGTTTGGGCCAACGTTGCAACAAACTTATGGAGCTAACACGTGGAGATAGCCTTTCCAGTGGTCATTGCGAAGTTCTCGCGCCGACAATCATGAAGTTTTTACTAATTACATTATTAATAATTGGATTATTAATTCAAATCAGTGAATCAAAACTTCTAGGAAACTACACAGAAAACTTCAGTCGTCCTATCACACACGATCTTATGACAGCTTCACGCATGAAATCATATTACAATCGTGTCAATAATTATTAGGTAAGTCCCGTATTTATTACAAGTACATCCTTCACTGTTTTGAGAAACCGGCATGTCCTGGAACCAAAAAATAGACAAGTAGGTACCAACCCGCACCAGGCTCGCGTGGGTATTGGTATTATGGCCCACTCCCTCTCACCGACAGGAGGCCTGTATTCCAGTAGTGGGAACATTATAGGCTGATTATGGCGACTATTACATGACATAAATTATTATTATAAAGCTCGTAAAGAGTCTCTTATTTCACCAATTTCAATATCGTATTGTATCTCATTACCCTAGTTGTGCGTTATTGTAATGTAAAACGCACGAGTTTCTTTATAATAAGGTAAAACGCACGTATTTAATTAAACTTCAAATAATACCTATTTGGTTTTCTTAAAATATTATTGAGCACTCTTATGTAATGACTAGCTGCGCCCCGCGGTTTCATCCGCGTAAGTTTCGATTCCAAAAAATATCTGGAGAGGGCCACCCTTTTACTTAGGGATATGAAAAATAGATAGCAGCCGATTCTCAGACCTACTGAATATGCATATAAAATTTCATAAAAATCGGTCAAGCCGATTCGGAGGAGTATGGTAACTAACATTGTGACACGAAAATTTTATATATTAGAGAAGATAGAAGAAGATTGTGCCTCTTTTTGTGAATCTTAAATAATTCCTATGTTGGAATCCTAAAAATACTAAATCTGTGACCAACTTGCATGTAAAGTTGGCCGGCCGCTGCCGCGGCACCCTCCCACGGTCCAGGATGTTGAAAACAGGCTCTTTTTTTTTGTGTATCATTAGAAGCCCAGAAAGTTTTTAGAGGTTCATTAATTTTAAAAAGCGTACATCGTTCCAAGGTCAATTAGTTTTTAGAGGATCAGGAGTATTTAAGGATTGTATAGCAGAGGTTGCGTTCTATGGTTTCTACACACCCCATAGGAAGAAGGTGTGACTTTACGTATGTATGCTTCATAGGTTTCAAAAATTCATCTGCTCAACAATGAAATGAAATGAATTGCGAACACTTGTCATTTTAAGTGCTTTACGCAATTACCCCACAACTTTTGTATATGATATGGATTCAAGCGACAAGTTTTGATCAAACATGAGCAAAACATCGTTTTCATCACAACCCAACGACATTATAAGAATAAAGGTAGCAGGGACAGACCTGCTACCATGGATGTAATACATAATTTGAATCCATGGATCAGTAGGTACATGATTCTGAAATCTTTTGTTTTTTTTTTTTTGAGGGTGGGAAATCATCAATTCACTCCTCCCGCTCTGGGTGGAGCGGAAGGGAGTATCAGACTCTTACTTAAAACCCATCCATGTTCCTTCCTTAGCCCTTTATGTTCCGGGGCTTTATGTGGAGGGTCCCATTATGATTCTGAACCCTAAGATGAAATTTTTCGTCGGTTATTAGAAAAAAACCGGGCAAGAGCGAGTCGGACTCGCGCACCGAGGGTTCAGTGCCATCTCATGTTCTTAAATTTTCATCGGCGAGGCCTGTATTCGTCAGAGAATTTTAACACTGCAAGCGGCGGTACTGCAATATTCTACTATTGCAGTGCCATCTCTTGACCGATAGTAGAACTAAGTAACTTTTCTTGATGAATTCTGAAAAAGAGTGCTATATAGAACCATCGTTTTATTATTCCTGTAATCTTTACATAAACTTCTATCACATAGAATAATTTCAGATTTTTCCCTATGCAAACTTCGGAGATAATGGGGGGGGGTGTATTTTTTTAAAATTTTTCATCAAAAGTCGAAAACTACCTGGCCTAAAAAAAAGAAAAAGAGTTTAACAATGTGCAAACTACGCTCTTTCATTTGATACCCCACATGCCCTAGTAGCCCCACTTAGAATTCATCATAACCCCTTTCAGTACCTGTTGCAAAAAAAAAAATTACTTCTTTCTTATTTGCAAAATAGTTGAGCAAACGTCATCTAAAACTATTCTAAATTTCAAGCTGATTGCATAAGTATTCCTGAGATATCCAGCTGTGACAGACGGACACAGACAGACTGAGTCGGACCATATTTACTCGTAAGGGTTCCTTTTTAACATTTTGGTACGGAACCCTAAAAATGTTTACCGCCAGCCGATTTTCTTTTTGATAACCTACGAACAATTTCTACTTTAGTGGCCTAGAATCATGTGCTGAATTCATGGTTACAGTTTGCACGTCCGTGTCCCTGCCACCCTGCATATATAAATATTCTTATCATTTGATGATAAGCATGCAAGTAAAGGCCAGACTTCACTCAGTGATAGCTAAACAGTTGCATTTATTGGAAATGTCTCTGTTTATTTTCATATTAATAATAAGTATAAGTCTCGTTATTTCCATCACTTCATCGGAATATAGTGAGGAGTATACATCGAAGAACCAGGACTATAATCCCGTAATAGATGGCGCATATTCGCAATGAGGTCGAAATTTGAGGTACGAGTATCTAATTGATATTAAATATATGTCAAGAATGTATTTTATATCCTTATTACGTAGACACGATATTCGACATGTATTGCGAAGAAATTTTAAATAGGTACACACATATTCGCTCAAGTTCAACCTTATTTGCTTTTCGCATAATCTTGTTAAATATCCATTAAACTAGAACTTATCTTTGCGATTCATATGGAGTGCCATCTTCCGCAGATCATCATCTAATGTGGGCGTGTATAGGTCTCGACAGCCGATCTCGTTTGACGGTGAGCGACTCTTACTTATTTAACAATTTATGCTAATACATTTCAGTAGAATGCTAAAATTGAAATAAATTAAAAACACGACATCCATTCCAGTTTTAACACTCGACCAGTTCTTTCGTGTTGGCAACTTAAAAAATAAAAAATAATTTTAAAATGATAAATAATTATTTCATGTTATTAGTGTTGTCTGTTGCTTTATGTTTTGTCAATGGTTGGAGAGTGTTCCCTTTGCCGGATGCTCCTGCGTCTGTACTAATAAAGCCTACTCCAGTGTTGCCGCAGTTGCCGATAGCGTCTTCAAAAGACGTTTCCTCTACAAATAATCTCGTGAAGCCTACTCCTGTTCTACCGCGGTTTCCAGTAAAGTATACAACAGCCAATTCTCCAAATAAGTTTAATATAATAAACACGAGTGTCACTCCTGTATTATCTACACAAGATGTCAGCGTGCCAGCATCAGATCTGCTTCCACCCAAGGTACTTATTTCCCATCGGCAAGAATGACGAACTTTCATACGAACTTTAATACCTACTTAGCCCCTTTAAACGGAGATAAACGTTCTAAAATCCTTCCTTAGTTACACCTTTGTTATTAAGGAGATCTTGTTAAAATTTTCAAGCTTCTATACTCAGCGGTTTAGCCCGTGCGTTGTCTGTCAGTGAATGTTCATTAATTAGATAATCAGGTTTTTACTTAAACTACTTCTTCACTTTTGAACTCGCTATGTGTCTGTGTAGCATTGCTAAAGGTCAATATTCTTAAGTAATTTGCACTTACAGACATACAGTGTATCTTAGTAGGGTATTACGCCATTAGAAGAGGAGACGCACGGGTGAAAACAAATCCAGTAAAGTAGAGAAAGCATTTAATTTTGTGATATTGCTCAATATCTTCAAGCCTTGACATTACTGAACAAAATATCAATAATTGTCTAATTGTGCAGTAAGGCGGCCCCTACACCTACAATTAGTTTGCGCAATATTTATATTTCTCAATATGATTGGATCAGCCCTGCACTCAAATGATCCATTCCGCATTTAAAATATGGTGCTGTAAAAATTAAAACTTTTGTTTAAGCATTGCGCAATCTTCAATATTCGTGCTGATTTACTTGATTCGTTTTCTCCTGTACCGATCATTATTTCTCCTGATAAAGTTTATTCTGTTTATATGTATGTATGTATTTTATTATTTTCGTGTTATCTATCCTTTATGTTGCACCTGCCATGTTTTCTGGCTGCATCACCCTAAGGTTGATGGATAGAAAATGACTCAGGCATTAAGTCTGCCTTTGTACGGTATTTTTTTTCTTGTGTTTAAGTTTTAATAAATAAATAATCAATTAACCCTAAACCGGTATAAAACATTGCGCAATTCATTATAATGTGCAATATAATTGATCGTTTAGGGCCTACCTAAGAGGCGCATGTACTTATAATTAACATTGATACATCAGTTATACCTATGTTTGTGACCACAGCGACCTCTACTGATATTAATTACACGTCCTACACAGAGACGTATGAACTAGCAGCTATTTTTAGACTTAACATAATTCATTTCCATTGATACCATACAGCAGATAGGAGTAGTAGTGGTAGTTAGTGCTGGTAGTAGTAATATAGATCGTCAACGTCCACCTGTCCAAGTCAACAGCTAAGCTGATCAGCAGCATCTCTTGGAAACAATTTCTATTACCAAGAAAATAACAGAAAGTACTTGGGCATCCTTCCACGGCTATTAAATTTTAATAGAACTGAAGGTTATGGGGGAAACTGCAACTATCACCACGCTTAGGGTAATCGGATTACATAGTTGAGGACTTGAGGATCACAGCAACTTGGTCTTCATGAGAGAATGTGGAAAGATTCTGCTGATAATATCTTTTGAAATCTGATTTCGTTTTATTAATTTCATCTTCGTCTCCATCTTTAAAGACTGATTACTGGTACCTTAATATTTTTAATAAAATAACCACATTAAGAAAACAAATTTATGTTAAAACATCTTCAAAGACTTCCATCAAGTTTTATGTGTATTTATTATAAAATCTGGTTATTCAAGGTTGCCAAGGATTATACCTATACTAGTTTATTGATCTGGTTCTTCCTCAAAGAGTATCACAAATTACCTATTACGATCGTCATAAAGTTGATTTTGGCTAAACTCAGATTTTTAATTTGCTAGACTAAATTGACAGCTGCGATTGAACTGTTTTATCAACATTTCATTATTAGTTATCGATTTGGTATTGCAAATTAAAATTAAAAGGTTTTGCTTTCTTTCAATTATTTGTTATTATTTTTGTGAATGTACATAAGTTTGACATTTCCGTTTGTAAATACTCCCCCACGTGCAATCATCCATAGCTTGATTCAAATTATTATTTAATGTAAATGTGTTATCGCCTCTAACATTGCAATGATCCAAAGACTGCAACAATTAATAGGCACATTATATTTGTAAGATTCAATTGGTGATGAAATAGTCCCATTTCATCACCAATTGAATCGTCTATCTTTAAAGATATTATTACGATGTTTTGAATCTCTAGTATCTAGAATGACATCAACTTTGCATTTAATAAATAACTAATATATTCTTCTTGTTTGCGTTCAAATGCATCAGTCGCAATCATCTGCTCCACATTTGCTTCCTTGACCCTGTATAATGCCTTTTTTCAACCAAATGCTCGTTGATGTTTCCTCACATATAACGCAATGGATAGCTAAATCCTTATATGGCGAGACGAATGTTGTTCCAAATGATTATAATATTCTGCGACCACTCCTAGAGTCGAGCGTTATTAGGCAAGTCTTTTTGAGGGTTGTCACTGCCAATTAAACTTACGTGTGATGTGATGTATTATCTGAATGACTGTTGATTACCAATTAATCTGCGACATTGTTCACCTTTAACTCGTATATTCATTATTTTGCATACAATTGATACAATATTCTATGTAGCCAATTATGTGAACAGTATATCAAAACCAGACTGTAACAACTTTAAACACTATGTTTAAGTCAAATAAAGACTTATTTTATGTATCTTATCTGGAAGTGTACAAATCGTGGCATTATGATGACACGATAAAGGACATTTGACGTCCTTCGACATCTTACCGCAATTTATTCAACTTTACTTTACTGTGACACGAGAGGGCGTGCAATTTATTCAATTGAATAAATTGCGGTAAGATGTCGAAGGACGTCAAATGTCCTTTATCGTGTCATCATAATGCCATGATAAAGGACATTTGCTTCATAATGAACAACACAGACAATCGAAAAGCATTTCCACGAAAGCTTTCACCTAATCAGTAAATCCATAAGTTATCAGTTACTACCGTTTCTTGCCCGTTCTTCTGCATAGGTATCTACTACGCTTTGGAATGGGCAACCAGCTTTATCTTTTTTTCTGATTGACCGACCCCTTGACAATTCAAAAGTGTCTGTATTTAAAATAAATGCTTTGAGTTTGAGTTTGACTGGTACTTGTAGCCTGCACCATCCCACTGCTGGGCAAAGGCCTCTTGCCATGACTTTCAGCTCTTTTTATCCAGCAGGGTAGATAATGGGTTTCATTTTGACATTTCAAGAACATTCATGGCGTTATTTTCGTTGCTAAGCAGACAAATTTTTCGAACATTTGAAGCAATGGATTAGCAATATCCTTCAAAATGATTCAGATTGTGATTGATAGTGTGTTACGCAATTAGGGTGTAGGGCTAAAGTCAATCAAATCAGTAGATTAAAAAAAAGACTGATGTGTAGAAAACATCGTCCTTGTCTACAAATCGCCCGTGTGTCCTTAGCTCGTATCCGCAAGCTGGCTGACAGCCATTTATCAACCATTTGACTAACGGCTGAGTTTTAGCTTGGCCAGAGGCTAAGTATTGCCATACAACGTGGCAACCGCCAGTCTCTTGAGTACATTACCAGTCGACAGCGATGCGGAGGAATTTATCGACGCGATATTTTAGTTTTTTAATACTTTTAGTTAGGTTAGGATATATTTTTATTTTAATAGTTTTTTTATTTGGTATTAGAAGTTTATCCAGTGTTTATATTTCTATCCTTCTATAAATCACTATGTCCTTTGACTTATCAATTTTTTTCTTATTTTTTTCAGACGGAGCTCGTTGAATACGAGATATGAACGACATAACTGGTATCTTCGGAACCTACTTACTACTTAAATGATTCAAGCAATAAATAACCCTATGATTACACAAAATCACATTCAATAAGAACTGTAGAGTTTTCATGTCGGTTGAAAATATTTTCTAATAAAATTCTTGTGGGGGAACAGCTAAACAATGGAATGCGTTTCAACAATTTTTTGGGTATTTGTCTGTTCTTTTGTAGGTCTGTTTATATTTTTGTGTATATGTTTGTGCACGCATCATTTTAAAAGTAATGGATAGATTTGTTTAAGATTGCTATAATGATAGCTTATATTTAGGATAGTTTTCGTCCCGAAAAATCAAAGTATTCCCACGGGATCTGCATATGACCAAATCTAAAAATTTGCTAAACGGATTATGGTCAAATCTTCACAGATGTAGGTATTTATTCTTCTTTAAAGTGTGAGTGTAATAATACAATTTAGGTGGTCTCCTAGGTAATTGAGCCATGTGGCGGCTAACAAGCAAACGCCAACAAGTTTTGCCGCCACATCGTTCCTCAAACATCTATTCTACCTACTAGCGGCTCTCTATAATAATGTTTTTTGAAACATTTCGTATAATAAACAATTTTGGCTTGCGAAAACATGTTGTTTCCCGACTTCAATGTAAACGAAACTAGTTATTAACACCCAATAATTAAGTCGTTTTTTTGGCCAAACATTTTGGGAATTCCCACAATCTTCATGAAAACTCTATCATAATTGTCGAGTACAGCATAAATTAATGTTTTTATAACTAATGTATATTTATCTGACAAATTATATTATACGTTTCAGTTATGTCATGTATGAGTGTATTATTATTGGTTTGTTTCCGCAGGGCTGTCACGTCTATTAATAGCTAATTGTTTTAAAAAGAAAAAAAAAACGTACTCAGTAATTTTATCAATTCCTTTAGACCAGGTCGTTTTCCCGCGCCTACTCTTTATCACGCGATGGATTTTCAACGCACTGCTTAGCGCCAAGAGTTGAAAATCCAACGGTGTGTTTTTTGACGCGCTGCGATGTGGTCTGTTGGATTCACAATGCTCGGTTCAATACCGAGAGTTGAAAATCCAGTATGCGATATTTTTACGTCCGTGCGAACAGCCCATTAGTTTTTTTTATTTCTTTCAGATTACAGTATTTACATTATCGACCACACCAAGTCGCTTATTTAGCAATGAAATTAAAATCATGTTGTTAAACAAACATGGAACGTAATAAGATTATTTGAGTCTGCAATGAAAAATTATGTGGGAGGTTTATTAAACGGAAATTAGCTTAACAAATCAACTTATAATTAAATAAATAGAAACAATTACTTCTTCATGATTATACGGGGTTAATTGGCGATCACTGTTATCTTTCATATTATCTGTTTATAAGCCAAGAGCACAGATCACAATGAGTATATTTGTATTAAACTATGTCAGATTAAAATAATTATGAGAGTAATAACTTAAATGAATAACAAGAAATATCAAAGTCCATTAACTGACTTTGAACTCATTAGCAATATTCCATGGGGTGAAAGTACTTACCTACTATCAAAATCATTCTCCAGTCCTTAACAAATAAATAAATAAAAATCTTTTGATTATTGAGATAATATAAATGGTTTACCATTCAAGGAGTCAGTCAGTCAGAAAATATGAAGCTAGTTGCCCATTCCAAAGCGTAGTAGGTACCTATAGAGAAGCACGGGCAGGAAACTACATGGACTCTTTTAAATTATATTGTTACAAAAGTATTAATGACATAATTAAATGTTAAATTTATTAATTATATGTGAAAAAGATGTAGGTACACGTTAAAAGCGTCCAGAGTATAGCAAAGCGAAACAAAAAACAATCCAAAAATAAAATAATTAAAATGGATGAATGAAACTGTCACGGGCAGTTAAGAGATGACCACTGACCAGTCCCCAACTGACTATTCACGAATACGGCATGATAAAAGGAGAATGACAACCAATGGGCCCCTAGTTTTGGTGCCGTGTCAAGACTATTTACTTCTCAAAAATTAAGTCATGTAATGTTTAAGTTTTATTTATCAACATTTTTTTTACCCTAGCATTGAAAACATAATTAATATTTGTTTTATTGAATTTATATCAGTTCCGCCATTAAAATTTAACCTGAATGTTGCCAGACGACAGACTATGTCAATGAAATAATTGTAATCGATTGAAAATATCGATATTTTACTAATCCGCCGCGACTAAAATGACCGGAGATAGCCTACAATAGCTTTTCTCCCGTCGTAATCTAGCTAACACTCTCATCTAACTGATTAGGCGCGAAGTAGACGACGGGCGGGCGGGCTCAAATAAAAAAAATAAAAGTAGTAAATAAACTAAAAAAAAAATATCTTTGTGTTTCGTGGTATTTCCTACCGTCAGAAATATTCCGACTCATACTTAATTAATCTCTTTAAAAAACAAAAGTTAGTACCACAGATATTATTGTGGTTAGTAGTTAGTACTTCCCATACATACCTAAATAGCGTTTATAATAATTATGTTCTTTTTAATTATGTAAATAATATTATTTATAAGAAATCGATTTGGTAAATCGATACATGGTCACACTTAGACAGATCTAACTGTCAAATCTGTCTTCAACTACAGATAATCTTATAAGATTTATAATGGAATGGATGTGGTATTTTTGCATAAAATACCACATCCAATCCTTGATCTAAGAAAAATAGAATGATAGCGATACGCCCATAAACAAAATTACTAAAAATAAAATTGTGCGGACCGCACACCGCGCTCGCTGTCACCTGATTCAACGCCACTCCAGTGGAGCGCGGACAGTCGGCGTTTTTTACAACGCCACTGAAGTGGTGCGGGGCGCGTGAGTGGATAACCTCAATTTCAGCATCCGAAAAAATAAGATTTCTCTTAAACTAGGGTGAAAAGTTGAAAATCAATTTCAGGATATGAAAAGGTAATTCTAGGTCTACAAAACCAAGTTAAAACCACCGTGACATGCGAAGTTTTATAGGGGCCCAAAACTCCTAACAAAATGGGCATTGTCCTTTGACGATCTCTACGTTGCTGACAGCCCTATTAAACAGGTACTTAACGTAGGCACTCCAAGCACGATGCCTTCGTCTCGCATGTTGATCGTGGAGAATCCCCGGTGACCAGCCAAACCACTACATTATATGACCAACATAATAAACGCACACAAGTTATTGCCTTTTATTTCCCATCATTGTACCTTAATTATATCATCATCAAATTGAAATAGTGATGCATATCCACTCATAATTAGATGAGTAATCTGGTAAAGCCTTCATTCTCTAAAGTACTCGTAATTAAACTGCAGTGCAATTAAATATTGAACACGAGTATCATCTTTGCTTATAAATAAAGAAAAAATAAAAAAAAATATAAGGAAAATCATTTGATCATGTCAAAAAGACAGGCATAAACTGAATAACTACGCACTGATCCTAAATAGGTACATTTAAATAACAGAAGTAAAAGTTCCTATTCAAATTCTAGTCGACGCAGCAGTTAAAAAAACATCTCAATATGATTATCTGAACAGATAACTATGATTGATGGAAAAACCAGTACAAACAACACTAATGTATATTCGACCTCAATTATAATATCTACAAAACGAAATAGCTTACATACAAAGGACTCTATATAAGACCGGTCGAATTAATGAAAAAAACATTTGTGCTGATATTATCCTTGTTACACTACCTCGGTGATAATGCAGTGGCTACCAATCATATCACTCCTTCTTTTAGTGCAATATACTGTGGCTAAGGAAACTGCGACATACCAAATGTCTGGAATCGAACTCGTTGATCTAATCCGTGGTTTTATGCCAAAGGACAATGTGTTGAACTTGACCAAAGTAGATGGAGACCCGTCAAGCTTTCCTGATGGAATCTACTTCAAGCCCGAAGATGAAGCTTTGACTGGGGCGTCCAAGTATTTGCATTACTATGTGAGAAACGATCATGATTTATTTGTGTTTATTTGTAAAGAATGACTTAGTAGTATGAAGTTAAGTTGCCCAGCGGCATATTGAAGTGGGCGCACTGGTCAGAAAAAATATTTATAATATATTGTATATTATTATATTTTTATTTTGTATATTTTCCATGCTCTTAGACGACACCGACCGCGCAGTGGCGCCTTTATTGTTTGTTTGGTTATTTCTTTTATAATGTAGCATCATGTGACTCTGCTCAATCAGCCTTTTCCCAACTATGTTGAGGTCGGCTTCCAGTCTAACCGGATGCAGCTGAATACCAGTATTTCACTTGGAGTAACTGCCTATCTGGCCTCCACAATCCAGTTGCTGGGTAATACGATACCCTTAGTAAGACTGGTTGTCTGAATTTCGGGATTCTCACGACCCGTAACTACTGTCAAAGATCTACGAATGACAGCCGGGACCAACGGCTTAACGTGCTTTCCGAGGCACGGAGGGTCTTGGAATGTAAAGATGGTCACCCATCCACGGAACAACCGGCTTTTATTACTTAGCTACAAGCCCCTTTATGTGACTCTGCTACTATTTAAAATAGAAAAGGTCATATATAAAAGAATACAAAGAAACTCGTTTGCTTATTAGTATTCGTAAACTGAGTCTGGAAAAACCACGATTTACCTGCAGATAACGATGAATAAAACTAATAGAAATAAATTCGGAAATAATTAACAAACTTTTAGAGATGACCTCGACCCTCTTGAAAAGCGTGTAATAGCAAACAATTAAACAAACGAGCTTGTTGAAACAATTTACAGCAACACCTTTTAATTCAGATTTTTGCCTAGAGGCTTCTATTTAGGTATAAAGTTCTGTTTACATTTTTATTTCTGCTTGAGTATAGTTTTCAATGTTTTTTCTTGGCATAATGG
Organism: Gortyna flavago; assembly: GCA_963669345.1. Lineage (NCBI taxonomy): Eukaryota > Metazoa > Arthropoda > Insecta > Lepidoptera > Noctuidae > Gortyna > Gortyna flavago. The sequence goes on from OY770126.1 coordinate 6,192,112, forward strand.
TAAGTATTTTAATTTTGGATACTATTGTATACACTGTGCTTTTTTTTTTTTTTTTTTTTAAGGATGGGAAATCATCCAATGACCCCTCCCGCTCTGGGTGGAGCGGAAGGGAGTGTCAGACTCTTACTGACTAAAACCCATCCGTGTTCCTTCCTTAGCCCTTTATGTTCCGGGGCAGCGGTAACCCTTTCGGACAATCCCGCTGCCCCGGCAGGCTTCGGCCCTAACGGGCCCCTCTATGTCTGCTGACATCTCTTTGAGGCGCGCGTGGAACACATACGCGCCGTCCGGCACGGGCCTGGTCCTGATCGGACGGCGAGCTACCCATTACTCGCCGTCCGCAGGCCCGCGCCTACGGTGGCCGGGAGTCGTCACGCGGCTCCCGACGCCCGGAGCGTCTACCGCGGCGGCTGGGATGGGTGGCCCTCTCGGCTCTCTCCCTCTCCCATCCCGCCACCTCCTTCGCTAGCATGACTGCTTCGCAGAAGGAGGTGACTGCCTCCCACTCCCTCTCGCCCCGGACCATGGCTTGGACCAGGGCCGGGCGCGAGAGGTCGCCGCCGCTGCCGATCGCCTCTACGAGGACACGGCGGTGCTCTGCCCAAGCGGGACAGACCTCCACCGTGTGCACCACCGTGTCCTCTGGGCGATCCTCGCAGTGGTGACACCCGGGCGTTTCCTCCCGCCTGATTATGTGCAGGAACCTCCCGAAACATCCGTGTCCGGTGAGGACCTGCGTCAGGCGGTAGGTGAGGGCGCCGTGACGCCTCTCTAGCCACTCCTCAAAGAGGGGCCTTACCGCCGCTATCGCGGCGTGCCCTGCGCTGGGTTGCGACAGTCGCGCTTTCCATGCCGCCATGAGATCGCGCCGGAGGTCCGTCCGCTCCGCAGCAATTTGCCGCGGAAGCGGGTTTTCCCCCCGGCGTAGTGCCTCCGCGCGCCACTCAAAGAGGCGCGCGAGGACTATCGCCTCCAGATCCCATGGCGGCAGTCCGGCAAGGAGGCTTGCCGCCTCGCGCGAGATCGTGCGGTACCCCCGTATCAGCCGTATGGCTACCACCTTTTGGTATACACTGTGCTGTTGAGGAGTTTGCGCCACTACTTCTTCCCAGCTATACTCTAAAGCACTAGAAAGCGGTGAAGGGCAGGGGTTTTGGGGGGAATTTTGACGTACAAAAAGTGCTAATTCTCCGCCTAATTTGAATAAATGATTTTTGATTGATACTGCTGGTCAAAATATAGTTTAGCACGCACGCAGGCACGTTAAGCCGTTGGACCCAACTGTCGTTCGTGGATCATTGACAGTTGTTACGGGTCGTCAGAAGCCTAAATGTCTAACAACCAGTCTTACCCAGTAACTAGGTTATGGATGCTAGATAGGAAGGCGCTCCATGTAAAATACTGGTATTCAGCTGCAACTGTATCTGCAACAACTGGAAGCCGACCCCAACATAGTTAGGAAAAGGCTAGAAAGATGATGAGACAAAATGTAGCATATTTGAAGACAGCTATAATCTTTAGGGTAAAATACATAAACACTCACAAAATGCCCGCTCTTTATCTTCAAAAGCTTCCTTCCTACTCAAGTTTAACTTCGATAAAAACTTCCGTAGATTTATTATGTAAGTCCGTTCGTGAACTAATGTTTCTATGACGATAGGTATATCAGAGTTAATAGATATTGTATTGTTTTCAATAAGTTTTTGCTAATAACTGGTATCGTTCCAGGGACAAGAAAAAAAGGCAAGTTTGGACAAAAAACAGGCATCAGTCACGACGAGCATTTAGGTTGAAACATTTGAAGATCAATAAATATAATATACCTTCAAAATAAAATGTATTACGTATCGGGCGTTTTTATTTCTTACCTCCGAGCTCCGTCACGATGGACGTAAAAGGTCATACAAAAAAATATACTTAATATTTCCCATCACGGTGCCATTTTTATCGTCTTCTTAAGAAGTCATCTTATACCTACTGGTTATGTATAGCTTGATGTGTAGCCTTGTGTACAGGGTTATTGGTAAAACACTAACAACCTTGCAGGACTGGATTACTAGCATCACAAACAACAACTTTTGTTCTAAGACTTTTTACAAAACATAATACATTTCCCAAAACAATCCTTTCAGATTTCATTGTTGTTCTATCTAACCCCTGCTGCTCCTTTCTGCTAAATTTTGTACTAGACAAGGCAGTTTGTTTACCTTACCTACTAGCGCATTATTTTGCTTCGCGTAGAGTTCGTAACAGAAAATCGAATATTTCACATTACATACAAAACTGCATCATAATATATTATTGCTGATACGTTGATACGTTATAAGTACAGAAAAACATTTTGAACTTTGCAAAAGGCAAGCAAAACAGCAGCAGTAGCAGGACAATAAAAATTGGTACGCAGTATACATATAAATATAGTTCATGAAGCTTTGTAAAGCCGGAAGTTTTTTAAATCGCTTCATTCTTTGTACCGGTAATTATATCCACGTTTTCTGTCTGAGCATGTCCTTTAAAAGCGTACAGACAATACAAAAAGCGATGAGATGAGCTCATTGACCATCTACATGCATCGTTAGTATTATAATATTTATTCCTTTAAGAGATCTTATTCACGATTACTAGATATATTATGAATAAATTGTACACTGGGTTTTTGTATATCTCATGAAATATGTTACAGCAGTAAATTAATATTATAGCACTGTGTGGACTTATGTGCACACAGTGCTATAACATAAATTTACTGACCTAAGCCCGCACTTTAGTCACGCTTTTCTGTGACTTAAGTAGTTCATATTTACACAGAAAGCGGGTTTAGGTCACACGAGCTACAAAATAGAATACGATACGTGTGCCTTAACAAATTTCACGCTGTGCAATAATGGACTACTTAAGTCACAAGTATCGTAATGTACTATTTTCTTACTCCAATAAAATGCGAAAGCGTTTAGCGTTCAGCCTTTTTTTACGTACCATAGGTACGCCTCTACCTAAACCATCGAGGTTTACCGGCGTGATGTAATGTTATGATATGTGTCCAATGAAAATATGAAAGGCCCTATTGTATAATCATGTAATATTCACTAGGAACTGATTACAATGCAGCAGCCAGTTCCAGTGTCAGTTCCTTGCAGCAACAGCAGCAGCTGAGCAACATTTTTGTAAGTAATTTTGCTTTAGTATGGCATTTATTAATTGTACTTGATGCGGTTTAACATATTTTTTGTGTAGAAGCAAAAGAACCTAATCACATAATATAATCTTATTTTTATATATGTCAGACTTCTATAACGCAAGATAAAATGCATTTTAATCTTTCCGTGACTAAACAAGAATCTGTTACAGCCTGGTGTCCATCAGTGCAAAAAATCGTGATGTTATTGAACAAGGATCGTACCTATATAAAGCTTCCTGAGAACACCATGTACACATTTACATTTGTACACGATGAGATGTACTCGTTTATTAGTCAAATTATTTATTTTAATTATCATAGCAAGTGTTACGAAAAGTGAAATAAGTAAGGATGAGAAAGTAGTGCTAGTTTCGCCGGTGTTAGCTCCTTACAGAAATGCACGAGCTCAGACAAATGAAACGGCTAAAGATTTTCCTTTGCTAATGTTACTGGCCAGTGATAACAAAGATGCGGAAATTGTGGAAAATTACAAAGTACCACAGCCTGTATACGTGAAAGTAAGTCAAAGAGCTGGACTTTTTTAAGAAATTTAAATTAATAATTATTATTATTCAACAATTTAAGTATCTTAATGATCCGGCTTTGGGTTTGATTCCCAAGTTGGTTAAAGAAAAAGGTTTTGCCATCAGGAATTTCTCAGTGTTGTACATCGTGGGTTCAAACTCAGGCAGGCGGTTTACTTTGTGTAATTTATTTCATCACTACTGCTCTCAAAAACACGGCATGTCCTAGAACCAAAAATTCGAAGACATGTGATCTAAGATCTACCAACACACACTGGGTCCGCGTGGTGGATTACGGCTCATTCCCTCTCACAGAGAGGAGGCCTGTGTCCCAGTAGTAGGAACGTTATAAGCTGATTATGCTAATTTCCCAATATCAACCCGGAGTCCGGGTTGCTCACCGGTTGATGCCAATAGACTCGCTCACAGGACTTAAACTTATCTGTCGTTTGAGTGCACTATACACAGTGCACCTCTCCCAAATCTATCGGTGAATAAATACTTGTTTTTTTTTGTATTTCTCAGAAACTAGAAGACCGAAGACAACTCTTGAGACGTCGCAGGAAAACAAGCAGGATCTACTTCGTACACAAATATTAACAATTGGACAAAAAAAGGACACTGATGAGCATTTATTGCCCGAACGAATGAAGTATTTTGATTGAAACGCTAATAGAAAGGCAGAAGGAAGTAAACACCGTTTAATATGTTATAGATATGTTATATGGGGTCTTTAACTTAGTTAAAGACCGCTATAATTGTCGATGCAGAGTACTACATAAAACCGTATTATATTGATATTAATGGTTTTTCCAGTTTCTTTAAATATTTCCAAGAACCAGTGCATGGTATAAAGTGACCATTAGAAAAATAACGTCATATACAAGTGGCCTCCAAAAGTTAGTTGACAATTTTCAACTTTAGTTGTGATATCACATTAAAATTAAAAAAAAAACAGTTACTCCTAGGGTACTTGATTATTTTTTATGATAAGTGAAATAATGTTAGATAATAAAAACGTTGTAGCAATTCAAACATTTAGATCACTACAATTTTAAATCATGTAGTATACACCACAGCTGAAGTTTTTGCTGCGCTACCGAATGTCAAATATACATAATAAATTAATCTCGTTTATTTGACATTTAGAACCTGAAACCATGCCACTAGTGATCGAATAGACACATCATAATACCTACTAACCAATGATATTATTAGATTAAAAATAAAATAATTAATTATAAAAAATAAAGTTGTTAGAAAAAAACTTATAATAATGACGTCTAGAAAAATAAAATCATTTTCTCGTGATACTATGCTTGTTTACAGTGAGGTAAACAGGGTAGACTGCGCAACTGTGGGAGTAATTAGAACAGTAATAACAAAGTAATTATATTTGAGATACTATCTACAGTTGACAATTCATATATAAAGGATTTTCAGTACCATGTTGTAGTATATGGAAAAAAAATCACCGAATAGTAGACACTTTTCCCAACATGCCATATAATTTGTATTTTTGTTTTATTTTAACCCTAGTATTTATAAATGTGAGTTGTTTTTCAAATATTCAGCAAAAACGAATTCAACTGATATATGAGCAGGTAAATCATTTCTTTATTTTTAAATGACATATTTTATAACGTCCAAAGTTGTGCAATACCTACCAACATTTTTGTTACAGGGTGCTATACGACATTCTTCTCTAAACCGGTTTAGACGGCAAAGTCCTGTATTAGGTATGTATATTTTTGTATGTCACGTAATTCTTTATAAATTTATTCTTATCTTATTGCATGCCACAAGACATATGGAACATTATTTGGAACAGAAAGCGTGAAAATTGTTGTATATAATATAACGTTATCGCATACGGTTTATTAGACTTCATATATTTCTAAACATTTTACTTCCCTATTCTATCGTCGGTATTAGTTGATTTATATTAGTGGATATATATCAATTGATATTTATTGTCAAAGCTAAAAATTTAGGAGATTCACAGTTGACAAAAAACTACAATTTGGATTACCTTTCCCGAAGTGGCAATGTCATCATAAGTTTGGGAGATTCACTTACTTATACTCTATCGATACAGTACGATCTGTACGATTTTTGAAACCTTATATCCATAACATAGGGTTTATATAATAGGCTAAATATTGTGACATGATATCGATTTTAGATGTTGATTTGCATTTGGATATTTTGCTCTATGCTTCTTTTGTCAAAACGTATAGAAGAATAATTTTGTTTTTTTTTAAGCCAGAGTCTGTTGGTTTGTCTAATCTTCGAGGTTTTTACGAATTTGTACCTACCTATATTTTTAATCTAGTCTGCAAATCTAGTTACAAAAAGCATGTATCTATTAATTAACATACATTAATGCATCTGCTGTAACAGGATTAAATTACACATGTTTCTTAATTATGATGTAAATGGTAATTACAGGTTATAAGAATTATATGCAAGAAGCAGCGGTTCGACCAGTGATCGTCATACCAGGGGGTGAGTAGTAAAAACTTTATGATAGTGTTTTATAAAAAAGACGAAATCTAATCTAATCTTACGGAATTGTGCCATAATAATATTATTATCGTATTCATTCAACACAACGCTTGTGTCTTAGTAATAACAGCCGCACGGGACGATCGATCATAAACGACTACAAAATACCAAAGTAATTGTATCATTAATTTGTAAACAAATCAAAAATCAATACTAACGCGGTTGGTCCGTGGGTGGGTGACCATCTTTACATACCAAGAACCCTCCTAGCCTCGGAAAGCACATCCCGGCTGTCATTCGTGGGTCTTTGAAAGTCGTTACGGGTCGTCATAAGCCCGAAAGTCTGACAACGAGTCTCACCACGGGGTATCGTATTACCCAGTAACTGGGTTGTGGGGGTCACATAGGCATTCGCTCCATGTAAAATACTGGTATTCAGCTGCATCCGGTTAGACTGGAAGCCGACCCCAACATAGTTGGGAAAAGGCTAGGCAGATGATGATGATGATTCATTCAACACAACATAACGTAACATCACGCCAATAATCAACGAAGGGATAGGCAGACTTGTACATAAATTAACACCCCATTTCGCCAGCTGTATTTTATAACACGTGTGTGTTCTGTATTCATTCAATACACATCTATATAAATAAAATAAGGTCGGGTTAGTTACTCATACCTGCACCATAAATGGTGCAGGACCCACAGGATGGTGGTGGTGGTGGTGTGAAATGGTGCTGGTGGTGTTCTAAAGAACTAAGGAACGGCTCAACCGATTTATATGATCTTTGATTTGTTGGATTTGTCTCTGCCTCGAATAGCAGAATAACTATTAAAACAAGGGAAAATTTCACGAAAAAAAAATTACTCATATTCTCACATTTTTTTATTCTGAGGCGGTACAAAGTTCGCCGGGTCAACTTGTATTTTTATAAAAAACAATATAAAAATAGTAGCCTACCCGTGTCGGGAACAAGGTCTCAGATACCTTCGACCATAGGTCCAGCGAGAGGAACCTCGTAACAATGTGAGCCGTGTCCCTTGACATAATATTACAGCCCGACTTAAATTTGAAGGAGAGTCTGAAGTGCGCTACTCGCTACGCAGTACCTCACCTCTTTACCAAGCTGACAGGTGAATTTGTTACTGCGCAGCGACTCGTCTCATACTCCGAGCCGCTATAAAGTTTGACCACTTTAAAACTTTACAGTTGTTGTCTCGCATACCTATAGATCTGGTAATAAAATAGCAAATTAGCATATAAATCTGCGCATTTATGCAGACGATAAAAAGTTTTGTTGTTTAAATCCAACTAATTATTTAAGGCGCGAATTATACACAGACGGCGGCGTAAGGTGAAGGCGCGGTGCAGGCATGATGCCGCTTCAAAACTTTACATTTTCTATGAAAACGTCGCCGCCGCCGTCATCGTCGACGCCGTCTGTGTATAATTCACGCCTGAAGTGTAGTTAAAACAGGTTTATGAAAACATGGTTTTCTGACTTTTCCAGAATTATCGAAGGTAAAGTTACGCTTACCGAAGTCGTTTCGTGGATGGGCCCGACCATCCATTGCATATCGAGACCACTCTGTGCCTCAGAAAGAACGTTAATCCGTTGGTGGGCTTTCATTTGAAGATCTTTGACAGTTTTTACGTCAGGCAGAAACCCAAAAGTCTAAAAATCTGTCTTACCAAGAGATATCGTGTTACCCAATAACTGAGTTGTAGAGATCATATTATTATAGGCAGTCGCTCCATGTAAAATACTCAAATTCTTGCATCCGGTTAGACTGGAAACCGACCCCTAAATAGTTGGGAAAAGGCTATGCAGATTGATTTTTATTCTGAATTTTCCTCAAGCATTTCTGTTAGACAGTTAACAATGGTAAAAGGGATTAGCCATAATAGTAATAAAACATATTTTTGATGTTTACGAATCAATAAAAAATGATAACAAGAATTCCATCATGTGAACAATAATTTAATTGTTAGTATTGATCTTTGCCCTAAGCTTTGATCTATGCATGTAAACATAGTACAGAATTAATCTATTATAGTCAAGGCAATTGAGTTCTCGACTCATCTAAGCATGCGATTTGAACAAAAGTATACGCATTTTAATTTTAAAGGCACTGCTCCACTGCCGCGAAAATGAGCTTGGAGGCCGCTACCAAGCGGCGCACAGATATGATGATGACGCAAGGCTAAGCACAATGCACGACAACGAAGTTTTCCTTTTCATCACACTTCCCACAAACGGGGACGAAGCTGCGTAGCTGCGACTACGCTGCATAGCCTCGGCTACGCCGCGTAGCTGAGTCTACGATGCCTAGTAGCGGCTACGATGCGTAGCGGTGGTTACGGAGCGTTGCTGCGCCTTCGATACGTAGCACTTTGTGTACTACGCGTCTGACAACGTCATAAGACATTGCGTACGGTTTTCGTTTATTGCTGTAGGCAACCCCACCTACATTTTCAATCAGAGCGAAGTTAAATACACGTGCGTAGCGTGGAGTAGTTGCGTAATAAATTATTTGTGCATTTGGTAGTGTTTCTTTTTTCAGTTTAGCATTAAACTACATACAACTACAACAATGTTTTCCGGTTGTCGTTCACTGCTAAATAAAATCCTAAGGACCTACATATCAATAACTGAATTGCAACAATTACCAAACTAGAGCTGTGGTGTTTTGCCCGTTCTTCTCCATAGATACCTACTACGCTATGGAATAGGCATCTGTCTAGCTTCATCTTTCTGACTGACCGACCCCTTGGCAATTCAAAAGTGCCTGTAATTGGTTTATTTTGAGTTTATCCTAACTAGACGGATTGGTGATCACGTTTTGTAGTTGGGGTAGTGGCCTTTTGCGACAAACATGGAAATCCGTATACCTATCTACTTAGATACTAAAGTAATAAATTATGGGCAATTAATTCCTAACGGGTATTATTAATCTCAAGGTTTGGGGTTTTGAGCATTACAATTTCCTTGATGTTATTAACCTTTTATTTTTATTGTCTTTTCAGTTCCTCCTTTATACCGGGGACCAGGGTCCCCTTATGGTCCCAGTTCGTCAGCTGGAGTTCCTTCTGGTGTCAACGGGCCAACCATAGTGGTTAACATGCCAGGTGATTTATTCTATTTGCGTAAAACGGGGGTACAGGTCTATCCACACATAGGAGGGCCATGCCTCGGACGTGACAGGGCTGTGGCACACTCAGGGGCCTGCCCTGTGTGTGCCGTACTGAAGGTCAGTCACTGCCCTGGAAACGGCTGTGTGTGAACGAGTTTAAAGACGAATGAGGAACAGGGTGTAAAGTTCACTCATCCTCCATAGAAAAGGTAACATCTTCCAACCAGACGGGTGTCGTGTCTGCTGAGCAATTGCCCAACGATTTTGCTTTTCTTGTTGCGAGTGCAAACTCTGCTTGCGCGATGCAGGATTTTGCGTGACATCAGGGTGATGCGTAGTTCGCATGTGGCGATGTAGATGCCACCACAAGTTTATATATATAAAATATTTTTTGAGCCCCTGATGAAGTACTGTCCATCCACGTCCCGAGCACAGCCCTGATATGTTTATATAGCACTTTTATTTGTCACTTTACATCTTATACTCAGATTTTTCTTTTGGTGTGATGGTGTAGTTTGAATGAGTTTTATTTTTCTGCTACAGATAGCAGTAGCTGTACGAAAAAGAAGAAGAAAAGGATTTTAATGTAACAATATTAGATACCTACTCTGCCTCCCAACTGTTATGGAGAAATGGGCCAGCTCTCGACCTCGATCTTGCCTGGTGGATAGCGATGGATGAGGTATATGTTGGAACAAGCAAGAACAGTTTCTTTTTAATATTGATTTTATGTTCCTATGTTAAAAATAATCTCGTTCAAACCACACAATCCACCTACTTATAAGAAACGGCAATAAGATCATGTTTTTTTTTAATTACTTTGCATTGTAACCACATGCCACGGAAGTTTTCCATGTGCTTGTGGTCATCGGATTTCCCATACGAAAAGAATTCGCACGATTATTTTACTTATAAATATCGTAATTAATCTTTACAATAATTTTATAATAATTATAAAATTTATTCTGGTAGCTACCAGAATAAATTTCGGGTTCGATTCCCGGGTCGGGCAAAGTTTAATAGGTTTTTCCATTTGGAATTTCTCAGTTGCAGCCCGGGGTCAGGATTTGTGCCCGGTTGAAGTCAATAGGCAATAGGCTCGCCCCCTGTTAATGGGGTGGTAGAAATGTGGGTGTACTGTACATAGGTACCGCTCTGCCTAACCCTTCGGGACGATAGACGTGGTGACATGTTATTCTGGTATTTTTAGGCTTCCGTACCTCAAAAGGAAAAAAACGGAACCCTTATAGGATCGCTCGTGTGTCTGTCCGTCCGTCTGTCATAGCCAATTTGTTCCGAATTTAATGGACCGATTAAGTTGAAATTTGGTACACATATGAATCTCTGTGACCCAAACACAGACGTGTAACGTCAATAAATGAATTTTGGATTTGGGGGTCATTTTGGGGAGCAAATAGAAAATTAATTAATCTGTACCGTGTGACATATCAAATGAAAGGGCTTACTTTTTTTTTCATAATTCTAACGTAAATTTTATAAAAGTTATTTAAGAAAATAGACGTAAATTTACCATTCGCCCCCCTTATATCCGAAACTACTGAGCATAAAATTTTGAAAAAAGAATATAGGAAATAGTTCTATACCTATAGATTACAGGAAAAGCTATAAGAAGTCTGTGGTCTTAAAACAACATGGTAAGTCTCTCAATATTGTGCGTACAAACATACATTTTCAGTTGGAGAACATGTTTTTCAAGTTAAGTTTGTTTTGGGGATAAATTCATTCTAACTACGGAACCCTTCATTGTGCGTGTTCCGACACGCACTTGGCCGGTTTTTTTATCACAAAAACATAGAATGGATGGTTTTTTAAATGTTTGGTTGTTGGTGACTGTCTTGATTCATCATCTGCCTATTTTTCTCATCTATCTTAGGGTCGGCTTCCAGTCTAACCGAATGCAGCAATATCAATATTTTACGTGGAGTATCTTTTGCAGTAAAATTATTTCTGTTAGTAATAAATAAATAAGATAATACCATTATTTTTTTATTACTGTGACTTTCCATGGTGTACGACAAATAAAAACGTGTTCTATTGAAAGCCAGACTTGAAAATATTTAACTAAAAAAAAAACTCAATAAAACCCACTAACCAAGCATACCTAGACATTTGCTATTTCCACAAAAAAAAAACACATTAAAAATAGGAAAACCCATGATAGTGTTTTTAATTTTTATCATAAACTCGGGGATAACTTATATGTTAATCTTTCTATGAATATTCAGTAAGTAGTATCGTTTTTACATGGTAAAACAGCGGTAAATAATGTTTTAAAGTAAAAGGCACAATTCATTTTAACATCTTTCTTTTCACAGATGACAACTACATCTCGCCGGTAGTAAACAGCCCATACGCAGTATCATCAAGAAGATTACAGACTACAAAACCTCATTACATTAACTTGATAAGAATCCATACTTGTTATTGAAAATAAAGCTCTATTTGTAAGAAAACTCGTTTCTTTTTCCATTGTCTCACCTCAGAGGTCAGGTAATTTACCTTTTCCTTGGTAATTGAGTAACAGTGGGCATAATTATGAGATGCAATGATGTAGCTTATAAAATGAATCTTAATCATGCAAGAAATTGATGTCATTTCATTCATATAACTTCCGGCTCATGGCCCATGGCTAAATAATAACAGCCGCACAGGTCGATCGATCAGGTTAAGCTACGCTTGCCGCGGTTGGTCTGTGGATGGGTGACCATCTTTACATATCGAGACCCCTCCGTGCCTCGGAAAGCACGTTAAGCCGTTGGTCCCGGCTGCCATTCGTGGATCTTTGACAGTCGTTACGGGTAGTCAGAAGCCCGAAAGCCCGACAACCAGTCTTACCAAGGGGTATCGTATTACCCAGTAACTGGGTTGTGGAGGTCAGATAGGCAGTCGCTCCGTGTAAAATACTGGTATTCAGCTGCATCCGGTTAGACTGGAAGCCGACCCCAACATAGTTGGGAAAAGGCTAAGGCAGATGATGATGATGATAACTTCCGGCTCACTTTGTACCAATAGAGACGAGTTAATTGTGAAGAAAATGCATTAATGGAAGTTATTGAAGCCTAGCTATTATTTGAAGATAACAGTACTAAGAAAGAGCTGTTGTCGACGATTAAATAAAAATCACCCATTGTTATCGTGGTTTTTATTACCTTGTGTGAAAGCAGGTATCAATGTTTACAAATAGGTATAGGCAGGTATTACAGAACTTAACTCAATGTTCAAACATTACTTAAAACTAGTTTGAAGACTTTGACGTAATGCTTGAGTCTTTTCATAGCTTCACGACCGTCTAATTGCACTTCGATTGATTGTATTGATCAATGACGTACGTGTTACATGAATTATGGTTTCCAAAGAAATACAGCTAATAAATAATAAAAGATGTTGGCTTAACAGACAGATGTGCTGCTGGAGAGTTTTATTGCGCCATTTCTTTTTCCCGTAGCGAAAGCACTAGGAACTGTGTTATATAATTTTGACGTTCGAAAAGTGCTAATTCTCAGACTAATTTGAACAAATAACTTTGATTTTGTTTTTTTTTTTGTATATTTGTAAACACTTTTACTAAGATAAAAAGCCGCACCTGTGACAGAAACACTGTCCTGTAGCCGAGTGTCTACAATAGAATAAGGGCAAAGACTTTTTTTATGTTTCCAAGAAGCAAATATCCTCGCAATTCCCAAAACCTTAAGATTACGTTGATGCGAGAAAATAGGTGAAACAACTTACACTAAGCATTTCTCTTTATCGTAACCAAATCAATATAGCTGTCCAGCTAGATTGAACAATATGGAATACTTATATATTTTTTGATATTTTACACAATCAACAGGACTCGGGCCAAATAACGAGCTCCATTTACTCACTTTCATATTCTTTCTTTCTCGTAATTTATGTTTATTTCCATCTTCGCATCACTAGGCCTCGTGTGTAAGTTTTATTTTGCCAACATCGGCAAAAATCGTTTATTTATGTTTGGTATTTGGTATTTTTTATATTTGGTATTTTTCGATCGTACGAGTAGCTTACGTCAATTCATTAATTACCAAATACTTATTATTCAACTAAAACCGAAAACTAGTTTGTGAACTTAAAGTTGAAATCTCTGTTTTTGTATTTAAATATAGACTTATCTTGGTAATCGGCCACAAAAACCATAAAGAACCTGTTCGTTGTTATTAAGTATGGATCCAAACACACACAGACGAGCATCCGGTTTATGGGAATAACCAGCTTAATTACGTGCATGGACTCCGCAAATTGGCAGGCGTGTAACATCACGTTTTTCTCGTTCAACCACATGTAGCTACTTACATATCATCTTTTTGTTTTTCTATATGGCGAATAATATCTGATGCGTGAATATTAATTATTCTCGTCATATTGAATACAATCTGACTAAATCCGTTTGTCAACGTCATCGTGGGAACTGCCCGTTCCGCGAAGTGATCCCGCGGTCTGATGGCACTAGTAGTCGGTCCATGACGTCGTAGCGTCCGCAGGAAAATCGCGTCATATAAATAGGTTTGCTTTGTTGGTCCTGCGTCAGTGATCGCGATGGGATACAGTAGTGTGGTGGTGAGCGTGCTGGCGCTTTCAGCGCTTGCGGCAGCAGTGCCGTCAATCGGGGACAATTCTTTGGACGCTGGGGAGCGAGTGGTGCTCGTTTCGCCGGTGCTGGCTCCTCCGCGGGACTCTAGGTTACACGACACGACGCGCTCGAGGCAGTTCCCGATTCTTGTGCTCCTTGCCCAGGCCAACCCACAATATGGGCGACAGGAACCCGAAGCTAAATCCTTGAAAAACCCCCAACCCATTTATGTTCAGGTAAATATTACACATAGAGGCCTCCAAAAGTTAGTTGACGTTTTCCACGTCAGCTTTGACACACCACATGATTTAAAATTCTAGTGAGCCAAATGTTGAACTGCTATGTTTTGATTGACTAATTAAACTACCCATATAAATAATAAACAATCAAGTAATCCCTTATGTTTTTTTTTCTTTACTTTTTTTTTTTTTTAATTATGAATCGTAATGTGGCATCACAGCTCAAGAAGGAAAATGTCAACTAACTTTTGAAGGCCACTTTTGTTTTCGCGAATTAACTTTCGATGATGTGGCTACATAATATGTCCTAAATTAAATCACTATGCTCAAGAAAACACCCTCGTATCATGAATGACGGAAATAAATAATATATACGCTAATAAACGATTTGTTTACATGCTTGCATATTCTAGAAAGCATTGAATATTTATTGGTGTTTAATTATTTAAACATAGCAATTATTGGGACTAAATGGCGTTGTGTGAAAAGTTCAACGATATTATTATTATATTATTATTATTATTATTTAAATACAAGTTTAAGTAAATGAAGTAACTTGAAAATATATTACTGATCGAGTTTTACTCTTGTTCTTTTAAATAATTTCAGTAACACCAACATTGTCTATCTTTATTTGTGTTGAATCTTATTACTAAGCTTTTCTATTATTATTTTCTGCGTTAATTTAACCTATTAGTCATCGTTATGTTTAACAACCATAGATATCCATGAACAACAGACGTGGCATGGACCCAAACGTGATCGTTAATCAGCAGTATTCCAACTAATATCGGGTTATAACCGCTTGTTAAATATCGTTAGACGGTTTAATTAAATTTTCGTTTCAAGAACACAAAGCAAAAATGTCTTAGATACCTGTTGGGTTTTGCGAGTGGAGTCAGGAATTCAGGATAGATCATTGAAGGATAAGGATTCATTGAGTCAATCAAAGCTCATAATTATCTGCATTCTAATTATTCTACTTTGAAAGTACGAACTTTTTTAAATTATGATTTGATGATAACGTCGAAATACTTAATGTCATAGGTGAAGTAGTGGATGGAAAAATACTACCTAAAATAATATACTAAAATAATGATCATGATGTCATGACGCTTAATATATTCTTTATTTGTGAATAAAGTCACTAGCTGTAAATATTTATGACCACAATAAATATTTCCAAGACACATTATAATTGACATAACACAACGCAGCATATTTATAAGTTCAAGTTGATTGTACCAGTTAGCTTTCCTAAGCGAGCATACTTGCATGTGTAATTTATTTTAATCGATTTCATTTGTTTTTCGCAGAAACTTGAAGACCAAGCACAGCCTGGACTCAACAGACAGAAACGCCATTTGCTGAAGAAATTAGGTCTGGGCGGAGGTTTTTCCTTCGGTGTAGGTGGAGGTGGTTATGATGAAGGCTTCAACGAAGGCTACAACCACGGCGGCGGGGGCTATAGCGGAGGACATGGCGGCGGCTATGGTGGAGGCGGAGGTTACGGCGGTGGCTATGGAGGAGGCTATGGCGGCCATGGTGGCGGCTACCAAGAACCATCCAAAACTATCATTGTTAAAGTGGTGAAAGAGCATGGTACGAACGCACTGCACTGCTTTTTGCGCACACACACTTTTATGTGCTTTTTGTGAACGCTTTTGTGTTTAGTTATTAATACTTCAAGCAATATAAAAATTGGAGATGACTAGGTTGTCAACTGATGCAATAATTATAATGCTTTTATAATAGTAGAAGATTTGGTTTCTAAAGCCTAGTATAGCACCTACCTAACTTAAAACTATGTAGTTGGATGGATTGAATTATATTTTATCCTCAGTAGATAGCAAAAAATTATCTAGCTTAGTAGCACCATGTTGGTTTTGTACGCTTGTAGTAGTAGATTATGGCACCTATTAGAACTTTAATTTGCAGGTAGCACCACTTATATGCCACAACACATCAGGTTCTTCGCAAACTTTTATCCCGGTTTACTTATTTTAATTGTGTTTCAGGTCACGGAGGCGGTCATCATCACGGAGGTGGCGGCTACGACGGCGGCTACAGCGGTGGAAACGGTGGCGGTTACGGTGGAGGCGGCGGCTATGGTGGAGGCGGCGGTTACGGCGGCGGCAGCGGCGGCGGTGGCGGCTACGGAGGCGGTGGCGGCTACGGAGGCGGTGGGGGCTACGGAGGAGGCGGCGGCTACGGCGGCGGCGGCGGCAACGGCGGTGGCTACGGCGGCCAACCCAACTACAACCACGGTGGTGGTGGATGCGGCGGCGGCTGCGGTGGCAATGGCGGCTACGGTGGTGGTAGCAGTGCCACTGCGACAGCTACCGCAACTGCCACGGCCACTGCACACTCGGGCGGCTACGGGTAAGAATATATTGTTTTGCCACCTAAATTTAAAATAATAATCAGGTCGTCAAAAGACCAGTTTAAAAACCATTCAAAGAAAACAATGATTGGTGATCATGTTAATGTATTATGAACAGAAAGGAAGACTAAATAAAAATATCCTAGCTGTGCTCTTATGAGACAATTTATCATTTATGAAAGAGTCAAAGACATACAAATGAATTTGTCCTGAGACGGAGACAATGACAGTAATTGAAGTCGTTGCACTCTCGGGTTTTAATGATATGTTTCTATTAAACGTTTTTTTTAGCATAACAATGAAGTGTCATTAGGAATTAATTGTAAGATAATATAGGTAGATAAATTATTATCGTTAGGCGAGAAGCCAAGACTGCGAGATAGCTTTCAATGACCCTCAATTACCCATACCTAAGTGCTTTTTACTTGAATGCCCAAAGGGTGACAACGGGACCCTTAAGAGCGTTTACGACGTACGGCATTTCATACAAACTTTCAAGCCCTTGTTCTTTGAAAATTTCGAAATGAATGAACCGATTTTATTCAAACTCGTACGCTAAGCAGGATACAAAGGTCTAAAAGACAGGGGACGGTCCGTCTGTCGGATTCACACACGAAGGGTTCCGTACCAGGGCAAAAAAACGCCAAGAAACACGTTTCTTGTATGGATACCCGTGCCCCTTTAATTTTTTTATCTATTTTAATGACATTATTTGTTATTATAGCAGCAATAGAAGTGCACACTTTGTGAAATATTTTATTGTGTACCTATTACGGGTCATGAGATACAGCACGCTGACAGACAGACAGCGGAGGCTTACTATATACTGTGGTAATAGGGTCCGTTGGCACCCTTTGGGTAACGAAACGCTAAACATTGTTAAACTGACGTCACTACTGATAGTGATGCCACTTAATAAGGGTGGACTGTGGAAGACCTTACAGCACTAAATAACTGTATGTCGACGACACAAGGCATGCCCATTTAAAGAAGTTGCTTCAAAATTATAATTCAAGGTATTCTTCTCTTTCTTTTGCAGAAAACGTTAACTTCGGAGTACTCAGTGAATTAACAGTGTTACGAAGTGCATTGAACAAGCTGTGATTAACGGTGACCGGACGATATTCGCTAAACACCAAATAGCTTTAACTGTAAATTACTTGCTATACATGTAATTATAGACAAGAAAATTACATTAACCAGTTTAAAATTGTCTTAGGAATTTGAACGCTAATTCAACTGTGAAAGACTCAGTTTTCTTTACAACTGGGAATTGTTTTATAATATTTTTCAATAGTTTCTGTCATTCTGAAATTAACTGTGCGCATGTATGACTTTTTTGGTTTTATTTTGTGTAAATTGTTCTTATATCCATATTATTTTGTGTGGGTATGTATATGATTTGTTGATGTGTGTCCTAATGATACATTTTTAGGCATCGCTATGATGTCAGTCAATACATTTTTATGATTGCGTAATATTTTGACTTTTCATAAACGTTGCAAGTATTTGTTTTGCTTTTCGTCTTACAGTCAAAAGACAAGTAATTACATAGTTCGTGTATGACATTACATGTCAGGTAAGACTGAAACTGTTTACAATATCTACATATTCTTAATAATGTACAGTAATTAACATCCCCCCATAAAAATAATTAAGTACCTATTGTTACATGCGTAACTTGTAATTGATGTATAAAATACAGTTTTTTTTATAATTTCTTTGTTTTAATGTTTCCTGTATATCAACGTTTAGGTAGGTACCAGACTTATTTAACATTGTTTCAATCCTAATACCCATCCTAAAAATAATAATCACCTTTGCTAATTAATTAAGCACCTACTTACTCTGCCACTTAAAATAAACATTGATACTCTGATTCATCGAAATAACCATCAGGCGTGACCGAAGTCAAGAGCGGGATCATTAAAAAAAAAAATATATTACACGAAGGAATATAGGAAATGTAGAAACAATGATCAGTTACATTGTAACACAGATCGTGATGATAATGACATCCACTTTAATGAAGATCTTATTCACGCGATATAATCTCCTGTCATTATTGATGACGTCCCACAAACAAAACTATACTCAGTCGGTAGGTAACATCACGCCTCCATTCCCCCAGCGTTAAGCAGAGATGCACCTATATTAGTAAACCCACATTTCACCAGCTACTTAAAGGTCCAATATAATAGGGAGCGAGCCTATTGACATCAACCAGGCACAAATCCAGACTCCGGGCTGCTACTGAGAAATTCCAGATGGAAAACCCAATAACACTTTGTCCGACCCGGGAATCGAAAGAGGGATCATCATCATCTACACTAATCCACCATCTTTCTCATCCCGCGTCCAGCCACTTCTGCAGCAATTTCGTTAGCGTCTGCCCTATAAGATGGTAATCGTATCCTGCAGACAAGCGCAAGGCGACAGCGCGACGCGACTCTAGCAGAACTATTTCAAGGAAAACTTTATGGAAATTGTTCTACTAGGGTTGCGTCGCGTTGTCGCGTCGCGCCTGGCTGCGGGAGCCTTTAAGTGTGTCGCCAGAGTGGAAAGTTGACAATGAATGAGTTAAATTGTCAATCTTGCAACGTTGGGGAGAAGCCTATGTCCAGAAGTGAACTGCGATAGGCTAAGTTGAATGACTTTTTCCATTCCTTCATTATTTGCTCTTTAGGTCTGAGTGTAACACGTGTAAATGCGCCGAGGGGATTGAGGAGGGGTGGAGGGGGGGGCTCAGGGGATCTGACCGGAATAAATCGTTTAAACTTGTTTTTAGACGTTTCTATATTTAAATTCATAACAGTGCTTTTTTACATCGAGCCATCAATTTAATTGCTCCCAAAAACATACCTAAACAACGAAAACAAATTAAATGAAAAATATTTTAATTTGCGGAAAGTTCCGCTCGGGGATTTTTTAAGGATTTATGCTGATCATCCCTGCCTTTGTCCCAACATTTCGATTCATCACTCTTTTAATCACATGCGTTTCCTCCCTCTTCATCACATACCATGTCAGGCTAAACGATTTCCCTTTAATTAAGGCGGATGTGTTGAGCTTATCCATTTTAAATACCAACCATCTTGGCACCTACCATATCCGACGAATTTATTTATTTATTTATTTATTTATTGACACACCAACGACTTATTCACTAAAACATTACATTAAGTATATTCCATATAACAGCTTTGCGGTGAATTTGTCACTTATAGGTGTGCACAGCACTTGTATAATCAATAATAAAAATTAAAATGGAAATATATGATCATAACAAAATTAAAAATTTACATTGAATTTAAAATGACAAATAGTTAAATTAAAATACAGTATAATTCAAAAATAAAAAAACATCAATTAATTTGGAAGAGTATAACGATTATAAATTTGAACTATGAAAATGCAAATAATTTAGGTGAATTGGAATATTATAACAATTATAAATTGGAACTATAAAATTTTTACAAATAAATTAGGACATCATTATTACATTAAATTATAGATTAAAATAGGATAAATTAAATTAAATTGTACAACATTAAATACATTGGATGGAGTCACACAAATACACAAATTACATTTTGTAAAAGAAATAAACAAACAGGTCGATCAAGAACTGAGGACATGTCGTCTGAATTCATTCAGACTGTTCGAAAATATGTCCAAGCTGTTAGTACGTGTGCTCAGCTTATTGTAGCTAGACAAAAACCGGTATAAAGGAGCTGAACGACCAAGATTAGTTCTATTTTTAGGCATTTGAAATGTTTGTGTTTTAAAATTGGATCTGTATGAGGTACGGCGGGACACATTTAGACCGATCTCCGAAACCAACTCCGGTACATTCGCCAAATTATGGAGGGTCTTATAAAGGAAAGCTAAGTCTGAGCAATTTCTTCGTTGCTCCAAGGAGCTCATCCTGAAATGACAGAGCCTTTGAGGATAATCCGCTTCGCGATCACATGTCTGTGATCTGCAGCGGAGGTATCTCGTAAACTTTTTTTGGATGCACTCTATTCTGTCGATGTGGACACGATACGCAGGATTCCATACAGGAGATGCATATTCCAGTATACTCCTCACCATAGAGTTATAAAGAACCTTAAGGGTGCTGATTGACCGGAATTCCTTGCAAGTTCTTTTTACAAATCCCGACATTTTATTTGCCTTAGCGACAATAGTGTCAAAGTGATTTATAAAGGATAGTTGACGATCAAGTTGGACTCCCAAATCACGAATGGTATCGACTTTCTGAAGAGTTATGCCACTTAAGTGATATGTTGAAGGCTGAATCAGCTTTTTCCGTGTAAATGTTATATGATAACACTTAACGGCATTGAGAGTCATCATGTTAATATGACACCACTCATGAATTGCGTCCAAGTCCTTCTGAAGCAAAGCAATGTCGGTACTTGATTTAATTTCTTTGTATAGTTTTAGATCGTCCGCAAACATAGAGCATTTTGAGTTTTTAATGGAGTGTATGATATCGTTCACAAATACCAGGAAAAGAATAGGACCAAGATGCGATCCCTGTGGCACCCCAGACGTTGAGTAATAAAGTGGGGACTGATAACCCTTTATAATAACTCTCTGTTGTCGTTCCGAAAGATATGATTCAAACCAGCGTAGCAAATGACCATGCATTCCATAGTTCTCAAGTTTTTGAAGTAGAAGCACATGATTCACTTTGTCGAACGCGCTACTGAAGTCAGTGTAAATTGAGTCCACTTGCACACCGGAGTCTACGGATCTGCTGATATCATTAATGTATTGAACTAAGTTGGTGGTAGTGGATTTATTGGTACAGAAACCGTGCTGTTGCGTAGCCAATTGAGTTTTAATGAGTGAAGTTAGTACAGGACAAACTAATGATTCGAACAGTTTCGAGAAAATTGAAAGAAGAGATATGGGCCGATAATTTTTAACATCATTAGGCTCCCCTTTTTTAAATATTGGAACTACGTGTGCGATTTTCCACTGCGTGGGAAACTTAGAAGACATAAGGGACTTATTAAAAATAAGTTTGAGCGGTGATGATAAATATTTGGCACATTGCCTTATGAAATGCGGCGGTAGGCCGTCAGGCCCTGGACCTTTGCAGGTGTTTAATTTTTTTAATTCTTTGAATACGTCTCGCTCTGTGAAATAATGGCTTCCTAGCGCAAGCTGAGGGTACTCTTCTGACTTTGTTTGTACCGCGACTGTATCAGCTGGAGATGCAAATGTGGCAGAAAAGTGTGAGGCAAACAGTTTACTCACTTCTTCTCCAGAAGATGCCTTTTTCCCGCTCCAATACATCTCAGATGGAATGTCGTTAGACTTGGCTTTTTTGGCCTTAACGAATGACCAAAATGCCTTCGGATTCAGTCTGATGTTATCTTCAGTGTTGTTGACGTATGTGCTGTAGCACTTTTTGATCATGATTTTAGAACGTTCCTCCATTATACGGTATTCATATTTGTCCCTGGGATTTTTGTATTTCTTAAAACGAAGTCTTAATTTTTCCTTTTCGTTGAGGATTCTGATCAAACATTTTGAAAACCATATAGGAAATTTGTTATTGCGTCCATTACGTCTAGGAACACATTCATCCACTATACGATTCAGTTGTGCGTAAAACGTGTCTACCATTGAGTCCACATCCGTCAGATCCGAAAACAAACGCCCCCAATCGATGCTCCTCAATCTCTCATTTACAAGCGCATAGTTGGCTTTCCAGAAGTTATATTTGAGAGAACTCTTACTTTTTAATATTGCGGGTGAAGTATTCGTGATGGTGATGTCAAGAGGAGGGTGATGAACATCGACCAGCGACATTGGATTCTTACATTCACTGACAGATCCACCGTGGAAGTTACATAAAATAAGGTCTAAAGTTCTGTTGTAACAGTTCCTAACGGTGTTAATTTGCATAATGCTATTTGACGACATAAAATCAACCAGTGAGTAGCCTAACCTGTTCGCAAAGTTCCTAGCAGTTGTACAGGGCGAGTTGGAGAGACTATTGTCCGTGCTCCAGTCGATGAACCCGAGATTGAGGTCCCCAGCAATTATTACATCTCCACCCGTTGATTCAATCACTGCATCCACGTTGTCCAGGATCAAGTTAAGTGGGGCCTGTTGCACAGGTGGTGGCAAATAGGCCGCACAGATGTATAGGTTGCCCTTTCTGCTATCAGTTTTGAGCTTGACCCACAGATCCTCAGCATCTGATTCCCATTTTGTTACGCGTGTTGAGTCCATCGCCCTAGAAACAGCGATTAATACACCTCCGCCTTTTTTGCTGCCAAGAGGAGTGGAAGCTCTATCTCTACGATAAATTATATATCGGGGGTCGAATAATTCGCCATCATTTACGCTGTCGTCGAGCCATGTCTCTGTACCAATGATCACATCGTAGTTATTAAGTTGTGCGGCTAGCCTAAGATTATGCAATTTAGTCTTGAGACCTCTGAAGTTCTGATAATAGATGGTGAATTCTGACAGCAAGATCACGGTCTTTGTGCGTCTTAGATCCCTTTATAGTAAAGAGACAGCCTCCAGGCTTTTCATTTGCTTAGCTTGTTGTCCATCCTCTTTCCTTATCAAGATTTTGCCGTCACGAACCCAAACATATTTGTATCCTTTTTCTTTCGCGGCTTTTCTAGTAGCCGCATGAATTTTTTTGTTTAAGGGTGACAGGTGCTCCGATACGAAGACAGGCTTAACTAAGTTGCCGTACCCAAGGTGTTGCGAGTTGAGTTTTTTGTCGGGGTGCGCTTTGTTATAATTCATCACTGAGGTTAGAACGGTATCCCTCAGCAGCATGCTGCGCAGCTTGACAACTACGGCTCTGGGGTTATTGCTTTCTGGGTCCAGTTTCCTTACCCGTACTACAGACAGGATGTCATCTTCTTTGACGGAACAAGAGACCACATTTCCAATTTGCTGGACAGTCTTAACCAGATTTTCTGCTTTGCTTTCCGGTATGCCGTTGATTTCTAAATTCTGTTGGCGTGCATGCTGTTCAATTAAGTTTACTCTTGATGAAAGTTCAGAGACTGTGTGCCTGAGAGAATCATTCTCCGACTAAATGTCTTTGTCTTTGTCTTTTTGTCTTTAACTTTTCTGTCACTGGTGCCACTTTCAAACTTCCCCCTCATTGCTAAAGGGCTTTTTTTTAGAATATCATGCATGCGAGCTTAAAATACCATTATTAAAACTTTTTTCTTCACTTCCAATAAAATAGCTACTCAAAATATCCCGTGTTATTTATTTATTTCTTATATGTTATTTCTTCAGTGTTTTTTTTTTCAAATTTTCCAAATTTTATTTCATACAAACCTTGTCCTGGCAATACCGAACACAACAAAGAATTATCCAATTTGGTGCAGTCATTCGGAAGTTATACGCACATTTCGGCGACTTTGTTTTATACTATGTAAGGATAAGGTTAAAAAAAACGTTTCCTTTGAAATAATTACCTACTCGTTCATAAGAGGCATTCACCCTGATCTCATCATTAATTACCTACACCACCTGATACCCCTACTATTTATAGCGATAATCTTGTTTCTCAGTAAAATCGAAGCGGAATAAACAATAAGAATGTCAGATTATTGTTGTGAAAACCACAAAGTTATGGGGAAATACTCGCGTTAAATAACTTGAATGGGTCGATAACAATTACCTTTACGTGATTATGCGCATTAATATATCAGGAGGTAATTTTCAAAAGTAGTCAAAGAAGTCAAATCCGTTTTTTAATCATATGTTTTCTCTGTAAATAGAAGCATTATCTTTATTTTTGTTATTGTTTAATAATCTTGAACTCCAAATCTCTACTTACCATCCAAAGCGCCACAACAACGTACATCATGACGGCATACAAAAGTTCACTTTTCTCAAATTAGGCACAAAATGGATTTGACTGCTTTTGAAAATTACCTCCTGATATATCTCTTTTTCACGCACCAAACTGACTTGAACACTTCAGTTTTCCAGTAGGCCAATTCTCGTAATTTAAAACCTTTTTTTTTTTTTTTTTTTTTTTTTTCCACGGATGGGTTTTAGTCAGTAAGAGTCTGACACTCCCTTCCGCTCCACCCAGAGCGGGAGGGGTCATTTGATGATATCCCATCCTTAAAAAAAAAAAAAAAAATTTAAAACCTTCAAAATCTAATCGCAATCTCATTTCGGCGACAAAAAATGTCAAAACTTGTCAATTCGTAGGGAAATTAGTGGTATTTTGACAGATTGAGACAGATCAGACTGAACGTTATTAAAATTAGGAGAATTGCCTCTCTCATGTTCCTGATAGATAATGTTCTGTAAAATATATTTCTACAAAAAAGCAGCCGTCAGCAATGCACAATTAAATTGGACACACTGGGCTAAATGTATCTTTATTTTAACTAAATCAACTCTTATTAGCTGCAATGAAAAATCGCGCTGAAGTGCTGAAAACCTTTTTTATTTATCATTTGTAAGTTGGTTTACATAGTGCATCTATAATTCAATAGATGTGTAAACACTGTTTGAATTTCACAAGTGGTTCATGGTAACTACTGCCATTATTATCACCTGTCAGTTAATAGGTAGAAATGGCGGAAAAAGGTGTAAAAGTGAGGTAGCCCTGGGTGCTTACTCTCGAATATAATTCCGATAGATCGACATTGGAATTGTCAGTCAAACGTCAGGGATTGGCTGGACTCACTGAGTCTAGCCAATCCCTGACGTTTAACTCGACCATCTGACGTTTGAATAGGTTGGGCATCTTACTTCATGTGATGATCACTACTATTTATCATTACTTATTCAATACTAATAATCTATACTAATCTATCTATACCTACATCTATATCTATACTACTAGAATACTATATTATCTGTGTCTATGTCGCAGCCAACTGGTTAAATTAGCCGTTCAGTTAACCGCCTAGCCTTTTAACTAAACGGCGGCCGTTCAACTAACGGCCTGAATAATATTCAATTACAGTTTAGGTTGGAAGTCTGTAACCAATCACGCGCGAGCCGAATTGGTCGCAGTAACTAAGGCAGGGCACCCCGACCAAATGGGTTAGGTTAGGTTAGAACTGTGATCAACCGCGTGCGAGCCGAGGGAGGAAGCGAGGCGAGCACTACTTCTAAAGGCCAGGCAGTTAACTGAACGGCTAATTTAACCAGTTGGCTGCGACATCTATACTAATAATAAAGCTGAAGAGTTTGTGTTTGAACGCGCTAATCTCTGGAACTACCAGCAGTATTAAAAAAATATTTTGCTTTTGATAGCCCAACCCTTCTTGAAGAAGGGCTACTTATCATCAAGCTAGGACCCTTAGGCTAAGCGGGCACTACGAAATTTAATCCGAGTCGAAAACGAAGTAATAGCGCAGGCAGGCGATGCGATGCGACGTGTTGGGTCGGGGGAACAAGAAATCCACGCGTACGAAGTCGCGGACAGAAACTAGTTATTATAATAACTTGGGTTAAACTTGCACAGTATACATATTTTTATGTACGCATACGGTCAAGGAAATTTATAGTTAATCAAATGACACCTACTTCAATTTGCCGTGATATCGCGATTTCATACTGCCCGTCAAGGAATGACAGTTGTGATTTGATTATACGGGCAATTTAAGTTGGCAGTCAATTTGATAAACAATTAAGTAATTTCCCAGAATTTACAAAAGTTATAAACTGCTCTGAACTGATAATTACCTAGGTATATTATTGTCAAATCTTAATAAACTAGTCCATAACTAATTTTAAAATCCCTTTGAGTTCACAAGTGTATTAAATTCTAGAGTCTAGTTTGTTTTTGAATCTATAGTGTGACATAAATCTACACTAATATTATAAAGAGGAAAGATTTGTACCTATTTTTGTATGTTTGTATGTTTGTAATGAATGAAAAAAGAATGCTACATTCTTCCAATTTGACATAGGCTACATTTCATTTTGAAAAAAATTAGGGATCCTTGGTAAAATTGAACAATGTAACCGAAGGTGTAGAAAAATGAGTCTTAAAATGTCTTTCGTCGAATGCGCTGCCGAAACTATTAGCGATAGAACAAAATAATGTACAACAATATTGAAGAACATCATAATGTCTACAAAAAACTCCGCGGTAGCATATGTCCAACTATTGTAGTTATGTCACTACAACAACTTTTTTCATTTTAAACATTAATGAAAATGCTAACCAAATTCAAACCATGCTATTTATGTGTTTATATTAATCCTTATCCAAATAAATTATTTTATGGTCAAGACCATTTAACTACCTATAAAATAGTTTTTAAATTATTTAAATTGGACTTTCCATTCAAAAGATATTACGAATTAAAAAATTCAAACAGTAAACAAAACCGCCATAGCGCCGTGGCCGTTCTTTGCGATGCAGTCTGAAAAGCGCGCCGGGCATCACGGCGGGCGGGGTGGAGGGGGCACTGAAATAAAAATATTTGTGAAAAAAAGTGTTTTATATCCAAATTTCCAAAAATAAATAATTGTCTACCCCGTGCGAAGCCGGGACGGGCTGCTAGTTCAAACATAAACTAAAACACCATTAAGCGACATTCTTACCTACCTACCGATATTTTATAAAGCGCCTACGATATTGTTGTTAAGATTACCTTAATTGAGCTATTTGATACTTTGTTGCTATACATAAACTTGTAGGAGTTTCATTTAGATGTATGAAATAAATCCCAGAATGGTACCAGATAAAATAAGTACCTACCTTTATTTGAGGTAAGTAGGTACTTAGGCCATTGGCATAAATATAAGAAACTTCTCTATTCTCAAAAGTGGTGTTTGTAGGTAGGTTATTCAATTACCTACTTTTATTATTTACTGATTTTCTTAGAACTGTAGATCGATCGAGAGCTGTAGTGACCCAGTGGTAATAGCCCCGACTTACGAGTTGTAGGTCGTGGGTTCGAACCGCTAACACGCTTTACTTTATATAAGTAAGTAAATAATTTCATCACCACTGCTCTCAAGAAACCGGTATGTCCTAGAACCAAAAACTTGAAGACATGTGACATCTACCAACCCGCATTGAGCCCGTGTGGTACATTATTAGCCCACTCCCTCACAAAGAGAAAAGGCTTGTGTCCCAGCAGTGGGAACATTATAAACTAATTATGACATGTATGTAGATCGATCTAGCAAGGTGCCTCCTTGCTGTTTCTTTATTCTACACACTTTTTTAGAAGCCATGTTTTACAACATCAACTTTTATTAGCATGAAATTGCAAAGTTTATGTACCATCGCGGCCTTTTCCGCCTGATAACTTAAAAATTTTTTCGTCTAAATCCTGCGGCGACGCCAAGCCACGCCCCCTTTAAAGTTTTCGCCTAATATGAAAGTGATAATGCAATTAGTTGCAACCCGCACTGTGCAGCTTAGTGACGCATCACGTGTAATCCTTTTGTGAATTTTACGGACGAACTAAATGACCTTGACGCGCTTACTAGAGAGCGCTTCTATTTTTTCAGTGCAAGCAAAAATGAACATAGTGGTGGTCAGGCGGGAGTGTCCGCGATAGTACCTGTATTTAGTATCTACATAGGTTCACTAGAATGTAGCTATTCAACTGCTCCTCAATAGCAATGCCAACCTAATGGAAAATGTCGAAGTCTCTCTATTACCCTCTCTATTATTAGTCTCTCTATTATTATTATTATTATATTATTATTATTAGTACTTTAACCTTCCATGCCTTCCAAAAAAGCTTGCTTGTCAGTTTAGGGAATTTATGGTCACTGTAGAGTTAGTGTTATTTATGAGTTTCTCGAAATTTATTCTGGGTCAGAATGTTTTTAAACCTGACGCACATCCCGTTTATCATGCCCACTATTGCAGATAATTTCGCTATCTCAGCAGAATACAATAATTATGCTATTAATATCTCAGTGCATGCACATGTAAATATGACCGTATCTTGCACGATTCTTCATTCATTCCAAGAATAGACACATTTTAATATTCATATTATACGATTATTTGCAGCAATAATTTACTTTAATTATTTATATCGGCGAAGTACATCAATGGCGTAAATGAGGGGTTATCATGAGGAGTCTAGACAATTAATTATAAAAAGATTTTAATGTGCAGTGTTCTGAGAATAGTTAATAAACCTTTAAGGCGCTACCTCGAAGATTTAAATCCTCGAACACATACTAAGCGAGCGAAAGTAATGCAATTACTTGTGAAACGCAAAAGAAGAAAGATGGCTATTATGCGTGTGCGCTCGGAATAAAACGCTGATGTGCCAAAACGAATTTACTCCTTTTTTATTAACAAAATAAATGAATTATATTTAAAACTACTTTGAGTAAACTTTGATATGATAATTAAGTATCTTATAAAGTAAATTCAATTGAATATCTCTTAAGAGCGTTTATGCCGTACGGCATTTCATACAAACATTCAAGCCCTTGTTTTTCGAAATGAATGAACGGATTTTAATGAAACTTTATACGCATAAGCAGGATACAAAAGTCTAAAAAGTTAGAACATTTTGTAAAAATTGTGTTACAGCCAAGTTAGACCGATTTTAAAGTTTCCATAGAAACAGAGATTTCCAGTTATCTTTTTTTAAATAAAACATTTCGAAAATGTTCTCTGCTAACTTTTTAGACCTTTGTATCCTGCTTATGCGTATGAAGTTTCATTAAAATCGGTTCATTCATTTCGAAAAACAACGGCTTGAAAGTTTGTATGAAATGCCGTACGGCGTAAACGCTCTTAAGCGTTACGCCACGATGCCAAAAAAATTAAAAAAATTGATATACATTTGTAATTTTTTTTGTAGGTATCGAGAAAAATTAATTGAATCGTGTATTCCTTTTACATGATACTAGACCAAAGAGTCAGAAACAATACCCAAAATGTTAAATCTCTATTCCACATACTTAACAAGTTTCACGAAACAGATAAACCACATTTTTTCAACATAGCCCCTTAAGCCTAGAGATAACTTTAACTTCTATCCCGGAGTAAAGAGAGGCAGGAGTTGACTGAGATGTACGTACCTAGTTACATCGGTCAAATAAAGATGAAAGGTAACCTAGCAAAGTACCTATAATGCGTGAGTTACACGAAGCTAAGTCAAAGTAATGTTATTGTCTTTTTAAATCTCCTAGCATCGTGTAAACAGCTCTAGTAGGTATGTGCCAAGCCAGGATTGTAAGTTCGGATATTACTTGCTTGCTTCAAGGAGCTATTCCTTAAGAAACGGAATTAACTGGTGCTGCACTGAAATAACTGCAGTTCTTGGGGAGAAGAAAATTCCATCAAAAATATACATGTGAAAATGGGAGAAAAGTTCCATATTATTTAAGAATATCTGCTGTCGACTTCACCAACAAAAAAATTAAGATCTAAATGGGTGCAAAGTTTTGTAGATAATCCTTACAACATTCTAAAATAAAAAAATACAAGTACTCAGAGTTTTCTGTCACTTACGTACTTTTTTTAAATATCGACCTTTTAAATTTCTATCTGACATAATTTTTAATGGTAATCTTGTAAATGTAAAAGGGCTACTCTATACTTGTCATATTACACGCTTTTATGACGCAACTGTAACTATTTAATGATTCTTTATTTCTATTTAATGAATCTTTTTTATGTAAAAATTCGTATAGCAATTTCACACACTTAGCCATCGATTTTGATAATGCCCCCTATGCAGTATTTAATTACTCATTTTTACCTACAATTTATGTTACATTTCATTTGCGCCGAGCCTGGGTTTTTTTTCCATACATTATGAGCATTGTCCTTTAAATAGTGATTAGCGACTGGTGGCTTTACGTTTTTGACGTTTAAACTTTAATCGCTTGAGCCCCGCTAATGAGACACAATTGATTTTCTATTGTATCGTACTACATAGGGTACGCGCGGGGCTTGACCTTGTTAATCATCTTGTATAAATAAAACCTATAAGAATAAAAAAGTAATTATTATTATTAATTTTTACTAGAAATTAATTATGAAAGAATACTGAGTAGTTTGTATTCTTGATCGTGATATTTAAATTAATAATTCTGTTAATACTTTAATTAACAGAATTATTAATTTAAATATCACGATCAAGAATACAAACTACTCCATAAATCAATAACAGATACATACCAATAATTGTAAATAACACCTACTATAATTTATGCGCAGGCACGATCGATACATAAATAAACACCTACTAAATCTATACAAATAAATAATTGTGTCTGATTGTAATATCAAAATAACAGCTTTTCACTAAATGTTTATGAAAGGAAATACTTTCGTATGCTATTTAAAAAAATAAAACATTTTTTTTTAAGATTTTGTCTGTATATTTGTTCCGGCTAATCTCCGAAACGGCTAGACCGATTTTGTCGGGACTTTCACAGACAGATAGTTGATGTTATGGAGTAACATAATATAGTCTAGACATTTTTTCCTGATAGCACGTTCCCGCGGGATAGTTTCCGACATCCGCGCGGGCGAAGCCGCGGCAGAAGCTAGTATAAAATATAAAACAAAATATTCCAAAAAAACCGGCCAAGTGCGAGTTGGACCGGCACACGAAGGGTTCCGTACCACCATACAATATTTAACACTTCATATAAAATAAAGGCAAAAAAATCACGTTTGTTGTATGGGAGCCCACCTTAAATATTTATTTTATTCTGTTTTTAGTTTTTTTTTTTTTGTTGTATCTAGCAGCAACAGAAATACACACTGTGAAAATTTCAAATGTCTAGCTATCACGGTTCATGATATACAGCCTTGTAACGGAGAGACAGACAGACGGACAGTTAAGTCTTAGTAATAGGGTCCCGTTTTTACCCTTTGGGTACGGAACCCTAAAAACTAGCACATCACAATGTAGGAAGAATCAATCAAAATTATTGTTGCCGTGAACTTACATCCTGATCCTGATAGGTGTATTATTTCGATCGTCCGAATCATGGCCAGGTTTTGAAAGTCTAGACTCTAGAGCTATCAAGTAAAACCATGGTTACCTTAATGTTCGCTAAACGTTTTCGTCCGTTTTGCAGTTTTTGCGTCCATTATTACAAATAAAATAAAACCTTTTATGCTGCTTCGAATAGAACCTACCTAACCTATCCGTGGTGAAATTGTCATGCTCGCCACACTAGCTCTACTTAAGTTTCTCTTAGAAAGATCCATTCCATCACTGCACAATGCAGTAAAGCACCAGCTAATTGTTTAGTTTTTTCTTTTTCCTTTTGTTAATTAATATAGTCATAGTCAACCAGTCTTACCAAGGGGTATCGTATTACCCAGTAACTGGGTTGTGGAGGTCAGATAGGCAGTCGCTCCATGTAAAATACTGGTATTCAGCTGCATCCGGTTAGACTGGAAGCCGACCCCAACATAGTTGGGAAAAGGCTAGGCAGATGATGAATTAATATAGTCATAGTATCTATAGGTACATACTTTTAATGTTAATTTAATGAGAGTAATGTGTCAACAATCGCATTTTACATACCTATATTTGTTTAAGTTTTTTCTTTTGTTTTCTCTCGCTCAATGCCGTGAAACTCTATTAATGGCTTAAGTGATAATTGTCATCATCTCACTATCATTGAGCAGTGTATGCAGACTGTAAGATGCTGTAACTTTGACGCAACTGCATTGAGCTGTTCATTGTTATTGGGGTGAACAATCCTAACTCATTTGTAAGTTAATTATAACCTTTGAGTTTCCAAATAAATAAATAAGCTATGTGAAGAATCAATCATGTAGGTACCTAGATTTTTACAAAAGTACTTTATCGACTTAGTATTATTTGAAGAAAGTCATTTGGTTAAAATACCTAACTTGAGTGTTAAGGAATGCGAGAAAAAAAACGTCTTTGGCTTGGAATATCGAGAAAAACTATTTTGTACCTACTGTTTTATATTATCTCCTAAATTTTAGAACTTAAACACAAACGAAATTCTGACAAGGAGGGGGAAGTAGAATTTGCTACAGGCCTCACGCTGGCTTAATCCGGCATTATGATGGATGAAATGATCTAAGACCACAGGGAGAAGGATATCACCCTCCTTCTCCTTAACTTAACGTGTACCATCTTATCAAATATAAAGAAAACAAATCCAAATTGTTTATCACTTCAAGTTATCACTTTTTGCTACTCAATACTTTATTACAAATCTGAACCTCGTAGGTTCAATGATTGCAATCAGCAAATCAATGGTATTCTTGGCGGAAAACAATTTGGCATAATTGGTGCTCGTCGTGATCTCCACTTCACAGGGCGCTGTTGTTGATAAACAATACGTAATAACTTTGAACGTAGGCTACGATCAAAGAGTGACTCATCTAATCGCAGCTTTATTAGGGTTCCGTACCATAAAATGAAAAACGGAACCCTCATAAGATAACTTCGTTGTCTGTCTGTCCGTCTGTCAAGATCCTTTTTCTTAGCAAGGCGTGGAGTTTTCAAATATCAAATACTCAAAGCTGCAATCCCTTGAAGCAGTGAAAAAATCAAACTTCTAAGTCAACGTAATCAAAAGATACGGGCGTATATGTTTCGTTTATTCGTTTATGAGATAATATTGAATCAAGAGAAACTAGAATTCGTCGATAAAACTGTTTTCCTTGGGATCACGCTCGACTCAAGGCTACAATGGGGTCCTCATTTAACATCTCTTGCAGGACGGCTAAGTTCAGCAGCTTATGCTGTCAGAAAAATCCGTCAATTTACTGATGTAGATACCGCGAGATTAGTCTATTTTAGCTACTTTCATAGTATCATGTCATACGGTATTTTACTTTGGGGACGGGCTGCAGACATCGATTCTATTTTTATTCTGCAGAAAAGAGCCATCAGAGCCATTTATAATCTCCGCAGGCGCGATTCTCTAAGGGAACTGTTTAAGGATATTAACATCATGACGGTGCCTTGTCAATATATCTACGAAAACATCATGTAGTAAAAGAGGTGACAGACATAATTATAGTACTAGAAATAGGGACCTACTAGTTCAACCAGGTTTCAGATTGGCTAAAGTAGACTCATCTTTTATGGGGTACTGTTTAAAATGTTATAATAAAATACCTCCCCACATTCATCAACTGAATGAGACAATATTCAAGTCTTGTATAAAACGCACACTATGCAGGCAGGCATATTATAAGTTAGGGGATTACATCGTTGATAAAGAAAAAAATTTAGTTTTTGTTTAGTTTTTGTTTAGTTTTTTAATTAATTTTGTTTCTATTTCATTTTTGTTTTTAATTTATTTATTTAAATTTTTGAGCTTAATTTTGATTTTAATTTTATAAGTTTTGCTATATCTATGGATTTTTGTATTTTTGATTTTTATTTTTATGGATATTTATCTGAAATAAATGATTTGATTTGATTTGATAAAGATGCCTGGATCAATGCTGGTCCTGCTCCACAACCACAACTAAATGATTAACACTTGAACATACTGTTGGAGCTGCTGAAGATTGTGGGACTATATTTGCATTGTATAAACTCAATTTCCTTTGTATTGTATAATTTCATAGCACAGATGTGAGTTCTATGTGAGCTACCATTTACCGGGTAATAATATGTCTTTCACTGACTTGAATGTGCCCTGGCGGCTGATAGTATGTCATGCTCACTAAAATGTCTCGCTGGACGGTGGCGTGTGTGTTGGATCATTTAGCTCCCTTCAAAATGGTTGAGCTGAATGGTGCTGATCTATGCGTCATGTTCGTGAACGGGCGCCGTCAGTTGGGGCTGGTCATCAATTGGCTGCCTCGGCTTTTTTTTTTTGGATTGTTTTTTTGTTAAGTACTATTTGCTGTACTCTGGACGCTCTTAACACGTACGTCTTTTTTATTTTATTAGGTACATTGTTCTAAAATATAATTATAAATTCAACATTAATGATGTAACTAATATTTTTGTAAAAATATAATTTAAAAGAGTGTCCATGGAGTTTCTTGCCCGTTCTTCTCCATAGGTACCTACGCTTTGGAATGGGCAACTAGCTTCATATTTTCTGACTGACCGACTTCTTGAAAATTCAAAAGTGTCTGTAAATGGTTTAATTGAAATAAATGCTTTGAGTTTGAGTTTGAGTTTGAAATTCCACTTATTTTGACTCCCTTGGGAGTGTCAAAACCTATTAGGGTACTTCCCGTTCACTTATTTCCTTTTTTCAATGTTTTCCTTTACTTGTGCTACATGACATTTGAAGTAGCACAAGTAACGGAAAAAATCCGAAAACATTAAATTTGTAGTTACATACCTACACTCTCGGTGCGCGAGCCCGACTCGCACTTGACTGGTTTTTTTTTAAGATAATTTTTGCCTGCAGCGCCGCTCACTTTATCACCACAACGCTTCAAAGAAACATGAATTGTACTTTGTATCTTCAATTCAAAGTATTTTAAGGAAGGCCCTTCCATATGTTATCTGTGTCTTACATACACAGCAGCAAAAACTCTGGGGATCTACTATCTAGGGCAGTCAACGAAGATACGGGCCGGTTTGAAAGTAGTTGATCCGTCAAAATTAGCGACACATTCAATTTTTCAAACGGGCAAAAGCATATCGCGAGCCAGTCTCTCATTCGTTCTTTCGTGACGACCAAAAAACAAGTATAATTATCATCATTCTCCTGCATTTTATCCCAATTTATTTGGGGTCAGCGCAACATGTGTTTTTCATCCATAACTTTCTATTAGTAGTCACCTCGGTACTCACCCCTTTCTATCCTTATCATCTTTAAAACAATCTATAGGTACTCAAAAAAAATTAATAGTAAAATATTCGGTCAGACACATCCAGGGGCAACCAGCACTGCTACTCAACTTGTTGACTGCCAAATATATCAATGGACCAAGAGGTATCATTAGCTTAGGAAGACCTCTCATAAAATCCGAATGTCCGAAGAACCGATGACCTAGTGAAGGCCGCAGGAATCCGCTGGATGTGAGAAGCACAAAACCGGTCGAAGTAGCAGTGCATGGGAGAGGCTTATGTCCAGCAGTGGACGTCTTTCGGTTGAAATGATGGTGATGACGATGA
Source organism: Gortyna flavago (assembly GCA_963669345.1). Lineage (NCBI taxonomy): Eukaryota > Metazoa > Arthropoda > Insecta > Lepidoptera > Noctuidae > Gortyna > Gortyna flavago. The sequence continues at coordinate 6,227,755 of OY770126.1, forward strand.
AGATGAGGTATCAGATAGCCCGTGCCAGACTCCCGACTCAATGAAAAATGACCAGTATTAGCAGAATTGTAACTATTATTAAGTAGATACAGACAGTCCGAACTTGCTCAAATATCTTAGATGATTACCGGCTAATTCCCACGGTCGAATAATTCAATTAGCTAAATAGTTTTATAGCACGCAAATATTCTGATGATTTATTTGTTAGATCTTATTGTATATTGTTTCGTCTTTGTGAATATTTTAATTACTTAGAATCAATGTTATGATGTCTCCGGCTCTAGTTTTGATTGGTCGGCCGTATCTCAAGTCTCAACACACGCAAGGCCAGGGTGCTTACTCTCGAATATAATTCCTATAGATCGACATTGGAATTGTCAGTCAAACGTCAGGGATTGGCTGGACTCACTGAGTCTAGCCAATCCCTGACGTTTAACTCAACCAACTGACGTTTGACCCATGTCGATCTATTGGAATTATATTCGAGAGTTAGCACCCTGACTTGATTGGCATTTATTGACCCGTCAAACGATGTCCTATTCAAAATTTTAATATGGTCTTGATATAATAAAAAAATCCCATAGAAAAAAGCACTTTCCGTTTTTCCCTAATTTTCCAATCTTCCAGGCAACCTTTCCAAATTGTCTTTCCATATAAAATACGAAAATTATAAAAAAAAAATTATGTCAATTGCTCATCACCTTTTACAAAATATTGCTTTTCCCGATGTTGGGACGTTTAGTTCTGACCAGAAGAACTCCTCAACAACCACTCACCATACGCATTGTGACGAGCATAAATTGCATAGCAACCCTATTAAAGTAATCGAATCGAAACCCGTGAAATCTTTATCATTTCGTAGTTCCGATGGCCATCTGTGGTCTTCATCATCAGCTCCACTTTCCCAAATGATGATTTCCAAAACGCAAATGCTCAAGTTACTTACAAAAATACCCAAATCGCTATAGGTTTGCCTATAAAATTTGAGGGTTTATATTAATATCATTTTTGTTTTCTATTTTAGTTTTATAATGATTTAAAAATCCACATATTTTTCATAATTCTACCTCACCGCAGTCTGTTCTGTACCTACTGCGTATCTCTACACTACGTAACCAGAAAAATTGGTATGAGGCCCAAACCAAATTCTTGATACCATACTACGCACTTCATTATAAGACCTAAGTATGTCTTTTCTAGCGTTCAGTTTGCAGTAACACAGTGTTAGTTGTAAAAACTTTTTTACAAAAAAGAAACAACCAAATTCCAAAAAAAAATTTTTTTTTTCACTTTTTAGTAATTTTGTAATTTATCTAAGTTACAATAGCCTAATGTCAACAGCTCATCGCCTTTTACAAAATATAGCTTTTCCCGATGCTGGGACGTTAATTCCACTCACCATACGCATTGTGACGAGCATAAATTGCTTACCAACCATATTAAAGTAATCGAATCGCAACCCGTGAAATATTTATCATTGAATAGTTCCGATGGCCATCTGTGGTCTTCATCATCAGCTCCACTTTACGAAATGATGATTTCCGAGAGCAAATGCTCTAGTTACTATAAAAAATACCCAAATCGCTATAGGTTTGCCTATAAAATTTGAGGGTTTCCCTCGATTTCCATGGGATCCTCTCATCAGATTCCAACTTGATGACAATGGGACCACCTCGAGAATGCATATTCTAGACAACACGACACAACACAGCACAACACTGATTAAAATAATTAATTTTCCTCATTGTAATCAGCAGTGTATTTTCACATTTAACTACATTATACGAATAGCTAACGATTTGCGATAAACTTCTCTTCTTCTCTCTTCTCTCTTTTTCTTTCTTTTTCTTTAAATAACCTTTTCCATGATTTAATCAGACGTACGGTGTCAAGTATTACGTATTCTTATCAAACTGCATAATCTTCTAGGAACAAGGCACTTTCAATCTTAATGACCGTTTTAATAACCTGTAAATCATCATCAATAGGTAGGTATTGTCATTGCATTAAAAACTTTAAAGTGAAAAATTAAAATTCTTTACACAAAAATAACAACCGCCTTCCAAAAAAGACACTACATAGTAAAAATAACTTTAATTTCGGAAGTCGGTGGCAAACAACAAAAATGCGATCCCAACGACACCGACTTTACCTACAGCCCGTATTGCTAGCAAGCAATAGGACAATGACGCCAAGCGTCTCGGTATAGGCCCTTGATAAAACCGTAGCCCTTTTTAACCGACGAAAAAACGGAGGAGGTTCTCAAGTCGACGTGTATATATATTTTTTTTTTATGTATGACCACGCATAACTTTTTACAGCCTGGTCCCATTTTGATAATTCTTTTTTTTTTATGATTTGAGTCATACGCCACATTTCTGCAAGATTATTACGTATCACGCGATGCGACTCACTGACGTATTTTAAAGTTCCTAGGTCAGATAAACACACTTTCATATTTCCATTAATTACTATCGAAAGCGTCACAAACTCACAAATCCAAGTCCTAAGGTCTAAGACTTAAATCGTTCTGGACGCGCAGACGATGTAGGTAACTGGAGCCGGTTGTGAGTCAGTATAGTCCAATTTGACCCATCAACACCCATCTTTTGTCGATGCGATCGATCGATCCATCGCGGATGTTTCAACCCAAATAAGATCGTACAAGACCAGTAGGTATCCTGCCGGGACAGCGGGATTGTCCGAAAGGGTTACCGCTACCCCGGAACATAAAGGGCTAAGGAAGGAACACGGATGGGTTTTAGTCAGTAAGAATCTGACACTCCCTTCCGCTCCACCCAGAGCGGGAAAAAAAATAAAGACCAGTAGGTATATCCTGGTTTTGCTACCACTTACTGATATGCGGTGCATTGTACAGAGGCCAGCACATCAAGTTACCCCAATCTGTCAAATTTTTTTGATAGATTTTCAACTTTATTACAAAGGAATAAGGTTCATATTCAATTGGGAAAATTTTACAGATTGGGGTAGTTTGATGTGCTGGCCTCTGTACATAGACTATCCTAACTTTTGATTTGGACAAGACGTACTTACATAAATGAAAAACAGTAAGCCAGAGAGAGCTAAGGTGAGGTCAACATAACATGGCAGCGCGGTAATTGCGTAATACACTATCAGTACTAATGGCTTGCATTTTGACAGTTCAACAACATTCACTGCGTTATTCACGTTGTTGGGCAGACAAATTTTTCGAACATATGAAGCAATGGATTAACAATATCTTTCAAAATGATTCAGGGTGCTTATTCTCGAATATAATTCCGATAGATCGACATTGGTCAAACGTCAGTTGGTTGAGTTAAACGTCAAGGATTGGCTAGACTCAGTGAGTCTAGCCAATCCCTGACGTTTGACTGACAATTCCAATGTCGATCTATGTATAGGAATTATATTCGAGAGTTAGCATCCTGGTTGTTATTATAGTGTGTTACGCAATTTGTGTGCAGATCTGAACAACGCCTTTAGCCACCTACTGGGCCCACACAGTACACACATAGATGTACCGTCGAATTGAAAAAGAAAGTAGAAGGTCAACAGTAAAGGTAAAAGTAAAGTAAGTAGGTAAGCAAAGGATCGCACCAAAATCTAAGAAGAAACTTCTAAACATGGACTTTGGCTACAGAGCAACGAACAACAAGAGGGACAATAACAATATTAGGTATTATAAGGAGCAACAACCGTGTCGTTCATTGTAAAAGTGGTGTAACTCCCTATTTTTTATTTAAAACATTTTACGTAATTTAGTGATAGGTACCGAACTAAAAACCGATTGCAATCAATTCCCAGGTTCGAAAAAGAAATACGTAGGTAACAAAGATTTATCCTTAAGTTATCTCATATTTTTTTCATTTAAGTTTTATTTTTATGTATAATATTTAGTTTTAACTTATTTTGGAGTTACACCACTTTTACAATGAACGACACGCTTTATCTTTGAAAATTCTATCTAGTGACATTGTACCTATAAACCTACCTACCCAACGTACTTATGAAACTATGATCCTTCACCTTTAGGCTCATTGCTATCTAGAGAGTCATAAGATGTCTGTTTCGTTTCGTTTGCGCAGCTCAGACAGATATAATGGATGTTCTAAAAGAGATAAAATTTTGTTCGCACTTATATTTGTTAATGCCAATATTTATTTTGTATTTGAATATTTTACCCGTTTTTAATATTTTTTGTTTGACGTTTATGCAAATTGGTGATGCTATCGACGAGGCTTATGGTGGCTTACAGATAGCGCCATGCGACACAAATAAATAAATTCGGAAATGCCAGAAAATTAATGAAAAAACAAGCATTCGTTCGGAGAATATCCACTGCAAATATAAGTTAGCAGTACCGCCAAACGGGGTGAATAGGGATGCAGGGACGAAACTTTAAAAGAGATTTTAACATTTATAAAATATAGTTGGTTGCCAAAAAGGACTCTAATGTGTTTATAGAAGCATGAGAAACAGGGTGTAAAGTTCACGCATCCTCTATAGAAAAGGGAAGATCCTCCGACCAGACGGGTGTTGTGTCTGGCGGGCAACTTCCGATTATTCATTTCGGGCCGTTGTATCTATGCTATTTGCGCGGTAAACTCTGCTTGCGAGATTCAGGATTTTGCGTGACATCAGTATGACGCGTTGTTCGCATGTGGTGTTGTAGACACCGCTACATGTTTACTGTATTATAATTAAGAATTAGGTGCACTTGTTGGTGCTTGTTGTTATTTCAACGTTAAAACCCATTTTAAGGTTTGCAGACTTGCATCTTCACTTTTTAATTCATATTTATCTATGTGATAAATCATATATTATGACTTCAAATTTTAAATAAAACGAACAGAGAAAAGAAAGAATGACCCACATAGTCCTCATGTTCACAATAATTAAAGTAAAATAATACTTTACAAAGTAAATATTTTAGTGTCGTAGGGTAACCGCCTGTAGCTGCGAGGCATTTCCGTGCTCCGTGGATAGAATAGATCAAACGGTTTTATAAAGAAGTCTGGAAACAGTCTGGACTATCACATATAGACGACTTACATACTTGAATAAAATTTTATAGTAAGCGCGTCCTAGATTTCGTCAATACATCTTAGAGCTAAGAAACGTGACGAAGCCATATCGAACAAGAATATCAGTTTTATGACTTCGCATAGAGTGGTCACATTTGCAATTAAATATGTGCAAATACAGCTAGGACTGCCATTAACAATTATATAGCACCTATTTAAAGTTTTGGCTGTCTGGAACAACGACTAGCAGACATAAGATTAAAAAGTTAATTAGGTACGTTACCAAATTATAATTATTTTAGCTCAAATCTATAAAAGGGCGCTCTTGGATTTTTAACGCTCGGCTCAGCGCCGAGAGTTGCAAATCCAACAGGGCAGTTTAATTAGAATCAATTTAATTCATCTCGCGTAGTGTTAGTGAAACACAATACAACACTTTTTAAAAGCTCGTCAAACCCACCTTTACGACTTTGTACACCTAGATTCCCTACATAATGACAGGAAAACATAACACCTAATCATCATAAAAGAGGTTGTAAAACGAGGAGAATGGGGGCCATGAGGGTTGCATCAACTAGAAGGCCATGCAAGGCTCCGTAGGTGCGTCGACCCCCGCGCGGTTGTTGACCGGTAACCGGCCGGCACCCGGCGCCTGCAACGGCTGCGATCACTTTAGGGCAGGCCGCACCGAATTGGGCCATGTAGGTAGGCGACAGGTGAACATCGTGCACACTCATCAAAAGCGGTAGTTTTTTTTTTTTAAGAATGGCATCTTGCATGTCTACCTGGGAGGCTGTTGGCTGCTAATCTTGTGGAAGCCTCAATAAATTAAGGCCTTCAGCCAGGACATAAAACTTATAAACTAGAGGTAGTGGTCCAATATTTCTACAACACGTATCTATGTAGGTAGGTACTTCAGTATTTATTACGTTGGTGCACCACCGTCACGGTATAGCTACGATACGAGTTGGTATGACTATCTGTGCCCACAGTTAAATCCAAGTTAAGAGGGGCAATTCTCGTAATTTTAAGAACGTTCGTAGTCTGATCTCAGTCTCAATCTGTCAAAAATATCTCTAATTTCCCTACATTTTTGACAAGTTTTTGACATTGATTGTCGCTGAGATGAGATTGCGACTAGATTTGGAACGTTTTTAATTACGAGAACTGGCCTTCAGATTTATATCATTTGAATTTGAGCTACGGCATGTCAAGTAATTATACACTTAGAAATTGATAATTAGGAAATAATTAGTTACACTTCGATTCTGGAGAGGAAATCCCTCTCATTTTATCGCAAATTCGTTGACTAGGTAATCTGTGTGAAAATGAAAGTTATGAATTAAATTACATCATGTTTACTTATCACAGTTCAAGTATTCACCTAATTTATGTATCTACTATATCTTAACACGCAACTTCTTACAGAGAGTGATAAAAGTGAGACCTCATAATTCGTTTTTTTTTTTACTTAGCCTATTATATACTGTCCCACTGCTGGGCAAGGCCGGCAAGGGCCTCTCCAAGTGCTTCTAGGAACTCTTTTCTCGCGCCATCTCAAACGAGCACTCTGCGAAATACAAAAAAAAAAAACAGTGAATGTAAGGTTCACAGCACAAGACCACCACTTAGAAATAATGGCGATTTTTGGTGATTATAAATAAATTTCTCTTGGACCATTAATCAAAGAGAATTCTGAAAAGGCAACCAAAATGTGTAAATCATTCATAATCAGCATATAGTGTTCCCACGGCTGGTACACAAGCCTGCTCTTCGAGGAGTAGCCTGTAGGTAATCTACAGAGCAGGTTGGTAGATATCACATGACTTCGAATATTTGGTTCTAGGACTGAAAAATTATCAGAAATACCCCTTGTACCCTTTTATTAACAGATCTGCTTAGAAGGCATAAATATTTTTGTATTATTACGCGACTAAGGCGAAGCAAAAAGGAGGGTTACGATTTTGTTAAGACAGAGATTAAAACAGAAGAAGAACTATCAGGGGATCGAGGAGGGTGGGGGGGTGTTCAGGGGACACGACTGGAATAACTCGATAAAGTGGATAAGACAGAGGTTAAAACAGAAGAAGAACTAGCAGTAGATTGAGGAGGGAGGTGGATGGTGGGGGGAGGGGGGGAGGGGGTTCAGGGGTTCAGACCGGAATAAATCATCTAATGCAGGGCAAAGATCTCCATCTCCTGAAGATTATAACAGGTAGGTGCAAACACGTTCTGTGGGTACAAAGGTATTTTCCAGTGCTTACTGTTTATACACGCAAGACTGCGAGCCTGTCAGTGGATATCAATATACCATACCTACCTACCTACTATAAATTCGCAAAACATGAATAATTCTTTGAAAACCACCTACGACTAAGTAGGTACCTATACCGTATATTCGCCGTAAACACATTGTTATTTTGGTAAACAATATTGACACATTTCGATCATCACACTAATATTAGGTATAACGGCGAAAGTTTGTGAATGTGTGTGTTTATATATGTTTGTTACTTCTTCACGCTCAAACGGCTGGACCAAATTCGATCAAATATTGTATGGAGGTAGCTGATACCCTGGATTAACATATAGGCTACTTTTTATCCCGAAAAACCAAAACAAACCGCGGGTAACACCGCGGGGCGCAGCTAGTTTTAAATAAAACATACAAAATATCATTTTTGTTTTCTATTTTAGTTTTATAATGATTTAAAAATCCACATATTTTTCATAATTCTACCTCACCGCAGTCTGTTCTGTACCTACTGCGTATCTCTACACTACGTAACCAGAAAAATTGGTATGAGGCCCAAACCAAATTCTTGATACCATACTACGCACTTCATTATAAGACCTAAGTATGTCTTTTCTAGCGTTCAGTTTGCAGTAACACAGTGTTAGTTGTAAAAACTTTTTTACAAAAAAGAAACAACCAAATTCCAAAAAAACATTTTTTTTTTCACTTTTTAGTAATTTTGTAATTTATCTAAGTTACAATAGCCTAATGTCAACAGCTCATCGCCTTTTACAAAATATAGCTTTTCCCGATGCTGGGACGTTAATTCCACTCACCATACGCATTGTGACGAGCATAAATTGCTTACCAACCATATTAAAGTAATCGAATCGCAACCCGTGAAATATTTATCATTGAATAGTTCCGATGGCCATCTGTGGTCTTCATCATCAGCTCCACTTTCCCAAATGATGATTTCCAAAACGCAAATGCTCAAGTTACTTACAAAAATACCCAAATCGCTATAGGTTTGCCTATAAAATTTGAGGGTTTTCCTCGATTTCCGTGGGATTCTCTCATCAGATTCCAACTTGATGACAATAGGACCACCTCAAGAGAAAACCCTTTCAAACAAAAAAAATGTTTAAATAGATCCACAACTGACGGAGAAATCGGTGAACATACATAAAAAAAGTACATAAAGTCGAGAATATAACCTCCTCCTTTTTGGAAATCGGTTAAAAAAAACGTCAACAAAACCGACAACCACCATACACTCAACTTTTCCTCAAGTACTTAAGTACTAAAAAGTTTTACACCCATTAGGGAATTGGCAGCAGGCTGTTTCCATAACAACTCCATTACTAAGGCAGTCGTTATGTTCATGTTTGAATGCTAATATTTTATGTGGCAAGCAGAAAGTTAAGTTATGTTCGGTCTTGTCGACTTTCACGATAGTTTCAGGTTGGCTTGGTGAATATAAAAGCTCATTGAAAGATACCGTATTTAATTACAATAAAAAAACTTGTAGGTATTGGTGCATTACCAAAGCCTAACTAGTTTTTTTAAATGTGCTAATTAAGCCCTTTCATTTGATACCCAACACAGCATGTTTTTTTTAAAGTAATGGCTTTATTGCATCTAGAGGGTGCCTTAATCAATTTAATGTGACGTCACTTAGCCACCAGCGGACGATCAAGACGCTTCCAGAGATACCTCATTTGTCAAATTATGACAAGTAGTTTAAAAGTCATGAGGGAACAGATGAACAAACATACATACATAAATACCGGTCAAAATCATAACCCTCCTTTTTCCTTCGCCGTAGTCGGGTAAAAAGACACAGCCATGTGACCGAGGCTTGCTACACACTTCGGGTCGACATGATTTGGCCCGATTCGGCACAGTCGGGCGTCAAAATATGTACATTCGATGTTGTCGCCCAGCCTGTGCTGAATCTTGCCGACCTGAATGCGTGTCGTACCCCTGACAGACAGACGACGAAGGCTTAGTTATTAGGGTCGCATTTTCCAGTTTCCTTTCGACGCAAATGGAACTGGAAATTCCGGAACCCTAAAAAGGCCACCCACAGTACCACATTGTATCCAGTTACTTTGTTGAAGCTGACCTCGCACGGACAGAACGATAACCTAACTACTCTGAATTGCCCAAATGTGGTGTTATCTGTAAGGAGTAAATAATATTTTCGCGACACAAGTTATGAACTTAATGGTAAACTTTGACAGTAGTGCACGAATAAGTGATGATGAGATAATAACTTTGTGATGAGATAATAACTTTGTGAGAGACTGGAACCTGACTTGAAGTAGGTTTAAATAAAATCCTGTATTGCAGGTCAAAAGGTGCCGCGGCTAGATGCCTGTTATTTTACGAGTAATACACGACATAATAACTTGCGTTGGACCCATAGTAAAAGTTTTTAATTTTCGTGAGTACCTACTGGTCTCCCTTTTTTTCAGCTGCATCCGGTTAGACTGGAAGCGGACCCCAACATAGTTGGGAAAAGGCTAGGCAAATGAGGACGTAATATTCTCCCTTACCGTATTTCCCTCGTTTAATCCAACACCCTGAACAGAGAGACTCCATATACAGCATGTAGGTATATAGTCTATCTGTTCTCTTCATCTTTAACTTCTGTTTTTTGTTCGTTATCCCCCAACCATGCAACGCCATGCTATTGTATAAAATACAATTTATCCAATTCAATGGTTTGTCACAGAATTCCTTTCCGCTGCTCCTAGACGGACCATGTACTTAGTTTTATTGTTCAAAATAATCGTAACGTCTCAACCTATGTGGGTGGTTACTTGTAGCCTTCACATTCATCTATTTCTAACATTATAAAGAGGTAAAATTTGTTTGTAAGTTTGTTTGTAGGGGGTAATCTCCGCAACTGCCAGTCGGATTTGTTTTTTTTTTTCCCATTTCTTGAGAAAAGTTATAGGCTATTTAACATCACGCTATGACCCTTAGAGCGGTTTCGCACTAGGTACATCCGATCCGAATCCGAATCAAAGATCCGACTTCAATCCGAATTGGAAATGTTCTTCTTAACTACAATCCGAATTGATAGAGCTCGGATGTAGTGCGCTACCCCTCATACAAATAGGACTATGATCACTTCGGACCGGCATTTCGCGGATTCGGATCGGATGTACCTAGTGCGAAACCGAGAGCTTAAGAGCCGAACAAAAGGAAAAAAAGCCATAAAGAACACTAAGCGAAAACCAAGTTGTAGCACGGGCGAGCGATGGCATGTGACGCAATGGGTCGGAGGCCGAAATTTCACGCAGACGGAGTCGCGGGCAGAAGCTAGTCTCATATAATATAGTCATCCTACTCTCAAATTCATATTTACAATGTATTGAAATGATATTCAGCTAGCTTTATTAAAATACAAAAGTTTGACATAATTTTCGTCTTCCGTTTGAGAACTTTGGTGCAATTCTAACGCCGCCGCCGAGCCGGTTATGCACTTAATTACTTTTTCCTGAACTAAACATTGATAACCTATCCTTTTGATGTGAATGTGCTTACTAGATACTTGTAATACTACATAGACTAACAAACTATTAAAATACAATATCATAACCTAACTGAAACTATTTACAAATTAAAATATGGCGTCGAAATATTTCACCGAATCAGACTGGTAATGCACCCAAGAGACTGGTGGCATTGCCACGTTTTATGGCAATACTTTTCTTTGGCCAAGGTAAAATCTAGCCCTAGGGTCACGGGAAATGTCAACCAGCCGTTTGGAGATTAAATACCCACTTAGATTTTCCTCGTTATAATTTTGCGACCATAGGAAAAAAGAGCTTTTTAATCCTTCGATAGTTTCCATGTGGTGGTAAATGGTTTTTATTATAGTTCTCCGTGAAACAATTATTACCTAACGTACTTAATTCTAAAAATAAAAATACCAATTTCATTTTTTAGCTTGGCATGTTTTCCATAGATTCTGAAACTCAAAAAAGTCTAAATCCTGACTGCGAAAAAAATAAACTTTAAAAAAGATTGAAACAATATGACCTAATATCTGTCTTCAATCTCACACCCCGTAAGTACACCCTAATCTCATGCAGTAGGAGGCATTAAAAACCTATACCACATTACTCCTTTGCGTCGCGCAGTCGGATAAAAAACCCGAGGTTAGAGGTGCAACACAAAATAACAGTTATGATAATACTTGAGATACCTAACAACAAAATATTATCTGTACCTAATACCTAGAAATGAATCTTAAACATGTTTTATTGGAATTCACTATGATTCATTATTTAAAGAATTATTTATTGTGAATAGTTATCGCCAGAATAATATTATTCTGCACAGGTGAAGGGTCAGCAAAACAAACTTTAATAACATAGGCATAAAGCTCGATTTTGTTTACCAAAAGTTTTTCCTGGTATTAGATCGTTAGTCAGGAGTCCGTTCCTAGGTACCAAGGGCTACTTTTTGAAAAAGGTCCCTGCCTACTTACTGCCTTTATTTGTGTACGGTACCTAAATGTTTGGAAAATTCCTCTCCCTCACGTCTAGGTAATTCCAAAATATCTACCTAGGCCATTGGGTGCCTAGATAATAATATTATTGATGTTTAGTAGTAAGTAGTTAAAAATAAATAGTTTTTCTACAACCCACTTTTTCCCAATAACATAATCAGCTTACAATGTTCCCACTGCTGGGACACAGGCCTCCACCACGTGCCCACTGCGAGTTGGTAGATGTCACATGTCTTCGAATTTTTAGCTCTAGGATATGTCGATTTCCTCACGATGTTTTCCTTCACCATTTTGAGAACATTCATCATATGCCTAGCCTTTTCGAAACTATAATGTTGGGGTCGGTTTCCAGTCTAACCGGATGCAGCTGAATACCAGTATTATATTTGGAGCGACTGCCTATCTAACCTCCATAACCCAGTCACTGGGTAATACGACATCCCATGGTAAGACTGGTTGTCAGACTTTCGGGGTTCTGACTACCCGTAACGACTGTAATCCACGAATGACAGCCGAGACTACGAGGCACGGAGGGGTCTCGGTATGTAAAGATGGTCACCCATCCGCAGACTAACCGCGGTAAGCGTCGCTTAACCTGATCGATCGACCTGTGCGGCTGTTATTATTTAGCCAAGGGCCATTGATGATGAACATTGATGATGAAATTTTTTACTAAAAGCGCCTGTCTGGGTCCGAACCTAAGCTACGACCTACAACTGTCCTGTTTTTGGTATTGTTCGTCGAATCGTTGAGCTCCTTAAGTTCTGAGTTGAGCTGCACGGTTCTGACAAATGCGTGCACTGACTGGACAGGTCCTCTCAATCTGTGTGGTTATTTCCTCAAAATATTATACCATTTCAGACACCAATCTACATGGCCCTCAAAGATTATGCCCGAATTTTTATATACACTTTGACATTGATGATTTTTATATATACAATGACATGAATATTTACTTTGTAAAGTATTTTTAATTTTTTTATTTAATTGTTGTGAATGTGAGGACTATGTGGGTCATTTCTTTTTTTACTGTTTTCCTTTTTAGTTAGTTTTAATCATGATCTGGCAGTTTGAGTACATTACGCGGCCTACCCAAATGTCCTTTCTTTGGTATTGTTCGTCGAATCGTTGAGCTCCTCAACTTCTGAGTTGAGCTGCACGATTTTGACAAATGCGTGCACTGACTGGACAGGTCCGCTCAATCTGTGTGGTTCTTTCCTCAAAAGACCATTTCAGACACCAATCTACATGGTCTTCACATGATCTGACCAAGATTATGTCTGGACTTTAAAAGAGACTGTGACCTCTGAGTTTGTTTCGGCCTTTCTTCTCAGAATAGTCAGATAGGAAACGCCGACCTCATCTAGTTTAAAAAAATATGATTGACGTGTAAAAGTGTTTGTACAAACCTACTTACAGAAAATAAATCATTTATCATTTATAACTCGGAAATCCAGTTTATACCACTGGGCCACCGCTGCTCTTTTTCTCAATATTAGCTCGTAATAGTATCTTCACAGTGTATTGCTATCTTCAGTTATTATTTTCCATGTTCTGCCATTAACAACGAGGTACCATAGTTTAAGTTTTACCATGATTTAACTAAAACGCAGCTCTCTGTACTGGATCATGTCATTCATTTGTTCCCTTCTGTCTGTGAGAAAGTTCTTGGCTTAATGGTTCTTTCGGTCGGGATGCGCTACTGGCATAAAAATAAAAACCCTTTGATATAAAAAGTGAAGTCAATGAAGAAAATGCCTCAGTTTTTTTTACACGGCTTTCTAGAAGTTCGTAGTCAAAACATTGCCTCGTAGATTTTGTAGGATCGTTCTATACCCCTTGACTTTAAGTTTAACAATAGCACCTGGAAGCGTGTTAAAGGAAATCCTTTATGAGCTGTTGATACTTCAACTTTAGAAGATTCGGCCAAGCTCTGGGGTCACCAACCCGCTCACTATCCACTCTACAGATCATTGGTGACGTCAGAGGTACTTGATAATAATTGTTGTAGACATAGAGCAAACATTCAGTATTGCTGGTTAGATTTCCAGTTCGAATATCTATTTATGGCTAACTGGTCACAATAACATTCTTCAATGTCCGGTTGCGTGTGATATTTCAAGATAAATACTGCTGTAATTGCATACATTTATCAGCTCTTTACTGGAAACCTGGAATACAAGAAACTCCGTTTTCGAAGTACACGAGAAAGTGGACAAACCTAAACTTTCTCATGAACAATGGTAGTAGTAGAACATATCTACTGTCTAGTGCAAGTACTGCACTAGCTGCTAGTGGCAGTGTGTGCAGGTCCTAGTGCTTTTAATCCGGTTATGTGAGCGCGCGCGCATCACTCGTTAGCCCGCAGTCTTCCGCGCAACCCGTCACCTGTGCAAGCGCACACGACAGTATACCGCGAATTTTTAAACAATTTTATATTTTTATTGCTAAGTTATTAATTTAACCAAAATGCACAAGTCATTGATAGTTCTTTGTGTGGTTTTCTGTGTTGTTATTGGTAAGTTTTAATTTTCATTTATTTTTAAAAAATATTTAAAAAAAAAAAACGAAAAAAAATATTTCTTTTGCTATATTTCTAATCGTAGAAAATACATAGGTACAATGCACTTTATTAATTTCCCTTACAGCATTGCAATACACGAAACCAATTTTTTTTAATAGGCTATGACGTAACTGCGTAGGTAACATGATAGTCGTATGCACCATTTAAGAAACATAAATCTCAATTTAAACTGTAATACACACGCAGCTGCTTTTCGTTCATCAATTCGTAATCACTACCTAGAGAAACATAGAAAAAACAATCGACGAATATAGTCCTATAAGTTTTTAGTCGGTTAAAAAAAGGTTGTACAGATCGAAGAATTAAGCGTTAAAACAAAAACAGTTCACGACTAATCACGATGGTAATTATTAAGTTTTATCTATCTTTGTTAGTCATCGTGAAGTCACGGTGATATCGGGCGTGGATCAAATCGTGACACGATGATCCTTTTCCGTGATCGTGATCCCAGATCGGTTGTATTTTTTTTTTCTTCATAAAATACATTATTTAATTAAAGGCTATTTCTGTATTCATAAGACATTATACAAAATTGAAAAAAAAATATATAAATGTTAACAAGTTTTTTGTTCAAGAGATGATTCAAATACCGTCTGACATCTATTTTGAGATACTAATTTGTTGTTGGAAATTGAAACTAAATAGCGTAATGTTCCTCTTGTAATTACATTATAAACATTGACCATTTCCAGTGCAATTGAATTATCTAATTGCACAGTTTGATTAATTAATCAATTACGGTTACCGAAAATGTTCATAGTTAACGCGTAAGTCACGTTTAAGTGTGATACCGTGATTAATAATCTGTATCTTTACTCAAAAAGTTAATGTACCGTAAGCAATTTATGGTAGCGTACCTACTGATAAAACAGTAGATCTGTTAATTAACACAAAAAAACGTTAAGGGAATTACTGTCGTATTGTACCTTTTATAAAACTTAAAATGCACGGCTTGTTACTTTCGTCATGCCTTGAACTAAACTGTTAGACTAGATAAAAAGAAGACTATTGACTAGGCATTTTAAAAACTGAAGGATCAAATGAGGCTGCGTCATCTAATAAAGAGGATATTACAAAAAGGCTTGATGGCAGTAATGCTGTAGACATCCTAAACGTTCTAAAACAGTGTGCACAGCAGAGTCAAAACAGTCTTGTCTGTCGTATCGTAGCTGAACGAGGCAGAACTGTAGTACTATGTATATTTTGTAAAAATCTTGGTATGAAAACTTAGCTGAAGTGAGCTTGAATTGAAAAATTGCTATCAATTAGTGTCAATCCTTAACATCAGATAGAAGGACAGTTCACCTCACCTATGTTTTCATTTCATTTCACAGTGAGATTTTAACAGAATACCTATACCCGTTTTGCCTATTGCATCAAAAAATGTATTAATAGGTTGCTGAAAACTTTGATTATGAGTATGTTTTCATTGTTTTATCTCAAGTGTGCCTACTCTATAGGTACATAGTATAAAATAAAGTCACTTTTTGTGTCTGTCTGTGGGACCGTTTCAATCAACTCAGCCTATTGCACTCCACTGCTGGATGTCTCTCCCAGACTGCGCCACAACACCCTGTCCTCCGCCTTCCGCATCCAGTCCGTCACAGCCACCTTCTTGAGGTCGTCTGTCCATATAGCCCCTGTGTGAACGCTTCACCATCATTTAGAGAATTTATTCCGGAAGGTTTATGTGACTTATAAGTACATTCATATTTTACTTAGATATAGTACAGGAATCTCGATGTTTTGATATTGCCCCCATGCGAGCAGGGGTCGGTTGCTAGTTCTTTCAAAAAGCGATACTTAGTCTGTGTAAAGACAGCCTAAGATCTACGAACTAGTTAGACTCGTCCGTATTCACCGCACATCTCTATTACTGTCACACACACACACACACACACTGTACATTTTACTGTCTTCAGAAACAGGAATCAAGTCATTACCAGATATTCCTAACGGATTTTATATTTCTTAATTGCGATATCCGTAAAGCCAATCGATCATTGACACGAATTGATGACTTCTTCTCCAAATATCTGCCAAAAAACTTTTGACTAACGTTCCTACTTAAAACATCTAATTGGTACCTATATAAGAATTCTTATAATTACTGACTTATCTCATTGCCCATCAATATTATTCATCTGGCCACAAGTATTTTTTGCACACCTGTTTTTATTAAAATCGTAACTCGGGAAAATGATATCATCGACCTGAGGGGCCAAATTAATTCCGGGAAAGGTTACGTTAGGTACCTTAAAATACCTGCCAACATTGTCAGAAATAAAAACAAAATAGTAATTGTTAAGACAGGTTAAATATCAACCAAAACTTCGTCTCAAATCTCAATATACCTACAATGATGAGAAAGCTCCTTCAAAACTCATCGAAGCCGAACTTAAAAAGCGTTGGACAGTAAACATGGCAATAATATGGTACTTGAAAATCTATGGAAGGAATTTTATAATAATGCAAAAACAAACACGATTGGCCCGGTCCGAGCCGAGCTGGGTTACACACCACTGGACAGGACAATGACTCTCACATTACGTCCCGTCGCGATTAAAAAGGTTTTATATAGCTTTTATGGGTAGGTACTTTAGATACAGGGTGGCATGGACGCCCAAACTGTAACCATGAATTCAACACAATATGATTCTAGACGCTAGCATAGAAATTTTTAACCGGTTAAAAAAAAGCTGTTTCATAGAAAAGTAGGTACAATACCTACGCGGTGAAAATGTATGGAACAGCTAATTTTTATTTTAATAACCGAAGAAAAATATGAACGCAGGGAGATCCAGAATCATGTACTTAATCTATCGTAACACGTTGAGCATCGATGTCCCTACCACCCTATTGCTCTAGTTGGTAAGCAACAGTAAAATACAGTACAGTAGTGTTCTCTTCTTGTTCTCTAACACTATTGTCTACATTTCTTTTATACATCTCCTTTCGCAGGTCTGCTGGAAGAAATTTCTTAAGAAATAAGCAGTACCTTTGTACTCAAATCATAATTATGTCATATCCCTATGTATTTTACTGTGTGTACATAAATAATAAAATAAATAAATAAAAAAGTTAAATGGACTCAAAGAGTGATGTAGAAATATACTTAAATGGTTATACTTAGCGTGTTGCGAAAAGTTTTTGTTGATAATGGAATCTAGGCTTTTGTAGAAGATGCGAAGAAAGATGGACGAACAGTGTGAAACTGCAGGATGAGTGAATAAAGATTTAACGTCTGAAATAAATGAATTGACAACTTTTAATAGTGAACCCGATTGAATAACAGGTAGCCATCAGCAGGCTAAAAAGAAAATAAAAGCTAATTAGTAGATAACTATAATAAGTGTAAATGTTGTTTTCAATTAGACCAAAATAAATCATGTAGGTACCTAAGCTTCAGAAGCATAGATAGTCTCTAATGAAGCTATGATGAACCGACGGTTTAAAAATCAATCGATCAAAAGCACAACGGCTCAATCATTTTTATTCTGCAATAATTAAGACGCATGTTCAGATAAACTGTCAGCGTTAATTAATATTTAAACGTAGTAGGGATTGTCACCATAACATTTATTCTAAGTTGTTTAGACTTATATAGATAAGAAACTTGCGCCTTGATTCTTTTTATTGACCCACTTTCATGGTAATGTGGGTAAACTTGTTGCATTTCACTCCTATCGTCTTGATTAATCAAAACATGTTTATGTGCTAAAAGTTTTGCGAACGTCTACCAAAGTAAATTAAGTAAAATTATCATTGATGGAACATGACAACATCACGCCGGCTTCCCCGAAAGGTTAGACAGAGGTGTACCCAGATTTCGCCAGCTATATGCTTAAGTCCCACATAATAGGGGGCTAGCCTATTGCCATCAACCCGGCACAAATCTAGACTCCGGGATGCTACTGAGAAATTCCTGATAGAAAACCCCAATAACACTTTGGAATTGAACCAGACCTAGGAATTAAACCCAGTAGGTACCTCATGCTCTGCAGTAGCGCTTCGACTTTCATTTATATTGTGTGACAAAATATAATAAAACATTTTATATTGGTAGATAGGTACAATGAATAACAAAAACATTACCCGGCAAATAGGACAATTTGATTTTTTTGTTTCAAAATACGACGTCGCGTGACTTTATAGATTACTAGTAAATTACGAATAGGAGGAACAATTACAATTACTCACATTCATTAATTGTATTACTTCTTTACATTATCTTTGTAAAAAATATAATGCGCAAATGTAAATGATCGTGTCTGACCGTTGTATGTCTGATATCTACCTAAGTTCATGGCATTTAATAACTGCGTATTATATTAGTCCAGTTGTTTTCAGTCTATATTTGCTACATACACAAGACCGATAATAATGTATTTATATACATAAGTACCTAAGTACCTACCTACTTTTTGACAATAATACGGAAAAGTCACAAATAAACATACGATAGCAGGTATAGGCGGACTCCAGTTCCAAATCAAGGCCCCAAAGTGATAATATTTATTCGAGACATTTTGTTCCGATTTTTGAGCATGAAAACTAGGGCAAGCAGTAGAATTACAGAGCATTATGAGACGAAGACACCTTCACTTGTATCAGGAGAATGTGCGTTGGATTTTGAATCTTATCTGTCTTGGGTTTGAGATGAAAATCGATGGCTGTTGCGGGATATATTTGGGTGAAATGTACTGGACAAATGATGCAGATACAGTTAGCGTTTTGACAAGCAAAAACTCAGCCTTGAGTCGGATGGACACCGGAGACCGTTAGAAAGCCGGTGTGGTCATACATTCACATCTCCACGACGCTAACATACAAACAAACTGGTACTTGTTAGAACATTTTATAGGTAATCATAAAGGCATTTTAATTTTAACGGTTTTACTAGGCAGTAAGCCGCCTCTCGCTGTTTGTGAGCAATCAGTGTCGACGCATGCAGCGTCGAGACGCCAATGCAGTTTTAGATGCTTTAGTTTTATAACAATGACATGTCTTCTTGAAATTCGCGTATTGAAACTGATGTTAGCTATTATAGTAAAACATCCTATAAGCTAGCACCTAATAGTTAATGGCTAAACATCAGATAAATTTGATCTCGGAAAACTTGGTCTCTAGGTAGGTAGATAGATAACTACATGATTGACGCCTAAAAAGTGAGGTTTAAAATTTACACATTGTGTTGGTAAATTAAGGTTATAACTTTGAAAGTTAAGAACATTATGACTTGAGAGGTAGATAAATGTGACCTTACTGACAGACGAAGTAATTACGCAGGAATTCAATTGGCATTGTTTACCAATAGAAAAGCTATCAAGATCTCAAAGTGCAATGATACACCGATGACCGCATCACAGCAACACGTTTCTGATAGAAATCCCAGAATGTTGTACCTTCTTCTAAAGAACACTGATTGTAGGTAAAGACCAAACAATTTGTTGTTTGCAAGCAATATCTAATATTTTTATGCTTATTCAATCTTGGATTCATAATAATTTTGCTAGAGATGAACACAATTACCTCGTTAAAAGCTTTGGCAAGCTTCGTTAGATCACGAAAAGAATGAAATGATTTTAAATGAATATATTTCAACCTCTAACCTTCACAAAAGTTTTCAAACCTACAAAGTTATTGTTCGAAGTGCCAAACCAATTAACTTACGAGCTTTTTAACCGACTTCAAAAAAGGAGGAGGTTATCAATTCAATTGTTTTTTTTTAATATTTGTTAGGTACCTCAGAACTCCGCTATTTATAAACCGATTTGCAATTATTTTTTTAGCTAATAAGATATACTTTCAGATTGGTCCCATTGTCATCAGATCAGGATCTGATGATGAAGAAATCGAAGGAACTCTTTAAATATTATAGGCACACCTATAGCGATTTGGGAACTTCTTATAGTAACTCGTTCATTTGCTCTCACCATTTGGTAAAGTGGCACTGATGATGAAGACCACAAATGGCCACCCGAAGTACTCAATATTAAGTATTTCACGGGTTGCGATTCGATTACTTTAATATGGTTGCTAAGCAATTTATGCTCGTCAAAATGCGAATGGTAAAAAGGAGTTGGTAGTGAAAGAAGTACCAGGAGAACTCCTCAACAAAACTTTTTAACAAAATAAAACTGACTTCCAAAAAAACTATAAAGTGAAAAATAACTTTAATTTCGGAAGTGGCAAAAAACCTAAAATAGGTACAGATACAAAGACACCGACTTCCGAAATTAAAGTTATTTTTCACTTTGTAGTTTTTGATTGTTAAAAAGTTTCTATTAAACCTAGGCTTATTTAACTAAAGAGTTAAAGAGTGGTCATATCCGTTTCATATAGCCTCTCTCGGTCTCGGACGAATACGATGATTTTCCATAGTTCTTATTTCGTGCCATGCATAAGCCATTGTAACTAAAATTACACCTTTTTCTTCGTAGACACGAATTTGCGTAAAAACATTAAACCCTCCGCGAATTACGAAAGTTAATGATCGTCTGGTGCACTCTAGCTCCCAAACTGCTGGCTGGGTAATCTTCTTAGCTCGCCATGAAATCTATCGTGTGGGTACTTGGAGAATTAGGAGAATTGGGCATAGAAGCGTAACAGATAGACACCCGTGGAATAAGTTTGAGCTCACGCGGCTAAAGTGGACATGTTTATGACCACTAAATCTAGATCTGTTTCTGTCTAGCTACGCAATAAAATAACTATTAATGCACTGAATTGCAGCAATTGTCTAATCGAAACAGTTATGTACAAACGTGCGTCCTAGAGAATTACGTATCTACCTAAGTAGTTATCTCGCGAATAGTTTGTGTCTACGTCAATCTCTCAAGTGGCTGGATCGTGACCGCGATCTTTGCAAGTCTTGCCAAGGGCCCAAGTGTATCGTGTTACCCGTTAACTGGTTTGTGAAGGGCGGATAGGCAGTCGCTCCATTGTAAAATAATGGTATTCAGCTGCATCCGGATAGACTGGAAGCCGATCCCAACATATTATTATGTAGTTGGGGAAAGGCTAGGCAGATAATGATAACATGAACAGAAAATTTTCTTATCACTCTTAGTAAGCTTGGTGGCCTAAAACTTCGAGGATATAAAGTTCTCGATTGTCCATTATAAACAAATAATAACATTCAATAGTTACCCATGTCTTTTCACATACGCTGTTTGACGCGGAGAGGCACTGGGCAATTTGTAAAAATGCGTTTATTGGCATTACAGCAAATTACACCTTAAAACTATATAAACAGAAAACAAAGATTATAACTAAATTAGGAATATGTTGCCCATTGATTTTTTGTTTTTGTAACATTTAGTATCCGGCGCGAATGCCTTATTGTGTCCGCAATTAAAACCGAGTCTAATAAATTCAACGTAGATAAAGTAAATTCTAGATTTTGCTCGCGGCTTCGCCCCGGTGGAGGTTGGAAATGATCGGCTTCCAGTCTAACCGGATGCAGCTGAATACCAGTATGGAGCGACTGCCTATCTGACCTCCACAACCCAGTTACTGGGTAATACGATACCTCTTGGTAAGACTGGTTGTCAGACTTTCGCGCTTCGGATTACCCGTAACGACTGTCAAAGATCCACGAATGACAGCCGGGACTAACGATGCTTTCCGAGGCACGGAGGGGTCACGATATGTAAAGATGTTCACCCATCCACAGACCAACATTCGGCAAGCGTAGCTTAACCTGATCGATCGACCTGTGCGGCTGTTATTATTTAGCCACGGAATACCTACATAGGTAGGTATGCATTTATAATATTAGTAAGTAGTACGGATTCTGATGTAGTTTCGAGTTTATATCTCAACTCAGTCTATCGTAGTTCACTGCAAGACAAAGGTTTCTCTCAAGT